>CM054057.1:118797435-119424109 GCA_028641055.1 Alopecurus myosuroides
ATTAGAATTAAGATTCATACTAGAATTTGCTACTAGCCCCATAGGTTTTTTTTATTTTCTCTTCAAACACTTCATGTCCTAACTCAAGATAAAGATTATAAAGCTCTCTCATATTTTTGTTGTCTTTCATTAAGTTTAATTTGTAAAAATAAAAACAAGGAACAAGTAAAAATAATCCTAACCGGTGAAAACGAGAAACAAAAAGATATAATTACATAATCCAAAGGAAATAAATCGATCACTCACACTCGAGGATGTGAGTACCTTTTACCTTACCTCCTCGGCAACGGGGCCAGAAAAGAGCTTGATGCCTACGCATGCTTCTATGCTTGTAGATAGTGTTGGGCCTCAAAGTGCAGAGGTTTGTAGAACGACAGCAAGTTTCCCTTAAGTGGATTACCCAAGGTTTATCGAACTCGGGGAGGTAGAGGTCAAAGGTACCCCTCTCAGGCAACCCTGCAATTGCGATACAAGAAGTCTCTTGTGTCCCCAACACACCTAATACAATTGTCAGTTGTATAGGTGCACTAGTTCGGCGAAGACATAGTCAAATACAAGTAATATGGGTGATTATAAATGATAATAGCAATCTGAAATAAAAATGGCAGAAAGAAAACATGTAGCAGAACTGATTGTAAATGGTGTTTCAATTGTTAGAAACAAGGCCTAGGGATCCTACTTTAACTAGTGGTCACTCTCAACAATGATAACATAATTGAATGCATAAATATCATTTCTTCGCTATGCTACTCCGAACCACTCTCTGGTCGAAAACAAACACCAATTCATTGTGTAGGGCTCTAATAGCACTCCTCAAAGTCGCATTCCCATGTCTAGTTAACCCCACGCTGTCACTATGGGCGCCCTAGAAGGTAGGTCATCCAACACAAGATATAAATATCATGCTAAACCACACGGTGCACACACTGTCACCTTTACACCGTGATCAAAGTGTTTACGGAGATCTCATAACAAAACCACTTGAGTAGCATAACAGATGAATAGTACATCTACATATTCAACTAGATTACAAAGCTCACGATCACATAAAGATCACACCATGGGAGAGAGAGATGAAACACATAGCTACTGGTAGAGCCCTCAGCCTCGGGGGAGAACTACTCCCTCATCATCATAGGAGACAGCAACGGCGATGAAGATGGCGGTGGAGTCGACGGAGATGGCTCCGGGGGCACTTCCCTGTCCCGGCAGGGTGCTGGAACAGAGATTTCTGTCCCCCGAAACTTGTCGGCGGTGACGGTGGAGCTACAGAACTTTTCGTGAAAGGGGGCAGTTTTTTTAGGGTTTATGCATCGGGGGGCATATATAGGCGAAAGGGCGATGGGCGCCTGAGGGGCCCACACCACCCCCGGGCGCGGCCAGGGGCCCACCCGCGCCCAGCATGGTCTGAGCTCCCTCCAGGTCTCCTTCGTACTTCCTTGACCCTCCAGGACTTCTAAGACTTCTGGCTTTTGAATCGTCCAATTTCGAGAATATTTCCAAAACAACTTTTCTGAAACTAAAATCAGCAGAAAACAGGAACTGGCTCTATGGCATCTTGTCAATAGGTTAGTCCCGGGAAATCGATAAAAATGACATAAAGTTTAAGGAAAACATGTAGCATATAGTATGAAAAAACTTGGAACATTAGAAATTAAGGATACATTTATGACGTATCAAGCACTTGCATTATCTAAAGATAAATTTGAAGCCAAATTAGAGAAACTACCAAATAAAGAGGATTTTGAACAAGTAGCATCTTATTCTGAAAAAATTATTCCTAGGATAGACAATGAATTAGTTAATGTTATGCATAAACTAAGATTATGTGAGAGAGAATTTCTTGAAAAAGATGTTTACCTCAACATAATTGATGAAAATTTGGTTTGTGTTAGTTATTCATTAAGGAAAGACCCATCATTTAGACATGTGAAGGAAGTTCTTGTTAATAAACAAGTTTGGGTTAAAAAATATAAAAAAAGTTGAGGGAGTTAAAATACTTAGTGAAGTCAAGGAACCACTACTTGACTTAGAGAATTGTAGCTTGCATGAATTAATATCTATCTTACAAAAATTTGCAAGTGATCCTTCCATTAATGTTAACCAAGAAGGTTTTGGTTCTTATATTGCTAATCATGTCTTAAAAGAAAAGATTGCTAGGTATAACCAATAAGCTATGATACCACCTAATCTTGGGGATATATTGGTTCCCAAATTACTACCATTGGAAAAGAGACACACCATGCTATATTAGATCTAGGATCTAGTGTCTCTATTTTTTCTAAAGAATTATATGAAGTTCTTGGATTAAAGAATCTTGAAAAATGCTCTATTGAACTTGAATTTGCTGATGATTCCATTAAACATCGTTTAGTAGAAGTAAGTGATGTTACGGTAGAGTTTCATATGACATTTCTACCTGTTGATTTTCTAATCATGGATATGGGGAATAAAATCTCTAGTCCAATTATTCTTGGAAGATCTTTTCTTCGTACCACAGGTGCTATCGTTGATTCAAAAGAAGGGAATGTGAAGTTTATGTTTCCACACAATAAGTGCATGAAACACTTCCCAAGGAAGAGGGACACATCAAAGTTCAAGCTCCCTCATGAGTTTCGTCCATCATAAATATCAAGTAAGAAGCCTAACTACATGGCTATAAAGAAAGCGCTTTACGGGAGGCAACCCGGTTGTTTTTATTTTTGATCTTTTGTGTCCTCTTGCTATAACAAGAGACTCAGTTTCTAGTTTTGTTTCTGGAATTTTTAATAAAGTGCCAAGTTTTACCTGTTTTGGTTTGAAAAAGTTGTTATTTGTATTCGGAGATTTTATTCCAGCACGAATCTGTGCACGGTATGATTTTTCATTTCTATTATGTAGCTCCGAATGGGCTAAAATTTTAAATGTAGTGGAATTTTTTCATCCTATGCAAGCATGAATTTTTTCAGATCTTTTAGACATATCTACGTGGGGTAAAAAAATGTGTTTTCTACTGTTGTTTTTTGGACAGATTCCGTCCCATTTCGTTGTATGCGTTCTTTGAACTTTTAAGTTGAATATTTATGAGCCAATTGAGTTTATGAGAAGGAATACAACATTATATACTTTATGGACATGTTTCTCACTTTTGTTTAAGGGTTTCAAGCAGCAAGCAATTCAATTGTTTTGTGCCTACTAATGTCACCCCACAGAAAAGAGATGGGAGAAACAGTGTTTTGAAGTTTTTTCACAGGGATTAGAGGAGATGCACCAAGAGCTATCTAAGTATGGTGAAGACCATAAGCTTGGGGATGTGAAGACAACCCCATTGTACCAACACACTCTCGGTTTGCGCACGTCTAAGTTTAGTTTTTCGATCAATGCACTTTATCGCATAAACTTGGAGCGTCTTTTATTTTGGTTATTTCGGTATGGTTTTTATTTGTGAGACCACCACTTTTCATTTATGTTATGATAGAGATACTGGAAATTTGGGTTGAATTAAGTTGGATTCTATTAAAAAGATTGGGAAAGGGATGTTTGAGTTGATTCAAAAAGATACATATATTTGCATGATTCATGTGCTTTTTAATGAGTATTAATTTGCAAGTGTTTTATAAAGAGCTATCTTTTATTCATGTTTTTATGCTGAATGTTACTTTACTTTGTTTAACATGGATTGATTAGTCCTATGGACACTTATCATGCATTTAGATGGTCAACTTTCTCCCTCTTGCTAGCTCAATATTCCAACAAGTAAAAACTTGTTTTCCAACACCTTCAACCAAAGTTTTTCCTGTGATTCCATCATATCTACCTATTAGCTTTATGCTATTTCGAGTATGTTTATCATGTTATATTGTATTATCTAAATTTCCAAATTAAAATGCTTATGTTATTGATTGTTATGGGAAAAGTTGGTTAAAAAGCTCTCATGAACTTGATGCACACTTTACTTTTATTGCACTTAATAAACATGAACCATTGTGATTAAAATTATGAGTTGTGTGCTTGACAAGAGTCTTGGTTGGGAGTTAGCTCATATGTGTTGTCACATAGAAAGCTTTCAAAAGTGCTCTTAATTATATTTAGTTGATATCATGTACTTTTGATTATGGATGCCTAACATTGAGTGAAATAATTGTGGAAACTTGGTAAGTTTGAGGACTGAGTATAAATGGCTAGAGAGATGTCTGGGCCGCTAACCCAAGCCATGAGATACACATGGTAGAAATTTACTTACATGCTATAGTGAACCTTCAGTGATGCACCTCACAATAAAAGCTATCCCAATGGTCAATAAAAGAGGTGTTGAGTTGTTCATTTTGTTTATTTGTCTTGTCATTTTGACATGGGCTTGTTCCATGTCCTGGGACAAGAGGTACCCCAGTTGACGCTCTTGATTATGCTATTATTACTTGCAATGAATTTAACCTGAACTTTCTTTGTGGCCCGAGTTGAGTAGCCAGTTGGAGAGGTACTTGTATTCATGGGGCATGAGGCATTCAACCCATACTTTGTCGGGCACACTACTCATATTTGCTTTCACTTTCATCTTAACCATTCAAGTTGTTGTGATAGGGGTAATGAGAGCTCCACACCAATGGATACCACATTGCAAACATTAACTTAAGTAGAAGCATTTGGAAGCTAGATGAAACTTATTCATGTTTTACCTCTACTTATTTATCTATCTTTCCGAAGTGTCCACCTTTTATATTCAGATTTACAGGAATACTCTATGACCATTCTAGTATGTTTTTACTTTTCATTATGCATACATTTGGTTCATAGTACTTTATTCTATGTTACACTTTGGGAATTATCATTGAACATCCTTACATTGAATATTTGATATCACTTCTTAATATATCTTGTAAATTGCTACTCCTTTGAGAATGACTCATTTGACTCTATGCAGCAATAGTAATCATCTTTGATATCCATTGATAGTATTAAAAAGCAAAGTCCATGTTAATTTTATCACCTTCATACTCGAGGATGAGTATAGGTTAAGCTTGGGGATGTTGATGTATGTAAAATGCATACATGAACTTTGCATTATATAACTTATATTTCCATCATATTTGCATCATATAAGGGTTATATCATTATTTTATATTTATTTTGGGAATATTTCACAGTTTCCCTATTTTTCTGAAATTAACCCTGCACTGGCAGAAAACCCTATTTTATATATTTTGATGTTTCGGGGACCCAAACGACGTCTAAATGACCTAATATTTTGCGGGGATCATTTTTTGGAAGGAACAAAGCGTAGGAGCCAAGGAAGTGCATGAAAGGAAGTCCGAGGAGGATTTTGGAAGGTCCCACACGGCCAGATTCCTTGGCCACATGAGAGCACCTCTCTCCCCCCTCGTTACTCCGATGTCGTCCGTTTTCATCTCCGTGCCTTTGTCTTGACCTAAAAACGACTATAAAAATAGTCCCCCAATGGCTTTTGGAAGGGAGCGCCACAGAAACAGAAAACCATGAAACAAAGACCTGGAGCTGCAGATTGGAGGGGAAAAGTCCGGCGGGTGCCGGCATGGTCTCCATCCCCTCCAACGACTTCTCCACCGTATCCATGATAAAGAAGGAGTAGTCTACCCCTGGACTATGGGTTTGTGCAAGTAACTTATTTATCTCTCCTCTCTTTGAGCTTCACTAATTAGCACCGTATGAGCTGCTGAACATGATTACGGTCATATATGTAATACCTTTGTGGTGGATCTTTTTATGAGTGAATATATGAGATTGCAATAGTTTTATTTCAGTTATGAAAGTAGATGCATATTATGTACCCTGTTTTTGTTTACCTGTTCTGATCAAACTTGTGTATGAGAGCGTGTGAGGGGGAACGTGTGCATTAGATGGAGTAACGGGGGGGTGGTGGCTAGTGCAGTGAAACTGATAGAAGTTCCGTGATCCACTTGGGTACTTTAACTTACTTTGTTTCCTCACTAGGGATAAATAAAAATACCTTGCTACCGGAGATGTGGGGGTGACCTTTCCACTTCTCCATGACTAGATCTAGCATGTTCTTGTTTTAACTTCATGTCATACAACTTAATGCTATACGCTGATTTATCTTAATACTAGGCTGAATCGATTTAATTCCCATCTTAGTGGAGTATAAGAGAGATTAATAAACAAAAGATCTCTGTGTTAGGACGTGATGCCCATATAATTAGTAACTTGTCATGAAACTTTTTGTTGCAATCTAATATGTCAATTCTAATGTTCCATTATCTACCACTTTATTAAAGAGAGAGTGCATTTGTGAAACCATGAACCCCGGTCCATTTTTTAATCATAAGAAACACCTTTCCAACAAATTTTAAGCATTTTCCATTTTCTTCCATTTAAAAATACGAAAATACAAAAACACTTTACATCTTGCATTCACAATACAAAACCCAAAAATACCATCCATCAATGTTTCCACCATCCTTGCATATTTATTTATTGTTTTGCATTTATTATCTTTTGATATCATACTCACACCTTGTGCTTGAAAACCACTTGGTGAGGTTGTGGGCAGAAAACAATTTACTTCGTTTTGCAGGTTTTCAAGAGAAGGATAAGAAGATAAATCTTTCACTGATGGTTCCCCGAGAGATCGATATAAACCCTCGAGTCATCCCTCGTGGGGAAAACAGTCTTTCCTATACTATACACTCTGCACTTGGAGTCTCAACCTAACCCATATTATTTTGACGTAGGTAACTACGTCATCGGGTATCAAGTGCACAATTGGTTAAATATTGGTTTTAAGGAAGTGCAATTAATCATGATAACATCTAGTATAATTTTCATAGATTTTATAGAGTTGGCATCTATTTTTCACCTACACATTTAGTTAGTTGATTGAGTTAGATATCTGGTCAAGAAAACTTTACGGACTTGTTTTGTAATTTGAGGATTGCCCTCAAAATGTCAAGGTAAAAGTCCTATTGCTCTATTTCGGTAGACTTTCTCAACATATGTCAATGGATGATATTCATGACATGCATGGTTGTAATCTGAAGATCATTGATTCCTATTAAGCTTATATCCATAAAAATATCCCAATTGAACCACCATGAAGTTGTCAACTTTTCGAAGTGTGACATGCACTTGTTAACATAAGGACGGGTGTGTATAGTATTATACGCACATGCATGCAATTGAGATATATATATGCCTATTGGATAGACAAGGAGCTGGAAATGTTATTTTAAATACAAACAATATATGAGATATCTAAATAACTAGTTTGTTTGCAAGAGAAACAAATATTAAAACTGTTGAATGAAACATATGTTAACTAAGCTTGGTACATCCGAGGATTTGAGACATTGGATGTCCCAGCTCCCCAAGAAATTGTGAACCAATCTTAATCTTGTTTTCTCTTCCCGTAAAGGCTATAGGAACTTCGTCATTATTAATGGCTAAGGGAGAAGAATGATTGCGAATAAGTTTATTCATTACACTCTGGAATCTGAAAGAAAACTTATTATAAGTTAATGATGAGTAGGGTTTAACTTAAGAAGATAAGAGTGTCATGATTGGCGCACTGATAAAGTATCCCAGTACAACATGTGTCATTATTAATGTTGAATGTTTCTTCTCTTAGAGAGGAAACACCGAAATAGGGACTATTGAAAGTTTATGGAATCAAAGTAGAGTCACTAAAACCAGCTCAAGTATAAATTATCGATGTTCAAAATCTCTAGAAAGTGTGGTTCTTGGGTATAGTGATTTAATCACAGAAATACCGGACCAGTTGCTCTTTTGTGCAACATGATACAAGAATTAGTATGTCCTAAAAGGACTAGCAAAATAAAAGGAATAATAGGTGATGGAGTAATATTACTTCATTCATTAAATTTTCCTTAGGGATTTATTGTGAGCATTGGCATTTGTTGCCTTGCTGGGGACATAAGTTTGACTTATGAGCATATAGATAGGATACAATGAATCATGCAATCAGACATAAACATCTTAAAACACTAAAAGATAAATGATTAGTAACAATCATTTTTTGTAACAAGATAAATTCCTGACTTTGTCATGGAATTGAGTTACCAGGTTTAGCAAGCATCCAAAAAGTTGTGGAATTATTATACAACTTTGGTCATATGGAATACCATAATTTTATGGAGTGTCCAAATTACGTAATCCAAACTTGTTCGATAGGATGGATTAAGGATGTTAAAATGCCATTACATTTTTCATAAGTCATGCTTTAGAGACTAATGCTTTACACTGAAAATAAAGCCATCTAAATTTTATTTGTGATGAAAAGTATTTACAAGAATCACAAAATGAATGCTTGCTGCTTTAATGGTTGTCCCAAGTATAGGGAATTCTTCCCATCGCCAAGTACAAATCTTTTGTCACAGGTGTTCTGGAGAAATTACTTCTTCAGAAAGTCATTGGGAGGATAGTACAGTTCGACAAGATTAGATCTTCGCAATCATGTCATAATGGCGCAACACCAAAAGCAATTTTGGTGATTGCCATCATGAATGATAATGGAAGTGTTTACATGTGATGTAAAACTTCAATCGAACTGAGTTACTGTACCAAGTAGATCATAATATCATTGTTTCAAATATAATGAGAATATGGTCTAGTGGAAGCAGTGATGGACCCTAACTCCAAAGATATGGCTACACGCCACAAAATCCGGATAGACTCCATAAACGAAAGTCGAGTTTGGAACTCTGTATTGGGTTTTGTATACTCTTTGAAAGGGCATTGACGTGGGGATGACTCCTGGACCTATCGGGTGAGCCTACCCGGTCCAAAGCCCAAGACCTAGGCCCAAAGAGAGGTGTTATCCTGTGCTACTAGAAGGCCCAACGAAGGCCCACCCGCAAGACTTGCGGGTCAAGAACAGAACTTCTATACGTACTCTACTAGGACTCATGTAACCCCCTTCATGGCTGCATATATAAAGCTAGGAGGGAGGAGAGAAAAATACAACCAATCTAGGGATCCAATCTAGAGGGAGGAAGATACAAGCCACAACTACACTAGGCAATACACGGGATACCCCGTACGCCTCACCATGGCATCGCCATTGTAAACAGTTCGACTATCTCGTCATAATACAGATCAGACAAGCAGGATTAAGGGTTTTACCTCTACGAGGGCTCCAAACCTGGGTAAATCTTGCCTCCTTGTTAGCCGTCGAGATCAACAGCGTGTACACCGTTCCTCTACTCGAAACCCTACTGGCTCATCCGAGGGATTTGTCGACACGACTCTTCGATAATTGGCGCCGTCTGTGGGAACGACACGCGCTGGATCTACGGTCTCGCCGGTCTCATCTACATCAAGCTTCGGGTCCTCGACCCCATAGATTCGATCTACTTTCGGCTCCTTCAACTTCATCGAGCACTCGACAGCGTCACGCACGGCCTTCATCGTCTACATCGACATCGTTCTTCACGCGCAGGTTGCAGAACAACAGCAACGTACATATTGCGGACGTCATCCACGGCAACTCGAAACTCATATGGAAAATTCCTTCGGTGGAAAGTTGCGAAATCAAATTATCTACCAGCTCCAAAAATAATCGGCAGATTCCGACGGTTAGATCTCCGGGGATGACCTGAACACTGAAGTCCTGTCAGAATCTGACGGAACTCCGCGCGACTTTGGAAAACTAATTCTCACAGTCGACCCGGACATCAAATCGAAGATCACACCGTTGAAAATCTGCGAAATACAATCCCTCACCACTCTGTCTTTTTTGAGCCAATTCCAACGGTTAGATCTCCGTCAGCGGGTTGCGCACTCGACACGTTTTGGACCTCTGCGAGTTCACGAATTCAATTCGCGGATCCGGATTCTATCTCGGCAATTTGCGAGTCGACACAAAGACCAAGGAACGTCAATAAAACATGGAGACTCGCCATACTAGTGCCCGGGGGCTCGACATCAACATTACCCTCCGTGTACACACAACAATTCCTCGCGACTGCGCCGCGTCGACTCGGTCCGCCGCGTGAAGTCCTTTGGATAAACATCGCGACTCCGCCGCGTTGACTCAGTCCTCCGGATCGAGTCCTTCGGGCAAACATCGCGACTCCTCCGCGTCGACTCGGTCCACCGCGTCGAGTCCTTCGGGTAAACATCGCGACTCCGCCGCGTCGACTCGGTCCGCCGCGTCGAGTCCTTCGGGTAACATCGCGACTCCTCCGCGTCGACTCGGTCCACCGCGTCGAGTCCTTCGGGTAAACATCGCGACTCCGCCGCGTCGACTCGGTCCGCCGCGTCGAGTCCTTCAAGCAAAAATCGCGACTCCGCCGCGTCGACCCGGTCCGCCTCGTCGAGTCCTTCGAGCAAAAATCGCGAATCCGCCGCGTCGACTCGGTCCGTCGCGTCGAGTCCTTCGAGCAAACATCGTGACTCCGCCGCGTCGACTCGGTCCGCCGCGTCGAGTTCTTCGAGCAAAAATCGTGACTCCGCCGCGTGGACTCGGTCCGCCGCGTCGAGTCCTTCGAGCAAACATCGCGACTACGCCGCGTCGACTCGGTCCGCCGCGTCGAGTCCTTCGAGCAAACATCGCGACTCCGCCGCGTCGACTCGGTCCGCCGCGTCGAGTCCTTCGGACAAACAACGTGACTCCGCCGCGTCGACTCGGTCCGCTGCGCCGAGTCCTTCGGGAAGCATCGCGACTCCGCCAAGTCGACTCGGTCCGCCTCGTCGGGTCCTTCCAGGAAACATCGCGACACCGCCGCACAACTCCGCTGCATCGAATCCTCTCGACTAAGCGTCTCGGGGGCTATCCTTCCCCGCAACCACACTCGTTGCTCGGGGGTTGTGCTGCGAATTAGACGCACTCGAGAATTCGCCGCAGCCGCACTCGACACTCGGGGGCTGTGGCGCGAAACAGCCGCACTCGACACACGAGTCCGGTTCATCGATTCCGGTGATATTTGCCGACTCCGTCACTCGGCACCGCCTCGTCGACTACGACAGTGTCATACAAAGATAAGTTACTCTTATACAAGTCGACAAATTTACTTTTTTCATCTCTATAATCTGTTGTGAAGCTACACCTGACACTCGGGGGTTGCGCCCCGCAAACTAAATGAATACTCGAGACCCGTCATGCTACGCGTTACACTACCGCATTTACACGCTACAACCCGAGTAGCTGATACCGCCTGACGTCGACCCTTGACTCCGACCCGGTTTGCACCAGCAACTGACAGGTCGGCAAGTAGCATACACAATGGCTGTCAGGCTAACGAAAGGGCACAGCGTACGATGCAAAAGTGTGGCGTAGGGTCAAATCATTGCCTGCCAACAGGCCATACTCGACTCTGCGAGTCAATGTATTGTTGGTTCACAACCAAGATTAACCCGAGCAACAATTTGTTCTGTACATTTTGCTAGACACAACACTACTGTAACATTATTTAACCACATCCGATTATATGGCTGCAACTGCAACGCAGGAACCACAACCTCAGCTGCAACTTTGACAGTCGACACATATCCTCCGCTCGGAGTCGACAATCGACACAATCCTTCGCTCGGAGTCGACAATCGACACAATCCTCCGCTCGGAGTCGACACATATCCTTCGCTCGGAGTCGACGCATGTCCTCCTCCGCAAGCGAACAGAAGACAAGCACACGGGGTTAGCTTCAGAACAACTTGAGCCTATGTCCGACTCTGTGAGTCGAACATAGCCTCGGGGGCTACTCCCATCGGGAGCACTGTCGTGCACCCGATAGATTGAAGAAGCGACGTTACAAGAATTTTGAGTCTATGACCGATTACAAATAATCACACATAGACTCGGGGGCTACTACCATCGGGAGCGCTGGCCGCGCACCCAATGAGTGATGGTCGCGCAACCGACGAGCACTACGGGCTCCCTCGACGTACTATCATGTCGGAAGCATATGACACGCTGGCCGCGTATCTGAGGAGCTCTGTCAGATTTCTTCGTCCAGATCCTTATTGTGGTCGTACAGACCGCATATTAACTCGGATGAAGAAAAGCAAAACATCAAACTTGTTCGTGTCGACGAAGAGCATATGAATACGCGGGCCAATTCGCGAAATAACAACATATTGAAGACTTTTCGGGTCCATCTTCTTGTGTGGACTCGGTGGCTGAGCGTCTGCGTCAACTACACGACTTCCACGTCGTCGTGCGACTCTGCCACGTCCGCGTCAACTACACGACCTCCACCACGTCAACACCGTCCGCCTCGTCGACTCTGTCCGCCGTGTGGAGTAAACCTCCACCGCATCGACGCCATCCGCCTCGTCGACTCCGTCCGCCGTGTCGAGTACACCTCCACCGCGTCGACGCCATACGCCTCGTCAACTACACGACTTCCTCGTCGACTCCGTCCGCCGTGTCGAGTACACCTCCACCACGTCGACGCCATCCGCCTCTTCGACGACACGACTTCCGCGTCGACTCCGTCCGCCGTCTCGAGTACACCTCCACCGCGTCGACTCTGTCCGCCGTGTCGAGTACATCTCCACCGCTTCGAATCCCTCCGCCGTGTCGAGTACATCTCCACTGCGTCGATTCCCTCCGCCGTGTCAGTACACCTCTTCCGCGTAATTACTGCACGTCCTGCGGAAAAACGGGCGCACGACGGCATGCTTCCGGTCAAAAGCTGACACGATGGGCACTACGTGTCCTGCCCCACAAACGTCACGTCCCATCGGGAGCAGGCGAGTGCGCGGTGACATCATTGCGCACCTCACAAACACGAAAACTCTTTCGTACGAGCATCAAGACGCGGAATTTCTTTCACATAAGCACCCCGACACGAAATCTCTTTCGTATAGGAACATCAAAGACGCGAATTTCTTTCGCATAAGCACCCTGACACGAAATCTCTTTCGTATGGGCACATGAAGACGCGGAATTTCTTTCGCATAGTCACCTTGACACGAAATCTCTTTCGTATGGGCACATAAAGACGAAATTTCTTTCGTGCAAACTTAATAACGTGAAATCTCTTTCGCACAAGATTAAGAAGGAAGATCTCTTCACCCGAAGAATCGAAAGAACATGATTAAAGTAAAATCGCGAGTGCGCGGCTCCCGCAACTCTACCACACGATGTATTTACACATCCTTATCCTGGATTGTTCGGCCGACTAGGCACATCCGGATGCCGTATTCTTTCGAGTACGAAGGTAAGACCCAAGGATCTCTCTTTTGGGCCTGGAATCGCACTCAAGCTGCGTCCTCCGGTAAATTTCCCGTGTCAACAACACGAAAAAAAATCCTAGCGGACGCGCCGGGTACCCCTTTAGGTTAATTTCGACTCGGTAAGACCTCAACGGCCCAGTCGCAACGATCACCTCGCCGGATTCGAGTCGGAGGTCTCGAATTCGTGTAGGCCAGAACCGTTTTTGACCTAGATGCAATTAATTGGCCCTGATCTTTCGGGAGAGCCAAGCGACTGAGCCACATCCTTCTGCGAAAACAGCCAACACAAGGCACATTTATCACTCGATGCTCGAGTAAGTGAGCGCTTCGCCCACATGGTATACACCCTAAAAAACAGGCGATTGAATGACCAATCGAAGAAATCAAGAACGAACTTGGAGTGCTTACCCGACTATTCTCAGTCGAATAAACACTCGGGGGATACTGACGTGGGGATGACTCCTGGACCTATCGGGTAAGCCTACCCGGTCCAAGGCCCAAGACCTAGGCCCAAAGGAGATGTTATCCTGTGCTACTAGAAGGCCCAACGAAGGCCCACCCGCAAGGCTTGCGGGTCAAGACAAGAACTCCTATACGTACTCTACTAGGACTCATGTAACCCCCTCCTGGCTGCATATATAAAGCTAGGAGGGAGGAGAGAAAAAGACAACCAATCTAGGGATCCAATCTAGAGGGAGGAAGATACAAGCCACAACTAGACTAGGCAATACACGGGATACCCCGTACGCCTCACCATGGCATCGCCATTGTAAACAGTTCGACTATCTCGTCATAATACAGATCAGACAAGCAGGAGTAAGGGTTTTACCTCTACGAGGGCTCCGAACCTGGGTAAATCTTGCCTCCTTGTTAGCCGTCGAGATCAACAGCGCGTACATCGTTCCTCTACTCGAAACCCTACCGGCTCATCCGAGGGATTTGTCGACACGACTCTTCGACAGGCATTAAGCCTAAACTTTAGATAATGGATCTGTAAATAAAATGGATGGAAAGATTCATGGTCCTGACTTGTTCACAACTTCAAGGAAATGACTACGATTAGATAATCTCCCGTAGCATGGGTTTTATGTTTACACTGATTGTTCTAGCAAGTGTTGCATAACTTGCCTTCAAGATATTGCAAATGTGAATATTCACTCAAGAATATTCTAGAAGGGAATGTGATATTTATTTAATCGAACTAAACAAAGCATTAAGGAGTTTGGGTCTTCACCTAGATGAAATGATCAAAGTGTTTTGGCATCATCAAGGATGGTGAAGATGCTTGTGGACTCGAGAAAGCCAGTGGGAACACTAAAGAATATTTCTAATACTTTATGTGAATAATGTATTGTTAATTAGAAATATTGTTGACATAGTAAAAAAGTTTCGTTGAAATAATATTTCAATGAAAAGATTAAAGAAAATGTGGTATAAGTATTGCCACTTTGGAAGTGGGTCAGTGATAACATTTGAGAAGAATGTTCGTAATAGTTTTTGCCTACATGAGAGAGAGTATGGTTCTTGTTTTCCATTACTTGTCTATGTTGGACCAAACGTACTTAAAATCATAGTGCTAAATTTTTGGAAACAACAATTAACATCTTGGTTCAAATCAAGGAATGATTTCTATTGAAATCTAATACTTATACAAAGCATATCTATTCATTATGAATGAATAGAAAAGAGACATATGATGGGAAATACGTATGAATCATTAGATCAATCATGTAGAACATAATATGTACAGAAAAAATATGAATTATTTTCTAAGTGTTATGAACATAAACCAAAGTTGATCATGTGTATGATCAAGGAGAAGATAACCTTATAATGATTATAAGGCACACTTCATCGTAGTGATAAATGCAAAAAAAAACAGTGTAAAATGTTACACTATTAAAGGGGTTGTTGCATAATCACAAAACCAATCAACTTAGTGTTAATAAGGTGTCATGGTGATATGGAAGAAATCCCATGATTAAATTTGAGGGAGATTTCAAAGTTTAACACTATGGTAGAATCTATAACAATAGCGGTAAGATGGCATACACTTTAGAAGTGTGAAGATTAAATGTTTCGATCTAAGTTCTTCAAAGAACTGGATAGGGTACTTTACAAAAGATTCAACAATGTTGTGAACAACAGACCGCCATCTTAGTTAAAACACCAAACATTTAAACCGCAAGAATCATTTGTGATCAAGGGGAGAAGTGATTCTCCAAGATATGAGAATGCATGGACCTGAAGTTTCAGATCCAAGGATAGAGTCTACACCACAATCAACATCGCAATGCCATTGGGTGCTGAGACAGGAAAACAAATTGTTGTTTCTTGTGCAAGTGGGAGACTATTGGATGTATGCCCAAGAGACAATAAAATACATTAGTTTCATGATTAATATATATTATGTTTTTTATTCTATAACTGGTATGATCAATGAATATGAGATCCATAGGAAAACCCATACACACGTGTAGAAACATAAGCACGCCGTTATAACCCTTTGTCATGTCTCACAAAAAAATTGTTAGTAATAAATGACCATGTTTTCCTGGCCATGGACATTTGTTATGTCAGTATTAATGGGATCACATTGTTGTTTCAACATTGTGGTTGGGTAGACCCAAGTAGTTAAGATACTACGAGATATGTTTTGCTATATAGTATCGTCACAAGATTGTAATTTGTTTGCTTCCTTAGAGCATGAGAATATACGATGATGTTCACAGTAAAGATCATTTTGGTATAGTCAAGGATCACACCGTAAACTGGGCGATCAAATAGACTAGAACTGGGTGGTCTCGAAAGTGTTTTTATCATCATGATAGTTCAAGACTCGGAATTTATCCTCTAGATAATAGAGAGATACATTCAGGATCCACTCGTTGAAATAGTATCGGTAAATAAGTCTGCACAGACAAAGACATGACACTAGTCATGGTGATACTATAACATGGTAACGAGTCACAGTCTTATCATTTATCTCATCTCGAGCTATTGATTGGTATCGCTAAGTAATAGGAACTTACTTCAAAACCAACAGTTTTAGCATTTTTCTTCGTATAACATGTAGGAATCAATACTTATGTCCACGGTCCGGATGTGGATTATTGATTAGGAAAATGTCTTTCCAATCATGTCTACTAGTTATTAAACCTGTAGGGATCACACACTTAAGGCGTCAAAGTTTGTTGTTTGCATTGGTTGGTTCGGAGGAGAGCGGGTATCATTCGGGTAATTTCGACGTGATAGAATTAATATTCAAGACAGATTAGGGAGGATATGGATGTCCCGGGATGTTGGAAATATGTTTCTAACATCAATAAGTAATGGTCGATATCATTACGATATCACACAAACAAGTCCGGTGTTAATCAGAGTCGTTTCAAAGAAGTTACTATGAGAGAGAAATAATTTGCATGCTTTACAAAGAAAATATAGAGGGGTATGAGATTTCTAGGATATGTTATAAAATCTTTAGATAGAGTCGATGATTTTATATATAGGGATTATAAGGTTCTGGAAGAGTTTCGGGAAAAACCCGATAAGGGGGGAAGTGCCGGAGGGGGCAGGAATGCCCCCTTGGCCACTCCATTAATTTGGGGGCTAGAAGGTGGGACCCAGGGATCCCGCACATGGAGCATAAGCCCTTCTATAAATTTTCCATGTTTGGTTTGAAGAGAAAAAAATAAAAAACCGAAAAGGGAAAAGAGAAGAAGGAAAAAAGGAAAAATGGTGTAAGTTGCACTCCAACTAGGAGTCCGATCCGAACTCCCCAAGGAGACTTCATGCAGCCAAGGGAAGGGGAGCCAAACCAACCTCCCCCAAAGGCAAGTGACCCCTTTGTACCATTATATAATCCCACCCCTCCTTCATTGAGTGGACACACAATTGGCTTTCAGGCTTCTCTCTCTCTCTCTCAGAATTAGAGACTCTAATTAGAGACCGTCTAATTGAATTAGAGCCTCTTATTAGAACCTATCAAATAGGATTAGAGGCTCTAATTATAACATCTATAATTGGATTAGAGCTTTTGATTAGAGACCATCTAATTGGCATAGGGCTTCTTCTAATTGGGAGAGTATGATCATCTCTTGATCGATTAGACCTAGGTCTAATCTCTCTCCCTCTCTCTCCCATGTGTTGGAATCTTTCCACCTCAATGTGAATCTGCGGTGCCTAGTCCTGAACGGCGAAGCATGCCAGGATTTTGACGTACGCATGTGTGCGATCTCTCAAAGGGGTTACACGTGATACCCTCACTCTGATGGATCCATAAGGCGGGATTCGAGAAATTGGCAACAGTCCCAACGCTAGGCTTAGTCGTGAGACTCTTGATACATCCATTTTGCATCACTATTTTATATCATTATTTTCTATTGTTCATCGATATATTTCATGTTATGATACATTACTTATGTTATTTCATCTTAATTTGCATGTTTCATAATTTTTGAAGAATAAACACCGGGACCAGGAATCTGATGGAAAAAAGCACTGTCAAGACACCCTATTTCAGAAGATCATAAGAAGAGGGGGAATTTCGGAGAAGTCTTAGAAGTTCCGAGGAGGAAGCCAGCCAGAAGGGCACCCGGAGGGGGGCCACCAAGATCCCACACCACCAGGCGGCGCGCCCCCCTTCTGGCCACGCCTAGGGGTGGTCTGACTCCCCTGGCCCACTTCTGGGCACCCCTTTCCCGTACTTGACCCCCAAGGAACCCTAAGCCCCAGGACATGTCGAAGAATCATTTCGCCGCCGCCTCGGGGCGGAAAACAACAAAGAGAGAAAATCTCTCCGTCAGGGAGAAATCTGCCGAGGAAATTCCTCCCCGGAGAGGTGAAATCACTCCAGGCTTCATCATGATCATCATCATCATCATCATCATCCTCATCACCAGAACCATCACCGTCACCGTCCACCTTCATCCCTATGTAATAATTAGGGGTCTTTATAATTGTTTTCCACTAGATCTCTCTCCCGGTATGGACTACTTGTTAGTAGTTGATGCCTGTGATATTTAGCGGTATTTTCACTTTATGACCAGATTGTTATTATCCATTATATCACCTCTGATTATGATCCGTATGATGTCTCGTGAGTAGTTCATTTAGTTCTTGAGGACATGGGAGAAGTCATGATGTTAGTAGTGAAGTTATGTTGAAGTAATATCTAGTGGTTTGGTATTTAAGTTGTGGTGCGATTCTTATAATGGTGTCATGTGAACATCGACTACATGATACTTCACCTTTATGAGCAGAGGAGGATGCATTGTGTGTGTGGATACTAATTTTGGGGTTGCTGGAGTGACATAAACCTAAACCCCGTTAGGAAACCAATGCACGAGGGAGTGTAGGATCCCGGAGTTTTAAGGATGTGGTTAGATTTATCTTAATTACTTTCTTGTATTTGCGGATGCTTACGAGAGGTATAATCACAAGTATGTATTAGTCCTAGTTGGGCGGTGCATTAGCATAGGTTCGCCCACACAACACTTAATGAACCAATAAATATTAATCAACCGTATGAAGCGAAAGCACTTGACGAAATTCCCATGTGTCCTCGAGAACGTTTGGTAATCATAAGTGAAACAACCGGCTTATCCTTTGCTCTCAAAAGGATTGGGCCACTCACTGCAGTTATTATTACGGTTATTTATTTACTTGCACTTTATTTATCTGCTATATCCAAAACAACCAAAAACCTGTTTGCTAGTGTTTACAGTGAATTCTCTATCCAACATGCTTGTCAACACCTTCTGCTCCTCATAGGGTTCGACACTCTTATTTATCGAAAGTACTACGATACACCCCCTATACTTGTGGGTCATCAAGACTATTTTCTGGCGCCGTTGCCGGGGAGTGAAGCGCTATTGGTAAGATAAATTGGTAAGAGAAACTTTTACTATGAGTGTTGTTTTTATTTTTGTCTGCTGCTTTATTTCATTATGGAGAATTCTTTTGGTTCTCTGTTTAGGATACTACCACTATTACTGCTAGGGTAGTAAGTGACCCGTTATCTTCTGAATTAGATCCTTATAAAATACCTATGAAAATTGTTGGACGTGTTATGGATAACTGCTATTATGGAGATGGAACTGTCCATCCCGGTGATCATTTGCTCTTTATACATGAATTATGCGAGTTATTCAGGTGTGTAGGTATTACAATGGATCAAGTTAAAAGGAAATTATTGTCTTTATCGCTGAAAGGTAGACCCTCTGAATGGTTCAAATTGCTGAAGAATGGTGAATCTATTGGATGGGAGGAAATTGTACCTCTCTTTTATTATAAATTATATCCTCCTAGTGAGATTCATAACGACCGGAATCAAATATATAATTTATGGCCTCGTGATGGAGAGAGTATCGCCCAAGCTTGGGGGAGAATAAAGTTATTAATGCTCAAATGTCCCGTTCATGAGCTCCCGAGTAATATTGTTATCAATAATTTTTATGCAAGGCTTTCTCTTCATGATTAGGATTTATTGGATGCTTCTTCTTCTGGATCATTCACACGTATGAAGGAACAAGCTAAATGGGACCTTCTTGATCGTATTCAAGAAAACACTAAAGGATGGGAGAATGACAAAGGTAGAAAGTCAGGTATAAATTACGATTATGAATGCATTAAATTATTTATGAGAACTGATGGTTTGTATAATGTTAGTGTTGTTTGTGGTCTTGATTCTAAAATCTTTGCAAACCGTCTTAAAGCTTTTGTTTCCTATCTTGATATTCCTAAAAAGGATTATCACAAATATCATGCACCTTATAAAGATATTGTTCCTGCTAGAAATATAGAAGTGCATGCTTTTAATCCTGCTTTTCTTGAACCTTATATTGAGAAAATGCCTTTCCCTGCTAAGGTAAAATAACACTCTATTGTAGCTAGTGTGGTTAATAAGAGCATAAAGAAATCTATTGAACTTGATGAACAAATAACTGTTGAACCTGTTGTAGCAATAGTGGAATACCTTATCTGTGGAAATGTAGAGGACGAAGAGCATATGATTACGCGGGACAATTCGCGAAATAACAACATATTGAAGACTTTTCGGGTCCAACTTCTTGTGTGGACTGGGTGGCTGAGCGTCTGCGTCAACTACACGACTTCCACGTCGTCGTGCGACTCTGCCACGTCCGCGTCAACTACACGACCTCCACCACGTCAACACCGTCCGCCTCGTCGACTCCGTCCGCCGTGTGGAGTAAACCTCCACCGCATCGACGCCATCCGCCTCGTCGACTCCGTCCGCCGTGTCGAGTACACCTCCACCGCGTCGACGCCATACGCCTCGTCAACTACACGACTTCCTCGTCGACTCCGTCCGCCGTGTCGAGTACACCTCCACCACGTCGACGCCATCCGCCTCTTCGACGACACGACTTCCGCGTCGACTCCGTCCGCCGTCTCGAGTACACCTCCACCGCGTCGACTCTGTCCGCCGTGTCGAATACATCTCCACCGCTTCGAATCCCTCCGCCGTGTCGAGTACATCTCCACTGCGTCGATTCCCTCCGCCGTGTCAGTACACCTCTTCCGCGTAATTACTGCACGTCCTGCGGAAAAACGGGCGCACGACGGCATGCTTACAGTCAAAAGCTGACACGATGGGCACTACGTGCCCTGCCCCACAAACGTCACGTCCCATCGGGAGCAGGCGAGTGCGCGATGACGTCATTGCGCACCTCACAAACACGAAAACTCTTTCGTACGAGCATCAAGACGCGGAATTTCTTTCACATAAGCACCCCGACACGAAATCTCTTTCGTATAGGAACATCAAAGACGCGAATTTCTTTCGCATAAGCACCCTGACACGAAATCTCTTTCGTATGGGCACATGAAGACGCGGAATTTCTTTCGCATAGTCACCTTGACACGAAATCTCTTTCGTATGGGCACATAAAGACGAAATTTCTTTCGTGCAAACTTAATAACGTGAAATCTCTTTCGCACAAGATTAAGAAGGAAGATCTCTTCACCCGAAGAATCGAAAGAACATGATTAAAGTAAAATCGCGAGTGCGCGGCTCCCGCAACTCTACCACACGATGTATTTACACATCCTTATCCTGGATTGTTCGGCCGACTAGGCACATCCGGATGCCGTATTCTTTCGAGTACGAAGGTAAGACCCAAGGATCTCTCTTTTGGGCCTGGAATTGCACTCAAGCTGCGTCCTCCGGTAATTTTCCCGTGTCAACAACACGAAAAAAAATCCTAGCGGACGCGCCGGGTACCCTTTAGGTTAATTTCGACTCGGTAAGACCTCAACGGCCCAGTCGCAACGATCACCTCGCCGGATTCGAGTCGGAGGTCTCGAATTCGTGTAGGCCAGAACCGTTTTTGCCCTAGATGCAATTAATTGGCCCTGATCTTTCGGGAGAGCCAAGCGACTGAGCCACATCCTTCTGCGAAAACAGCCAACACAAGGCACATTTATCACTCGATGCTCGAGTAAGTGAGCGCTTCGCCCACATGGTATACACCCTAAAAAACAGGCGATTGAATGATCAATCGAAGAAATCAAGAACGAACTTGGAGTGCTTACCCGACTATTCTCAGTCGAATAAACACTCGGGGGATACTGACGTGGGGATGACTCCTGGACCTATCGGGTGAGCCTGCCCGGTCCAAGGCCCAAGACCTAGGACCAAAGGAGGTGTTATCCTGTGCTACTAGAAGGCCCAACGAAGGCCCACCCGCAAGGCTTGCGGGTCAAGACAAGAACTCCTATACGTACTCTACTAGGACTCACGTAACCCCCTCCTGGCTGCATATATAAAGCTAGGAGGGAGGAGAGAAAAAGACAACCAATCTAGGGATCCAATCTAGAGGGAGGAAGATACAAGCCACAACTAGACTAGGCAATACACGGGATACCCCGTACGCCTCACCATGGCATCGCCATTGTAAACAGTTCGACTATCTCGTCATAATACAGATCAGACAAGCAGGAGTAAGGGTTTTACCTCTACGAGGGCTCCGAACCTGGGTAAATCTTGCCTCCTTGTTAGCCGTCGAGATCAACAGCGCGTACATCGTTCCTCTACTCGAAACCCTACCGGCTCATCCGAGGGATTTGTCGACACGACTCTTCGACAGGCATTAAGCCTAAACTTTAGATAATGGATCTGTAAATAAAATGGATGGAAAGATTCATGGTCCTGACTTGTTCACAACTTCAAGGAAATGACTACGATTAGATAATCTCCCGTAGCATGGGTTTTATGTTTACACTGATTGTTCTAGCAAGTGTTGCATAACTTGCCTTCAAGATATTGCAAATGTGAATATTCACTCAAGAATATTCTAGAAGGGAATGTGACATTTATTTAATCGAACTAAACAAAGCATTAAGGAGTTTGGATCTTCACCTAGATGAAATGATCAAAGTGTTTTGGCATCATCAAGGATGGTGAAGATGCTTGTGGACTCGAGAAAGCCAGTGGGAACACTAAAAAATATTTCTAATACTTTATGTGAATAATGTATTGTTAATTAGAAATATTGTTGACATAGTAAAAAAGTTTCGTTGAAATAATATTTCAATGAAAAGATTAAAGAAAATGTGGTATAAGTATTGCCACTTTGGAAGTGGGTCAGTGATAACATTTGAGAAGAATGTTCGTAATAGTTTTTGCCTACATGAGAGAGAGTATGGTTCTTGTTTTCCATTACTTGTCTATGTTGGACCAAACGTACTTAAAATCATAGTGCTAAATTTTTGGAAACAACAATTAACATCTTGGTTCAAATAAAGGAATGATTTCTATTGAAATCTAATACTTATACAAAGCATATCTATTCATTATGAATGAATAGAAAAGAGACATATGATGGGAAATACGTATGAATCATTAGATCAATCATGTAGAACATAATATGTACAGAAAAAATATGAATTATTTTCTAAGTGTTATGAACATAAACCAAAGTTGATCATGTGTATGATCAAGGAGAAGATAACCTTATAATGATTATAAGGCACACTTCATCGTAGTGATAAATGCAAAAAAAAAACAGTGTAAAATGTTACACTATTAAAGGGGTTGTTGCATAATCACAAAACCAATCAACTTAGTGTTAATAAGGTGTCATGGTGATATGGAAGAAATCCCATGATTAAATTTGAGGGAGATTTCAAAGTTTAACACTATGGTAGAATCTATAACAATAGCGGTAAGATGGCATACACTTTAGAAGTGTGAAGATTAAATGTTTCGATCTAAGTTCTTCAAAGAACTGGATAGGGTACTTTACAAAAGATTCAACAATGTTGTGAACAACAGACCGCCATCTTAGTTAAAACACCAAACATTTAAACCGCAAGAATCATTTGTGATCAAGGGGAGAAGTGATTCTCCAAGATATGAGAATGCATGGACCTGAAGTTTCAGATCCAAGGATAGAGTCTACACCACAATCAACATCGCAATGCCATTGGGTGCTGAGACAGGAAAACAAATTGTTGTTTCTTGTGCAAGTGGGAGACTATTGGATGTATGCCCAAGAGACAATAAAATACATTAGTTTCATGATTAATATATATTATGTTTTTTATTCTATAACTGGTATGATCAATGAATATGAGATCCATAGGAAAACCCATACACACGTGTAGAAACATAAGCACGCCGTTATAACCCTTTGTCATGTCTCACAAATAAATTGTTAATAATAAATGACCATGTTTTCCTGGCCATGGACATTTGTTATGTCAGTATTAATGGGATCACATTGTTGTTTCAACATTGTGGTTGGGTAGACCCAAGTAGTTAAGATACTACGAGATATGTTTTGCTATATAGTATCGTCACAAGATTGTAATTTGTTTGCTTCCTTAGAGCATGAGAATATACGATGATGTTCACAGTAAAGATCATTTTGGTATAGTCAAGGATCACACCGTAAACTGGGCGATCAAATAGACTAGAACTGGGTGGTCTCGAAAGTGTTTTTATCATCATGATAGTTCAAGACTCGGAATTTATCCTCCAGATAATAGAGAGATACATTCAGGATCCACTCGTTGAAATAGTATCGGTAAATAAGTCTGCACAGACAAAGACATGACACTAGTCATGGTGATACTATAACATGGTAACGAGTCACAGTCTTATCATTTATCTCATCTCGAGCTATTGATTGGTATCGCTAAGTAATAGGAACTTACTTCAAAACCAACAGTTTTAGCATTTTTCTTCGTATAACATGTAGGAATCAATACTTATGTCCACGGTCGGGATGTTGATTATTGATTAGGAAAATGTCTTTCCAATCATGTCTACTAGTTATTAAACATGTAGGGATCACACACTTAAGGCGTCAAAGTTTGTTGTTTGCATTGGTTGGTTCAGAGGAGAGCGGGTATCATTCGGGTAATTTTGACGTGATAGAATTAATATTCAAGACAGATTAGGGAGGATATGGATGTCCCGGGATGTTGGAAATATGTTTCTAACATCAATAAGTAATGGTCGATATCATTACGATATCACACAAACAAGTCCGGTGTTAATCAGAGTCGTTTCAAAGAAGTTACTATGAGAGAGAAATAATTTGCATGCTTTACAAAGAAAATATAGAGGGGTATGAGATTTCTAGGATATGTTATAAAATCTTTAGATAGAGTCGATGATTTTATATATAGGGATTATAAGGTTCCGGAAGAGTTTCGGGAAAAAAACCGATAAGGGGGGAAGTGCCGGAGGGGGCAGGAATGCCCCCTTGGCCACTCCATTAATTTGGGGGCTAGAAGGTGGGACCCAGGGATCCCACACATGGAGCATAAGCCCTTCTATAAATTTTCCATGTTTGGTTTGAAGAGAAAAAAATAAAAAACCGAAAAGGGAAAAGAGAAGAAGGAAAAAAGGAAAAATGGTGTAAGTTGCACTCCAACTAGGAGTCCGATCCGAACTCCCCAAGGAGACTTCATGCAGCCAAGGGAAGGGGAGCCAAACCAACCTCCCCCAAAGGCAAGTGACCCCTTTGTACCATTATATAATCCCACCCCTCCTTCATTGAGTGGACACACAATTGGCTTTCAGGCTTCTCTCTCTCTCTCAGAATTAGAGACTCTAATTAGAGACCGTCTAATTGAATTAGAGCCTCTTATTAGAACCTATCAAATAGGATTAGAGGCTCTAATTATAACATCTATAATTGGATTAGAGATTTTGATTAGAGACCATCTAATTGGCATAGGGCTTCTTCTAATTGGGAGAGTATGATCATCTCTTGATCGATTAAACCTAGGTCTAATCTCTCTCCCTCTCTCTCCCATGTGTTGGAATCTTTCCACCTCAATGTGAACCTGCGGTGCCTAGTCCTGAACGGCGAAGCATGCCAGGATTTTGACGTACGCATGTGTGCGAGCTCTCAAAGGGGTTACACGTGATACCCTCACTCTGATGGATCCATAAGGCGGGATTCGAGAAATCGGCAACAGTCCCAACGCTAGGCTTAGTCGTGAGACTCTTGATACATCCATTTTGCATCACTATTTTATATCGTTATTTTCTATTGTTCATCGATATATTTCATGTTATGATACATTACTTATGTTATTTCATCTTAATTTGCATGTTTCATAATTTTTGAAGAATAAACACCGGGACCAGGAATCTGATGGAAAAAAGCACTGTCAAGACACCCTATTTCAGAAGATCATAAGAAGAGGGGGAATTTCGGAGAAGTCTTAGAAGTTCCGAGGAGGAAGCCAGCCAGAAGGGCACCCGGAGGGGGGCCACCAAGATCCCACACCACCAGGCGGCGCGCCCCCCTTCTGGCCACGCCTAGGGGTGGTCTGACTCCCCTGGCCCACTTCTGGGCACCCCTTTCCCGTACTTGACCCCCAAGGAACCCTAAGCCCCAGGACATGTCGAAGAATCATTTCGCCGCCGCCTCGGGGCGGAAAACAACAAAGAGAGAAAATCTCTCCGTCAGGGAGAAATCTGCCGAGGAAATTCCTCCCCGGAGAGGTGAAATCACTCCAGGCTTCATCATGATCATCATCATCATCATCATCCTCATCACCAGAACCATCACCGTCACCGTCCACCTTCATCCCTATGTAATAATTAGGGGTCTTTATAATTGTTTTCCACTAGATCTCTCTCCCGGTATGGACTACTTGTTAGTAGTTGATGCCTGTGATATTTAGCGGTATTTTCACTTTATGACCAGATTGTTATTATCCATTATATCACCTCTGATTATGATCCGTATGATGTCTCGTGAGTAGTTCATTTAGTTCTTGAGGACATGGGAGAAGTCATGATGTTAGTAGTGAAGTTATGTTGAAGTAATATCTAGTGGTTTGGTATTTAAGTTGTGGTGCGATTCTTATAATGGTGTCATGTGAACATCGACTACATGATACTTCACCTTTATGAGCCGAGGAGGATGCATTGTGTGTGTGGATACTAATTTTGGGGTTGCTGGAGTGACATAAACCTAAACCCCGTTAGGAAACCAATGCACGAGGGAGTGTAGGATCCCGGAGTTTTAAGGATGTGGTTAGATTTATCTTAATTACTTTCTTGTATTTGCGGATGCTTACGAGAGGTATAATCACAAGTATGTATTAGTCCTAGTTGGGCGGTGCATTAGCATAGGTTCGCCCACACAACACTTAATGAACCAATAAATATTAATCAACCGTATGAAGCGAAAGCACTTGACGAAATTCCCATGTGTCCTCGAGAACGTTTGGTAATCATAAGTGAAACAACCGGCTTATCCTTTGCTCTCAAAAGGATTGGGCCACTCACTGCAGTTATTATTACGGTTATTTATTTACTTGCACTTTATTTATCTGCTATATCCAAAACAACCAAAAACCTGTTTGCTAGTGTTTACAGTGAATTCTCTATCCAACATGCTTGTCAACACCTTCTGCTCCTCATAGGGTTCGACACTCTTATTTATCGAAAGTACTACGATACACCCCCTATACTTGTGGGTCATCAAGACTATTTTCTGGCGCCGTTGCCGGGGAGTGAAGCGCTATTGGTAAGATAAATTGGTAAGAGAAACTTTTACTATGAGTGTTGTTTTTATTTTTGTCTGCTGCTTTATTTCATTATGGAGAATTCTTTTGGTTATCTGTTTAGGATACTACCACTATTACTGCTAGGGTAGTAAGTGACCCGTTATCTTCTGAATTAGATCCTTATAAAATACCTATGAAAATTGTTGGACGTGTTATGGATAACTGCTATTATGGAGATGGAACTGTCCATCCCGGTGATCATTTGCTCTTTATACATGAATTATGCGAGTTATTCAGGTGTGTAGGTATTACAATGGATCAAGTTAAAAGGAAATTATTGTCTTTATCGCTGAAAGGTAGACCCTCTGAATGGTTCAAATTGCTGAAGAATGGTGAATCTATTGGATGGGAGGAAATTGTACCTCTCTTTTATTCTAAATTATATCCTCCTAGTGAGATTCATAAAGACCGGAATCAAATATATAATTTATGGCCTCGTGATGGAGAGAGTATCGCCCAAGCTTGGGGGAGAATAAAGTTATTAATGCTCAAATGTCCCGTTCATGAGCTCCCGAGTAATATTGTTATCAATAATTTTTATGCAAGGCTTTCTCTTCATGATTAGGATTTATTGGATGCTTCTTCTTCTGGATCATTCACACGTATGAAGGAACAAGCTAAATGGGACCTTCTTGATCGTATTCAAGAAAACACTAAAGGATGGGAGAATGACAAAGGTAGAAAGTCAGGTATAAATTACGATTATGAATGCATTAAATTATTTATGAGAACTGATGGTTTGTATAATGTTAGTGTTGTTTGTGGTCTTGATTCTAAAATCTTTGCAAACCGTCTTAAAGCTTTTGTTTCCTATCTTGATATTCCTAAAAAGGATTATCACAAATATCATGCACCTTATAAAGATATTGTTCCTGCTAGAAATATAGAAGTGCATGCTTTTAATCCTGCTTTTCTTGAGCCTTATATTGAGAAAATGCCTTTCCCTGCTAAGGTAAAATAACACTCTATTGTAGCTAGTGTGGTTAATAAGAGCATAAAGAAATCTATTGAACTTGATGAACAAATAACTGTTGAACCTGTTGTAGCAATAGTGGAATACCTTATCTGTGGAAATGTAGAGGATGAACATAGTGTCTTTTGTGAGGATGCTTCTAATATTGTTTCCCATCCTCGTAGACCTAAGCAAACTAGTGTTCCTGTGCTTTCTATTAAGATTGGTGATCATTGCTATTATGGTTTATGTGATATTGGTGCAAGTTCTAGTGCTATTCCTTATGAGCTTTATAAAGAAGTTATGCATGAAATTGGTTCTTGTGATCTTGAAGATATTGATGTAGTTATTCAACTTGCTAATAGAGAAACTGTCTTCCAATTGGTATTGTTAGAGATGTGGAAGTTTTATGTGGTAAAACTAAATATCCTACTGATTTTCTAGTACTTGGTAAGGTTGCTAGTAAAATTTGTCCTATTATTTTTGGTAGACCTTTCTTTAACACTTGTGGTGCTATTATAGATTGTAAGAGGGAGAAGATATTGACTAAAATTTTATGGAAAATCTTATGAGTCAATTTCTCCAAATTTGCTAGAGCACCTTAAGAATCTGAATTGCCTAATGAAAACTTTAAAGTTGAACAACTTGTTTCTATTGCTCTTGCTCCTAACAATGCTTTGCAGCAATATATGGAGGACCATGAAAGTGAGGTCTTTATGGAAGAGAGAAATGAAATTGACGATATTCTTCTTCGTCGACCAGTGATACTAAAGCACAATTTACATGTGGATGATTTGGGGTAACACATTACCACCCAAAGAGGATCCTGTTTTTGATTAAAAACCTTTACCTGATGATCTTAAATATGCTTATATTGATGAAAAGAAAATATATCCTGTTATTATTAGCTCTAAGCTTTCAGGTGAAGAAGAGGAAAGATTATTGGGAATTCTGAAGTAACACCAGCTATTGGATATACTCTTGATGATTTGAAAGGGATTTATCCCTCTATATGTCAGCATGCTATCAATATTGAACCCTATGTTAAGCCAGTTGTTGAACATCAACGCCGTTTAATTCCCAAGATGAAGGAAGTGGTAAGAAATGAGGTATTAAAACTCCTTTATGCTGGTATTATTTTTCCTATTGCTGATAGTAGGTGGGTAAGCCATGTGAATTGTGTCTCTGAGAAAGGTGGAATGACTGTTGTGCCTAATGAAAATAATGAGCTTATTCCACAAATAGTAGTAGTTGGTTATAGAATGTGCATTGATTTTAGAAAGGTTAATAAAGTTACTAAGAAAGATCATTATCCTTTGCCCTTTATTGATCAAATGCTAGAGAGGTTGTATAAGAAAACTCATTTTTGCTCTCTTGATGGTTATTCTGGGTTTTCCCAAATTGCTGTTAGGGCAAAAGATCAAGAGAAAACAACCTTTACTTTTCCTTATGGAACTTGTGCTTATAGACGTATGCCTTTTGGTTTGTGCAATGCTCCTGCTACGTTTCAAAGATGCATGTCTGCTATTTTTCATGGCTTTTGTGAAGAAATTGTGGAAGTATTCATGGACGATTTCTCTATCTATGGAACTTCTTTAGATAATTGTTTGCACAACCTTGATAAAGTTTTGCAGAGATGTAAGGAAACTAATCTTGTTCTTTATTGGGAGAAATGCCACTTTATGGTTAATGAAGGAATTGTTCTTGGACATATAATTTCTGAAAGAGGTATTGAAGTTGATAGAGATAAAGTGGAAGAAATAGAGAAAATTCCCTGTCCCAGGGATGTTAAAAGTATTCGTAGTGTTCTTGGTCATGCTGGTTTTTATAGGAGGTTTATTAAAGATTTCTCTAAAATATCAAGACCTCTTACTAATCTTCTTCAAAAAGATGTGTGTTTTGTTTTTGATGATGATTGCAAGGAAGCTTTTCAAACTTTAAAGAAGGCTTTAACTACTGCTCCTATTGTTCAACCACCTGATTGGAATTTACATTTTGATATTATGTGTGATGCTAGTGATTTTGCTGTAGGTGATGTTCTTGGATAGAGAGTAGATAAGAAACCGAATGTTATTCATTATGCTAGTAAGACTCTTGATGCTGCTCGCTACCACCGAAAAAGAGTTCTTAGCTGTAGTTTTTGCATGTGATAAGTTTAGACCTTATATTGTTGATTCAAAAGTTACTATTCATACTGATCATGCTGCTATTAGATCCCTTATGGAAAAGAAGTATGCTAAGTCTAGGCTTATTAGATGGGTATTGCTTTTACAAGAGTTTGATTTGCATATTGTGGATAGGAAAGATGCTGAAAATCCTGTTGCGAATAACTTGTTTAGATTGGATAACATTGCTTTTGATCCTATTCTTGTTAATGATAGTTTTCCAAATGAACAACTAGCTGCAATAAAAGTAAAATCCCAAGATAGTCCATGGTATGCTGATTATGCTAACTTTATTGTTTCCAAGTATTTGCCTCCATCATTTACAGCTCAAAAAATAAGAAAATTCTTCTACGATTTGAGGCATTATTTTTGGGATGACCCACACTTATATAAAGAAGGAGTAGATGGTATTATGAGAAGATGTGTTCCAGATCATGAACAACGTGAAATATTGAAAAAGTGCCATGGTAGTGCTTATGGAGGACATCACGCTGGAGATAGAACCACACAAAAGGTTCTACAATGAGGTTTCTATTGGCCTACTCTCTTTAAAGATGCACGTAAATTTGTTTTATCTTATGATGAATGTCAAAGAGTTGGTAATATTTCTAGACGTAATGAAATGCCTATGAGTTATTCTCTTGTTATTGAACCTTTTGATTGTTGGGGATTTGACTTTATGGGTCCTTTTCCTCCTTCAAATGTTTATACACATATTCTTGTTGCTGTCGATTAACCTACTAAAAGTGTTGATGGCGAAACCTTGCTAAAAATGATTAAAGATGTTATTTTCACTAGGTTTGGTGTGCCTAGATATCTTATGATTGATGGAGGTTCTCACTTTATTCATTGTGGTTTTAGAAAAACTCTTGCTAAATATGATGTTAAACATAGAATTGCCTCATCTTATCATCCTCAAACAATGGGCAAGTAGAATTATTAAATAGAGAAATTAAATCTATCTTGCAAAAGACTGTTAATAAATCTAGGAATAATTGGTCTGATAAGTTGAATGATGCTTTATGGGCTTATAGAACTGCTTATAAAATCCATATGGGCATGTATCCTTATAAAATGGTTTATGGAAAAGCTTGTCACTTGCCCTTAGAATTAGAACACAAAGCTTATTGGGAAGTGAAAGAACTTAATAAAGATTTTAAACTTGATGGTAAGAAAAGAATGGTTGATTTGAATAATCTAGATGAATGGAGATGTGAAGCTTATAAAAATGCTAGACTCTTTAAATAGAAAGTTAAACAATTGCATGATAGAAGAATCCTTAAAAGAGAGTTTCATGTTGGTGAGAAAGTTCTATTGCATCGGTCTCGTCTCAGATTTTTTGCAGGAAAATTATTCCCGAGATGGGAAGGCCCTTATGTTATTGAAGAAGTGTATCGTTCGGGTGCAATAAAAATTGCTTCACTCAAAGATAACACTACACAAGTGGTAAATGGGAAAAGACTCAAACAATATATTTCTAGGGATTCTTATGATGAAGATGCTGATGTTATTCAAGTAATGACTCCGGAGAAGTTCATTAGAGGGAAGATTCCAGAATCTATAGAGTCCGTTTTCAAATAGGTAACAGTTCTGTTAAGAAAAATTTCGCGGAATAACTTTCAAGTTGTAAATTATTGACTTTTGGAAAATATGAAAAATATTGAGCCGAAGAGGAGTTGGAGACGGTACCCGAGGGAACCATACCATTCCTGGGTGTGGGCCCACCCTTGGTCGCGCCTGGCTATGGTGTGCGCACCTCAGAGCCCCTCTCCGACTCGTTTTCAACCTATACTTTCCTTTCGTTACACATATTTTTGCTATATAACCCCCCGGACCCCTCGAGATTCGTATATCATTTTCTCGTCGTGTTTCTGTTTCGACCTGTTTCTGCTAGGATCTGTTTTTAGTTTTAGAAGCACCATGGTCTCCCCCAACAACAACAAGGGGAAGGGACCGAAGGAAGATGATCTCCAAGACCGGAGGCCGGAGGAGGAGATCGAGAGTGGAGCTGAAGGAGATGTAGATTAAAACTCGCGCGTGCGTCCATGCGCTACCGTCACAAGCATTGGTGTGGTAGCAAAGCCCTCAAAATTCAAGCAAGGAGCACGAATGAGCACTGGATGGAAGGTTCCACGTCACTATCAAAACCCCTTTCCATACCTTGATTCAAGAATATCAATCTAAAAAGTTACTCGAGGCAAAGTTGCCTTCTTGCTGCGATATGGATCGTTCTAACCATGCAGATAGAGAAATCTCTCGACCTAAGGAAGTGTAGGGGAAAAATCTTGATGGCTGGAATTCACCGTCTGACGAGCACGCAAACTGTATTGAGCACAATGCGGAGATGACGCGTATGCTTATGTTTGCAACTGAAGATTTGAAGAAATCAATTGATAAGCTTATTGAGAAGTATTCACCACCACCACCACCGAAGAATTAATTCGTCATGGGTATTGGCATCCCCTTGGCTTGTTCCAAGCTTGGGAGAGTGCCGCGGTATCACACCTTTATCTTTCACATTTTTACCTTTTAGTAGAGTCATATCATGAGTAGAGGAAATATCATATAGTATGGTTTGCAGTATGGAAGTATCACTCTTTAGTTAGCAATCGTTGTATCCGTTGGTTTGAGTTTCTGTTATGGAATATTAATGAGAAGTTTCATCATCTTCGACACTTTATTTTAGCTTGAAAATTTCTGTTATATGGTTGATCTTGTTATTAGTACTAGAAGATACCCCGCGCATTGCTGCGGCGATTGTTTTAGGAACTACAATACATTGTAAAGTTTATAAAAGATGTGATACAATTGATCATAGTATATATTTTTGAAATTATTAATATGCATAATTGAATGGTTTAAGAAATAGATGATGTGTAGTTTGCACGTAGTAATTCATAAATATTAGTGGAGTTGACATGGATAATTGATTGGCTACGAGGATGAATGATGTGGATAGCGTGCATGTTGAGATAGAAAAATCATTAAAGCATGTTAGTGGGGTTTTTCTTTATAAGAAGTATAGATACATTACCATGCTAATTGTGCATTATTAGCACATAAGAAACCGAACTGGTAGTGAAGAATTAAAGCGATTAATGCAAGGTAATTAAGTGGGAAGGGGAGACGTAAATGTGGCCGAGCGGAGCAGCCACTCTCCTTGATGATGTGGTAATATGGTATTAATCAAATGTAAAAACATATGCAAAACAAATCTAATTTGCTGATATGGCAACCTTGATGATGTGGAGGGCAGTATGACATGGACCAATTAGAGACTTGTTGATGTGTATACCTTGCATGTCAAGAGAAATGAATTAGTGGGGTGCTCCTATTTAGATATATAAGATTGGTATCGATATTGGAGCATCAAATTAATCTAGGTTGTTTTGCCAAACTTATCCTTGGTCGGTAGCAACAATACGTTGAGACTTAAGTAGAAAAGAGGGAGTTTCATGTAGATATATTGTTCCATGATCTTTATTTCTTGTTAGCCCATAAGCTTAGTATTCTCAAGTAAGATTGTTTGTATTTTCAAGGAAGATTTCATGATTGGTTTTGTCACATATATGGCTGTTTATTTTCCCTCAACTCTTATGCATGCCACCCAACCTTGCTAGCCAAAAAACTGTACTAAGAGGGAATACTTCTCGTGCATCTAAACCTTGAGCCCAAAATCATGCCATTTGTGTCCACCATACCTACCTATATGTGGTATTTAACCGCCACCCCAAGTAAATTGCTTGTGTGCTACTTTTAAAACCTTCAAAATTACACCTGTTTTGTGTTCCTATTTTAGCTCATGAGGACGCAAATAGAGAATCTTTATCTCACTTGTTGATTGGACTTTACACACCTGGACTAGTGGCTTCATCCTCTTATCCAAATGCTAGAAGAGCTGGCAGCGGGGTGTCCAACCCCAAATTAGTACAACAAATTCTCTTCACTATTTTTGCCCATGATTTATCAGTCAAAGCATAATTGTGTAAACAAAAGAGAAAGAGGGATGACCTTCGACACCAGTTGCATCCTTCAATGGGAGCCGCTCTTGTGAAGTCTAATTGGCTTGTGACGTACTGTATTTTTTGTTTGCCATTCGTTGACATAGACATACACACCTCTCTAAAAAATTAGACACTCCTCCATGGTATGTGATTGTTGGCAGGCACCCGAGGATTCGGTTAGACATGGTTTGTGTAAGAAAGGTTGGGAGGAGTGTCAAACATTTTATACCTCTGTTTATTAAATAAAAGCTCTAGCACATGATTTAATCCCTGCTTCCCTATGCGAAGGGACTATCTTTTACTTTTACGTTGAGACAGTAAACCTACTTCTTTCTATCTTAAGCAAGCATTTGAGTTCTTGTGATCCATTCATCTATATGTTGATTTACTCAATCATGTTCCTTATTCTTCCTTGTTTAGTACAAATGTTTTTATCTATTTGAATATCACTTTGAAAGTTATCAATGATTGCAAAGAAATTGTTATGATTGAGCATGTTAAACTTTGCAAATATAAGCTCTAATATAAAGACTCTCGTTGAAAGATGAGTACACTGTTAATTGTTCTCTGACCAAGAACGAAGTTTGCCTTCACCAATTTTGATTTCCTTTTTGCACCTTTATTGTGACTCCATTTACTTGTTTCAAGTTAAATTATATGAGAGGGGGTTACCTGCTAGAATGACTAGTGTATTGATAGTTGTGTTGCTTCTTGTCCGTATTTTATTTATCGACACCTCACTCCATAAACCCGTGGTCATGTTTACCGAGTTAGGTTTCGCTTGGGGACAAGCGAGGTCTAAGCTTGGGGGAGTTGATACGTCCATTTTGCATCACTATTTTATATCATTATTTTCTGTTATTCATCGATATATTTCATGTTATGATACATTACTTATGTTATTTCATCTTATTTTGCATGTTTCATAATTTTTGGAGAATAAACACTGGGAACTCATCCTGATGGAAAAAAACCGTTAGGACACCCTATTTCAGAAGACCAGAAGAAGATGGGGAATACTAGACAAGTCTTAGAAGTTCCAAGGAGGAAGCCAGCCAGAAGGGCACCCGGAGGGGGGCCACCAGGGGCCCACACCACCAGGCGGCATGCCCCCCTTCTGGCTGCGCCTGGGGGTGGTCTGCCCCCTGGCCAACTTATGGGCACTCTCTTTCGCGTACTTAACCCCCAGGGAACCCTAAGACCCAGGACATCGTCGAAGAATTATTCCACCGCCGCCTCGGGGCGGAAAACAACACAGAGAGAAAAGCTCTCCAACAGGGAGAAATCTGCCAGGGAAATTCCTCCCCGGAGAGGTGAAATCGTCGCCATCGTCACCGTCATCACTTCGGGCTTCATCGAGATCATCATCATCCCATCACAAGCACCATCACCGTCACCGTCCATCTTCATCCTGCTGTAACAATTAGGGGTCTTTATCGTTGTTTTCCACTAGATCTCTCTCCCGGTGTGGATTACTTGTTAGTAGTTGATGCTCGTGAGATTTATCGGTGTTTGCACTTTATGACCAGATTATTATTATCCATTATATCATCTCTGATTATGATCCGTATGAGGTCACGTGAGTAGATCATTTAGTTCTTGAGGACATGGGAGAATTCATGATGTTAGTAGTGAAGTTATGTTGAAGTAATATCTAGTGGTTTGGTATTTAAGCTGTGGTGCTATTCTTCTAGTGGTGTCATCTGAATGTCGACTACATGATACTTCACCTTTATGGGCCTAGGAGGATGCATTGTGTGTTTGTCTACTAATTATGGGGTTTTTGCAGTGACAGAAACCTAAACCCCCGTTAGGAAATCAATGCACGAGGGAGTGTAGGATTCCGGAGTTTTAAGGTTGTGGTTAGATTTATCTTAATTACTTTATTGTATTTGCGGATGCTTATGAGGGGTATAATCACAAGTGTGTGTTATTCCTTGTTGGGCGGTGTAACATCCCAAGTATGAAAACTACCCTATAGAATGTTTGATTTCTTGTTTATTTAAGTATTGCATCATGTCATCATATTGTTGCATTTGTTTCTGTTGTGTTGCATCTGTTATTCTTTGTTTTCACCATAAAAATCAAACAATTTCAACTGCTTGTTTTCATACTTGTTCTGTTACAACTTTTGGAACCAAAATAACAAATAAAAACACCCCTTTTATTCTTTGTTTTTCACTTCCCAATTTGTTGCTTTAATCAAACCAATTTTCCAATCAATTAATTCCAAATTATTTCCAAATTCAAACCAATCCTCAAAATCTATAATCTTTTGAAATTCACCACTAATTTGAATGCATTAAATCACTTTTAAACCCTAAAGAAAACCCTATTGAAAATACCTTGTTTTCTAATATTAACTAATATTGGAAATTTCAATTAAAATTGGTTTAATTTCAAAACAGCAACAAACAATTAAGTTTTTGAAAACAAAAACTAGCAATTGTTTGCTATTAACCTAATAAGCCTAAACTAAATTTGCTAATATTTTTACTAACCTAAACCTCATGTTTTTCTTCCAAAACCATTTGCTACAAAAAAAAAATATAAAGAAAACAAAAATAGCAAGGGAGAGAGAGAGAGTGCAGCAGCCCACCTAACCAGCGCAGCCCACCAATTTCCTGGCCCAGTAACCCCCCTGTCGCTTTCTTCTTCCCCACCATGTCGTCATCTTCTGTACGACATGGCTCAGAACCCTCCGATCGCCTCCACCCCACGCCGATTGGTCGCCGTACATGCCTTCCTCCCTCCTATTTAGCTCACCCTCTCCCTCCGATAGCAGCAAACCCTAGCCCCTTTTTCTTCCCTGCCGCCGCCCTCTGCTCTGCTGAACCTTGCATCACCGGAGATCACCACCGCACCCCTCTGAATTTCGCACACCGCCGGTCGCCTGGCCACCTCGAGGGGCTCCGCTCCCCGGGAATGGAAACGGCACAGCCCCTGGAGTCGCCCCGTCCCCTCGGTGCTTGCCGGGAGGCACCGTGGGAGGCGCGCCATCGCCGGGGAGAAGCCGCCGCTACCTGCCTGTCGACAGTCGTCATCGACTGACAATGCGAGGTGAGCCGCTGCTCCTTCCCTCTCCCTCCCGATCTGTCCGCACCACACTCCCTGGACACACACGCGATCTGCACCCGAGCTGCACCCAACCCTCGACCCCCACCCCGGCGAGCACAACACGCCCCGGTGCGTTTCAGTCACCGCCGGTCGTCGTCCTCTGCTCTGTTCGTAAGGTTCAGAACGGAGCGATCGGATCAAATTCAGTTAACTGCTGCGATACTACCTTTTCTTCCGTCAGACCCGCTTCGTATCACAAGCAGCCGAATACCGCACTGGTTCCGATCCGTCCACATGCGCAAGCAGAGCTCGCGGAGATCGAGTGCCCGCGGGGGCGCAATTTTGCCCCATTTTTTCCCTCGCGCGACACCTGGCCCCACGCGGCAGTGACTCCACTGCCACGCTGGCCACGGGCCCCCCCTCCTGCAGCGTGTGTATAACTCTATTGCGGTAACAAAAGTATTAAAACAAATCCGTTTTAAATTTCTGTTTTTCTTTTAAATGGCAAGAATAGACAACCAAACTTCAAAAATCAATAACTTTTTAGTATATGAACCCAATAAATAAAAACCTTATATGTTTTCTGCCCCAAATTTCATACTCTTTCCAAATAACTTATTTGTGTTCTGTTTTGACTTTTCCAAAAACATTTAAAATTCAAATCCAAATAATTCAAATGTCATTTGTAATAATTCATAACTAATTATTCCTAAGTCCAAATAATTCAAATAAAATATGTTTTTTCATACCATTTCAACTCATCTTTTCAAATATAAAATTTGTTTTCTGGTTTGAATAATTTAAATTGCCTAACCAATTTAAATCTTGTTTAATGCAATTAAAACTTGTTTAATATTGTTTAATTCATACCTAAATAATCCTAAGTCCAATTTCAAATTGTGAAACATGTAATCCAACTAAAATTTGATAAACTTTTCAAATATAAAATTTGTAATTGGTTTTGCATACTTTAAATTGTTGAAAACAATCAATACTTGTTCAACACCATTAAGTACCCATAATTCCAAACTTGTTAATGCTTTCTAAAATGATTAACTATCATTCCAATTGCAATTAACTTGTTATCTTCTTGTTCTCATCATGCATGCATCATGCTAATTCAACTACACCTAATGCTTAATGATAGAACAATTAATTCAACTCCAAGCATGGGCTTCCATATGCACCCTTTGCATATGGAATCCATTTAAACTTGTGTTTCATGTCAAGCAAGTTATTTGGTGCATCTATTAAACATGACATGCATCATCCCATGTTTGTGCACCTATGCCATGATAATGATTGCTTATCTTTCTGCAATGTCTGTTTGCTTCTTCTCGGATACACGACGACGTTGAGACCGACGATACTTACAACACTCCCTCCTAAGGATTTAGCTCAGTACCAGGCTACTGGGTTTTGCAGGCAAGTTATCACTCACATGAACCACTGTGTTCCTTTCAACATTGGTTACCGATACTTTCCGTTGTTCTTTTCTGCTAGCCTTAGTAGTAGTTGTTTCTGTTACGAACCTATCACATGAATCCTTTAACCCTGATACTGCCTCACCTCCATACCTATAACCTTTTGTTTGAGCCCGTGTCTTACTAGCATGCTTAGGTTGCTTTTGCTCGAGTCTGTTATCCGTTACTTTCTGTTACTATATCTGTTACGTTGTGGGGGCTCGATGTTTAATCAATCAATCATGCTAATGTTACTATTAATAATAAACTTGATGATAAGGCACCGGCAGGAGGCCCATGAGAGGTTTTGGAGCCTGCTAGTGTCGACCCTAATAGGAAAAGGGTCTTGTCTACTGATCCATGATGAGCGCACTACCCGCATTTGGGAAGCGAGTATGGGCGCCCCCCTCAACTTGACCTGATTCGCATCTCGTCCAAATCGCCTCATTTAGTTCGTGTTTTCCATTTGCCGCATGCATGTTTTTGCGAGCACAGCGCAGGGTGGAACTTTTGTAGTCGGCATATAGGGGGACACGGTCTTAGAGTGCTATGATGGTCCATTTTCTTCTGGGCTTGATTAGCCGTGCGCCCAAGGTGCTTTGGGCTTGATGCGAAGAATGGTTGGTTGTGTAGAGTACCCCGCTTGGTGGGTTAGCTTCCCATCTGGCGGGTTATTCTTGAGTGTACGGCCAAATTGGTGCAACCCTGCAGGGATAATCTTCTCGAGAAGCCGTGTTTTCCGCGGTTATGGATTACTTGGTGAAAGTACTGGCTAACAAGTACTCAGGACAACTTAAACCTAATGATCAACATGTTATACCCCATGATTAATAACTTGACTAGTAATAGACTTATTGACACAATAATTTGAACCATCATTATTACAACCGTGTGAGTTATCCTCGGATTGCTTCTTTGGATAAGGGGCGAGATCCAGGATGGGTTTGTTTGACGTTATCTTTCAGTTGGTTGATCTTATCTCCTTTCTGTTAGCCGGAAGTGGTAGAATCTCTGTAGATGGTTAGTGCAGCCCGTTGCAGCATCTTTATATCCCCTTCTTTCCGTTGAACCCAAAGCATCTGTGCTTGGTGTTGACGGGTTACACTTTGGTGAACTGTGAGTCTTGCTTGCCAGTACGTTTATGTACTGACCCCTTTGGGGCTGTGGTTTCCGCAGACCTACGTTTCCGAGGATCTACATGGTGGCTACTACGTGGAGTATGACGAGGCTGCTGACGAGTAGATAGCGGACCCGGGCAGGATCCGAGACTTCGTGGATGGGCTCCGTCTGTTTGTTTTCCGGCCTCTTAGGCCTATTTGGTTCTTGTCTGTACTCAGACATGTTGAATGCTTCCGCTGTATTGTAACGATGTATTGTTGGGGCATGTGCCCTCTGAATGATTGTATTTGCTATCTCTGCTCTAATGAGAGCCATTTGCAATTTATTTCAATCTTTTGTGTCGTAGAGATCTGTTGTGATATCACTTGTTAAACGCCGTTGACGTACCATGTGTGTATGGTTTGAAGTACGTCGACGGAAGTGCCGTTGATCTCTAGTGGATAGTTTACATCGACGATGGAATAGCAGGGCTTGTGTTGTCGCGCATAAGCGCAGGCCTACCAGGAAGCTGGGACGTGGGAGCAGGTATGCCCCATAATCCAAGCATCTGCTATCCAGTTCGTACGGTGAGTATCCCCTAGAAATCAGGGTGCGACAAATGGTATCAGAGCCTGTCTGCCCGTAGGATCCCTTTTTACTGGTCGCAGTTGAGTCTAGAAACTATTTTGTAGCTATATAGGAAAAATGAAACGTGAGAGTAGGAATTCTGTTCTTTTTCTTCTTTCCCCACCCTCCCTCCCTTTTCTGGTAAGGAAGTGCAACGTTGATTTCTCCCTTCTCATCTAAACTTTCAAGTTAGGATTTCACGAATCCTGGTTTTCTCTAGGATGGTTATATCTACTAGACCATAGGAATGGAGGTGGTTGTGACATGATTTATCATGTTGCCTACTCACGATTGAGAACGGTGGCAAATAGGCCCCGGAAGCAGATCCTCTATTCCTTAAGCAGTAGATATTGATCCTTTAGAAGCCCGGATGGGTTTTCCGTAGTACCTCAGGAGTTTTGATCTCGTTTTCCCGGTGTTGCTTCGTTATCCTGTTCGTCTAAACATCCTTTTCGTCCGTTCAAATCTTGTTGTTGTTTTCCAATTCAATTTTTCTACCGGCGTCTAATCAAAACTTCCTCGTAAACTCTTATCCAGCTAAAGTGTTGTTTCAGACCGGAGCATCACATTCCTTTGTGTCAACAATCTTTTCAACAACATACAACATAGTTCTGGTTCCACTAAACAATCAAATCTCTGTTCACTCTCCGGAATCTCAATCCAATTCTAATGGGAGGCCACATATTCCTCGTTACTCTCATGTTGATGATTCTGACATTGATGTTATTCTTGGTGTTGCATTGATGTCAATAACTCTGTTCCAACCTTATTACAGATAGTCTATTCTCCAAATGCATCAAATTCTATCCAGCTATACAACCTTGGTGCAAAATCTCTCCCCTTTTACTTGAAAATGTTCCGGTGGTTTCCAAATTCCCTGACGTCCACCCAAGAAGTTTCCGGACCTTTTCTTTTCTCAGTAGGAATCTCGGGGCGCGATTCCTTCAAGGGGGGGCGTTTTGTAACATCCCAAGTATGAAAACTACCCTATAGAATGTTTGATTTCTTGTTTATTTAAGTATTGCATCATGTCATCATATTGTTGCATTTGTTTCTGTTGTGTTGCATCTGTTATTCTTTGTTTTCACCATAAAAATCAAACAATTTCAACTGCTTGTTTTCATACTTGTTCTGTTACAACTTTTGGAACCAAAATAACAAATAAAAACACCCCTTTTATTCTTTGTTTTTCACTTCCCAATTTGTTGCTTTAATCAAACCAATTTTCCAATCAATTAATTCCAAATTATTTCCAAATTCAAACCAATCCTCAAAATCTATAATCTTTTGAAATTCACCACTAATTTGAATGCATTAAATCACTTTTAAACCCTAAAGAAAACCCTATTGAAAATACCTTGTTTTCTAATATTAACTAATATTGGAAATTTCAATTAAAATTGGTTTAATTTCAAAACAGCAACAAACAATTAAGTTTTTGAAAACAAAAACTAGCAATTGTTTGCTATTAACCTAATAAGCCTAAACTAAATTTGCTAATATTTTTACTAACCTAAACCTCATGTTTTTCTTCCAAAACCATTTGCTACAAAAAAAAAATATAAAGAAAACAAAAATAGCAAGGGAGAGAGAGAGTGCAGCAGCCCACCTAACCAGCGCAGCCCACCAATTTCCTGGCCCAGTAACCCCCCTGTCGCTTTCTTCTTCCCCACCATGTCGTCATCTTCTGTACGACATGGCTCAGAACCCTCCGATCGCCTCCACCCCACGCCGATTGGTCGCCGTACATGCCTTCCTCCCTCCTATTTAGCTCACCCTCTCCCTCCGATAGCAGCAAACCCTAGCCCCTTTTTCTTCCCTGCCGCCGCCCTCTGCTCTGCTGAACCTTGCATCACCGGAGATCACCACCGCACCCCTCTGAATTTCGCACACCGCCGGTCGCCTGGCCACCTCGAGGGGCTCCGCTCCCCGGGAATGGAAACGGCGCAGCCCCTGGAGTCGCCCCGTCCCCTCGGTGCTTGCCGGGAGGCACCGTGGGAGGCGCGCCATCGCCGGGGAGAAGCCGCCGCTACCTGCCTGTCGACAGTCGTCATCGACTGACAACGCGAGGTGAGCCGCTGCTCCTTCCCTCTCCCTCCCGATCTGTCCGCACTACACTCCCTGGACACACACGCGATCTGCACCCGAGCTGCACCCAACCCTCGACCCCCACCCCGGCGAGCACAACACGCCCCGGTGCGTTTCAGTCACCGCCGGTCGTCGTCCTCTGCTCTGTTCGTAAGGTTCAGAACGGAGCGATCGGATCAAATTCAGTTAACTGCTGCGATACTACCTTTTCTTCCGTCAGACCCGCTTCGTATCACAAGCAGCCGAATACCGCACTGGTTCCGATCCGTCCACGCGCAAGCAGAGCTCGCGGGATCGAGTCCCGCGGGGCGCAATTTTGCCCCATTTTTTCCCTCGCGCGCACCTGGCCCCACGCGGCAGTGACTCCACTGCCACGCTGGCCACGGGCCCCCCTGGCAGCGTGTGTATAACTCTATTGCGGTAACAAAAGTATTAAAACAAATCCGTTTTAATTTCTGTTTTTCTTTTAAATGGCAGAATAGACACCAAACTTCAAAAATCAATAACTTTTAGTATATGAACCCAATAAATAAAAACCTTATATGTTTTCTGCCCCAAATTTCATACTCTTTCCAAATAACTTATTTGTGTTCTGTTTTGACTTTTCCAAAAACATTTAAAATTCAAATCCAAATAATTCAAATGTCATTTGTAATAATTCATAACTAATTATTCCTAAGTCCAAATAATTCAAATAAAATATGTTTTTCATACCATTTCAACTCATCTTTTCAAATATAAAATTTGTTTTCTGGTTTGAATAATTTAAATTGCCTAACCAATTTAAATCTTGTTTAATTCAATTAAAACTTGTTTAATATTGTTTAATTCATACCTAAATAATCCTAAGTCCAATTTCAAATTGTGAAACATGTAATCCAACTAAAATTTGATAAACTTTTCAAATATAAAATTTGTAATTGGTTTTGCATACTTTAAATTGTTGAAAACAATCAATACTTGTTCAACACCATTAAGTACCCATAATTCCAAACTTGTTAATGCTTTCTAAAATGATTAACTATCATTCCAATTGCAATTAACTTGTTATCTTCTTGTTCCTCATCATGCATGCATCATGCTAATTCAACTACACCTAATGCTTAATGATAGAACAATTAATTCAACTCCAAGCATGGGCTTCCATATGCACCCTTTGCATATGGAATCCATTTAAACTTGTGTTTCATGTCAAGCAAGTTATTTTGGTGCATCTATTAAACATGACATGCATCATCCCATGTTTGTGCACCTATGCCATGATAATGATTGCTTATCTTTCTGCAATGTCTGTTTGCTTCTTCTCGGATACACGACGACGTTGAGACCGACGATACTTACAACATCCCTCCTAAGGATTTAGCTCAGTACCAGGCTACTGGGTTTTGCAGGCAAGTTATCACTCACATGAACCACTGTGTTCCTTTCAACATTGGTTACCGATACTTTCCGTTGTTCTTTTCTGCTAGCCTTAGTAGTAGTTGTTTCTGTTACGAACCTATCACATGAATCCTTTAACCCTGATACTGCCTCACCTCCATACCTATAACCTTTTGTTTGAGCCCGTGTCTTACTAGCATGCTTAGGTTGCTTTTGCTCGAGTCTGTTATCCGTTACTTTCTGTTACTATATCTGTTACGTTGTGGGGGCTCGATGTTTAATCAATCAATCATGCTAATGTTACTATTAATAATAAACTTGATGATAAGGCACCGGCAGGAGGCCCATGAGAGGTTTTGGAGCCTGCTAGTGTCGACCCTAATAGGAAAAGGGTCTTGTCTACTGATCCATGATGAGCGCACTACCCGCATTTGGGAAGCGAGTATGGGCGCCCCCCTCAACTTGACCTGATTCGCATCTCGTCCAAATCGCCTCATTTAGTTCGTGTTTTCCATTTGCCGCATGCATGTTTTTGCGAGCACAGCGCAGGGTGGAACTTTTGTAGTCGGCATATAGGGGGACACGGTCTTAGAGTGCTATGATGGTCCATTTTCTTCTGGGCTTGATTAGCCGTGCGCCCAAGGTGCTTTGGGCTTGATGCGAAGAATGGTTGGTTGTGTAGAGTACCCCGCTTGGTGGGTTAGCTTCCCATCTGGCGGGTTATTCTTGAGTGTACGGCCAAATTGGTGCAACCCTGCAGGGATAATCTTCTCGAGAAGCCGTGTTTTCCGCGGTTATGGATTACTTGGTGAAAGTACTGGCTAACAAGTACTCAGGACAACTTAAACCTAATGATCAACATGTTATACCCCATGATTAATAACTTGACTAGTAATAGACTTATTGACACAATAATTTGAACCATCATTATTACAACCGTGTGAGTTATCCTCGGATTGCTTCTTTGGATAAGGGGCGAGATCCAGGATGGGTTTGTTTGACGTTATCTTTCAGTTGGTTGATCTTATCTCCTTTCTGTTAGCCGGAAGTGGTAGAATCTCTGTAGATGGTTAGTGCAGCCCGTTGCAACATCTTTATATCCCCTTCTTTCCGTTGAACCCAAAGCATCTGTGCTTGGTGTTGACGGGTTACACTTTGGTGAACTGTGAGTCTTGCTTGCCAGTACGTTTATGTACTGACCCCTTTGGGGCTGTGGTTTCCGCAGACCTACGTTTCCGAGGATCTACATGGTGGCTACTACGTGGAGTATGACGAGGCTGCTGACGAGTAGATAGCGGACCCGGGCAGGATCCGAGACTTCGTGGATGGGCTCCGTCTGTTTGTTTTCCGGCCTCTTAGGCCTATTTGGTTCTTGTCTGTACTCAGACATGTTGAATGCTTCCGCTGTATTGTAACGATGTATTGTTGGGGCATGTGCCCTCTGAATGATTGTATTTGCTATCTCTGCTCTAATGAGAGCCATTTGCAATTTATTTCAATCTTTTGTGTCGTAGAGATCTGTTGTGATATCACTTGTTAAACGCCGTTGACGTACCATGTGTGTATGGTTTGAAGTACGTCGACGGAAGTGCCGTTGATCTCTAGTGGATAGTTTACATCGACGATGGAATAGCAGGGCTTGTGTTGTCGCGCATAAGCGCAGGCCTACCAGGAAGCTGGGACGTGGGAGCAGGTATGCCCCATAATCCAAGCATCTGCTATCCAGTTCGTACGGTGAGTATCCCCTAGAAATCAGGGTGCGACAGGCGGTGCATTAGCATAGGTTCACCCACACAACACTTAACGAACCAATAAATATTAATCAACTGTATGAAGCGAAAGCACTTGACGAAATTCCCATGTGTCCTCGAGAATGTTTGATAACCATAAGTAAAACAACCGGCTTGTCCTTTTCCCTCAAAAGTATTGGGCCACTCGCTGCAATTATTTTTACGATTATTTATTTACTCGCATTTTATTTATCTGCTATATCCAAAACAACCAAAAACATGTTTGCTAGTGTTTACGGTGAATTCTCTATCCAACCTGCTTGTCAACACCTTCTGCTCCTCATAGGGTTTGACACTCTTATTTATCGAAAGTACTACGATACACCCCTTGTACTTGTGGGTCATCAACTCTTCATAAGGCATCACCGCCATCGTCATCGACACTCGTTCCACGCTTCGTGTCGATAACGATAAGATCTAACCTAGCATATACCTCGATAGTAGACCCTGTGTGCTATGTAGGTCGGAAAATTTTAAGCTCTGCTACATATACCAATACGAACAATGGTCCCTCTCCCTCCTCTAATGTTGTGGAGGAGATCATGTTGGGTGGCTCAATCAAGATTTTTTTTTGTAGAGGGTCAATGGCAAGGACGAAGAGAAGTGAAGAAAGCGGGTCTCCTTGTCTCAGCTCTCTCCCATGCTTGATAGGGGTTCCGTCAACACCATTAAGAATGAAACACGAGGAAGAGATGCAAATCAAGGCGGAAATGCAATCCCAAAATTCGAGAAGGAACCCATGTTGCTTGAGAATCTCCAAGATGAAGTCCCAATGCACAGAGTCCAATTTGCTAATGCCTAGCATGAAGAGGAGCGTGGGGATCTTATTCTTTTGAAGCTTTCTTGCCAAGGTGCGAACGTAGATGAAATTTTCATGGATGCTTCTTTTCTTAGCGAAGACACTGTGCGCATGGGAGACGAGGTCATTCATGAGAGGGGCAAGCTGGAGAGAAATCATTTTGGTAATTGCCATAGCAATGCCATGGATAAAACTAATTGTTCTATACTCGGTTACATCCTCGCCCCCTCTTTCTTTGGTAAGAGCACAATGTTGGCCGAGTTTATCCATCGGAGGTGGGTTACATTGAGATTGTTGAATTGGTGAATAACTTTCATGATATCTTCTTTAATGATAGGCCAACACTTATTGAAAAAGCTCCCGGTAAATCCGTCTGGTCAGGTAGATTTATCAAAGGGCATTTGATTTATTGCATTTTGCACCTCCTCCTCCGTGAAGGGGTCGTCCATGCTCTCAATGGTCACATTGCCGAGGTCTAGGCTTTCCCATTTGAGATCATGCTTCCTAGGTGGGTGGGGGGCTCTTCCCATGACCGATGAGAAGTTATCATCAAGATTTTTTTCCCTTTGCTCATGCTCGGTAACCCCCCCCCCCCATTGTATTTGAGGCGATGAATATGGTTCTTTATCCTCCAAGCGTTTGCCCGCAAATGGAAAAACTTTGTGTTCGCGTCACCTTGTTTGATGTTGGATATTCTAGCACATTGTTTCTTTCTAGCCCTCTCAACGATTGTGAGGCTTATAACCCTCCTTTTTAGGCTTTCTCTAAGGCCGTTCTCGTCCGGTGAGAGGATCCGGTTTTCTTGGGCAATGTCAAGTTGGAGGATGACCACGAGGAGAGCGGCGTGCAAGAACATCTTGGTTTTTGAGAAGAGGCCACGACTCCACTTCGAGAGACTCTTAGACGTGGACTTGAGCTTGTGGAAGAGGTTTTGGAAAGGCCCATCGTGTCCAGAAGGCACAGTCCACGCTTGTGGCACCACATCCCCAAAGCCCGAAAGGCAAGTCCAAAAGTTTTGAAATTTGAAGCTCCTTGGCATTCTCGAGCCACTATCATCGGTGAGAAGAAGTGGGAAATGGCCGGAGAGGGCGGACGAGAGCGCATTGAGGATGTGAGAGTCGGAGTGAAGGTCCCACTCGGCATTGCAAAAAAAATTGCGTCCCGTTTGCTCATAGTAGGATTCATTCTCTCATTTCTCCACGTGAACCGTCTATTTTGGAGATGGATTTCTTAAGCTCACAACTTTGAAGAGCTGCCTAGAACCTATTGAGACGACTACGGTTCACATTTATTTTGTTTTTTTTCTCACGTGGTAAATTTTATTGAAATCTCCAAGGGCAAGCTATTTTTCACCATTCGTGGGATTTTTAGAGATCAAGTCGGTGAAGAAGTCGTCTTTGCGAGCATATGCGGTAGGGCAGTAGACGGATGTGATCTTGAAGATTGTTTCCGATTGGCGGATGAGAATTGTGGCGGAGAGGAAAATATATGGGGCCACAATGTTTGAAACTTGCACGGTCGAATCATCCCAAAGCATTAGGACACCCCCTCCCCCCCCCCCCACACACACACGTTCCAATGGCCGTGCGTTGGGCAAAACTTTTGAGCCGGTTTCCTCCCAAGAAACAAGCGGTGAATTGATCGATGTCGTCAAGCTTTGTTTCTTGTAGACACACTATTTGTCTTACGTAGATCATGAATCCTTATTGTTCAGAATTATGGCCTACAGGAGGGCGAAGGAGGTCCATAAGGGAACAAGCTGTCTTGCGATTTAGTCCCACGAGTTCCCCCTGCGGGCAACCAATTTGTCGAGGCAGTAGTGGCGGGATGGAGGATACTAAGAAACAAAACGGGGAAGACCGTCCCATTCGATTCGATAGTTGAAAATATGCATTATGATTTTGAAAAAAAAATGCCGACTTATTCTCACAAATTGTCTCTAATGTTGAAGGCGATACAACTATCTGTTATGTAGATCATGAATCTTGCTTGTTCAGGATATAGTGGAACAAATTATCTTGTGATTTATTCTCACATGTTCGTCATGGGTAGTTTATGTGCCAAAATATAGTCAGGGTTGTTCCTCTCGCCGCCCTCCCTTCGTCCATCTCGGAGTCCTGCTCTGCCGTCCACGGTGTTGCGGTGGCCGGGCTCTCCGCTTGGTGCCGTTCCTTTCCGGCTGCTGGTGGGGAAGGCCGCCGGCCGCCGTGTCCCTGCAGTGCCTCCGCCCGACCTCGGGTCCCTTTCGCCGGACACGGGCGCCCCTCCACCGCGACGGGCCATGGGTGGCCCACGGTGAGCTCCGGTCGCCTCCGGCATCTGCGCGCGCCGAGCACCTCTGCCCGCCGTGATGTTCCTCCCGTATGTACAAGAGCTAGAAGCCGCTCTGGGCAAGCTCGCTGGGCGCACATCCTTGCCGTCTGCTCCAGCGCCAACGGCGGCCTCCCCCGCGCCCCCGTCTGTGCCGATTCCGGTTGCATTCGCCGCGATGGCGTCCTGCAAGGCCGCGCCTCTTGGCGCCCTGTCCTTCGAGCTGCCTGCACGAGGCAAGCGGGCGGCCCCATCCACTGCAACCTCCAACCGAGCTCGGAAGCTCCTGTCCCCGCCGCTATAGCAAGCTTTGGGCCGCTCTGTTGGTCCAGCTGCGCCGACCCCTATCGTTAATGATGAGGAAGACGACGAAGTAGCGCTGGCCCTCCAGTCGACGGCTGTTGCCGCCAACACCTTCTCTGCAGCTGAAGTGTCGTCCGCTTCCATGGATCGGGGCTTCGGGATGCCCCGCGTTGCGACGACTCTGGCACCGCCGCCCACCGTCAAGGATGCGGCCGCAGCTCCCCACTGTCCGTCTGTCCTCTTCTCCGCCGGGATGGAGGTGGACCAGCCCGGGCTGGTCGCGCCAACTCCGTCTGCCGCCGCGCTGGACACGGTGGTCCCGGCGTCCCGCAAGGCTGAGCCAACTGTCGGGGGCCGTTTGACTCGTCCCCCTAGGCTTGTGGCGACGACGTCTACTGTGGCCGGTCCGCTCGATGTTGCTACCATGGTGGCTTGCTCTTCGCCGCCGTCGCCCCCCGCGGGTGAGAGTGTAAGCGCCGCTTCTATCAATGCGAGGATGACTTGGTGTATGTGGGTCGGGGTCGCCGCCCCAGTCGAGACCCTCTCCCCGGGGCATCAAGGGAAGGTCTTGAGCGTTGCCTCGCCTTCAAGCGTTGGGCTCGAGGAAGGTGTTTCCGTTGCCTTGAGCGTGACCACCAAGTCAGCACATGTCGTGAGCCTTTCAGATGCATTCGCTGTCGTCGCCCTGGTCACCGGGAGAGGTTTTGTCGTGCTCGTTCTCCAGTTCCTCGCGATCACTCTCCAGCCGCCCGTGCTTGCTCTACGATCTCTCCTGCTCCTTGCGAGCGAAGTAGTTCTCCGCCCGTCCAGCCTTGTCCTTCACCGAGGAGGTGCTTGGATGGGCTTGTTGACCGCTCGTCGCTGTGTGTGTCGGTGACGCCAAGATCATATGTTGTGTGTTGCAAGGATTCCAATGCCAGCGCCATTTTGGTCTCTACTTTGGAGTCCCAGGTTGCCCTGATGCGCATAGAGTTCATTCAGAAGGTTGAGCTGCTTCGCTCTGAGCTCGACGACGCTCTTGCCAAGCTTCAGGATACGGCGGTTGTGCCTTTATCGCCCGAGTCTCGGTTTGATCCCGCTGATGAGGGGGCTAAATGCTTATTTGGAGATTTTTCTCCTCGTGCTCTGCATGTGATGCCGACTGGCCTAGGGAGTGCCGTCATCACTGAGGTTGTGGCTCCAGTTGTGCAGATTTTGCCTGGGCTTCAAGAGCCTTGTGGGGAATCATCTTTGGCGGGCTCATCAGAGTCTTTTGCGGCAGACATGGCACCATGTCCGCAACCGTCTGAGCCCTACCAGTCGTCTGCCTCTTTGGATAGTGCATGTTTGGTTGCTTCTGTCACTTCCTCGCCTTTGAGCGACGTGTCATCTGTGTTGGCGTCTAACTCCGAAGCTCTCTTTAGCAAAGAAGTTTGTGACTTGCTGGTCGATTTGGAGGTGGCTTGCCCTGGATACGGCAAGGACATTGCTAGTGTTTTAGCGGGGACAGCTTCGGATGATGTTTTCATGAAGGTGGAGAAGTCTTTCAGGAAGACGAGGAAGAAGCTTGCCATCGCAAGGAAAGCTTCCGGTTTTGCTTGATTGTTGAGCTTTTTTGGGGTTGATATGTGTTGTCGGTGTGTGGTTGTGATAGGTTGGGCGAGTTTATGGGTGGTCGGATAGTTTTAGCTCGTGGTTGTTGCTCTCTGTGGTTGTGTGAGCTCTTTTCTGTGGTGTTGGTGTTCGTTGTATGGTTTTCGCCACGTTTCTCCCGCAAATAAACCGGGCACCTTCTTCTTAATTAATAGATAAGGCAAAGGTTTTGCCTTGGCTTCAAAAAAAAAAAGGTCAGGTCCCGTAGCATTTATTGTTCTGTTTTGGTGCATAGGGATGCATTTTGTATGCTAGTCCTGTTAGCAACGGCGAGCAACGCACTGGGAGAGGCAAGATAGGAAAGCATGTCATAACCTCAGAGAATGGCAGGCCAATGGCAATTGAGAGGAACAAGACGGAAAACCAATGGAGTTCACGCGGGACGAACGTACCGGAGGGACGAGTAACGCAGGTTGTGTTGAGTAAAGGAAATGAGGATGTTGGAAATTCCAAGAAGCACCAGTGGTCTAGTGGTAGAATAGTACCCTGCCACGGTACAGACCCGGGTTCGATTCCCGGCTGGTGCAGTTTCTTTTTTGCCCACGAAAATCTGTCTTTGGTACAGTTCAGAACTTCGTTGTGTGTGTAGCTCGTCTGATCTGACGCAGAAATCAGAAATGCCGTCTTCTCACGGCACAGTCGTCACAGCATGGGACCCCATTTTGTCTGTCCCTCTGTAACGTCCATCGCGCAGCGGCAGGATATAGAAAAAGCGACCAACTCGGTTATAACAAGTCTGAAACTGAATACACGGCACGGCACAGGCAGCTTCATTTTCCCGTCATAGCACCACATTGGTTGGGCTTTGAAGCTGGCGTAGTACGAACTTCACTCGGCACCAGCTGCTTTGTTGTACTCGGCAGTTGGATACCCAACTACCTACAGACCTACTGCTTTGTTGTACCACCGTTAGTTGGTTCTTAAAACGCCAGCTGGTCGTAGCAGGACGGGCAACATGTTTTCCCTTCAGACTGTACCGTATCCAACAGCCGGTCTTAACCGGCGGTGCCACGTGCGAGCCTAGTCGTGATCGGGAGTACTACAGTCCCAGCACACTACACTCCTGGTTGGTGAGATTTTGCTGTCGCTCCTGAGAGGAGGAGGAGGAGCGTCCTAGCCAGCAACACGACGCGGCGGTGCGTGCCGGTGCCGGTGCCGACATGTGCGACACGCTCCCGACGTGGCTCTTTCTGTCCGGTTGCGCCTGGGTCCCCAGTTTTGAATCACCCTGGGGGCGTTTTGGGTAATCCTGCACGGATTCAACGGACGAATTAGACCAGGGTGAACGGATCAGGCGTGGGTGTCAGTGCCGCCTCCCGCAAGACGCCGCCCATTTGGGACGTTTCATGGTACTTTCTCCCTTGTCTTGTCTCTCAAATCTCGATCCTTTTTTTTCCTTCTCGTCGCATAGAAAACTTTGATGGGAACGAAATCCTTTGCGCAAACCAGGACAAGTCCTTTGTGCTGGAGTAGTACAAGAAATACTCCACGTACTCACTCCGTTTCAGTCGCAAATTATACCAATGTGATATAACTTATAAAACATAAAAAATATACCATCTGAAAATACAAAACTTCACCAAACCTTGCCCCTAAATTTTTCTGGTTCCTCGTGTACCAAGCTTACAAGTTTCTTTTTCGAAAATTGTAGTTTCGCAAAAATGTGAACTTTTACATAAATAACCTTTTGGCGTAGAAAATTAATGATCTACCCTCTTAACCATTTTTTTTAAATAGCACCATTCCATAATATCCTCCTATACGGCGTTATACTCTCTAGCATAACTCTAACCCCTGAGGCGTTGTTGACCGTACCACCGTGGACGAGGACATGTTATGTAGAAGAATAAGTTAAACCGTACGTCTCGCGCCCCTTCCTATTCCAAACTAATTCATCTTCCCTTCTCTTCTTCGTCCACGCCAGGTCTCCCTCTTCCTCCCCAATCTACTCACAAATCGAGCAGATTGGAGCACTTTGGCTAGGGATTTGGTTTTCCTTAGAATTTGTAAGGTATGTGCCCTCTTTTCTCCTCTTCTTTGTGGTTTGAATCGCCTAGAAATTCTCCTCCACTTGTTTATCCCTACCCCTAGTTCATTCTGATCCCTAGTTGATAATCTTCTCTAGTGTAGTGCTATGTGTAGGTTAGGTATTAGCTACTTCATCAAACCCTAGTTGATTCCAATTTTTTTTGTTTAATTTGGGCTCAATGTTGGTTTCATTTTGGTTTAGTCATATCTACAAGTGGCTGAAAAAATCCGACAAATTCGAGTGAACTTGTAATAAGTACGGCTGCAAGCTTATAACCGGACTGCAATATTTGCCATCAGGCGCACAGTACAACTGTACTAACATGTTGTGGCACCCCCTAGCTTGTTTTGGGATCTATACGTTCCGTAGCCCCCGTCCGCATTAGATCACACACACCAGCTAGTTCCTCTGTAGAACTAGGAACTAGGTCAAGTAGCTAGGAGGAGCGGACTAGCCACAAGAAGCAGGTCATCAAACCCTAATTGAATGTTGCTTTAATTTTGATCAAGTAAATATTTTGTTGGTTTAATTTAAAAAATATATATAGTTTGTCTCGATTATCCATTCATTTTTTTAAATAGTTTGTGTATGTGGTGGTTAAATTAAGACTTATTGTTGTGTACGGTGATTTTGTAGTAGTAGTAGTAGTAGTAGTTTTAGGTTGTATCTTTTTTTATTTGCACTTTAACTTTATTGTTAGCATTATACTGCAATTTTGGAATTTTATTGTTAGTATTATGATGCAATTTCTAAAATATGTTGATTTTTTTTTTACCTATTCACAACCATGAGAGCTCCCTATGGGCACGGAGGGCGTGGACGCGGGCCAATAACTATGAAGTTGAAGCAGCTGGAGCGCGTGGTCTTGGCCGTGGATGTGGATTGCGTGGGTGCGGCGGAGCCAACACCGAGAAATCACGTGGGTGCGGCGGCGGTGTTGCGGAGGAGGAGGGTATCGTGTTACCCGACTTTTACATCAACCTGTTCGAGCAATTGGGGAAGAGGCTTCTCCTACCAGAGAGGATATCACACCTACTCGCCGACAACAAGTCCCATAGATTCATGCTGGAGTTGGAGGGCTGCATCAACGGTCCCATTGAGGTAAACTTGGAATGACGCGACCAGGACCTCTTCTTCCGTCGAGGGTGGGCGTAGTTCACCCACATGCACAAGCTGGAGCGGGGCTACTGGTCACCTTCAGGTACATGAATGAAGAGGGGTGGAAATGCTCGAGATCAGGATGTTGAAGACACCCTTGTCCGCGTCAACTGCTGCCAGGATAGCTCCGACGAGAGCTACTGGTCACCATTTGGGACGTTTCATGCTACTTTCTCCCTTGTCTCGTCTCTGAAATCTCAATCATTTTTTTATTCTCGTCGCATAGAAAACTTTGATGGGAACGAAATCCTTTGTGCAAACCAGGACAAGTCCACATAGAAGACTTCACGAAACTTTGCCGAGAAAAAAGTTCGGTTCCTCTGTCCTCTCTTCGTGTAGCGGAGTTTGCAAGTTTTTCTTCAAAAATTATTGGTTTCTTCACACGCAAAACTGTGAAATTTTACATAAATAACCTTTTAGCGCAGCAAATTAACAACCTAACCCCCATACCATTTTTTAAATAGCCCTATTCCATAATGCCATCCTATAACGCGTTATACTCGCTAGCGTAACGCTAGGCCCTGAGGCGGTATTGACCGTACCACCGTGGACGAGGATTTCCATGTGGCTGCCACCATAACGCACTAGACGGGGCGTTATGCGGAAGAATAAGTCAAACCGCACATCCCGCGCCCCTCCCCATTCCAAACTTCTTCCTCTTCGCTTCTTTTCTTCCTCCACGTTGTCTCTCCCTCTTCCTTCTCCAATATACTCACAAATCGAGAAGATCGGAGCACTTTGGCTAGGGATTTGGTTCTCCTTAGAGTTGGTAAGGTATGTCCTCTCTTTTCTCCCTTTCTTTGTGGTTCGAATCACCTAGAAATTCTCCTCCACCTGTTCATCCCTACCCCTCCCTAGTTCACCCTCTTCTCTAGTGTACTAGCAAAATAGGCTTTTGCCCCGCTATATTAATATAGCAACCACACCGTACAACTTGCAAACCACTGTTGGGGCAAACATCACAAACATTCATAAAGAAAATAAAAGAAGAAGAAGAGAAAACAATGCCGACACCAGCGGATCAACGAAAACAACAATGACTCGCAACCTTTGCGGCCTCTCCGGAGACACCCCACCACACTCATCACACTATGAATCTCCGCATACCCAATAGCACCTCCAAGAAGGAAGGCGACGATGACGACGCTGCTGCCCGGACTAGTGCTAGGTTTCCCCTGGTACATTACCCGAAGTGGGGAAGAGGTACACCCGACACCCTTCAAGAAGGAGAGGCGACACTCACAAGCGTCACCGCGTCAGTGTCAAGATGACAGGGATTTCTCCCGACCCCCCCTCCCCCCAAAAACCCACCTCGCCGGAGAATTCATAGTGCTCCACCCAACTTGCCACCCACCAACCGCCACCTCAGAGTTGCAGTCACCATCATCGTATCACCATGGCAAGTACCACATGACTGGCCAAACTGAGAAGACCACGCCGTAGACAAGGAGCGGCAGTACCACACCCATGCAGGAGGGAAAAGCCTCCACCGCTGTAGGCGGTAGCCGACCAGACGCATCACACAAGAGCACACTAGACCACCAATGGAGCCGGAGGGCGGCAACAACACAACCGCCTGGAGGGATTCCTCCACCGCCATCGGCGGGTGCCGACCGGACACGACAACAAAGACACACTAGGCCCGACCGAGCCCTCGGAAGGGCCTGTGAAGTCTCCATTTCCATGCTGCTGCACGTAGGCCGCCACCATCGCTACCCTCCAACTCGGCACCATCGGCCCAGCTAGACTCGGATAGGTCTAGCAAAGCTCTTATCGCCACGCAGCAGCAGGCGCTGTGTCATCGCCACCACTCTAGTCCTGGCTGTGCTCAGTGGTTCAGCCGGGTAGCAGCGCCGACGCCCTAACCCAAATTGGGCCCAAAGGGCCTAGATTTGGGCATGCAGGCCCTGGCCGAATTAGACACGCCAAGCCGACATGGACAGCCAAGAGAAAGCCGAACCCATAGACAATGAAAGACCTCGTGCGACACAGAGAAAGAGGGGCAAGAAAGCTAAAACGGTAAAAGGCGCGGCCGGCTAATGGGCACTCTCCAAATCTCATGTCGGGGAGAATGCACACCGATTATACGCTCGCATGGAAACCGCCTGGCGGGACCCATGCGGATGGGTCCATTTTCATCCAGCGGGAGACACGGAAAAGCATGTGCCAAATTTTTAGCCAAATCCACTAGTTATTCGTCTCGTATAAGGCGGTTCTAACAGAGAGACATGATTAGCACGAAGGGGGAGGTCAGGCGGCCCATAATCTCAAATTTCTGAGAGTGCGACCGGAGGTCTCACCGTTCATATTTTTAGTCTCAAGATATGAAGAAGTGGATGGTTATAGAGGTGGGTGATGTGTAGCTTGCATTAGAAGTTAATATATATTAGTGGAGATGATATAGACAATTGATTTGTTAAGATAATTAATGATGTGGATAACTTGCATGTTGGGACTGGCAATCACTAATACAAGTTAGTAGGATTTTCTTTATAAGATATATATGTAGATAGATTATTGTAGTCTATTTTATAGTATACTCAATGTTGATATTTTCTACTATATATTTCGTTTGAGCCCCTTGCGTGCTAAAAGTCCTGCAATGCATGAACGCTTTGGTGTGTGTGGATGCATTTTCCCGTTGAGGGAGGTTAGTTTGATCGAAGATTGGAGATGAGGGAGAGGTGAAATCAAAATCGGCCCTTCTTCGGCAACACTTCTCACACGTGTGAGCACATTGGCGAAGCTAAAACTAGAACGAGAATATAAAATATGTCCACATAGATGATCTACATAAACACTTCAAGTAGTTGGGCTATAATTATGGAAGAACTCTGATCCCATCGATCCCTGGATCACTCAACATGATGTTTCATTCTTTCTCCCTCTCTCTCAACAACATCATAATCTCTGCGATCGAAGGCGTTGTTCTGTTCTGAGGTCGTCTACCCTCTCGTATGGGTATCAAAATCAGCAGGCCCGTCTCCAAACATTGACCGTCAATGCTAAAGGTACCATGATGTTGCATCGCCTTCTCAGCTTTCCGCGAGAATGAAAGACGTGAAGTGCAACACACATATACCATCAACTTCGAGACCACCCATTTGTGCATGAGAGACAACACGGTGTAGTACTTAGCAACTTCAACGACACATTCCGATGCATCTCATTCTTAGCACATAAGTACTTTAGCGGCCTACTCTTTGTGCTTAAAGACGAGCCAAATCAAGCATATGTTGTTGTATTTGAGCTAGATTCGATGAACAAGTTCTATTTCTTGAAGGGACTTTTGATAGCAAGGTATTGAATCAGGCAAAATGTGATAATTTGAAACCGGCCATACATGCAGCATGAAGTTCAACTCTTTTATAGCCTGCGATTGCTACGACTACGAAGTTCACAACACTAGCTATTTGCTCGCGATTGGGAGAACTTCATTAGTTACCTACCATACCAAATTCGCATACCGTCAACTTATGACCATTGACTACACAATGCAGTATACGGACTCACATGCATGCACGTTCAAACTTAAAAGCGTGAATTTGTACTCTCATATTGAAAATGAATGCAATGCACTTTGAATATGTCACGTTTTCAGGAAACCTACTATTTATTAACGCATGTATAGCACCATAAATTATCTTGTTATCCAATGAAAACCAATTCTACTAACATACAATATGATAGGTAGTATATATAGTGACCGCAATTGCTAAAAAAGATGCATTTTACATAGTTTACTGTATCGTGTACAAGCGAATACACAAAGATGGGAAAATTCAAGTGTTTGCGATGTGAATATATGTAAATGAAAAGGACACCCGAGCGAGATGTCGGATATTTGCTCATGGTCAGCTGTGTCCGCCGCTATGACCCAACCGCTAGGCTACTATCTAGTTCTCTGATGTGAAAATGAGATAAGAAAACATGGTCATTGCACGTTGTCAACGGTGGCCGCTCTCTTTTGATTGATTTGAACAATAATAAGAACAACCACCAAGACTGGCCACTACCATCGTGTTATCAGCCCATCTGTGCACCTGGCGCATATAAGTGCATTCTATATGTTAGCAGATTGTACTTTCTGAAATTTGTGATCAACAAAACAATTGCTGAACCTGATGGGAAACATACGATTAAGCGTATGGTAGGTACCATATTATCTTGGCCCTCCATTTTTTTTTCGAGATTCGTGACCAGGATTATTTTATGTTATCCATCATAACATGTGTGTCTCTAACCGGTGGGACCCACCGAGATTCCTCTCCATCCAACATAGAAATGGAGGGACATGATAAAATGGTGCCTACATGTACGCTTACTAGATCCGTGTTCCTGGACTGATAACACGGTTGTAAGAAGGCTAAGTTCTTGATATGCAATCCAACTTGTGTATTTTACAGAGAAAAGGGAATGCAATTAAAGTTTTGTTCTGATGGAAATGAGGAAGAAGTTGAGAAATTTACATTTTTTGACTGCGTAATTCATCGAGATGGCGAGAGATAGCATTCTCAGCTTCCTGTATGCTTTGGAATAGCCCACCTACAGCGGGGTTTACTCACTCGTCGACGTGGGAAACATGGATGGCTGATGGAGAAGGAGTGACGATGTCGATGGCGATGATCTCCTTCGAATCCCCATCCCGGCAGGGTGCCAGAACAGGAACTTCTGATCCCTGAATCGAGTTTCGCGATGGCAACGACGTTTTGTTGTGTTTCTGTGGAATATGACGAACCCCATGATATTTTAGGGTTATGGGCGATAAGTAGTCGAAAGGGGAGCCCGAGGGGGTGCCTAGGTGGCCCACACCACTTGGTGGCGCGACCAAGGGGGGGCGCCAGGGGGTGGTGTGGCCCCCTCCTGGCCCCTCTCGTGGCCTCCTTCTGACTTCTGGGGTCTTCTGGTGTTTTAGAACCAATAAGGTCTTTTCTGGGCAATTTTCCGAAAGTTGACTTTTCTGCACAAAAACGAGAAACCAACGTAATTCTACTGAAAACATCATTAATCCGTGTTAGTGGTATCCAAAACTCACAAGTTTAGAGGAAAACAATAAGAAAAAGTGTTCAGAAAAGGAGATACGTTTTCGACGTATCATTAATCTCCTCATGAACGTCCTCGTCTTCTCCTTTTGCGTCATCGTCATGGCCATGTCTTGAAGAAGAGATGTGGGGACGGCTTGAAGAGGCACCTCAATCATTGATGAGTGATGCTGACTTGACCGATAGGCCGACCTCGAGGGAACTACGTCATCCGTGAAATGGCAACCAAGCAAAGCACAAAGACCGCGTGTAAAATCACGGGTTTTCCGTGAAATAATAAATAAATCTACTTGAGATATTTTGACAACAAGAAGGAACAGTGAACAATTTATAGTTTCCACAACATACCTCAGCCATGGTTCTAAGGGTAGACTCGGATTCTAGATGTCGAGGAGGATAGCGGAGCGCATGGACAATATCGTTATAAATGTTTCTTCATCTCCTTTATCTACAATATAAGTTAGTTGACCACTAGCAAATACAGAAACAAAATTAATGTTGTCGCATGCAAATACGGCATGACGCACCATACAGTCTTTTTTTTGACACATAAACAGTAGGAAAAATCCCTACTGTGTGACGCACCATACAGTTGATCAACGGCGTCAATTCCTGACGTTGACAAGTGTCCCTAATGCTCTTATCGTACTTTAAATTCAACAAGTCGATGGTGTCAGGGCCTACCGCATCATAAACATTATCAGTGTTGAAAGCATGTGGGAGCAGTTTGAAACACGTCCTAGGTTCTAGCCAAGAGAGGTATGTGTCGAATGCCGCAATGTTGTGAGGAGGGTCATAAAATTGGATATTTCCAATTTCATGAGCCCAATGCAAGTTATCAACAATATTTTTGAACTCGGCAAAGAATCCACATAAGAAATTTAGTTATATTAGCCAAGTAGAATTGACTACAATGAATACTACGTCGGCGTCCTTATAAGGAGGAGGGGTCCTTTGCAACAATCCAAATTGTCTCATAACCCTGTTTGGCAAATGCCACTCCATTGCAAAGAAACAGACCATCGGACATTTCATCCTCCATACATGTTGATCGGTTAGACACTTTGGATTCAACAGGAACGACATGTAAAAAACCAATTTGCCCCGATGGACCTTATGGCTCCGAGGTAACCCATGCATAATACAATTTAGATTGTTAGTTTGAACCGTCTCGGTGGTACTCTGAACCTATGTACCATACAAATCTTACCATGTTAGGAGTGATGGTGTCGAACTCATTAGTGTAGTCAAGATATAGGGTATTAGATGTACCCTATTCACGGTTAACTTTGAACCATCTCAGCATCCATGTAGCTAGACGTTCTGGATCACCACCCTCATTCCACCGCACATCGAGATCAGAAACTGGCCTTTCAATTAAAAAATGGTCCGAACTCCATATGAACAGAAGCACCAAGCAACCACTCATATTGCAGTAAACCTTATTCCTGTCCTGTTATAATTTAGCCCGTGGGAATTTACCCCTTTGGCGCGCGTCGTCCAACTACATATAGAATAAAATACAATTTACATTTCATTACATCATACATAGAAAATTCAGAACGGACTGGGTATGGAATTCCCGTCGATACAAATAAGCCAGTGCAGCCGTACCCCAACTCCATTTGTAGTCCCAATCAGCTAACAACTCAAGCCACATATATGGGTCAATCGAGCCAATGCAGTCTGCAAATGTAGCATGATAAAGGACATACCACAAGTATGCCCTGGCATACCACTGCAAACCATCTACATCTATCTCCTCCTGGCATCTTCCGAAATGTTCACAAATCCAACGAAAGGGGGCACCTGCGGCTCTTCCCGGAATGCCCGGCTCTATCCCGAGATATGGGATCATTCCCGCACGCCATCCCTCAGCATCGGTGTTCCGACAAATAGGTTCCCCCCTGATGGGAAGTGTCGTGATCATTGAAACATGCTGCAACATCACAATCATCTCCCCACAAGGCATGTGAAAAGTGCGCGTCTCCGGTCGCCAGCGGTCTACGAGTGCGGTGATGGCACATGACTTGAACTTCGGCATCCCATGAACCACCATGTTGACAAATGGAAGCAGCCCGGTCCTTCGGACGTACGGTATATACCGCTCATCGTAATGCTTCGACCAACGGCCTCTTCGGTCTTCCTACGGACCTTCAACCTTTGTTGAACTCAAGTGCAACGTGGGTAAAACATTATCAGCCGCCATATAATGTCCACGGTGGTCCGCATCGTAAATAGGTTTGAGAAGAGACATAGCTCTACAAAAGAAAGAAAGACGATTAAAACAACGATGGAAAATGCCACAATACTAAAAAGTAGTCATTATTAAAAGAATCCTAAGTATTTATAACAAATCTATTTAACTAGCCTATACTATGAATGTAATAAATTATCTAGTACTAACAAATCAACGAGAAAATTTTACACAAGAATATGAACTACAATTATAATGAACTAAAATTTATAATGAACTAAAATATTACACAATAATATTAACTAAATTATAGTCAACTAAAATTTACAATAAAATAAAATTTGCAATTACATAAACTATCCAATACTTATTTACAATAAACTATTTTTTTTAAACAAATAATATTTACAAAATTACTATACTAGTAGTACTAATAACAAACTAACACTAAATATCTCATAATAATAATCTACTCCATCTGTTCCAATATCTAAGACGTTTTACATACTTCACAATGATGACTAGGTGTGGACACAAATGAGTGAACCTACACACTAATATATTTCTACACACATGTAGATATAAATGAATGTGGGCAAATGCTAGAACATCTTATATTATGGAACCGAGAGAGTAATAGTTACTCCCTCCGTCCACTTTTATAAGGCTCACTTTTTACTATTGAAAGGTTAGGAAGTGTGCCTTATAAAAGTGGACGGAGTGAGTACAACATATTACTAGAAATCCACTATACTAAAATCTAGGATTCCGAAATGCACTAGTAGTAGCAAGCTAAATAGTTAAAACCCACTAATCCACTGTTAAAAACCTAAATAGCTAAGAAACTAGATAAATTAGGGATGAGGAAAATCTAGAGAATGTAATGTCAGAACTACCAATAAAATGAGGGGAAAAGTGAGGACATACCTTTAGAAATCCGCATGGACCAAATTGGTAACAAATGAGCATCCAATCTTGCCAAAAGATGATGGATTTGGGGAAGTAGAGGGGTGGGACGGCGGGGTCGTTCCTCTTCTTCTTATAGAACAGAGAGAGGAGAGGGGAAAGAAGAGGGGAGTCGGGATGGGGCCGTGCGCCTATGTTAAGTTCACAAGGGGGGTTATGGTGGTAGCCACGTGAAAGTCCTCGTCCCGGCGGCACGGTCAGTAACACCGAAAAAATTTATCTCTTCGTGAGCGTCGCGCTCGGGTGCCGCGCGCGCAAAACCGACCCGCCACCCACATGGGATCCCACACTAGTCAAAGCGCGTGGTACGCGCCACGTCGCCGCCCCACCTCCACCGAGACGCCCGCGCGCCGCAATGACCGATACGCCCTCCCCCACCACCACTCCCAGTCTACCACTCGCCACTCCCTGGTACGCTCACGCCGCTGTCGTCCACTCCACTCCACCACGATCCCCGATCCGTTCCGTTGCAAATCCACCCCATCCCCTGCTCTGCTCGCGCTCATAAATTCTTTCTTTCTCCTCCCACCCCCAGCACACACCAACGCGTAAATGCGGCCTCGTTTCTGATCTCTGACCCGCCTCCTCGGTCCCCGCGCGCCGCTCGCTCGACTATTCTCTTCTCCCTCGAGAAAGCGTTCGATCGCAGGATTTCATTCGTTCCAAAAGCCTCCACGCTTTTTGCCATCCCTGTCCCCGATTTCGTTCCATTCAACCCCTCTGTTTCTTTCTCTCTGGGACCGGTGTGGTGTGGTGTACAATCTCTTTCCTTTCCCATTTGGTTCTTGGAATTTCTGGCCCTCACGCGTGAATCCCCAGCTGTTGTTTTCACGAGGATCACTGGATAGGAAAGCCCAGGCCGAGAAGAAACCGTGTTTCCTCTCTGCTCCTTGCCGCCATTGCCGTTTGTTGAAGCTTTTCCAATCCCGGGTCCGATTTATACCGTCTACAGCGCGCACCGCAGGCCGGCACCGCTCGGTTCAGATTGACTGAATCTCGATCCGCGCCTCCGTTCAGAATCACAAAATCTCGGCGCTTTGTGCCGGTCGGATTCCTGCCCCGGGATTCCCAAACCGTCGCATCCAGCGGCCGAGGATCAAGAAATCTTCTTCCCCCAGCTCGCCCAGAGAGGAGAAGCCCAATGGCGCCGAGTGTCGCCGCGCGGGGGGCGTGGCTCTGCCTCTGGGTGCTGGTCGCGGTCGTCCCGGCGGCGGAGGCGCTGGGGATGAACTGGGGCACGCAGGCCACGCACGCGCTCTCGCCCAAGATCGTCGTGCAGATGCTCAGGGACAACGGCATCAAGAAGGTCAAGCTCTTCGACGCCGACAGCGGCACGCTCAACGCGCTCGCCGGAACCGACATCGAGGTCATGGTCGCCATCCCCAACGTCCTCCTCGACCTCATGAACGACCGCGACAACGCCCGCGACTGGGTCAGGCACAACGTCTCGCGATACCACTTCGACGGCGGCGTCAACATCAAGTAAATCCCTCCCTCCATCCTTCCTTCCCCTCCTCCTCTGCTCCTCGCTCGCCGTTTCCTCGGACGCAGCTCCCCTGACGCGCTCTCGCATTGGTACAATGTGACGTAGTACTGACGTATGCCGTCCTCGTTTATGTGCAGGTACGTCGCCGTCGGCAACGAGCCGTTCCTGGCCTCCTACAACGGCACCTTCGACAAGGTCACCTTCCCGGCGCTGCGGAACATCCAGAACGCTCTCAACGACGCGGGGCTCAGCGACGTCAAGGCCACGGTGCCGCTCAACGCCGACGTCTACAACTCCCCCACGGACAACCCGGTGCCCTCGGCCGGCCGCTTCCGCACCGACATCACCGACCTCATGACCACGATGGTGCAGTTCCTCGCCAACAACAGCGCGCCCTTCACCGTCAACATCTACCCGTACCTCAGCCTCTACCTCAGCGACGACTTCCCCGTCGACTTCGCCTTCTTCGAGGGCAACGCGGCGCCCGTCAAGGACGGCGACGTGCTCTACACCAACGTCTTCGACGCCAACTTCGACACGCTCGTGTCCGCGCTCAAGGCCGTGGGCCACGGCGACCTGCCCGTCTTCATCGGCGAGGTCGGCTGGCCCACCGACGGCGACAAGCACGCCACCAACGCCTACGCGCAGCGCTTCTACAACGGCCTGCTCCCGCGCCTGGCCTCCAACAGGGGCACGCCGCTCCGGCCCAACCAGTACATGGAGGTCTACCTCTTCGGCCTCCTCGACGAGGACGTCAAGAGCGTCGCGCCCGGCGCGTTCGAGCGCCACTGGGGCGTGCTCCGCTTCGACGGCCAGCCCAAGTTCCCCATCGACCTCACCGGGCAGGGGCAGAACACCATGCTCGTGCCGGCCAAGGGCGTCGACTACCTGCCCCGGACCTGGTGCGTGTACAACGCCAACGCCAAGGACACCAGCAAGCTAGCCGAGAACGTCAACTTCGCCTGCACATTCGCCGACTGCACCGCGCTCGGCTTCGGCTCCACCTGCGCCGGCATGGACGCCATCGGCAACGCCTCCTACGCCTTCAACGCCTACTTCCAGGTGCAGAACCAGCGGGACGAGGCCTGCGACTTCCAGGCGCTCGCCGTGCCCACGCAGACCGACCCCTCCACCGCCACCTGCAACTTCACCATACAGATCGCCGCCGACTCGTCCACGTCCGCAGGCCACCGCCGGACGCAACCCAGCGGCCCGTTCGCCGCCGCTGCTCTGCTCGTGCTGGCGGCTCTGCTCCACTTCTTCTTCATGTTGCATTAGTTCAGAGGATCTTGATTTACGACGACACTTGATCATTTGTTTCATCATTTTTTGGTGGGGATTAGTAATTAGTACTGTAGGTACTACCACTCTTGTACTGGAGACATATATACTTCACTCACTGCTTGCTTCAGGATATATATGTTGAAATGATACTATTTCACATGGTATTCAAACACTTGATGTGCTCTACTGCTGACATACATTGTACTTAGAGCTTGATTACTAGTAAAATACAGTACACTTCATTCAGAATCCCAGATCTCACAGCATGGGCATAATGTGAGAGTACTCTAGTACAATACAATTTGGACTCATGGATTGGCAATAATATAGTACCCCTGCACATGATTCCTGGATCTAGAGCAACATGATCTAGATGCAAAACTTTTCTTTCAATGCAAGTCGGCGAAAAAGAGAGAAAATAAATGCTTCCAATGCTGGTGTGAGGTGGTGTGACCCATTATTAACCACCAATCTCTCAATATGATGCAGCCAGGCATGTGGAGGTGCAATATCTGCTGCTATTTTCAGTTCTCAGCTACTCATGTTGATGCAGGGCCTGCCTTGTGATTATACTCCAATTGTTCTCAACAGATTACCCAGTAGCAAGTGTTGATGCAGAGCCCTGCCTGATGACATGATGCAACCAGGCATGTGGAGGTACAATATCTGCCTGCTATTTTCAGTTTTTAACTACTAGTACTGTTGATGCAGAGCCTGCCTGGTGATTATACTCCAATTGTTTCGAACAGATTTCCCAGTATCAAGTGTTGATGCAGAGCCCTGCCTGATGATATGATGATGCAACTAGACATGTGGAGGTGCTATCTGCTACTATTTTGAGCACCTGTTGATGCAGGCCCCTGCCTGGTGATTATACTCCAATTGTTTTCAATAGATTACCAAGCAGCAAGTGTTGAACAATGTTCAATTGCTCCACGGAAAAGAAGAACATCTTAAACAAGCTCTGAAAAACTACACTCTAGCTGCATCACCTTGAACAAGTTCTCATACTTAGACAGCGTATTGGGAAGCAAACACAATATAAATATGCACATGTCTCTAAATATTTCCGCACTGAATCCCTTTATCGAAAAAAATATTTCCGCACTGAATTATCTAAACACAGACCACGTCTAAATTTACAAGAATTTATATTAACAGGGGATAAACCTAAAGTATACTAGTAGTTTAATCAGTAAGAACTGCATACTTTTCAGAATAATAAAATATTTACATTTATTTACATTATTCATATATTTGCAAATAAATAGACAGAAGAATGGCAGACACAATTCGATCCTCGGCGCGTAATTCTGACAGATCATCAAGCATCATCCCGACGATCTAAATGAGAACGGCTCCTGTGGTTTAGATCTTGGTGAGCTTGTCAGCTTTGATCACGGGGTTCAGCTTGGCTATCTGCTCCTTGCCGGCTTGCTTGTAATCGAACGTGCACTTGTGCGCATCAGCATAGCGGTGCATCGAGCAGAAGGTGTCTCCGCAGCGGCACTTGAATCCTGTCAACCCGACCTTCTTTCGGCATGACAAGCAGCGGTTGCTTGGCGGCTTCGGCTTCGGTGCCTCCTCCTCGACTGCTTGCTTCCCATCTTTCACTGAAGAAGAAGCTTCTTCATCCTTGGTTTCTGCCACCAAAGGTTTAGGCGACGATGCAACGACGGCTTTCTTCTCCACCACAGTGTCTGGTGTCTTGGCCTTAACGGTGTCCCGGTAACACTTTGAGCACATGTTCTCCGTCATCCGGTTGCCGAAGAAACCACAGTTGTTGACGCACAGTATCGGAGCCTCAGGCGCGTGGACGGTTTCCTCTGCCTTCTCTTGCGCCATTCTGCAGAACACCAATTGCATCGATATCAGGAACGAACAACCATTGATCAAAGAGGATTAAAACATAGTCGTCAATGTGATTAATGCACAAAGTTAGATAGCCATCACAAACTAATGCTTATTTATGGTCATTGCGGAACATGGCATGATTGCAAGACATAATTGATCTGAGTATCTGACAACCACGAGAATACATCTCAAACCACAGAGCAATGTAGGCTGTCTGTTCCTGTAATGCAGGTCATAACGTGATGATAATATTCCGTAGGATTTCATCAAGAAAACATAACTCTCATGACTATGATAAGCACTCATCCTAACCTAAAGAACAATTTTAGTTGCCCATCCCCATCATTTGAATCAGAGGTCGTAGACAGGCACTGAACATCGTCAAACAAGCATCATATTTGTGGAAAGAGGACCCCCTTAGCACTCAAGTCCCCACGGCCAGTGCACATCAAACCTTGACGCAGACTTCATCATTATTATTTTCCTGATTGAGACACTCCCCTTTTCAGTATGTATTCCCTAGCGACTTAAATACCGCCTTAAACAAGCATGAATGTGATAGAGAACCTAAAATTGCACATAGTATTTCCATAACTTGTATGAGACCAGCCCAGCAAACTGAACCAATAAGAGCATCCACAGTGGCAGGCGCTAGGGATTAAATCCCGGCCGTTTTGCCTAAATCCCGGTGGTAAATAAGAGTCCGGCGCATAAATAAGAGTCCGACACTTAAAAAGTTAGTACAAAAGAGTGCTACTAAGCGGCGGACGCCTAAATAAGCGTCAGGTTTAGCGTCATCACGTTGTGGATGCTCTAACATGTAAAAACAAAGAACGGGAATGAAGCAATCGAGTCACCATTAATTTCTTATCTTTACACGAATATAGGCTCATTGATAAACCTCGTGAAATTGCCTTGGTCAAGTGGCGGCCAATTGAGATGCTTATCAATCAACATAGAGATCAATTTTCATTAATGTAAAATTTCTGTACTAAGCAAATTGCCTTACACCATCTTAGCTTCGTTGCTTAAGGGAAAGACAGAAATATGGTTTTTAGAAAAGTATGTACCGCAATCGCCTTCACAATCTCAATGACAATATATCCCCTGGTTAAGAAACCTCGTGTCGACGGCTATACAGGAAAGGATCTAGCCTACAGCAGAGGAAGCAACCCTGTCCTGTCGTGTCGGCTACGCGTCCACCTTGCAAGGATGGCTAAGGAAACCTCGTCAGCAAGGCAGGCCACACGGCAGAGGCAACTCAAATCATGGCGTGAAGTCCAGGGCTACACGAACACTAATCCTCCTTCACGGGCAATCATCGATTACTTCGTCTTCAGTATCACCGAAGACACTAACCCATCCGTAATCCGCCGGTAACCACCACGAATTCAGGCGCGCTAATTAATCCCTCGCCGTCGAGCGTCAGACGCGACCCAGCATCCTGATCCGACGAGACGAACCTATCCTAGATCGACGAACAGCGCATCCACTATCGAAGCGAACGAACCACGAGAATTCCTATCTATCTCTAAATTCTAAAAGCAGGTATAGGCAGAAGAACAAACAAAAACTCGTCGGCCGAACCATCAAGCAATCGACGCCGCGAGAATTAAGAGGAGGAGCCGTCGTCGTCGTGGTCGTACCTAGCGATGGGGGGTTGGCCGGACGGGGAGTGGGTCGATCTGATCCGCCGAAGAGGACACCTCGCTCCGCTCGTCGTCGCCTCCGCCTGTTCTTCCGGGATAGAGAGTTCGATTTTTCTCTGGGTGGGGTGGTGGCGTCAGGTGGAGATTAATTTATAGGAGGTGTACGTAAAGGCCTGAGGGAGACGGCTTTTCCGAATTGGACTGTGCGGGCTTCGCTTTCCGTTCGAATAACGACGGGGAGTTGTTTGATTACGGGGTGGTCGGGTTGGGTTGGGTTGGATTAAGGTACGGAATGGTGTTCTGACCTGACCCGGGTTGGGGATTAGGAGCGGGGATGCTTCTAGACGCGCGGGCGCGACACGACGAGGCCGACGCAAAACATATCGGATTCTACCGTGTTCCCGGACAATCTGGACTGTTCGATTTGATTCAGGTGGGGGCAACATCCAATCTGACTCCAGCACGTCCTCCAACCTCGGTGGAGTAACCACAAAACTAAGAGCATCTCCAGCCGCCTCGACCCCTATTTTTTTCTTTTTTTTGGCCTGGTTCGCCGTTTTTCGCCCACTCGTCCCCCACGAGGCCAAGTAGCGTCGATTGGGCCTAATTATCGCCCGGCGAGCCCAGGCCAAACCCAGCGCGCCGGGCGTAGTTGGGGCGCCAGATAAAGGGAGATGGCGCAAAAACCGTTTCCCTCGCCCGCGGGCCCGCCGAGTAAGTGAGTCACGGGCCATCTCGTCCTCATCTCCTCGTTACCTGCGCTGTTCAATGCGTGCCGGCAGGCTTTCGCAGACTGGCCGAGCTGTGCAATCGCCCACGCGACGGAGTAACGGCGCGCCACCGTTGATCTTCCCGCCACGCATCTACACTGCTCCCGCGTGCTTGGCCGGTAAAAATGCCCCCGCCACTTTGTCGCCGCTCGCCACATCTCGCGTCCACCATCCAACACACTCCTCTCTTCTCGCCATGGCTGAGCGCTTTCCCGCCGACGGTGCGGCAGCAAATGGCTTTGGCAGGCGCCATTTGCACGACTTGGAAGCTCGCCTTCTCCAGTCGGCGGACTACCCCGTGCCGCCCGACGTCCGCGTTCCCGGCACCTGCGTATGAGCGCCGGAGGTGTCCCCGTGGCGCCGACCGCATGGCCGAGATCTGCTCCGCCATGCCTCTGGACGCCCAGCTGGACCCCCGCTGGGCGGCGAACAACCACTATGTCTGGTCGGCGTACCTCCACCAACGCCGCGAGCAGCGCCTGGCCTCCACGAACGGTGCGTCTATCGTGGGGGAAGGAGGGGGGCGCATGAACTCCACCGGGCGGCGCGTCTGGTGGGGTGAGCACGGGCGGACACTCGAGGCCGTCCTCGCCCACATCCAGTCCGACAACTCCTCGCCGCTCGAGTGGCCTCGTCCGTCCATGCCTCGGCGTCGAGCAGCGCCGTGGATGCCAAGGGGGCATGACCACCGGTTCCTCGTCGTCCTCAGCGGGGACGACCTCCCGCTCCTCGGGCTCGGCGCCAATGACTCCCCTCTCCCGTTCGTCGGGCTCGAGGAGCTTCTTCTCCCCCGTCAAGCCCGAGCCAGAGGAGACCCCGCTCCGTCGGCGCACCCGAGCCGACAGCCTCGTCATCAACAAGGGTGGCCGCGCACCGTCACCTCCTCGCGGCCATCTTCAGCTCGTCGGGCCAAAGAAAGAGCCCATCGAAAGGCAAAAGAAGACGGCGACCTGGAGGGAAGAACACACTGCCATGGCCACCGATGACATCGACTCCATGCTCGCCGCGTCGAAGGCGTAGTACTTGGCCGAGGAGATGGCTCGGCAGCGGCGCGCCCTAGAGGCGGTCGCCGAGAAGCGCGCCCAGGAAGCGCCCGTCCAGCTGCGCAGCGCAGACGACGAGTGGGGCATCATCCTGCCCGACGACAGCGACATGGAGGTGGCGTCGTCGCCCAAGAAGTTCACTGGCGGCGACCCGGGACCGATCTGCAGCTACGCCGGCCCGAATGGGCCGCCGAGCGACGACGACGACGGCGGTGACTACACCTACTTCTACCACCTCCTCGGCATCAAGTAGTCTAGATTTTAGTTTCCGTGTTCAAATCACCTATGTAAACCGCCTATATTAGTCCAAATCTTACCGAATCGCCTATTTTCGACTGAATATGTCTTGAATTTGGTCGAATTTCATGGGTTTCATAGTTTTTCGCCGAATTCCGCCTTGTTAGGCTGGGGGCACGGCTGGGAAGTGCCGCCCCCCAGTGCAAAAAATAGCGTCAGGCTCCCGTAGGAGGCGCTATTTAGCGCTGAAAATCGTCCCTGGGTCGCGCCCCCAAGGTCCATCCCAAGCGCCTTCCCGTCCGTACGACGCCGAGCGCGCCTGCTCGCGCCCCCCAATGGGCCTTCCTTTCCGAACGCCCCCTTGTTCCTGTCCGGCAAACCCAGCCCAACCCCGCCTCCCAGGGGCTCCTTTGGGTGCGCCGGACGAGTCGTTCCGCGCCGTCGGTCCGTCCTGCCAGCGACACAAACCGCCTACAAACTGGCCCACGCCACCATGTCCGCTCCCTCTGCCTCGCAACGCCGCCGCTCTCGCCACCGGCGCCGCCGCCCAAGTAGGCGAAATTTGACACAACCAGTTTAAAATTTGGCGAACAACTAGATTTCATTGAAGATGTCCGAATATAGGAGATTTTTACATATTTATAGACGGGATTTAAAAAAGACGGCTGCTACATGCCTATGGCATTGTACATCTTGGTGTAGTAGCCGTCGTCGTCGTCATGAGAGTCGCTCGGTGACTCCGTCATCGGGGCGGCTGCTGCTGCCCTGCTCTGGGTCGCCGAGGTACACTGGCGGGGGAGGGCATGCGTCGTCTTTGTCGTTGTCGGAGAGGAGAATGACGTTGCCCGACGCCTGTGGAGGAGCGCTCCCTTCCCTGATGAAGAGGGACTGGCTCCGAGTCCACCGGCATGGTGGCTTTTCGTGTGATTCCTCCTTGACGACGGCGAGAGGAACGGGTGGGGGAGCAGGCGCAGCCGTGGTGCGGAGGTTCCTTCCCCGCCTCATCTGCCGCTCGATGTGGTCGAGGACCCGGGCGAGAGTCCGCCCGGGTTTTCTCCACCAGATGCGCCGGCCGGCGGTATTGTTGTGGACCGAAACGGGCCATGGTCGGGGACGTCGGCGAGTTCCGCCTCGAAGAGTTCATCAAAGAACGCCGTCCAGGAGGCCTCGTTGGTGGGCTGCCATTGAGGCTGGCTCCGCTCCTCCAGTGACATGCGCGCCCGGATCTTCTCGATCTCGGCGATGCGCTTGGGCCCGGCGGTTGGCGGAGGCAGAGGTACGCCGCCTGCGCTGAGCCGCCAGTTCCTTGGCGCGCTCATGCCGGGCAGCGAGTGGAAGTTCGCCTCGTACAACAACCTCGCCTCCGAGAGGTGTAGGGTTCGGCGGCTGAACCCATTGGCGGCCGCACCGACGAGGTGGTGACGGTTAACCATGGCGAGAGAAGGAGAGAAGAGGCACGGGGAGAATGGCGACGAGGATGGCAATGGGACCGGGTTTATGTAGCCGGGGCGGGTAAGACGAGGCGGCGACATCGCCATAACTTAGCCGGATGGGCGATTGGACTGCTCCGTTGCCGCGTGCCGTCTTGACTGTGACCGGAGGCGTCAATGCGCGCGGCTCCGAGGCGACGAACCTCTCCCTCGCTGACAGGGCGGATCCACAGCCTGAAGGGGTTTTGGTTGGGGCGCCGAGTGGGGACGGGGCGGCCTCGTGGGCGCGGCGCTGCCCGGACGAGCCCGCAAAGGGTGGCCCCGGGCGCTGATCCGGACGCCTACTAGGGGGTGCGAGTGGAGATGCTCTAAAGCCCGGACACTCGGGTTTCACTTCATTGTGTCGTGCGACTAAGAGCATTTGCACTCTCCCGCCAAGGCCGCGGGGACATTTTCACCTGAAAAAGAGTCTTTTATACATGTTTGATCTTATTAAAAAAAAATAGACGTACGATTTTTTTAGATGTAGTCTTTGTGCTTTTCAAGTTGCTTCTTGCGAAATCAACTAACTTCGAAAAAGCTATTGTCGGACCCACGCATACCGGGGTATCCTGGGCCGTCTGCTGCTAGCCCGGCCCATCGGGTACGGAAGGAGTCCGTACCCATCAAACAAGATAGGGAGAAATCCTTGGCAGTTCTCCCCCAAGGCCGACCCCTCGAAGAGGAAGTCTTCGAGGGATATCCATCGCGCATTGCTGGGGAGGAGTCCTACTCCGACCATGCTCCTTCCCGAAAGGAGCCTCGCCCGCTGGGAGACAGACCATGTGAGGGTGACGCTCTGACTTCTGCACGGATGACGAAGCCGTCGCAGAAGACAGGATGACTTTAAAGTTGCCATTCCTGTGTATAAAGCGCATGGCTCCTCTGCACGCACCAAAGCCCCATCCGTGACTTTCCCCTTTGGTGCAAGAAGGCCGAGTCCACGCTAGAAGACGAGGGCGGCGTCATCACGCTCCCCCACCATGACGCCATGGACGGCGCAACTGTCCTCCGGCGACCAGGACTGCGCAGCAGGCGCAGCGTACGGGGCACTCCCCCCTTTGGCACCTTGTGGCATCCTTTGCCCTCTATAATTCTCTTCCTAAATGTTGTTGTTTATTGTGGCGAATGAGTAATTAGCTAGGGGAGTTGAAGAATCGGTATGCTAGTCAACACGGTTTAGGAAGAGGAAGAGAGCCATTCCACAATCATTAATGGGGGAGGGGGCGCCAGACTGGATCTCAGAATTAAATAGGATGCATACACGCCCAATTAATGCATGGCGTCTAACAATTAATTAGTACAAAATGTAGGCGTGCATTTTGCTTTCCCACGATGCGATACCCAGTTGTTCCCGCGCTACCTCCCTTCCCTCGTGCAAATTCAAATCTCTCTCTTATCTCCAACCCTAGGCCCCTAACAAGTCTATATATATGAGTGGATGGTGAGAAGCCGTGTGCGGTCTTGTCATTGTGACTTGGCGACGGCGGTATGCGTAGAGCGAGCGACGGATCTCCGGCAGCTAGCTAGGTCATCTTCTGTGCGACTTAGAGCCCCCGTTCAGAATGTCAGAGGAGACCCCGGAGGGGGGCCCTAGAGCCCCCACGCCATAGGCTCGCACGTGCTCCCCCTGGCCGCACCGGCTAGTGGTGTGGGCCCCTCAGGTGCCCACCGATGTTCCCCTTTCGCCTATATATTCCCCCCGAGACATAAACCCTAAAAAGATTGACCTTTTCCACAAAATACATCCGTAGCTCCGCCGCCGCCACCGACAAGTTTCGGGGGACATGTCTCTATTCTGGCACCCTGTCGGGACGGGGAAGTGCCCCCGGAAGCCATCTCCTTCGACTCCACCGCCATATCCATCGCCGTTGCTGTCTCTTATGATGAGGAGGGAGTAGTTCTCCCCCGGGGCTGAGGGCTCTACTAGTAGCTATGTGGTTCATCTCTCTCCCCCATGCTGTGATCTTTATGTGATCATTGTTGAGAGTGTCCTCTAGTGAAAGTATGAGCCCCAGACCTTATTCCCAAGCATTGAAACAATATGGATCCAACGGCTAGCGTGACATAACGATTCGATTCTAATCTCGCGCGTCAAACACAGATCCGACGGTCAGGGATGTATCTGGAGGTAACTCACCATCGGGGGTCCTTGGGGTCACCAGAATCAACGGAGGAAATGGCGGTGGCCTCGGGTGTGGACGGCGGCGCTTCTCCGGTGGTCCTCCACTCTCGTAAGTACCTCGACGGGGCGTGGCTCTGGGCGGCGAAGTAGATGAAGAAGATGGCGCGGACGTTCTCCTCCTCATATGGTGGCTTGAAGGGGATGGAGACGGCGCCGGCTCCGGTGCTTCTCGAGCATGGTTGCCGCCGGTGTTTTACCGAACCTAAAATCGAACAAAAGGGTCAGGAACACGCGCACGATCAAGGGAAACAAAAAGAGGCCAAGAAGGGGCACTAGGAGCCCATGTTGTCGACGGGAACGAATGACGACGACGTCGGGAGAGGTCGATCTCCGGCGAGCAATCCTCGCGGCCTGGCGGCGCTATGTGCACGAGAAGAGAGGGGAAAGAGAAAGGAGAGGCCGATCTACTTATAGGGGGTCTAGGGTTTGCCAATCGTGCATTGCACGCGAAGAAACCGGGGAAGAATCGTGCCCGTGTTGGATTTCGTTTTCTTGTGGGAGAGGAAGAAGATGGCTGACGCCATCGATGACGTCACTATGGGGTTCCCTGGTCATTGAGAGGAGGAAGGGCTGCGCGGGCTGGGCTTCTCGTGGGCTGCTGCGTTTGTTTGGCGCTGCGCGCGCACGACGAATAGAGAGAGGCGAGGGGACAGAAATGGGCTGGGGCCCAGTTGGGCTGCGCGACTCTTTTTTTTCTTTTTTTTTCCTGTTTTCTTATTTATTCCATAACTTGAGCTTTATAATTCCAAATGACCTCAACCAAAAACCTATGGTTTTGCAAATTAACACCTTTAATATGAAACATTTGTGGGATGTTTCAACACCCTTAATATAATAATATTTTCAAATTCTTAAATAATCATTAATAAACACTAAATGCTATTTTTAAAATAACAAATAATTGATAATTTGGAATTGTGGTTTAATAAAATTCAGAGAGGTGTCACAAATGCATATATTGTTTTTCATAGTCTTTTACTTGTTTTTATAAACAATATAATTTATATAGACACTTTATATTTGTTTTCAATTTGAATTTTATTTGTTTTGGTGGCTTGTATTAGTAGAAAACAAAAAGTTTTAATTTTTTTTGTCATTTTTGAATGTCTCCAAAAATCAGGGATATTACAAGAGAACAACCATCTAGCTACTGCTATGGACCCGTAGTCCAAGGATGAACTACTCACGCATCATTCCGGAGGTGGGCATGGTGGTGTAGCACCCTCCGGTGATGATTCCCCCTCCTGGCAGGGTGTTGTGGAGCGCGACCAGAGGGGGGCGGCCTATGGAGTGGGACCCCTGTGGCCCCCCTTCCGGACTCCGTGTGCGCGACAAATTTCTAAGACTTTTGACTTTTGAATTGTTAAATTTCGAGAATATTTCGAGAACAACTTTTCTGAAATTAAAAAGAGCAGAAAATAGGAATTGGCTCTATGACATCTTGTCAATAGGTTAGTCCCAGAAAATTGATAAAAATGGCATAAAGCGTAAAGAAAACATGTAGCATATAGTATGAAAACAAAATGGAACATCAGAAATTATGGATACGTTTATGACGTATCATGCACCTAGTTGACCCTAGATTTTTTAGGCTGTGTTCTTGTTAATTTTAAAACCTAGTTTATTTATGCATTTAGCAAGCCTTAACTGGAAACGTTTTAATCGCCTATCTAGCGACATCATTGTCCGTTCAATCGCGCTCCAAGTTCTCCCATGGTTGTGGATCTGATCGGTAAAAAACTCGTGGGGGAACTGGGTGAGAGCCTCTCCGGACTCTGGGTATCGCCCCAACGCGTCTATCTATATAAGCTAATCTCTCGAACTCAACTACTTCCAAATCTCATTTTGTTTTGCTCTCTCTCCCTCCCTTTCTCCGCTAGCGCCGTCCAGTCCAAACCAATCCCATGTGTGTTCCCCATCCGCTCGCGGTGAGCAATATGATTTCCCTGGACACAGCCCACAACGTCGTTGGCATCATCGACAATGTCATCTCCTTCGGCCTCTTCCTCTCCCCTGTTTAAGCCGCCACCGCCATCCCCCTGGTCCATTTGTCTAGTCTACACTATATGGAAGGGTAATTAGGATTTGATTCTAATGAGGGGGGTGCTTGCTTTTTGCTTGTACCTGTGCATGCCGGCGTTCTGGCGGATCATCAAGAACAAGGACGTGGAGGATCTCAAGTCAGACCCATACCTAGAGACGTTGCTCAACCGCATGCTCTGACTGTTCTACAACATCCTCCGTGTCATATTTGGCTCAGAAGAAAGAAGAAATAACACGAGAAAAAGAAAAAGCATTATGACGCAGATTCTAGGCATCGTTGAAAACTAATTGAGCTGTAGGCTTCAAGGCAAGGGGTGGACCTAGATTATATACCGTGCAGTCGCGCGTGCTCGTGATGCCTACGCATACTTCTATTCTTGTAGACAGTGTTGGGACTCCAAGTGCAGAGGTTTGTAGAAAATCAGCAATTTTTTTTAAGTGGATCACCTAAGGTTTATCGAACTCAAGTAGGTAGAGGTAAAATATATCCCTCTCAAGCAACCCTGCAATTACGATACAAGAAGTCTCTTGTGTCCCCAACACACCTAATACAATTTTTAGTTGCATAGATGCACTAGTTCGGCGAAGAGATAGTGAAATACAAGTAATATGGATGATTATAAGTGATAATAGGAATCTGAAATAAAAATGGAGTCAAGCAAACATGTAGCAGAACTGATTGTAAACAGTGTTTCAATGCTTAGAAATAAGGCCTAGGGATCATACTTTCACTAGTGGACACTCTCAACAATAATAAGATAATTGAATGCATTAATATCATATCTTCAATATGCTACTCCGAACCACTCTCCCGTAGGATAAAAAACAACAATCATTCTGTAGGGATATAAAAGCACTCCTTAGATCCCCATCTAGGTAACCCCCATGCTATCACCAGGAGACCTATATGGTTCCAGATAAACACCACAATTTCATAGGGTTATCCAACACAAATATATAAATCGTTCACACAGTACACACACTGTCACCTTTACACCATGATGAAAGTGTCTACGGAGATCTCATAACAAAACCACTTGAGTAGCATAATAGATGAAGGGTAACATCTACTTATTCAACTAGATTACAAAGCTCATGAATAAAGATCACACCATGGAAGAGAGAGATGAGACACATAGCTAATGGTAGAGCCCTCAGCCTCGGGGGGAGAACTACTCCCTCCACATCATGGTAGACAACAACGACGATGAAGATGGCGGCGGAGTCGATGGAGATGGCTCCGGGGGCACTTCCCAATCCCGACAGAGCGCCAGACCAGAATTTTTTCCCCCGAAACTTGTCAGCGATGGCGGCGGAGCTATCGAACTTTTCATGTCCGGAGGATGGATATTTTAGGGTTTATGCATCAGGGGGAATATATAGGCGAAAGGGCGACGTAGGTGGGCGCCCGAGGGGCCCACACCATATGGTGGCGCGACCAGAGGGGGGGGCACCAGTTGGTGTGACCACCTCATCGCCCCCCTCCGGGTCTTCTTTGGACTTTGTTGACGTGCCGGGAATTCTAAGACTATAGGGTTTTGTTTCGTCCAATTCCGAGAATATTTCCAGAACAACTTTTCTGAAACCAAAAACAGCAGAAAACATGAACGGGCTATGTGACATCTTGTCAATAGGTTAGTACAAAAAACATCCGGAAAAAGAAGGAAAACATGTGAAAACATAAATGTATTGGATAGAAAACAAGCATGGAGCATCGAAAATTATAGATACGTTTGAGACGTATCAAATCGAAAGGGCTTAGTTGGAAGGTAAGGATAGGATGATTGGTGGATACCGATAAAGAACGGGTTTGGTGCTCTAGCTCCTCCGTTAGCCTCATTCAAACAATTTGCCATTCCTAGTACTAGTAGTCTAGGAGCCGGTGCCGAAACAGAGTGCCCATACCTGACTGACGGAAATCAATTCTATCCTAATATTTTTTATATAGGTCCGACCTTTTTGGAGCCATTTCCCCCTAGCAGTAATTGAAAGTGGGAAAAAGACATTCATTTATGAAATGATCTCAAGAGCCCCTTTGGGTTCCCTCCTTTGGTCTGTCTTTAAGAGGCAATGCATCCGGCAGGAATCGAACCTACATTTTGACCCAGGTGGCGCTGGGTAGTTCGTCTACTGAAGGAGGCGAGCTCCCGAGTCCTGCAAGTGGCGGCGACCGAAGCCGTTATCCACCACACCGTTGTCGGGAAGCGCTCAGCCATTGGGGGTCTCGACGAGAAGTTGATGGGCGAGGAGAGGGACGAAGGAGAGCTTGCAAGTGGGGATGTGGCCGCCGACGATGACGGGACGGGGATATTATACCGCCCGAGAGGGCGGGAGGGGTGTAGACGCGTGGGCGGGAAACTCGGCGGTGTAGCGCCATTACGCTGCCGCTTGGTCGATTGGACACCTTGGTCAGTCAGAAAGGCTACCAGCAACTGCATTGAACAACACATGAATCAAGACGACGAGGACGACGACTACCACGGTCGCTAACTCGGCGGATCCACGGGCGAGCGGAACGTTTTGGTGACCTTTTCCTTCCGCCGGCCTTCCCAACTGCCTCCTGGGGCGCAGGGTCTAGCCTAGGATTGCCGGCTCTACTTTGGCCCAAACCGGCGGAATTTAGCCTTATAGGGGCGCAATTGGGTGAAATTTATTGCGCCCCCGAAAAAAGGGCGGCCAGTGGGGCTCTCGGGGGATGGGTGGAGATGACAGTGTGGATACCGTATAGAAATGTTAGAAAGACGAGGCATGCGGAGGTACTATGTGCTGCTATTTTGAGTACCTATTAATGCAGAGCCCTGCCTGTTGATTGTTGTTTTCAACAGATTACCCAGTAGCAACCGCTGATCTATAGTTCAATTGCTCCACGGAAAAAAGAACATTTTAAACAAGCTCTGAAATTGGAGTAAACTCTGAAACTGGAATAAATATTTACATTTATTTACAATTTGATTCTTGATTCGTAATTCTGACAGATCAAGCATCCCCCGTTTAGATCCTGGTGAGCTTGTCAGCCTTGATCACGGGGTTCAGCTTGGCTATCTGCTCCTTGCCGGCCTTCTTGTAATCGAAGGTGCACTTGTGCGCATCCGCGTAGCGGTGCATGGAGCAGAAGGTGTCTCCGCAGCGGCACTTGAACCCCGTCAACCCGACCTTCTTCCGGCACGAGAGGCAACGGTTGCTGGGCGGCTTCGGCTTTGGTGCCTCCTCCTCTACTGCTTGCTTCCCATCTTTCACCGAAGTAGAAGACGCTTCTTCATCCTTGGTTTCCGCCAGCAGAGGTTTGGGCGACGATGCAACGTCGGCTTTCTTCTCCACCACGGTGGCCATTGTCTTGGACTTAACGGTGTCCCGGTAACACTTTGAGCACATGTTCTCCGTCATCCGGTTGCCGAAGAAACCACAGCTGTTGATGCACAATATCGGAGCCTCGGCCGCGTGGACGGTTTCCTCTGCCTTCTCTTGCGCCATTCTACAATTGCACCACCAATCAAAATGAACAACCATGGATCGAAAAGACTAAAACATAACCATCAGAAAGTCGTCGGCCGAATCACCAAGCAATCGACGCCGCGAATCTAAGAGGAGCCGTGGTCCTCGTGGTACCTAGCGATGGGGTGGCCGACAACTGGCCGGGCACTCGGTCGATCTGATCCGCGGAAGAAGACACCTCGCTCGTTTTCGTTCGTCTCGTGGTCTCCGCCTGTTCTTCCGTGATAGAGAGTTCGCGTTCTTCGTTTTTCCTCTGGGTGGGGTGGAGGCGTCAGGTGCAGATTAATTTATAAGAGATGTAGGTAAAGGCTTCGGTTTCCGTTCGATTTACAACTGGAAGTTTGATTACGGCGTCTATCTCGGTGACCCGGCCGGTTGCCGATTAGGAGCGGGGATGATGCTTCTAGACGCGCGGGCACGACACGAGGCCGACCCAAAACATATCGGACTGTTCTATTTCCGGGACAATCTAGACTGTTCTATCTGATTCAGTTGGCAAGGATCAAAATATCCAATCTGACTCCAGCACGTCGTCCAACCTCGGTGAAAAATACTGTACAAAACTTCGCCACTTGCCTCAACTCGGCCCTTCTTGTTGGAACGGAGAAGATGAAAGGAGAACGCCGCAGCTAGCTGTCACCGGAGAGGCACTATGTCAGATCTCCTAATAGGAGGCACTGAAAAGTGCCTCTAATTGACTCTAAACTGCCTTTAAATCTTTTCTAATTGACTCTAATTGAAGATCTCTTATGTTTTTAGAGGCACTTTCAAAAATGCCTCCAATTGTAGTTATATTAAAGACACTTTTAAAAGTGCCTCCAATATAACCAAATTTTGGAGGCAGTTTTGAATTAATGCCCACAATAAAAGGCCAATTAGAGGCATTAATCAAACTGCCTCCAAAACATACAATTAGGGGCACTATTTTGAAGTGCCTCCAGGAAAGTGCCTCGTATTGGCATATGTGACATAGTGAGGAGGGGAAGAGAGCACCACCACCGCCGCCGAACTCCAGATCCCACCAGCCACCGCCTGCTGCCGCTTCCCGCGCTGTCGCGGCCGCCTCATCGCCCCGCCCTCCTCAAACCGCCACCTACACTGGTCCATCGCAATGCCCATGTTCCCTGATTTAAGAACCTGATGCCTCAAGCAGGCATATCTAGAGCCCCAGTTGTCTACCACTTCACTGTGCAATGCCCATATTCACTCTATGAAGACCCAAACGTGTTAAGCTACATGTGCCTATCACTGTCCACAAGCAGGACAAAGACCTCCTCCAACATTTCTTGGTTTGTTGGTTGGTTGATTAACTGAAATAAAAGCTGCAGCAGAGCATGCACAAACTGGAGACCTGCAACAAAGGTCAGAATATTCTACAAGTTGGTATCGCTTACATCAGGGCAGTAAGCGTGGTGATTGGCAAGTAGAACAACAAGCCACATCAAAATTTCAGTCCTGCATATTACTTCTCATAAATAAAAGAAGAGCGTATTGTTGTTCCAGGACAGATGAAATGAACAGGGATGTATTGACCTTTTGAACAAGGCAGAACATCCATTTAAACTTAACCACTAATCATAGTGATGAGAGGATGGAAATCATCCACAAAGTCATAGAATTTTTGCAGGAGATAGATGATACTAAACAACTCAAGACGCTCGAGAACAAAGCAGAAAATATTCAAGAGAGAACGATGCATTAGCCCAGTGGTTAGGGTCGCAGTGACGCACCCATCGACCAGAGTACTCCCGTGAGGGGAAGAATTTGTGGAATTCTCATGAAGGTGGTATTCTTCTATAACAATATGCCACCAATGGGGTCCTAATTGGCCTCGAAAATATTAAGGACAATGTTTTGTTGAGACCTTGAACATTCTAAAAATCTGGCCACACTGAATTGAATGAATCAAAGACCACCGAACACATCATTTAACACGGACAAAACAATTCAACACCAATTTTGTTCTACGAAATATAGCAGATGCTATGTACAACACCAATTCTGTTCTACGAACCATTTTGTTTCTTTCTTCTAAATACTAAACTGGAAACAGAAGCAATCAACAACCGCACAACCCTCCGCGTGGTGGCCGTCGACCGGCGGGTCCTCGCCTCCTCAGCACAAACGCGGCGGGAGGCCTCCGGCCAGATGCGTTGGTCCGCCCTGGACGGCGGAGCACGGACGCTGGGGCGGCGGCCCTTGTTCTTTTGGCGGCGGCTAGTCGCTAGGTTTGCGTGTGCAGCCGGCGCTGGCCGGGATGGTGGCTCCGCCGATGGGATCTGGGGTGGCTCGGCCATGGTGCGGCGGCCTCGTGGCGGCGGCAGCGCCATTGGCTTGGCTCCCGGGCGGCGCGGCCTCCTCTGTCTTTGGCGGCGGGAGGCGGTGGTGCTAGGGACCGTCGGCGGCAGGGCTCCCCGTGGCGGCGGATGCGGAACCCTCCCGCAAATTCCCCGCTGGGAGTCCTTTTGCGGCGTCGGGGCTGCGAGACATCAGAATAAAGGAGGTGGTCCTTGGGTTTCCCGTCGCGCGAAGATGAAGATCCTGATGTAGGTTCTCTTTGATCAAGCCGGGGTGTCGACCTGAAAGGCTCCGCCGGTGAACTCTCATGGGCGACGCCTGAAGATTGCTGGATCGGTGGAATTCGGTCAGAATGCTCAGTCATCGAAGGTTAGATTGGAGGACTAGCAACGGTGTTCAGAGTCTTTGCATCGATAGGGAACTGGCTTGGAGTTACAAGATTCGTGGCAGCCGTATGTAAGAGGGGGCGACAACATGCGTGAAGTTCAAAATCCTACCTTTCAGGGTGAAAGCCAAGGTCTGGACTTAACTGGTTGTGCCTGACACTGGTCTTCTAGGAGCCGTTGTTTTGAGAGCGAGGATTATCTTCAGGGTGAAAACCCAAGGTCTGGCCTTAATTGGTTGTGCCTGGTACCGTTCTTCTTGGAGACGTTGTTTTCGAAGAGATGGACATCAGCTGTTGTTTAGGTGGTGGTTGTGCGGATACCGCGAGGACTGTAACTCTTTAGCGGGACTTTTCTTTTTATTTCTTTTTTTTATTGTCTTTCGGCTGTGTGCATCCATTGCGTTGTTGCAGAGACCGGGTGTAATTTGTATCTCCGCGATATTAATATACTTCCCTTTATCAAAAAGAAAAATATTTAATGGCATCTGCATGGCTATAAGCACAGGTTTGCCCTGCATATTCTGCTTTCGACTGTTCATCACATTAGAGATAGGATCGGTTTAGTTGAGATTTGGTGATATCTCTAATGTAAAAAAAGATGATAAGAACAAATTAAGGATGGAATGGCTCAAGTACCTGAGAAAGCTGTGCAGAATCATCTGATGCTGGATGGAGTAGTAGCTGCAGGACAGAAGAGACATGAAATTGCAGCAACAATTCACACAGCCAGCCGGTCGGGACATGAGGCGCGGTGCGGTCGGGGCTTTGTGGCGGCGGACAGTCGGCCAGATCGTCGGGTGGAGCGTGGCGTTGGCCGCCGGAAGAGCTACGCGGGCAGGTCGGGTGGAGCGCGGAACGCGGGCTGGCCGGGCAACACGCAGCTTTGCCTGTTGGGTGGGTAAATAGGCAGACGGCGAGTCTGTTGCCGGCGAATGCGCGACCCAGACCGGGCGCAGTCCTGTCTAGGACGGAGGCGCGACACAGGATCGGATTGTGATCTCATGCCTTGCTGTGTACGTTGTATTCACCTCTCATGTAGAGCATGTTCTGATTCTAGGGTTCCTCTGAGCCGCCGCGGTGCAGCTCCCCCAATCTGTCGGCGCCCTCCAAACCTCACTCTCGCATCCATGCCTACCGGCATGAGCACCACCATCCCTACCACCCTTACCCATGGATACTCCAACACCATCAAGGTGAGCCTCGACTGCACCAACTACCTCCTATGGCGGACACATATTGTCCCCAACATTGCCTGCCAAGGCTGGTTCGACTTTCTGTACGGGAGCTGCGTTGCCCTGCCGGAGAGCATCACCACCGGCGAAGGCGCCGCGGCTGCCACGCAGCCCAATCCGCGATACGCGATGTAGTGCACCATCCTCCTTGGCAACATGACCCCATGTATCCTCGGTTAGATGGTGGGCCGGCACACCTCCGCCGCCGTTTGGGAGTGTCTCACCTCTGTCGCACCCTGATTTCTAGGGGATACTCACCGTACGAACTGGATAGCAGATGCTTGGATTATGGGGCATAACTGCTCCCACGTCCCAGCTTCCTGGTAGGCCTGCGCTTATGCGCGACAACACAAGCCCTGCTATTCCATCGTCGATGTAAACTATCCACTAGAGATCAAAGGCACTTCCGTCGACGTACTTCAAACCATACACACATGGTACGTCAACGGTGTTTAACAAGTGATATCACAACAGATCTCTACGACACAAAAGATTGAAATAAGTTGCAAATGGCTCTAATTAGAGCAGAGATAGCAAATACAATCATTCAGAGGGCACATGCCCCAACAATTCATCATTACATCACAGCGGAAGCATTCAACATGTCTGGGTACAGACAAGAACCAAATAGGCCTAAGAGGCCGGAAACAAACAGACGGAGCCCATCCACGAAGTCTCGGATCCTGCCCGGGTCCGCTATCTACTCGTCAGCAGTCTCGTCATACTCCACGTAGTAGCCACCATGTAGATCCTCGGAAACGTAGGTCTGCGGAAACCACAGCCCCAAAGGGGTCAGTACATAAACGTACTGGCAAGAAAGACTCACAGTTCACCAAAGTGTAACCCGCCAACACCAAGCACAGATGCTTTGGGTTCAACGGAAGGAAAGGGGATATAAAAGATGCTGCAACTGGCTGCTCTAAACAACTACAGAGATTCTACCACTTCCGGCTAACAGAAAGGAGATAAGATCGAGGATTGTAACCAACTGAAAGATAACTTCAAACAAACCCATCCTGGATCTCGCCCCTTATCCAAAGAAGCAATCCGAGGATAACTCACACAGTTGAAATTAATGATGGTTCAAATTATTGTGTCAATAAGCCTATTACTAGTCAAGTTATTAATCATTGGGTGTAACATGTTTGATCATTATGTTTAAGTTGTCCTGAGTACTTGTTAGCCAGTACTTTCACCAAGTAATCCATAACCGCGGAAAACACGGCTTCTCGAGAAGATTATCCCTGCAGGGTTGCACCAATTTGGCCGTACACTCATGAATAACCCGCCAGATGGAAAAGGCCCTTCCACCAAGCGGGGTACTCAACACAACCAACCATTCCTCGCATCAAGCCCAAAGCACCTTGGGCGCACGGCTAATCGAGCCCAGAAGAAAATGGACCCTCATAGCACTCTAAGAACGTGTCCCCCTATATGCCGACTACGAAAGTTCCACCCTGGCCTGGGCTCGCAAAAACATGCATGCGGCAAATGGAAAACACGAACTAAATGAGGCGATTTGGACGAGATGCGAATCAGGTCAAGTTGAGGGGGGCGCCCATACTCGCTTCCCAAATGCGGGTAGTGCGCTCATCATGGATCAGTAGACAAGACCCTTTTCCTATTAGGGTCGACACTAGCAGGCTTCAAAACCTCTCATGGGCCTCCTGCCGGTGCCTTATCATCAAATTTATTATTAATAGCAACATTAGCATGATTGATTGATTAAACATCGAGCCCCCACAACGTAATAGAAAATAGTAACAGAAAGTAACGGGTAACAGACTCGAGCAAAAGCAACCTAAGCATGCTAGTAAGACACTGGCTCAACCAAAGGGGTGATAGGATTGGAGGTGAGGCAATATCAGGTTTAAGGGATTCATGTGATAGGTTCGTAACAGAAACAACTACTACTAAGGCTAGCAGAAAAGAACAACGGAAAGTATCGGTAATCAATGTTGAAAGGAACACAGTGGTTCATGTGAGTGATAACTTGCCTGCAAAACCCAGTAGCCTGGTACTGAGCTAAATCCTTAGAAGGGGTGTCGTAAGTATCGTCGGTCTCAACGTCGTCGTTTATCCGAGAAGAAGCAAACAAACAAGGCAGAAATAAACAATCATTATCATGGCATTGTGCACAATCAAAGATGATGCATGTCAAGTTAATGGGTGCATCAAAATAAACTAGTTGACAAGATAGAAACAGGATTAAATGGACCCATATGCAATTGGATTGCATATGGAAAGCCCATGAATTATGGTTGAATTAATTGTTTTACAACTAACCATTATATGAAAGTGGATTAGCATGATGCATGGAAGAGGAAAACAGAAAAATAACAACAATAGAACCAAATGGAAATATGGTTTAACAAGTTTGGAAATTCATTCATTAAGTTAGGAAATTTTGGTTACTTAAAGGTGTCACACAAGCATTTGTTGTTTTCACCACTTTTAATTGTTCAAAATAGATCACAAAGTTTATATTTGAAAAGAAAACAAGATTTTAGTTGGATTACATGTTTCACTTGTTGCAAAAGGATTTCAAATGAATTATTGATGAATTAAACAAGTGTAAGCAAGAATTAAATGAATTTAATTCAAACATGAACTTATTTGAATTTTTATTTGTTCAACACATTAAACCAAATTCATATTTCAAAAGTTTATACTTTTAGGGCTTGAAAACATATTTTATATGTCCCAAAAGAATTTGTTTTGATCAAGTTATAAATTTAACAATATTAAATGAATTAAATAAGATTTAAATTATTTAACCACTTTTAATTATTCAAAACATGAAACAAAATTTATATTTGAAAAGGTGGTTTAATTTTGCATGGAAAACATATTTCATTTGTGGAAATTGGATTTAAAATGAGCAAGTGATTATTTTGGCAATTTTAAATGCAATAAACAAGAAACAGTTGTGTTCAGCAATTTAAATTATTCAAAACAGCAAACAAAATTTATATTTGGAAAGTACATGAAAAATTGATTGGAAAACATATTTGGTTTGTGAAATTTGGAATTTTTATGCTCAAGTTATGAATTTTGCAATTTTAAGTGAATTTGACAAGTTTTCAAATATTGCACAAATTTAAAATATTCAAAACAGTAAACAAATTTTATATTTGGATAGATCATTTAATTTGGTATTGAAACCATATCAAAAATGTTGGATTTGGAGTTAAAATGATTTTATTATGCTATTTACAAAATTTGGGGTAAATCTGCCATTTTAAACCATTAGGGACTTAGAAATAATTAGCAGGGGTCTAGAAAATAATAGCAAGGACCTTGGTGTGATTCTCTGAAAGTGCTGTGACCAAACAATACAAAAATAAAAAAGTTTGTTAATGTGCAGGGGGTGGGATTTGATCCCCCCACCTCCTGATTCCTGCGCTGAGGAACCAACCAGTGGGACTGAACTCGGGTTGTGATGGAAGGGGACTCGGGGGGGGGGGGGGGTTTGAGGTGTGGCCGCGCGGGATTTTTTTCTCTGAACGTAACTGAATCGAACAGGAGCAGGTACGTTCGACTCGCTGCAGCAGGGCTGCTCGCCGGAGGGAATAGGGAGGCGCCGGGTGGCCGTGGTGCGAGTGCGGCCGAGGGGAGAGGGAGGAGGCGAGAGGAGGAAGGAGCGGTGAGGATCGAGGGGTCGCTCACCTCGAGGAGGGCAGGGAGGCTCCGATCGGGTGCAGGTCGGGGCAGACGTGCAGGGCGGCGACCGGCGGCGAAACGGCGATGGCGGCGGCGCAGTAGGGCTCCTCGGCGCCCACCGAGTAGACGAGGAGGAAGAAGGATCCACGGAGTCTCCATTCCCGCAGTGGGGAGCTCCCGGGACAGCCTCCAGCGACCACGCCAACATCCTCAACATTCGGCCATGGAAGGGGGGTTTCAGGTTCAGTTATAGGTTCAGTACAGAGAAGAAGATACAGGGAGAAAGAGATGGAAAGGAGGAAGAAGGAAGAAGAGATGGAGGCGCTAGGTTAGGGTTAGGGTTAGCAGGGGGGAATCGGTGGCTGTTTTAAGGGCAGAGGAGCAAGGTACGGAGGCCATCGGAGAGGGGAGGAGAGGATCGTGTGGTGGTGTGCCTGTTCGTACAGAAAGTGACGTGGGGAGGAAGATGACAACAGAGAAGGGTATGGGCCAAAAGGAGATGGGCTTGGGGGAGAAAGAAAAGGAAGGGTGGGCTTTAGGGAGAAAGAGGATGGGCTGCCCTCTCTCCTCTTTTTGTTATTTTCTGTTTCTTTTATTATTTTTTTTGTAGCAAATTAGAAAAGGAAGAAAACCATGAGATTTTGGTTAGCAAAAATGTCATAAAAATTTGGTTAAGCTAGTTGGGTTAAAAGATAACATTAACCAAGTTTTGTTTTCAGAAAACTTTAAATTAGCTTGATGTTTGTTTGAAATTCAAATTTGGGTGTATTTTAATTAAGTGCCCATTTAGTAAAAACAACTTTGAATAGGGGGAACCCCTATGATTAATTTGATTGAAAGATTAGTTGATTGGCTTGTTAAAGTTTATAACTTCAAAAGTGGTTCTGTTTGATGCATTTGATTTGAAATTGGAATATTTTGTTAATTTGATGTAGAAAACAACCACTTAATAGGGTGAACCCTATTATTAGTTGGATTAGAAACATTGGAATGGTTTGATATTTGATAATTTCCAAATGAGGTGTTGATGATGATTTTGCTTTGAATTTGAAAACCAATTTAGAATTAATTAATTGAAATAAAAGCACCATTTTATTAGTTGATCAACATGGAATAAAATGGAACAATTTTGTTGTTTTTATTTGAAATAACATTTTGGAAATTGTAACATCACAAGGATGAAACAAAGGGTTTGAAATTTGAGTTGAAATTCAAATAGAAAACAAAGGAAAACAAAGGAAAACAGTTGGAAAACAAATGAAAACAAGCAAAACAAATGGAAAACAAACAAAACAAATGCAATCAACATGATGCCATGATGCAAAACATAAAATAACAGAGAGAAAAACATTCTAAAGGCTATTTTTCAGACTTGGGATGTTACAAAACGCCCCCCTTGAAGGAATCGCGCCCCGAGATTCCTACTGAGAAAAGAAAGGGTCCGGATACTTCTTGGGAAGATCCTCTTGAGCTGTGACACGTGAAACACATCGTGCACCTTGGATAGACGTCAGGGAATTTGGAAACCACCGGAACATTCTCAAGTAAAGGGAGAGGTTTTGTATGGAGGGTGTATAGCTGGATAGAATTTGATTCATTTGGAGAATAGATTATCTGGCTAGAATGGTGGAACAGAGTTATTGACATCAATGCAACACCAAGAATAACATCAATGTCAGAATCATCCACATGAGAGTAACGAGGAATATGTGGCCTCTCATTAGAATTGGATTGTTCTTACTTATCTTGGAAGTCAACATTTGAGATCCCGGGGAGTGAACAGAGATTTGATTGCTTAGTGGAACCAGAATTAGGTTGTATGTTGTGGAAAAGATTGTTGTCACAAAGGAATGTGATGCTCCGGTATCAAATAACACTTAAACTGGATAAGAGTTTACGAGGAAGTTTTGAGTAGACGCCGGTAGAAGATTTGAAGTGGAAAACAACAACAAGATTTCAACGGACGAAAAGGATGTTTAGAAGAACATGATATCAACATCGGGGAAAGACGAGACCAAAACACTCCTGAGGTACTACGGAAAAACCCATCCGGGCTTCTAAAGGATCAATATCTACTGCTTAAGGAATAGAGGATCTGCTTCCGGGGCTTACACGCCTCCGTTCTCAATCATGAGTAGGCAACATGATAAATCATGTCACAACCACCTCCATTCCTATGGTCTAGTAGATATAACCATCCTAGAGAAACCAGAATACGTGAAATCCTAACTTGAAAGTTCAGATGAGAAGGGAAAACAACGTTACACTTCCTTACCAGAAAAGGGAGGGTGGGTGGGGAAAGAAGAAAAAGAACATAATTCCTACTCTCACGTTTCATTTTTCCTATATAGCTAAAAAATAGTTTCTAGACTCAACTGCGACCAGTAAAAAGGGATCCTACAGGCAGACAGGCTCTGATACCATTTGTCGCACCCTGATTTCTAGGGGATACTCACCGTACGAACTGGATAGCAGATGCTTGGATTATGGGGCATAACTGCTCCCACGTCCCAGCTTCCTGGTAGGCCTGTGCTTATGCGCGACAACACAAGCCCTGCTATTCCATCGTCGATGTAAACTATCCACTAGAGATCAAAGGCACTTCCGTCGACGTACTTCAAACCATACACACATGGTACGTCAACGGCGTTTAACAAGTGATATCACAACAGATCTCTATGACACAAAAGATTGAAATAAGTTGCAAATGGCTCTCATTAGAGCAGAGATAGCAAATACAATCATTCAGAGGGCACATGCCCCAACAATTCATCATTACATCACAGCGGAAGCATTCAACATGTCTGGGTACAGACAAGAACCAAATAGGCCTAAGAGGCCGGAAACAAACAGACGGAGCCCATCCACGAAGTCTCGGATCCTGCCCGGGTCCGCTATCTACTCGTCAGCAGTCTCGTCATACTCCACATAGTAGCCACCATGTAGATCCTCGGAAACGTAGGTCTGCGGAAACCACAGCCCCAAAGGGGTCAGTACATAAACGTACTGGCAAGCAAGACTCACAGTTCACCAAAGTGTAACCCGCCAACACCAAGCACAGATGCTTTAGGTTCAACGGAAGGAAAGGGGATATAAAAGATGCTGCAACTGGCTGCTCTAAACAACTACAGAGATTCTACCACTTCCGGCTAACAGAAAGGAGATAAGATCAAGGATTGTAACCAACTGAAAGATAACTTCAAACAAACCCATCCTGGATCTCGCCCCTTATCCAAAGAAGCAATCCGAGGATAACTCACACAGTTGAAATTAATGATGGTTCAAATTATTGTGTCAATAAGCCTATTACTAGTCAAGTTATTAATCATTGGGTGTAACATGTTTGATCATTATGTTTAAGTTGTCCTGAGTACTTGTTAGCCAGTACTTTCACCAAGTAATCCATAACCGCGGAAAACACGGCTTCTCGAGAAGATTATCCCTGCAGGGTTGCACCAATTTGGCCGTACACTCATGAATAACCCGCCAGATGGAAAAGGCCCTTCCACCAAGCGGGGTACTCAACACAACCAACCATTCCTCGCATCAAGCCCAAAGCACCTTGGGCGCACGGCTAATCGAGCCCAGAAGAAAATGGACCCTCATAGCACTCTAAGAACGTGTCCCCCTATATGCCGACTACGAAAGTTCCACCCTGGCCTGGGCTCGCAAAAACATGCATGCGGCAAATGGAAAACACGAACTAAATGAGGCGATTTGGACGAGATGCGAATCAGGTCAAGTTGAGGGGGGCGCCCATACTCGCTTCCCAAATGCGGGTAGTGCGCTCATCATGGATCAGTAGACAAGACCCTTTTCCTATTAGGGTCGACACTAGCAGGCTTCAAAACCTCTCATGGGCCTCCTGCCGGTGCCTTATCATCAAATTTATTATTAATAGCAACATTAGCATGATTGATTGATTAAACATCGAGCCCCCACAACGTAATAGAAAATAGTAACAGAAAGTAACGGGTAACAGACTCGAGCAAAAGCAACCTAAGCATGCTAGTAAGACACTGGCTCAACCAAAGGGGTGATAGGATTGGAGGTGAGGCAATATCAGGTTTAAGGGATTCATGTGATAGGTTCGTAACAGAAACAACTACTACTAAGGCTAGCAGAAAAGAACAACGGAAAGTATCGGTAATCAATGTTGAAAGGAACACAGTGGTTCATGTGAGTGATAACTTGCCTGCAAAACCCAGTAGCCTGGTACTGAGCTAAATCCTTAGAAGGGGTGTCGTAAGTATCGTCGGTCTCAACGTCGTCGTTTATCCGAGAAGAAGCAAACAAACAAGGCAGAAATAAACAATCATTATCATGGCATTGTGCACAATCAAAGATGATGCATGTCAAGTTAATGGGTGCATCAAAATAAACTAGTTGACAAGATAGAAACAGGATTAAATGGACCCATATGCAATTGGATTGCATATGGAAAGCCCAAGAATTATGGTTGAATTAATTGTTTTACAACTAACCATTATATGAAAGTGGATTAGCATGATGCATGGAAGAGGAAAACAGAAAAATAACAACAATAGAACCAAATGGAAATATGGTTTAACAAGTTTGGAAATTCATTCATTAAGTTAGGAAATTTTGGTTACTTAAAGGTGTCACACAAGCATTTGTTGTTTTCACCACTTTTAATTGTTCAAAATAGATCACAAAGTTTATATTTGAAAAGAAAACAAGATTTTAGTTGGATTACATGTTTCACTTGTTGCAAAAGGATTTCAAATGAATTATTGATGAATTAAACAAGTGTAAGCAAGAATTAAATGAATTTAATTCAAACATGAACTTATTTGAATTTTTATTTGTTCAACACATTAAACCAAATTCATATTTCAAAAGTTTATACTTTTAGGGCTTGAAAACATATTTTATATGTCCCAAAAGAATTTGTTTTGATCAAGTTATAAATTTAACAATATTAAATGAATTAAATAAGATTTAAATTATTTAACCACTTTTAATTATTCAAAACATGAAACAAAATTTATATTTGAAAAGGTGGTTTAATTTTGCATGGAAAACATATTTCATTTGTGGAAATTGGATTTAAAATGAGCAAGTGATTATTTTGGCAGTTTTAAATGCAATAAACAAGAAACAGTTGTTTTCAGCAATTTAAATTATTCAAAACAGCAAACAAAATTTATATTTGGAAAGTACATGAAAAATTGATTGGAAAACATAGTTGGTTTGTGAAATTTGGAATTTTTATGCTCAAGTTATGAATTTTGCAATTTTAAGTGAATTTGACAAGTTTTCAAATATTGCACAAATTTAAAATATTCAAACCAGTAAACAAATTTTATATTTGGATAGATCATTTAATTTGGTATTTAAACCATATAAAAAATGTTGGATTTGGAGTTAAAATGATTTTATTATGCTATTTACAAAATTTGGGGTAAATCTGCCATTTTAAACCATTAGGGACTTAGAAATAATTAGCAGGGGTCTAGAAAATAATAGCAAGGACCTTGGTGTGATTCTCTGAAAGTGCTGTGACCAAACAATACAAAAATAAAAAAGTTTGTTAATGTGCAGGGGGTGGGATTTGATCCCCCCACCTCCTGATTCCTGCGCTGAGGAACCAACCAGTGGGACTGAACTCGGGTTGTGATGGAAGGGGACTCGGGGGGGGGGGGGGGGGGGGTTGAGGTGTGGCCGCGCGGGATTTTTTTCTCTGAACGTAACTGAATCGAACAGGAGCAGGTACGTTCGACTCGCTGCAGCAGGGCTTCTCGCCGGAGGGAATAGGGAGGCGTCGGGTGGCCGTGGTGCGAGTGCGGCCGAGGGGAGAGGGAGGAGGCGAGAGGAGGAAGGAGCGGTGAGGATCGAGGGGTCGCTCACCTCGAGGCGGGCAGGGATGCACCGATCGGGTGCAGGTCGGGGCAGACGTGCAGGGCGGCGACCGGCGGCGAAACGGCGATGGCGGCGGCGCAGTAGGGCTCCTCGGCGCCCACCGAGTAGACGAGGAGGAAGAAGGATCCACGGCGTCTCCATTCCCGCAGTGGGGAGCTCCCGGGACAGCCTCCAGCGACCACGCCAACATCCTCAACATTCGGCCATGGAAGGGGGGTTTCAGGTTCAGTTATAGGTTCAGTACAGAGAAGAAGATACAGGGAGAAAGAGATGGAAAGGAGGAAGAAGGAAGAAGAGATGGAGGCGCTAGGTTAGGGTTAGGGTTAGCAGGGGGGAATCGGTGGCTGTTTTAAGGGCAGAGGAGCAAGGTACGGAGGCCATCGGAGAGGGGAGGAGAGGATCGTGTGGTGGTGTGCCTATTCGTACAGAAAGTGACGTGGGGAGGAAGATGACAACAGAGAAGGGTATGGGCCAAAAGGAGATGGGCTTGGGGGAGAAAGAAAAGGAAGGGTGGGCTTTAGGGAGAAAGAGGATGGGCTGCCCTCTCTCCTCTTTTTGTTATTTTCTGTTTCTTTTATTATTTTTTTTGTAGCAAATTAGAAAAGGAAGAAAACCATGAGATTTTGGTTAGCAAAAATGTCATAAAAATTTGGTTAAGCTAGTTGGGTTAAAAGATAACATTAACCAAGTTTTGTTTTCAGAAAACTTTAAATTAGCTTGATGTTTGTTTGAAATTCAAATTTGGGTGTATTTTAATTAAGTGCCCATTTAGTAAAAACAACTTTGAATAGGGGGAACCCCTATGATTAATTTGATTGAAAGATTAGTTGATTGGCTTGTTAAAGTTTATAACTTCAAAAGTGGTTCTGTTTGATGCATTTGATTTGAAATTGGAATATTTTGTTAATTTGATGTAGAAAACAACCACTTAATAGGGTGAACCCTATTATTAGTTGGATTAGAAACATTGGAATGGTTTGATATTTGATAATTTCCAAATGAGGTGTTGATGATGATTTTGCTTTGAATTTGAAAACCAATTTAGAATTAATTAATTGAAATAAAAGGACCATTTTATTAGTTGATCAACATGGAATAAAATGGAACAATTTGGTTGTTTTTATTTGAAATAACATTTTGGAAATTGTAACATCACAAGGATGAAACAAAGGGTTTGAAATTTGAGTTGAAATTCAAATAGAAAACAAAGGAAAACAAAGGAAAACAGTTGGAAAACAAATGAAAACAAGCAAAACAAATGGAAAACAAACAAAACAAATGCAATCAACATGATGCCATGATGCAAAACATAAAATAACAGAGAGCAAAACATTCTAAAGGCTATTTTTCAGACTTGGGATGTTACAACCTCCATGTTCGCCGCCCAGAATCGGGCCAACGCGCGCCAAATCCGGCGTCAACTCACTACGGTGAAGAAACGGTACATCTCTGCCGCGGAGTACTTCAACGAGCACTAGTACAAAACCGAGCATCCAAGACGGGGCCTAAAGCCGGTTAGCGCAGAAAAAAATCTAACCATCTGTAATGTTGTACATTAGACGGTAAAAATTGAGATCCGTCTCTGCAACTATTAGAGACGATTGTGAGTATTGACCGTCTCCAATAATCTTTCGTTAGAGTCGGTTGTTATATTTGACCTTCTGGCTATATTTGTTAGGCGGTCAAATTTAACGAACGTCTCTAGATACATCTTCGTAGAGGCGTCTGCTAGTTTAGAACGACTCTAATCTGTAGTTGGTGGCAAAGTTGTTGCCAATTTTTTTGAACTATATATAGTATATATCTCTCACACCGATGATCAACTCGCAATAGACGCTGTGAACTCGATTGAATTTGTGGAACAGTCGATCTGAAATTTCATTTCATTCAAACTAAAATGCGGATTGCATTGAAATCAAAACATATTTACATTGACCGAGATCATCTAATTAAAATAGAAAAAGATCGAGGAACAAGGTGCGCAGTTCCTCTGTGGCCGCCGCACCCGCTCGTACGCACCGCCGTCGTACGCGATGCCGCGGCCGTCATCCACGTCCCCTTCGTCCACGTCCTGCTCCTCTTTGATGACAGATTCCTCGACCTAGCGATCAGCTGACACGTCCTACCCGACGGACGGGATCCCTTGCTTGCGGGCGTGATCGATGGTGGACCACCTCTCCGCCACTTCCTTCGACGCGGGAGGAAGCGTCAATGCGCACGGCAGCCGAGGCGATAAGGACAACATACCTCTCTTTCCCTAACAGGGCGGGTCCGCGGGCGAGCGAAACGGCGGGAACTACTTTCACGCGGTTTCATGCCATTTTCCCTTCATCCGGAGCTCTAGCTGCCCCCGACACGCTGGGTTTGGCCTGGGTTTGCCGGGCGCAAAAAGTGGCACAATTCGGCGCTATTTGGGCTCGTGGGGGCGACTGCGCGAAAAACGGCGCACCGACGCTAAGAAAAGGTCGCCCTGGGGGGGGGGGGTTCCTGGGGCGCGGCTGGAGATGCTCTAAGCAATCGGGAATTGCTGGGATATAAGTGAAGGGTACGTTGTATAGAAAACAAAATTTTTCTTATGCGAGATAAACCCGAAGGGACAAGATCTAATCTAGGAGATGAAAGGTAACGGTAGAAAGAGTCTTAGGAAACAAACCCTTATAGACTCTAAGCTTTACGAGATTCAATTGATGGAGGGATAATAACCCGGTAGGCCAACTCCAAGGTATAACCCGGCCCAAAGGACGCCGCGAAAGATCCGGCTAAGGATAAAGAAACTTCTGGAAGGCCCAAGTTTGTAGGCCTCGTAACCCGGATTGTGGGTTACGGTAAAGGAAAATTAGGGTTTGTATGCGATGTCCGGGTAGGATTCAGGATGCGCCTTGGAGGACAAGCCAGGGGGTACGGGTGCTTTATAAACCGACCCCTAGGATTAGTTGAGGGAGATCCAAGTCCTGGCCATATCGCCTGATATCGAATATCCAGTGTAATACGAGAGTTGAGTTATTATATTGAGATCGGAGACTCGTCGACTTGATTGCCGGCTACCAGATCGAGTATCATCATGTTTTCCTCTGAGCTAAACCCTCTCCCAAACGCCTGTGTCGTCTTGCCCCAAGATCAGTTACCACCGGTAACGTCTGCCGTGATTATCTCACGACAGTTGGCGCCCACCGTGGGGCCTGCGTCCAAAGGTGTTTACATCACGGGAGAAGCTCGGAAGAACATGGAGAATCTTGTCGTCGGCGAGATCTACATCGACCACGAAGGGGAGAAGATGGTGGACGATTCCGGCTGGGGGCCAGAGTCGGATCACCTCGAATCCGGATCTATTGTGACGATCGGCCGGATCAGCGTCTTCATCGGTATGGTACGTACATCTGATTTAAAAGGACAATATCATGTGCATACTACAGGAACTTCTAATAGGGACAAAAAGATACTCAAGCAAGCTGTGAACTCGGTTTCCTCGGCTGTTCCGGGATACCTGAGATGGGCGCAACAAGAGATAACGTCGAGCAGAAGAGATCACCCGGAAAGAATAGAGCACCCAGGAGTCTTAGCATTGGTAGTCGCACCACAGGTTAATGGTTATGAGTTAAAAAGGGTCCTGATGGACGGTGGAAGTAGCACCAATATCTTGTACTGGGAAACTTTTTCACGCATGTGTCTCAAAGAGTCCCAGCTACAGAAAAGCTCAACAATTTTTCATGGAATAGTGCCGGGTCACTCGGCATGTCCCGAGGGGAAAATCGCATTGGAGGTAGCTTTCGGAGAATCAGCGGATAATTATCGAGTTGAGTGGCTCACGTTCGAGGTGGTCAAATTGCGCAGTCCTTATCACGCACTATGTGGAAGACCGGTTTACGCCAAATTCATGGTCAGGCTGTGTTATGTGTATTTGCAGCTGAAGATTCCGGGTCCTAAGCAGACCATCACCATGCATGGAAGCCGGGATATAGCGGCCGAGTGCGACGAAGGAGATTCGGTAATGGCCGAGCAAGCTTGCAGAAAAGAAGAACTCAAGTATTATCGGTCTCAAGTAGATCCGGATGATGGAACCGCATTGAAAAGGCCGAATACTGAGGACGAAAGAGCAAAATTCAAGGCAGCACAGGATACCAAGATGATAGCTTTTGTTGAAGGTGATCCCTCTAAGCAATTTACTATAGGATCTAACTTGGACAACGAGCAGGAGAAAGCACTTGTGGAGTTTATTCGTTCTAACGCGGACGTATTCGCCTGGACGCCTAGCGATATGCCGGGTATCCCCACAGAATTGGCAGAACACAGTTTGCATGTAGACCCTAAGTCCAGGCCTGTGAAGCAGGGCCTGCGGAAGATGAACGAGGAAAGAAGGAAAGCTATAGGAGAAGAAATCGCGCGGCTGCTGACAGCCGGCTTCATTATGGAAGTATTTCACCCGGATTGGTTAGCAAATCCGGTTCTTGTGATGAAAAAGACCAATGAGTGGAGGATGTGCATTGATTTTACGAGTCTCAACAAGCATTGACCAAAGGATCCGTTTGTGTTACCAAGGATAGATCAGATCATCGACGCGGTAGCTGGAAGTGACCTATTATGTTTTCTGGACGCATATTCCGGGTATCATCAGATTAAGCTCAAGAGGGAGGATTGGGAGAAAACATCATTTATAACCCCTTTTGGGGCCTTTTGTTACAAAACTATGACGTTTGGTTTGAAGAACGCTGGCGCAACTTATCAACGGTGTATACAGAAGTGCTTTGAGGACCAAATTGGGCGCAATGTCCATGCTTATGTGGATGATGTGGTTATCAAGACCAGGAAGGCAGAGACATTTATCGACGATCTAAAGGAGACATTCAAGAACTTGAGGAGATATCAGATGAAGCTTAACCCAACGAAGTGTGTATTTGGAGTTCCAGCTGGGAAGTTACTCGGGTTTATCGTTTCCGAGAGAGGAATTGAGGCAAACCCAGATAAAATAAAAGCTATCCAGAATCTGAAAAAGCCGGAAAATTTGAAGCATGTTCAAAAGCTCACAGGCTGCGTAGCAGCCTTGAGCCGATTTATATCCAGACTCGGAGAAAAAGCAATACCCTTGTACCGGCTCTTGAGGAAATCCGATAAATTCGTGTGGGATCAAGAGGCAGATGAGGCGTTCGAGGCACTAAAAAAGCAGTTGTCCGAAGCGCCAGTCCTAGCGGCCCCGGGTCCTAAAGAGCCCATGTTGCTATATGTAGCAGCGGGCCCCCGAGCCGTTAGTGCAGTAGTTGTTGTGGAGCGTAAAGAGGATGGGAAAGGTTACCCGGTCCAGAGACCGGTTTATTACGTCAGCGAGGTATTGTCAGAGGCAAAGCAGCGCTATCCGCACTGGCAAAAGCTGATCTTCGGGGTCTTTATGGCCAGCCGGAAACTGAAGCCGTATTTCCAGGAACACCCCATAACAGTGGTTAGGTCAATACCAATGTCGGATATCATCAGAAACTCGGATGCGACCGGAAGAATAGCCAAATGGGCGATAGAAATGGGAGATTATCACATCAACTACGAGCCCAGGTCAGCAATCAAATCTCAGGCTTTGGTCGATTTCGTTAATGACTGGACACACACAGGCATGACCACCATGGTTCCAAACTCCGACTCTTGGATTATGCACTTCGATGGATCCAAGCAATACGAGGGATCAGGAGCTGGAGTGGTGCTAACATCACCCAAAGGAGACAAACTGAGTTACGTGCTACAGATTCATTTTGATTGTTCCAACAACGTGGCCGAATATGAGGCCCTATTGCACGGCTTAAAGGTAGCCAAGGAGATGAACATTAAGAGGATACGATGCTTTGGAGATTCGGACCTTGTAGTATAGCAGGTATCAGGAACCTGGGATAGAAAGGACGCAACTATGGCAGCATATCGCAGAGAGGTTGATAGGGTCGCAGGATGTTTCTCCGGATATGAGGTGGAGCACATAGACAGAAGAAAGAATGAGGCATCAGATGCCCTCGCTAGACTCGGCTCGCGCAGAGAGCCGGTTCCACCTAACGTCTTCCTGGATGAATTATGGCGACCATCAGTTAAAACCGAGTCTGAGGAAGAACTGGCAAATCAAGACCCGGATTTGGAGCTCGTGGCCACGGTACGCGATGTTCCCGAGTAGACAGAACCGTTTTTGGCCTACCTATCACGAGGCGAGTTACCACAGCAGGAGGTGTTAGCAAGGCAAATTTTGAGGAGAGCAAAGGGATATTCTATCATCAATGGGGAGTTATACAAGAGAAGTGCAGCAGGAGTCTTTTTGCGCTGTGTAGCACCAGAAGAAGGCCGACAGATTCTTAAGGAAATCCATGAAGGTGATTGTGGGCATCATGCATCCACAAGATCCCTTGTGGCCAAAGCTTATCGACACGGATTTTTCTGGCTCATGGCTCTAGCAGATGCGGAGCGCTTAGTGGCAAGGTGTGACGGATGTCAAAGGTACGCTCGCCAAACCCACGTGCCAGCTATGGAATTACGGACTATTCCGTTAACTTGGCCGTTCGCGGTTTGGGGTATGGACATGGTTGGTCCCTTTCACATGTCACCTTGCAAGAAGACACATCTTTTGGTGGCTATTGATAAGTTTACCAAGTGGGTTGAGGTTATGCCAGTCACCAATTGTGAAGCAGTTACAGCAGTCAAGTTCCTGAAAAGAATTATCTATCGGTTCGGGTATCCCCACAGTATAATTACCGACAATGGAACCAACATGTCCCTTGGCGCAATGGAAAAGTTTTGTGGTAGCAATGGAATCCGGCTTGACGTAGCATCAGTGGCTCACCCGCAGGCCAATGGACAAGTGGAGAGGGCAAACCAAGAATTACTTCGTGGACTAAAACCACGACTGAGAGTCCCTTGCATTAGGGCTGCAGGTGCATGGGTCGAAGAACTACCTTCCGTGGTCTGGGGTATCAACACTACACCTAACAGATCTACTCAGATGACACCATTCTTCATGGTTTATGGTGCGGAAGCAGTGCTGCCGAGGATATTATTCATGATTCACCTCGAGTATCAGCTTACGTCGAGGTAGAGAACGAGAAGACCCGGCAGGACGCCGTAGATATGTTAGAAGAACAAAGGGAACAAGCCCTGGAAAGATCAGCCATATATCAGCAAGATCTACGGAGGTATCATAGCCGGCGCGTGAAAACCCGGGTATTCCAGGAAGGAGACTTGGTTCTGCGCCTGGTACAGTCAAACGAAGGAAAACACAAGTTATCACCACCATGGGAAGGGCCGTTTATCATAAGCCGGAATCTGCACAACGGATCGTATTACCTGATAGATGCAAGGGAAGAGTCGGCTACAGTTAATGACACCGCTCACTCCACTTCGTCTATGCAGGAAAGAGACAGACCATGGAACGTGGCTCAGCTACGTCCCTACTATACTTAGTATAGACTATGTTGGCAAGTGGAGTTGCACGATGTAACAGGCGGCAGGTTTCAGACGCACTCTTTTCCTATCCAGGGCACCCTTGGGGACTGGGTGGGTTTTTAATGAGGCGGCTTGCTGGCCTAACGTTCTCATATCAAGAAAAGAAGTGGTCATTCTCATGTTCTTTAATCTCAGTATGTTTCATATATATAGGTCTTGGGGGCTGATTGCTTGAATAGCACAGTTGCAAACTCAATGACCCGGCCTTGATGCCTATGAGTTATAAGGGCCGATTACTCGCAAACGAGTGCGGCTGCAATCTTATAACCGGACAAAGGAGCCAAACTTTCTTGACTTTTCTTACTTAAGCTCGATGTGAATCGCAATAAAAGTGGCATGATTTGCTCGCTTACGATTACAATCAGCCATGAAGCCCAATGGGACTTGCCTGACCCTGTTTTCGTATAGATGTAACAACATGATATCCACGCGAAAGCCGGCTTATAGTACAAGATTGTCAAAAGGGTCATCTAAACCACAAATTATGCAGAGTATAAGGCTAATAGCTGGAAACTCAACGTTTATCAAGCATAACTTCATTACCTATGTGAAACGGCTCCGGGTTTGGGCTTAGCAAACAACAAACTCGTTCTCTTCGAAAAGACCACATATCCCAGACTCGGAAATTCGGGTCTTGGCGATTCGGGATTTTGGAAAAGAAAAAGTAGCTTAGTTGCTAAGGCTCAAAAAACCCAAACATCCGAGTCTTGGGGACTTGGGGACTTAGAAGCAAGTCCGCTCGTCAACATCCATGAAACTCGGAAACCGAGTCTCACAAAAGGAATCGTAAAGAAAGTCGGATATCAAGAACAAATTGACTCAAAAGTGGATAAATTTAAACGATCAGAAGAAGCACAAAGTGTATCAAGAACTTAGAGTGCATTACAAACTCCGGTAAATAGTATCAAAGGTGCACAGGCGCACCATCCAAAAATAGTTGTTTTAAATGACACATCGACCAACTGACGCGTATGAAGTAGCATCAGGTATCAGGTATCACTCGGCGTTCTAGGTCGCGGCGTCCATCTTCGCCTTGCCCTTGCCATCACTTGGGGTAACAGCAGCACCCGGATCAGTAGTACCGGCTCGCGCAGGAGGAGGAACGACTGGTGTGGAGGTAGCGGGCGCAGAATCGGCTTCAGCCTTCTTTTTGGCAGCCTCCTCCCTCAACTTAGCAGCTTCCTCCTTCCATCGGGCCAGCATGTCATACGGCTCGGGAAGATCCGACTTAACCGCTTCACCAGCAGCATCATATGCAGGAACGATGGAATCGACATCCAGGCCGTCAGCAATCACGCTGGCCGGGTAACGGACCTCCTTCTGGACGGCCTGGAAATCCTTCACGGAGAACTTGGACCCATCAAGCTTGAATTCCGGGAAACCGCCCATAAGCTTGGCTAGCTCGAGCTTAGGGAAGTAAGCCTTAGCAAGCGCAAGCCCCCGGGTTACTCCAACCCGGCAGGACGAGCGTTTCCAGTGCCAAATCCACTCGGGGATAGTGGAGCAGGCGTCCAGCATTCTCTTCAGGTCGACATGCCCCTTACCCGGCCACCGTATTTCTTGAAGGATCCATTTGGTTCCGGCGCATAGCTGCCGGATAACGCTCTTGATAGTTTTCAGCCTGGCAATGTCATCCTCGTCCGGCATCACTTCATCCGGACCTGCAGAAATGGAAACATGAGTCAGGAAACTCCGGCTATTTATCAGAAGGATAACCTGGATGAAGAAACGTACCAAGCAAAGCACGATAAGTATCAGCAATTTGAACAGAAAGGCTCGTTAGATCATCTTCTGCTGTGTGAGCCCGCCTCCTATACTTCTTCATTATCGTCCTACTCCTCTTGGCCTCAGCCTCGGCCGCCTCACGCAGAGCCACCTCCTTTTCAATGAGCTTGGTGGCCTTTGCCAGTTTCTCCTCAGATTGAGTCACGAAGGACTGCACGGATGCAAGGAAGGGGCAAGCTATCAGTCGGTTATACCGTAAAATTCCAAGCAAATTGGGAGTCAATTCACTCGGAACTTGGGGACTAGATAAGGACACAAGCAATATTATTCGGGTTTACCTCGTGTTAGGTTATTAAAGCCTCCAAGATATTTTCTTCATCAGCCCTCAAAGTGCGCAGGGCTTCGAGCATCTGGGCAAACGTCATGTCTTCGGGTCGGACACCAGAAGAGCCGGCAGCCTGGTCGCCTGGTTGGGGAGCTTTCCCCGCTCTTGGGGTCGAGACCCGGACAGTCTGGGTATCCGGGTTGGGAGAACCCATCCTCGTATCTGGAACCTCGATCTCCTCGTCCACTGGTTCGGATGACTCAGGAGACCCGGCGGCTTGGTGAAGTGGATCGCCCAAGGGGCCTTGTTCCTGGTTGTTCTCAGTATCACCGCTAGTCGCGGCGTCTACGTTCTCAGTCAGCTCCTCTGTCTGACGGTTATCCGCCTCCCGGTTATCCATCTCCACATTCTCCGGGTCACTAACGTGACTTGAGCGCTAAAGAAAGATGAGAAGAGGCAGTTATCAATGGTGATTGAAAATTGTCAGGTATCAAAGGATGTCATATAGCAAAAACTTACCCGGTATTTACGGCGTAATCCGGCGGGAGCTCGCTGCTGGAAGCAGACGAAGATGACAAAGGGACCGATAGCGGAACCCGTAATTGCCCGACACGTGGATGGTTAGGAGAAGGGTGGCGCCGAGGAGAATTGGAAGGACGAGGCGGAGGAGCACTGGCATGATGGATGTTGGGGCGCGTAGAGATAAACGAAAACTTTTCCTACGCCATGCTCCCAAGATCTAGCCGAGGTAGAAGACCACGAGTATTACCACTAGACGCGCAGGTGCGGATTATCGGTGCAGCGCGTCGGGGCAGTGCAGTCCCACGATCCGGTCCGGCCGATCCAATCCCTCGAACGTCGAAGTGCTGAACGTACAACACCTCTGCCGGTATCCACACGTACGAGGAGGAGCTCCGACGGCGGACTGCTAGGTCCGGTGCGGCGGCTGGACTGAGTGGGGCTAGGGTTCCCAACGCATGGGAGAGTGGACTAACGTGCCCGCTGGGCAACCTGCGCCCCTCTTTATATAGCGTTTGGTAATGGGATGCACAACACTTGTGGCCCATTCCCTCTGTGAGTCCGACTCACTAACTCAGTCCATTTCCGGTTCGGGTCCAACCCAACCAATACTTGCTCCCGCTCTTAAGTGTGCGACCTTGCAGGCTCATGGCGACTTGGACACGATTGGAGTCCAACTCCCAATCGATCAATCGGTAGCGGCTCCTAGCAGAACGTGCCGACTCCCAAGTACCATTGAGTCATGACGACATACCTTTCAATGTGATATTCATCTTAGTCCTTTTTGCCTCACGATATACCTTGTCGAGCTATAGGCGATTTATCGTCATCCCTTAAATAGCTCAACTCTCTTCTCGATCCGTGATATGTGATTCATCTGACTAACTCTTAGTCAACCGACACAGTTAACACTTAACTGAGTCGCGCATGGCCATGCTTCCTGAATCATATCACTCGAGAGGGCCCAGAGAATATCTCTCCATTCGGAGGGGCAAAATCCCATCTTGATTATCCACATCACGCAGCTTGCTTCTCATTCGACCCGAACTCTGCCTTTATAGTTGCCTTGTCACAGAACAACGTTTGACAGAACCTAAGTCGGTGATCCACAACTCGGATTGTGCGACAACCTCAGGTCTAAGGATTACATTGATTGAGACATGCAAATGACGACTTGATCGTTGCATCTCAATGTGGGTCAGTCCGACTTGCTAAACTCTTTAGCCAAGTCCGTGAACGTTGGAATGGCATCACCATGCCCATGACAAGTGGAACCGTGTCATCAGCCCGCACTCACATTAGTCTAGGGTGTGTGTCCAGCACAACCTAAATGACCAAGGACAATCTAGTATGAACAACATGAATATATAGTTCCACAATCGAATCACATATTCAATGACATATATCAGATGTTCAAAACAAGGACAACTTAATAACTTTATGAATACAGTGGGAATTACATCATACATGATTGCCTCTAGGGCATATTCCCAACAGTCTCCCACTTGCACTAGAGTCAATCATCTTGGCATCATATGCCTAGGCATCTAATGCCCATACCTCTCGTGTGCGCCTCATGCTTAGGCTGTGGTAGCGCCTTTGTCAACGGATCTGCAATGTTTGCATCCGTGTGTACTTTGCATAACTTGATATCACCTTGTTCGACAAACTGGCGAATGAGGTGGTACCGCATGAGTATATGTTTGTTCTTCTGGTGTTGTCTAGGTTCCTTGGCTTGTGCGATAGCACCATTGTTGTCACAATATACGTCCAAAGGATTGGACGCGCCCTGAACCACACCAAGATCCATCAGGAGGTTCCTGATCCAAACAGCTTCCTTTGCCGCCTCTGAGGCAGCAATATACTCAGCCTCTGTTGTAGATGCAGACACCGTATCTTGCTTGGAACTCTTCCAACTCACAGCTCCTCCGTTCATTACGAACACGTATCCCGATTGCGAACGAGAATCATCTGAGTCGGGGAGATAACTTGCATCCGTGTAACCCTTTACACTGAATTCCTCATCACCTCCATAAACTAGGAACATTTCCTTAGTATTTCTCAAATACTTAAGGATGTTTTTAACCGCTGCCCAGTGGGCTTCGCCAGGGTCAGCCTGGTATCTGCTCGTAACACTTAGAGCATAGGAAACATCTGGCCTAGTACAAATCATGGCATACATGATGGATCCGATTGCCGAAGCATACGGGATCACACTCATCCGACTTCGCTGATCAGTTGTCGAAGGACACTGAGTCTTGCTAAGTTTTATGCCATGGGACATCGGTAAGAATCCCTTCTTGGACTCTTCCATTTTGAATTTCTTCAAAACCTTGTCCAGATAAGTACTCTGACTCAATCCAATGAGCCGCCTTGATCTATCTCTATAGATCCTGATTCCTAATATGTAAGTTGCCTCACCCAAATCCTTCATTGAGAAACTCCTTTCCAATGACTCTTTGGTTTCTTGCAACATCATGACATCATTTCCAATCAGTTATATGTCATCCACATATAAGATTAGAAAGTTTACTTTGCTCCCACTAAACTTCTTGTATAAACAAGAATCATGATCACTCTTGATGAAGCCAAACGATTTGACTACCTCATCAAAGCGAATGTTCCAACTCCGAGATGCTTGCTTCAACCCATAAATGGATTTCTGAAGTTTGCATACCTTGTCAGCATTAGCCGGATCGACAAAACCTTCGGGCTGTATCATATACACGTCCTCAGTTAAATTTCCATTAAGGAAAGCCGTCTTGACATCCATCTGCCATATCTCATAGTCGAAATAGGCTGCTATGGCTAACATGATCCGAATTGATTTAAGCATCTCTACGGGCGAGAAGGTCTCGTCGTAGTCAACTCCTTGAACCTGTCGGAACCCCTTCGCGACAAGTCGTGCTTTATAGACGGAAATATTTCCATCCATATCAATTTTCTTCTTAAAGACCCATTTGCACTCGACGGGTCTTGCACCGTCAGGCAGATCAACCAAATTCCAAACTTGGTTTTCATCCATGGACTTTAACTCGGATCTCATGGCTCCAAGCCATGACTCGGAATCAGATCCCACCATCGCTTCCGAATAAGTTGCCGGCTCATTACTGTCTAACAGTAAAACATCTCGAGCACTCTGTAATCTGGCAGATCTCCGTGGTTCAGGTGCTGTTACCGGTGTAGGTACCACGACCGGCTCAGCCTCCAAGGCGTTCGCCGACTCGCCCCTAGCCGGTTCCTCTCGAATTTCTTCGAGTTGCACCGTGCTCCCACTGACTTCCCGACTGAGAAACTCTTTCTCAAGGAAGACACCATTCCGAGCGACAAACACTTTGCCCTCTTCCCGGTTGTAGAAGCAGTACCCCAAGGTTTCCCTCGGATACCCCACGAAGATACACTTATCCGACTTGGGTGTGAGCTTGTCCGACTGAAGTCGCTTGACAAATGCCTCACAACCCCAAATCTTAAGAAAAGACAAACTTGGCTTTTTACCAGTCCACATCTCATGTGGTGTCTTCTCTACTGACTTTGATGGTACTCTGTTTAGTGTGAAAGCTGCAGTTTCTAGACAATAACCCCAAAATGATAAAGGTAGATCTGTCCGACTCATCATTGATCGTACCATGTCCAACAAGGTCCGATTTCTCCGTTCCGATACACCGTTTCTCTGCGGTGTACCCGGCGGAGTGAGTTGAGGAACTATTCCACAACTCTTTAGATGGTCATCAAACTCATGGCTCATGTACTCGCCTCCACGGTCCGACCGTAGAAACTTTATTTTCTTGCCGAGCTGATTTTGTACCTCACTCTGGAATTCCTTGAACTTTTCAAAGGCTTCCGACTTGTGTTTCATTAAATAGATATATCCATACCTACTCAAATCATCAGTGAAGATAATGAAGTACTCATAACCACCTCTGGCTGTCGTGCTCATTGGACCACATACATCACTATGTATTAGTTCCAACAAGTCGGACGCCCTTTCACAACTCCTTGCAAAAGGTGTCTTGGTCATCTTGCCTAGTAGGCATGATTCGCATGTCTCGAATGACTCTAAGTCAAACGAAGTTAGAAGTCCATCATCATGGAGCTTCTTCATGCGCTTCCAACTTATATGACCAAGACGACAGTGCCAAAAGTAAGTCATATTCAGATCATTTGGTTTCAACCTTTTAACATTTATGTTATAGACCGATTCACTATCAAGATTTAAAATAAATAACCCGTTCTGAACGGGTGCAAAGCCATGAAACATATCTTTCAAATATAAAAAACAACCATTATTCTTAATATTCGACTCATAACCTTGTCTCATCAAACATGAGGCGGAAATAATGTTTCGACTAAGCGCTAGAACATAATAACAATTATTTAGTTCCAAAATAAATCCTGAAGGTAAATGAAGTTGCATCGTGCCGACTTCCAACGCAGCGACTCTCGCCTTGTTGCCGACCCGAATATCAACCTCTCCTCTTGCCACGCTCCTAGTTCTTACTAGTCCCTGCAACGAGTTGCATATGTGAATAACTGATCCGGTATCATATACCCAAGAACTATTAGGCGCATCAGCAAGATAAATGTCTATAACATTGCACACAAGCGTACCTGAGTTGGAAGTCACACCTCCACTCTTGGCTCTGTCAGCCAAATACTTGGTGCAGTTCCTCTTCCAGTGGCCATCTTGCTTGCAATAGAAGCAATTGGCTCCGGCTGTAGGAGAAGGCTTAGTCTTTGAGGGAGCACTCTGGACAGGGCCATGGGCGCTACCTCCTGACTTATCCTTCTTCTTCTTAGTCCAAGAACTCTTCTTGAACTTAGCCTTATTCTGCACCATCAACACTTGACTGGTGCCTTTCTTGATATCAGCCTCTGCCGTTTTGAGCATCCCATGTAATTCAGTGATACTCTTATCCATACCATGCATATGATAGTTCGAGATGAACGAACCATACGCACTAGGAAGAGAGTTCAGAATTATATCAATAGCGAACTCTTCGTTAATTGGGAAGCCCAGCCGATCCAAAGACTGTATGTAACCAATCATCTTGATTACATGCGGACTCAGTGGATCACCGTCTTTCAGCTTACAGCCAAGCAAAGCTTGAGAGACTTGATACCTCTCAGTCTTTGCTTGAGCCTGGAACATACTTTTGAGGCTTTCGATCATATCGTAGGCCTCAACATTCTCGAACTGCTGCTGCAAGTCCGGTTCCATGTGTGCAAGCATAAGACAGCTAATTTCCGTAGACTCATCTCTAGTCTTACGGTAGGCATTTGTGACAGCGACAGTCGCATCATCATCAGGCTCTTCTGGAAGTGGAGTTTCTAGAACATGTTCTTTCTTGTCATGCTTGAGGACTATCCTCAGATTACGATACCAGTTGGTGAAATTAGTTCCATTTAGCTTATCTTTCTCTAAGATTGACCTCAACGCAAACGCGGACAACTGAGGAAGGTTGCTAGGTGCCATTGATCTACAACAGAAAATACGCAAAAACACTTAAGACATGTATTCATAAAAGAGCAGGCATATTAAACACTTTAATACTTATGCTCCCACTAGAACCAACATCCCTCCGATGGTTGCTAAGTGATTCAGGACCCTAAATAAGCAAGCCGACTAGTGAGCTTTAGCATCACCGCTAGCCGTCAAGTGATCTAGGTAGGCAACACCTTGCCAATCGTATCTCTATACGACTCCTGTTAGTTGGGTGACATCACATGCCCCGGCTCCCAACCTACCTCGCCCCGAGCCCCACAACCGTTGTGATGGACTCGTCTATATTACCAAGTGCTTCTGCTTGTAAGAGTCCGACTCGAACCCACCTAACCGGAAAGAATTGGTAGCACCTCAATTTCATGAGCCCACTACCAAGAATGTCCGACTTGTGATGGTGCAGCACTGGCGGGGCGACCGACTAGACCTTCTTTGAGGGATTAAAGAATCTACCAACTATCTAAATAGAGGTAAATAGAGACATAAAGATAACACAAATAAAGCAATTATAATGTGAAATGGTATGGCTCTCTTCATGGTGATCTCCATCTCCACAAAGCTTGTAAGTCGACTCGTGCCAACTCTTGTCACGTGCCATCTTACTCCATGTAGCCGACTTGTACATCGACTTGCATGCCACCGGTTTCTCCAACAAGCTACACTAGCTAGTAAATCAAAATTTACATAGAGAATCCGACACGCAGGCCGGCATACAATAAAATGACAGCACCTAGGCTCCAGCCGTCTGACAAAAACATGATACGCAGATCATGTATGGATTACACACATCACATGCACATAAGCCATACCATTCACAACTTCCTGCAAAAACAAGTTATGCATAGATACGATATCTACCGGCGTTGTGAAACTCGCAACGATATCTAAGGCGCTACGATTTTGGAAAGCGCAGATCTCATCTGCATTCCGATCATGGATTTCTTCATCGGATAAAACGATTTTACCCGAATCTGATCCGTATTCCGATTCGACCAAACTCTTTGATCTTCGATCACCGCAACTGGATTTATGTGTCACGGTATACCCCGATGGCGGAAACCGACCGGTAGGGGTAAGTTGTTCCACGACCTTGGCAGTATGATCACGGAAACCAGATCATCCATTAACCCCGAGTACGATTGATCCAATCAACCTTGTACAAAACCGATCTATCTCATAGACCGACCACCAAAACAGCAATTAGATCACATCTAACGCTAACTACATATCACATATGTACGGATCTCGGGCCTAATACCAGAAGCTACCGCTCTGATACCACTGTTGGGGCGCGTAGAGATAAACGAAAACTTTTCCTACGCAATGCTCCCAAGATCTAGCCGAGGTAGAAGACCACGAGTATTACCACTAGACGCGCAGGTGCGGATTATCGGTGCAGCGCGTCGGGGCAGTGCAGTCCCACGATCCGGTCCGGCCGATCCAATCCCTCGAACGTCGAAGTGCTGAACGTACAACACCTCTGCCGGTATCCACACGTACGAGGAGGAGCTCCGACGGCGGACTGCTAGGTCCGGTGCGGCGGCTGGACTGAGTAGGGCTAGGGTTCCCAACGCATGGGAGAGTGGACTAACGTGCCCGCTGGGCAACCTGCGCCCCTCTTTATATAGCGTTTGGTAATGGGCTGCACAACACTTGTGGCCCATTCCCTCTGTGAGTCCGACTCACTAACTCAGTCCATTTCCGGTTCGGGTCCAACCCAACCAATACTTGCTCCCGCTCTTAAGTGTGCGACCCTGCAGGCTCATGGCGACTTGGACACGATTGGAGTCCAACTCCCAATCGATCAATCGGTAGCGGCTCCTAGCAGAACGTGCCGACTCCCAAGTACCATTGAGTCATGACGACATACCTTTCAATGTGATATTCATCTTAGTCCTTTTTGCCTCACGATATACCTTGTCGAGCTATAGGCGATTTATCGTCATCCCTTAAATAGCTCAACTCTCTTCTCGATCCGTGATATGTGATTCATCTGACTAACTCTTAGTCAACCGACACAGTTAACACTTAACTGAGTCGCGCATGGCCATGCTTCCTGAATCATATCACTCGAGAGGGCCCAGAGAATATCTCTCCATTCGGAGGGGCAAAATCCCATCTTGATTATCCACATCACGCAGCTTGCTTCTCATTCGACCCGAACTCTGCCTTTATAGTTGCCTTGTCACAGAACAACGTTTGACAGAACCTAAGTCGGTGATCCACAACTCGGATTGTGCGACAACCTCAGGTCTAAGGATTACATTGATTGAGACATGCAAATGACGACTTGATCGTTGCATCTCAATGTGGGTCAGTCCGACTTGCTAAACTCTTTAGCCAAGTCCGTGAACGTTGGAATGGCATCACCATGCCCATGACAAGTGGAACCGTGTCATCAGCCCGCACTCACATTAGTCTAGGGTGTGTGTCCAGCACAACCTAAATGACCAAGGACAATCTAGTATGAACAACATGAATATATAGTTCCACAATCGAATCACATATTCAATGACATATATCAGATGTTCAAAACAAGGACAACTTAATAACTTTATGAATACAGTGGGAATTACATCATACATGATTGCCTCTAGGGCATATTCCCAACAATGGACGGGGGAGGTGGAGATGCCCGGGTTAAGGGGATCCTCACCCGGGGAACTCCGAGTTACTCTGCGCTTGGCTGGAAGAGAATCCTTCAAGTACGACGAGTTCGATAATTGATGGTTAAGTTGTCGCATGGCATCGAAGGAGTAAGGTTCAGAGGATATAGAAGAGAAAGGAACCTTGGACACTGCCCCTCTGGTCTTCCTTTTGGCTCCAACTGTTGCCTCTTGATCAGATTTGGTAGCCTCCGGGTCATCCTCGTCCTTCTCATCTTCGTCCTCCAGCCCTGCGAACCGAGTGTGCGTCCGTGGGAAAAAGTTAAATGGGAAGAAAATGATGCAAGTAAAGATAATACAAGATCCGGGCAAATACCTTCATCACCGTCAGCTGGCTCATCTTCTTCTTCCGGGTCTCTGGAAGGGGGGGAGGTTTCAACTGTCCAGAAAGGATCATCGGCCTGAGACAGAAAGATGAAAATAAGAACTAGGAGCAGTATCGAGTCAAGATGAGGAAATAAACTTATGAGTATCGGATCTTACCGCTGGGGCCGGGTTTTCCCGAGTAAATGGAGGTAACCCGGCGATGTTCTTTATCACCTCCAGCTTCTCCGTCAAGAAACCCTTGATGGTTTTGTTGGTATCCCCGGCTGCAAAGCTCTTGGTGGAATATCGAAGCACGTCTGTGGTATGCCCCGAGTATTCGCACATCAATTTGGAGCGGATAGAATTGGGTTGGATCCGGAAGTCGACCCAAGTTTTCACTAAGTTGAGCCCAAGAAGGCCTTGGGCTGAGAGAACGGCTAACTTAGCTAGCAAAGGTATGATTGCCTCCCTGTCCGAGTCAGGGGCGAAAGCGTTGAAATTCTCGGAAGTATTGAGGAGGCCCTCCGAGTAACCCAGCAGTCTCTTCTCGCCGGGTGGAGAGGTGTCGTGGCAGTAGAAGAAGGATAGTTGCCAGTGTTTAACATGGGAGTTCATATTAAGGGTTGGCATTGGGGAGTTTTTGCGGCGTTGGATGGATACCCCGCCGCAAGTGAGAAGTGCTCCGTCACCACTTTCGCGGCACGGCTTGCACTGGAAAAGTTCAATAAAAAGAGCCAAACTTGGTGGAGTGCACAAGTACAACTCGGATAGGACTATGAAGTGAGTAATATTCAACATAGACTTAGGCCCTATGTCAAATGTCCTGAGGCCATAATGGCTCAGGACCTCACGAAAGAAAGGGTGACCCGGAGGACGGAATCCCCGGGTCACGTGCTCTAAGAAACAGATTACCTCGCCGTCGGTGGGTGCGGGCCGGGTCTCGTCGCCCGGCGCCCTCCAGTGAATGTCCTTCTGAGGGGGGAGAACCCCCAACTCGGCCAATTCTTCCAGCTTGGCCTTTGTGACAGTGGATCGCCCCCAATTGGCGGATATGGATTGGGTTGTCTTCGCCTGGGCCGGCTGTTTCCCTTGCCTTTTGGGAGCCATGGGGTCAACCTGCAAAACGCAAGGAAAAAGGTACAGGAAATAAGACTCGGAAGTATTGGATTATCCGAGTCTGGAGTATCAAGAAAGTATGAACACTAAGAACTATCCGGGTATCACGCCATGGAGTGAATATTGCGAGGTATTCGGGTATTAAGTACAACTATGGAGATTATTGGTCACTTACGTATTGAAAAGTATTTGGGGAAGACAGATGGTTGCCCATGTATCTACTCCAAGCAAAATAGCCGGAAAAGGAGGATTTTCCGGGTGTCAATGTTATGCGCGGAAAATTGAGGTGAAATGGATCTAGATTGGAAAACTTGCGGACGATTCTACGAAGAAATTGGTGATTAATAATGGTAGGAGGATGGGGTGTAATCATTAAACATGTTGTTAAAGGAGTTAGCGAGCGTCAGATCGATCTAATCCGGTGCAACAGGAAAAACGGCCCGCGGGTTGACATAGATCCAATCTAAGGTGAATCGAAAAATTGCGGAGCTATTTTAACGAATACTTACTGGGAGGAGCTTGAATCTGGCGTGGCGGCGGCCGACGTCGCGGTCTGGATGTCCCCCTGCAACCCTTGATGAGCGGAATGAAGGCGCGGTGGCGGAGTTTGGCGGCGGCGCGGAACAGTTCAAGGATGAACGTGGCCGGCGGCGGCCTTGCTACGATGGCGGGCTTGAGATTCTTGTGGAACTGCGGAGCGCAGGGAATAAGGAAACAAAGGGAAGGTTGGAGTGAAACGTTGGGATCTAAGTTACCCTCTGGGCTCTATTTATAAGATGCGGGCGGATAAACCTATCCTAACGGGCGGAATCCGGAAATTTTGGGGATAACGGTCATCTGTGCGGATTCTTTGAGATATGCTTTAAGTGTTGAACGTGATATCCGGGCAGAAATAAGAAGGAGATATTTTCCGTGATATCAGGGTTAATTATCGAGTAAAGTAAGTCGGGCTTTTGGCATTTTTATCAGGGTTTAGACCTGGAAAGCTAAGCCAAGTACTTGGAGAAAAGCCGGGTTACTATATGGCCACCATGGAGTTAGGCCTAGCTATTTATCAAAGCACCTTAACCCGGCCTCAAACACTTGTGCGTTTTATATTTTTGCAGGGAATAGCAAGCGCTTCAAGGAAGAATCCGTGAAGCCCAAGCTATTCCGGGGACTACTGATGGAGGGATAATAATCCGGTAGGCCAACTCCAAGGTATAAACCGGCCCAAAGGACGCTGCGCAAGATCCGGCTAAGGATAAAGAAACTTCTGGAAGGCCCAAGTTTGTAGGCCTCGTAACCCGGATTGTGGGTTACGGTAAAGGAAAATTAGGGTTTGTATGCGGTGTCCGGGTAGGATTCAGGATGCGCCTTGGAGGACAAGCCAGGGGGTACGGGTGCTTTATAAACCGACCCCTAGGATTAGTTGAGGGAGATCCAAGTCCTGGCCATATCGCCTGATATCGAATATCCAGTGTAATACGAGAGTTGAGTTATTATATTGAGATCGGAGACTCGGCGACTTGATTGCCGGCTACCAGATCGAGTATCATCATGTTTTCCTCTGAGCTAAACCCTCTCCCAAACGCCTGTGTCGTCTTGCCCCAAGATCAGTTACCCCCGGTAACGTCTGCCGTGATTATCCCACGACATCAATCTCGTTGTTGGTGTAGTCGTACTCACGCCAATCCTGAGAGCGAGAAGATGTGCACCGAATCTGGCGGTGCCTCCGTGAGCGGTCACACGTTCAGCTCGATGAAGACCTCTGTTCCCTCGATCTAGCGGGGCAGCGCAAGTAGAGGATCCCCCGGAACTCCAGCAGCACGACGGCGTGGTGGTGGTGAAGAATCCCACGGTCAAGGCTTCGCCAAGCCAGATACCATGGAATGGAGCAGCGGGTGGAGAGGAAGGGATGTGGGACAAGTGTGTGAGGAGGGGGAGCTCTCACCCTCCTATTATAGGGGAGGGGGAGGCAGTCCAAAGGGGGTGCAGCCAGCCATGGGGTGCCCCCACCTCTTCCCTCTTCATGTGAGTGGAAACCCCACTCACACCCACTCATGCTCCCATAATTTCCCACTTAGAAAATCCAAAGGTTTTTCTTTAATAAATAAATAAAGCATTTTTATTTCTTTATTATATTTGTTAATTCTATTAACAAACATTTGCATATAGAAATAGAATAATTTATTAATTCTATTAACAACCATTCGACGAAAAACCCCTTGAACTATTTCAATTTTCCCCGAAACAATTTCGGTGTTGTCCAAAACATTCTTCGATATTCCGTATCCTCTCAAATGCGTCATCGAACCTTAAGTGTGTCACCCTATGGTTCGCGAATAATATAGACATGATCGAGACTCCTCCCCGATCAATAATCAACAGCGGGATCGGGAGATCCGTGATGACTCCTATATATTCAGCGATGAGTTTCGTGATCGTGTGAACCATCAACGTCGTAACTAATTCCCCTTGTCTCACGATAGTTTACTTGTCCGAGATCCGATCATCGGTATCAACCATACCTTGTTCGATCTCGTTACCGACAAGTACTCTTTTACTCGTTCTATGATATGACATCCTTGTCACGTAGTCACGTGCTTGGAAGCGGCGTCGATGTGATATCAGCGAGAGGGCCCAGAGTATATCTCTTCGTCATTTTGATTGGACAAATCCCACTCTTGATCCATGAGCATCAACTAACACTTTCCGAATACCTAACGCCACCTTTATAGTCACCTTGTTATGGTGTGACGTTTGATGTCATCAAAGTACTCTTTCGGTATTAGTGATTGACATGATCTCATGGTTTAAGGAATAAGGTTACTCCGAATGTAAGACATAACAATATAAACTAAATGACTTGTTCGTATTGTTATACTTTAGTTAGGGTCTAAGTTCATCACATCATTCTCCTAATCAAATGACCCTGTTATTAACATCATCCAATGTTCATGATCAGGAAACTTGATCATCGGTTAATCAACGAGCTAGTTATTAGAGAGCCTTTACTAGGAACGATTGTTTGTTCATTAATCACACATGTATCAATGCTTCCGGTTAATACAATTCTAGCATGAGAAATAAACATATATCATAAACAAGAAATAACATAATAAACACTTTATTATTGCCTCTCGGGCATATTCCCTTCAGTCTCCCACTTGCACTTGGGGCAATAATCTATATTACCTAGTGATGAATCTAACACCCATGGAGTGAAACGGTGCTTGATATGCTTGGAATTCTTGTGAGATCTTGGCTCCTTAGCATTGGCTATGGCACCATTGTTGTCACAATAGATAACCATTGGATCGAGCGCACTCGGAACCACACCTAGTTCGGATATGAACTCCTTCATCCAAACTGCTTCCTTTGTTGCCTCCAAGGCAACCACATATTCCGCTTATGTTGATGATCTCGCTACCACAGATTGCTTGGAACTCCTCCAGGTTACTGCTCCTCCATTCATAACAAATACATACCCGGATAGAGACTTAGAGTCATCCGTATCAGTGTCGAAGCTAGCATCTATGTAACATCTTGCGACGAGCCCTTCTTCACCGCCATATACGAGAAACATATCCTTAGTTCTTCTCAAGTACTTAAAGATATTCTTGACTGTCGTCCAGTGTTCTAAACTTGGATTGGATTGGTACCTACTAGTCAAACTAACAGCATGTGCCACATCTGGTTTAGGAATTAGCTGAGGAATAAGCACACAAAAATTTAGGTCATTTTGACCATTCTGTAAATTATGGGATTTTTATACGCTGGACAGCAGAAATCTGTTTCCGGTGACGAAATCCAAAACTAACACCAAGTTTTGCTAGAAACTTTACTTGGCACAAAAAATGCGAGAAAATAAAGATACAAAGGAGTTTCTACTGAAGTATACAACACCTTGACTCAAAGAAAACAGAGAAAAACAAAGCAAAAATAAAACCATGGGTTATCTCCCAAGAAGTGCTTTTCTTTAAAACCTTTTAGCTAGGCATGATAATTTCAGAAGATGATCACAAGAGAAATATGAATTGAAGCAAAATAGAGCACCAAGAAGCAAATATAAAACAAATTTAAGGCTAACCCACTTCCTGTGAAAAAGAATCTTGTATAAGAACAAGTCAATAAAACACAAAGTGGCTAGCATAGGAAGACAATATAAGTGAACCTTCAAAAATTTCAACTTAAAGAAGGGAAACTTGGTATTTTTGAGATGCATAATACTATGTTTCCCTCTCTCATAATAACTTTTAGTAGCATCATGAATAAAATTGACAATATAACTATCACAAGAAACATTCTTATCATGAGCCACATGCATAAAAGAATTATTACTCTCCACATAAGCATAGTCATTCTCATTAATAGTACTCAGAGAAAATTCAACAAAATAGCTATCGTTATCATTCTCATCACCATAATCATCAAATATAGGAGGCATATTGTAATCATAATTAATTTTCTCCTCAATAGTAGGTGGACTAAAAATATTATAATCATCATAAAGAACTCCAACATGATAGATAAGTTGCATGTTTGGCAGATGGTTTTGGGTAATCCCTCCATAATTATGGAAAGTTTCATGAGGATAGTTGTAATCATAGCCTATGTTATAACATCTTTTATGATATTTATCGAAGACTGGAGGCATAGTATCATCATAAGAAATAGAATAGTTATCTTCCAAAGTGCATTCATTTGTAAACATATCATCATTTTTACTAGAAAGAGATGTATCAAGCATATAATCATTAGTAGCAAAAGGATTTTCAAACACATCATCCACAAGCTCAGAGCATTCTATATCATCATTGGAAGGAACATGGACGGTACTAATAGTACAACAATTATCATGAATTTCAGAATTGTTACCAAAGAGATTTTCATATCAAAAGTAGTGTTTTTCTCCCAATCATCATCACTTCCATAAATAACTGGCATAGGAAAATCATCAAGTTCAGACTCATCAAAAACTATAATTGGAGCAACATGATTAGGAGGAGATACCGTTACCTCTCTCCTTTTACTCCTCTTCTTCTTCTTCTTATTATTATTATTATTCGTATTCTTCTTCCTCTCTACAGGAGGGAGAGGCTTGAAAGGAAGCTTATCCACATATCCTGGTTTATAGTCAGAAACAATAGAAAAAACTTTGGAGGAATCCTCCTCTTTTAAGATGAAAACAAATATTATTCATGTCATATTTTGGTAAAGTCTCCTCTTTTAAAATATTTTGTATGTTAGTATTTGTGTGGCAATTATTAACACAATAAAGCTGACAACCATGCAGGACACTATTCATATCAAGAGCACTGATATCTACAAAAGAAGTTTTTCTTGATAACTCTTCACAGCCCAAAAATAAAGTAAGTTCATCATGCTGATTAAGAGTGATCATGTCATAACGATACAAACTTAGAGTACTCAAAGAATTAGAATGGTTACTATTACAGTCTCATCATTGAATATTGAAATGACCCACTTTACAGAAAAGTTCAAAAATAAAAGGATACCGGTCACAAACTGTTTTACCAAGATCAACTAATGCCATGTACCACTTTCTAGTTTTTTAATTCCTATGATGGATGCAATATTCTTCTTCGATTTGATTCTTTTCACAAGGTCTATGTGCTCCACAAAAATTAACATGCTTATAAGAAATAGTACTTTCAGAAGTTTGAGCATGTTCATTGCAATCATTAATAACAATTTCATTTTTCATGCAAGTTTCTTTAAAAGGTTCATGATATATGACCCAATTTTCTTTAGGAACATTAATATAAGAAGCAAAGGATCTATACCAACCAACAATCATTTGAGGATCAAGACCATATTTATCACTAAGATCTTGAAAATCAACAGATTCAGCGAAAGACTTCATGCTATCATACTCGTAGCTTATACCTAATTATTCCAACCTTCATTATTGGTTTGAATTGGTTCAATAAGATCCCATTTAGCTTCAACCTTCTTACTCGAGAAGAACCCTCTGAACATGCATCTAGATAATCCCTTTAATGTCTTGAAAGCCTTGCATAAAAATTAGTAACAATTATTTCCTTAGGAAGCTCATGGTTAGGAAATTTGAATATTAATGTTTTCAGTCTTTCCCAAGCTTGAGAAATGCTTTCTCCATCATGAGGCCAAAAATTGCAAATGTAATTCCTATCAAAATACAGTTCATGAGAAGAATAATATTTAAAGTAAAATAGAGATTCACGCTCCTTCCACTCCAAATGATGGGGATCATATAATAGTTGATACCACTCCCTTGCTTTGTTCCTATCTTGTTCCATTGAAATACCTTCACATTTGAACAACCCGCATAATTCATGTACAAAGGGTAAATGATCACTAGGATGGACAGTTCCATCTCCAAAATAGCAGTTGTTCATGACACATTCAACAATTTTCATAGTATTTCAAAAGGAATACTTTTAGTAAAAGGATTTAAAATAACACAAGCATTGTTAGATTTATCATATATGGGAGATAAAGTATGATCAGAGCAAATTTCCTCCTCTAAGGCTTGGGAACTAAAAAGATTATTAAAACTAGCTTCCCCAAGATTAGACTTTTCCATAGCATTAGAAATAATGGTATACAAAGAATTAATGCTAATAACATTGGTACTAGCATGCAAAAAAAGCTCTCTCAAATTGTTGTTTTCCATTAAGCCAAACAAGTGAAAATAAAAACAAGAAACAAAAAGATACAATTGCAGAATATAAAGGACATAACTTCGAGCACTCATAAAGGATGTGAGTACCTTTTTCCTTACCTCTCCGGCAACGGCTCCAGAAAAGAGCTTGATGTCTACGCACGCTTCTATTCTTGTATACAGTGTTGGCCCTCCAAGTACAGAGGTTTGTACAACAGCAACAAGTTTCCCTTATGTGGATTACCCAAGGTTTATCGAACTCATCAGTGAGGAAGAGGTCAAAGGTATCCCTCTCAGGAAACCCTGCAATTATGATAAAAGAAGTCTCTTGTGTCCCCAACACACCTAATACAATTATCAGTTGTATAGGTGCACTAGTTCAAAGAAGAGATAGTGAAATACAAGAAATTTGAATGACTATAAGTGATAGTAGCAATCTGAAATAAAAATGATCGCAAGCAAACATGTAGTAGAACTGATTGTAAATGGTGTTTCAATGCTTAGAAACAAAGCCTATGGATCCTACTTTCGATAGTGGACACTCTCAACAATGATAACAAAATTGAATGCATAAATATCAGCTCTTCACTATGCTACTCCGAACCATTCTCCGGTCGGATAAGGAATACCAATCCATGCGTAGGGTTGTAACAACACTCCTCAAGTCGGTATTCTCTCTCTAGGGCACCCTACGCTGTCACTATGAGCGCCCCAAATTAGTACTAAACAAACGCCACAATTTCATAGGGTCATCCAACACAAGGTATAAATATCATGCTAAACCACACGGTGCATACATTGTCACCTTTACACTGTGATCAAAGTGTCTAGGGAGACCTGGTAACAAAACCCTTTGAGTAGCATAACAGATGAAGGGTAGCATCTACTTATTCAACTAGATTACAAAGCTCATGATCACATAAAGATCACACCATGGGGGAGAGAGATGAAACACATAGCTACCGGTAGATCTCTCAGCCTCGGGGGAGAACTACTCCGTCCTCATCATAGGAGACAGCAACAGCGATGAACATGGTGGTAGAGTCGATGGAGATGGCTCCGGAGGCACTTCCCCGTCACGGCAGGGTGCCCCGAAACTTGTCGGTGGCGCGGGGAGGAGCTACGGAACTTTTCGTGGAAGGAGGTTCATATCTTTAGGGTTTATGCCTCGGGGGACTTTATAGGCGAAAGGGCGTTGGCGGGGGGATCACAAGAGGCCCACACCGCCTGGTGGTGCGGCTAGGGGGACCCACGCCACCCTATGGTGTGGTGGCTTTAGGGCATCCCTCCGGGTCTCCTTTGGACTTCCTTGACGTGTCGAAAATTCTAAGACTTTTGGCATTTATTTCGTCCAATTCCAAGAATATTTCCAGAACAAACATGAACTGACTCTGTTGCATCTTCTCAATAGGTTAGTCCTAGGAAATCGATAAAAATGGCATAAAGTGTAAAGGAAACATATAGCATATGGAATTAAAACAATATGGAACATCAGAAATTATGGATACGTTTATGACGTATCAACGTACACATGCACACCATAAGAGTGATTACACGTGTGATTCTAAGGAGGGAAGACTTACCGACATCCTTGCAACTAGGCCTAGTTGTGAGGATCTATGATTGTTCAGAACTATTCTACGACTACATCGAATCCGCTCGCAGTGAGTCGTTTTCCATATCCTCGCATGTTTGGGCATGCCTCGTTATTTGCATAGTTATATTGGCAGACTACGTAGGGCTTTTTAAATTCCGCAGCATAGACCAGCAGTGATATAAGAGTGTACTATGCGTATCAGAGTTTACCACATAGAGCTTGATTTTGTGCGGGTATTGCATAAGCTTGTGCAAGTATACTAGAAAGCTCTCTATTATTCAATTTCTTTTTGTTTCTTCCCAATAAGCCATATTTGTTTTATTTTCAATGGCATGGTATGACCTTTTCCAAACTTCTGGAAATCCTAGTATGCTCAAGTTGCCTCTGGTATATCTCGCTTGATCTGAAGAAGTGTTTCTGTAGCTTTGGGTGAAATCATAGTTGGTCTCATATAATACCGACACAAGACCAGGCGATACTATTATTGATCTCTTAAACCGCCCACGCGGCGTGCTCCTCCTTTACCGTGATGGTCAACGTCGCTGCTGTCTTCTGCTTCACCAGGAGGGCGCAACGGGGAGGCAAGGGCTCATGACGGCGGCCCTCTTTTATGATATGGTTGTCTCCACGCCTGCGTCACCGGAGCAACGTCTCCTATGCCTCAGTCTCGGGATTCGGATTCACGAAAACGAGGGGAGTGCACGGCACCGAGCCGGAGGAGTCAGAAGTGGTCGCGGCGAAGGACGACGACAAAGCCGAGGTGTTGCGCCAAGGAATTCATGACGCGCCTCGGCGTCAAGAGAAGCATGGCGGCGGGTACTCTAGCCGCGGCATGTCGCCATCCTCGTGGTGGTCGAGGACGGCCTAGAGTGTCCGTCCGGGCACACCCGAGGGCCGTCGGTGTTGAGGCGCCCAACGAAAATGGCAGCGCCGTTGTGGCACTACTCGAAGTATGACGTCCATATCGGCGTACTGCTTGCTGCCCAGCGGGGACCTTGTTGGGCGTCCGTCGGCATGGTGCCCCTAATGGCGTCTATCTCAGTGGCGCTGTCCATGTCGTTGGGGACGGGTGGTACCAAAACGACACCGTTGCTGAGGCACCACGTACCCGGCACGCGAAAATCCGGCGTCGCCTGGTAGTTCGCCTCCATCAGCAGTGTGGCCTCCTCCTAATGTAACCATCCAAAACCGTTCGCCGACGCCTAGAAAGCGCTCCGCCATTGGTGGTCAAGAGGGACGAGTGGGCGAGCTTAGGGGGAGAAGTGGGCAAGTTGAGAAGAGAGAAGAGTGTGAGCTCACCGACAAGGCAAGGGGGTTTATAGCCGTGAGGGAAGGCGGGAGTGGTGTAGACTCTGCACGGAGAGGCGTGTAGACGTGATGGGACAATTCAGGAGCCCATGGCGGTGGTTCGCCATTATGCCGCTGCATGGTCGATTTGACTTCCAAAGTCTGCCGACGACCGCATTAAATGGCCCAGGAGAAGAGGTGATGAGGACGACAAGCTCGTAATCGCCGAAACAGCGGGCCCACCGGCGGGTTTTATCGCGGAAATTTTAATTGCGCCGAATTTTGCAATCACTTTTCCCCGGCGCTAAATCCCTCCAATCTCTAAGAGCATCTCCAGCCGTACGCCCCCAGAGGGCGATTTTCGGCGCTAAATAGCGCCTCCTGGGGACGCCCAACGCTATTTTTCGCCCTGTGAGAGCCACATTTCCCAGCCGTCCCCCAAGCCCAAGCGACGCTGCTGCTGCCCTGTCCTGGGTCGCCGAGGTACATCGGCGGGGGAGGGAAGACGTCGTCGTTGTCGTTGCTGTCGGAGAGGAGGATGACATCGCCCGCCGACTGTGGAGGAGCTCTCCCTTCTCTGATGATGAGGGTGTGGCTCCGGCGCGGCTGCGCTTCCTCTGGCTCCTCCTTGATGACGGCGAGAGGAACGGGAGTGGAAGTATGCATGGTCGTGGTGCGGCGGTTCCTTCCCCGCCTCATCTGCCGCATGATGTGGTCGAGGACGTGGGCGAGAGTGCGCCCGAGTTTTCTCCACCAGACGCGGCGGACTACAGCAATTTTGCGCCGAAACAGGGCCGTGGTCGGGGATGTTGCCGAGTTTCGCCTTGAAGCGGTCCTCGAAGAACGCCGTCCAGGAGGCCTCATTGGCGGGATGCCACTGAGGCCGGCGCCGCTCCGCCGGCGACATGCGCGCCCGAATCTCCTCGATTTCGGCGACGCGCTCGGGCCTGATAGGTGACGGAGGCACAGGTATGCCACCTGCGCTGAGTCGCCATGTCCTCGGCGCGCTCATGACCGGCGGCGCGTGGAAATTCGCCTCGTACAGGAGCCTCGCCTCCCAGAGGTGCAGGGTTCGGCGGCCGAACCCATTGGCGGCCACACCGACAAGGTGGTGCATGTGAACCATGGCGAGGAGAATGGCGAGGAGAGGAGAAAAAAATGTCGAGGAGAATGGCGATGGGGACGGGTTTATGTAGCCGTGGGTGGGCAAGACGAAGCGGCGGCAACACCATAACTTCGCCGCGTGGGCGATTAGACTGCTCCTCCGCCTCGCGTGTCGTATAGCCATTGGTAAAGACTTAATAGTGGCGTGGCGCACTTGGTCTTCTGTCAACTGGTCGCAAAGTACCATTGGCATGACTCATAGTGACCCACGCTGGTACTTGGCGAGCCGTAAGCTCTTCCCTATTAGTGATATTAAGATTAAAAAAAATGTTACCGGGGAGAAGATAACTTTATGAAAGGATTTGCACACTTACATGTGGCATAGTGATAAATTTTAACAATCCCCACGACGGCGGACTAGGAGATGAATCGTCAGCAAACGGTGGGGTAGCAACAATAGTCTTCGCCAGCATGATATGTAGTGTAAGAAGGCGAGATTTACCACTCGATAATATTAAGTAAAACGTCCACGCTTAGCGGTGGCATAGCTAACATGTTAACGGTCCCCAAGACGACGGGCTAGGAGGTCTATCATTGATATGCGGCAGGGTAGCATCGATATGTCGTCTCTCCCTGCGTCGTCGCCGGCAAGCTGGGTAGGGTAGGAAGGTGAGGTAGAACCCTGGATAATTTTAATATTTAATATGAATAAAAATGAATAAAGGAGAGAAGATAATAAATATTTCGCTGCGTCATCGCCGGCACGTTAGGAAGGTAAGGTAGACAGACCCCTGAATAATTTTAATATTTAATATGAATAATAATAAATATAGGAGAGAAGATAATAAATAAAGAATGACAAAAGACTGACATCACACCGTGCTACTGGCTCCCGTCAACACTGCTAGAGCCACCTGGGGTGACAGGCCGTCGGGCCAGACCCAGCCAGCAGTACGTAGTGAACGCTTTTGCCTCGACACAGCCGGTGAACCAGCTATGCGTCTTCGGCGACAAGTTCGTCAACACCACGCTATTTAAACTGAGTAAAAGTTTATTAGCGAACCGGTATGGGACTAAATGGGAACAAAAGGTGCACGTCCGTCGCTCGACCTCGTTCTCGGGCCACCTGCAGCTAGCAGACTAGATATGCCGGGCCCTTGCCTTCGGCCCAGCTTTCCGCCCTATACGGCCCTACTACGTCCCGCACAGAGAAAAAAGAATCCCTCATACCCTATGCGCCGTTCTCAACCACTCTCTCTTCCCTTCCGCCACAACACGTAGTGCACTGGTACGTACCCGGGCTGGCATTTAGTTGTACGCAGCGGTGGAGCTAACGAAAAATTAAATATAGTTGGGCAGTCATTTGCAACGGAGGCAACGTTGGAATTAATTATACTACTTGGGAGAGCTCCTTATCTTGCTTGTGAGAACATTTACGCATGATACATGCGGCCACAAAATTGTGAATCTATTGTGTCATATGTAATAGCATCAAACCGCTCGCGTCGCTCCCGGGGGGCGGCACGGGCGAAACCCTAGCCGCTGCCCCCACACCCCCTCCTCCCCATCCACCCGCCGCCGCCGGAGAAAGCCACCAGCTTGACAATGACCTGGGAAATGACGATTGTATAAGGAATGGTATTTCCGGTTCATGGCTTGTCTTGGGATGTTGGATTCAACTTAGAAAAATGGCTCTTATTCATAGAGACTGACGCCTCAAGCATTTTTGTTTTGTTTTGAACACGGGATGGCCCCGAAGGGCCTAGGTGCTTCTCACTAATATCAGCGGTGCGATACAAAGTACGAAGAGGTCCACATCAAATACAACAATTACAAACGAGACCCCAACAAATGCGAAAACGACCCTAAACCATAATACCAAAAAGCGATAAAATCCTCCGCTACCGCTGGCGAATAGGGCCCAGACTCAAGGGATCGGTCGAATAGACCCGAGAAGAAGACGAACCAGAGTAGCTGCCCGAGCTGGCCTTATTCGTGGAGTACCCAGAAACCCCTCTCCCTGCTGCCTCCGACTCTATCCACAGGAGCACCATAGCAAGAAGTAGCACTACCGGCCAGTGCCAGATCTGGCCAGAAAGAACCAGCACCTTCCTCCCCGCTAGGTCGCCGAAAGCTAGCATGAAGCCAAACGTGAAAACTACAGCTACAACTACTATGTACAACTCCTCTCCTCCGCCATATCCAGCCTGCTGCGCTGCCGGGAAGGGCTCAAGATTGGCCCGACACCTCACGAGGGACACTCAATAGTTTTGAGAGAAACCACATATTTCATTAATCGAAGATCAAGTTATAATAAGCAACACATGTGAAAACTAAAAGACAAACCTGATTATCCTGAATTTGTAGTAACAAACCTGAAAGATCGAGAAATACAAAACGATCCCTAAAGTTTCTCGCAACCACCATAGTGAGCGGCCTCCGCCCAACTCCAGTGCCGCCAAGGAGAACGCTAGAAGAGACATCGAGCCTCCACCATCGCAAGATCCCAGAAATCGCCATCGCCAACGAGGCTTTGTGAGTCGATGAACAGGCCCGCTGCACGCAACAAGACAATGTCGTTGCGGCTCGTCGACCGGGGGACGTCCCCGTGCTGTCTTGGACCAAGATTTGTCGTCTCTCCACCACCTCCGGACCAACATCCTCGCTCCAGAAGAACCATCTCGCCCTGGCCGCCAGCGCCCTCGCGAACCACGAACGCCAGCGACACAACGAGAAACTGATCTCGCCAGATCTGACGACGGCAAGAAGACCAAGCTGCCGATCTGAAGGACCGAGCAGCACACAATGCCATCAACTCCGGGACACAGCTGTGAAGATCGTTGCCGGTGTGGGAGTGGAGTTGAGGTAGATTTATTCGCCCGGGCGTCGCTCCCACCAGGCCAACGACGCCCCAAGAAAACACTAGACAAACTCTAACTAGAGACTGGGGCCGAAGCACCATGGTCCCCACCTCCCCGCGTTGCCGGAGTGGCCAACGGAGGAGGCGGGACCGGTGGCGGCCGGTCTAGATCAGCGCAGATGCGATCACCCGATCGCCTTTCCTCGCATAGCGAAACGGTTTGTCTAGCGGTTATCGACTGTGTCTGTGCGGCGAGGCGGGCGTGAGGACTCTCTCAACGGGGGTTGGGTAAGGAGGAAAGAAGAGAAAACACGCCAACCAGTACTAGCCCTTAAGCGAAATATATCCAGAGGCGAGATGTCTACCACTTCTCTCTGCAATGTCCCTACCCACTCTATAGATACTCAAATGTGGTGGAGTACATGTGCCTGCCAATTTATGTTTAGGAGGACAAGCACATTCTCCAACTTGAAATAACCATGTTCACTGAAACCTTAACAGAAAAAGGTATCATTAACCTACCTATCCGCATGGTATATTTTTCGATGCCAACTTTTACCCAAATTTTAGACACCAACCAAAGATCGAGCCACCCGGAAATTTCTCACACACGCGACATTCCCCATAAACAACAGGGCTCTATGCATGGATGCCATCCGTCGCCGCACCGCCGAGACAAACACGAAAATAATCCATCTGACGAGATACAAGAAGATATAAGAAGGGCAATAGGTAGCCTGTAGAATACAGTCGCAGATGCCAACCCGCCCACCACTGCCACGGACCAAAAACGTCGTTGAGCCTGCAAATCCCAAAGAGGAAGCAACGGATCTGCATCACACAAAGAAATGAAATGTAATCACAAGACCAGCAAACTGAGGCAGCAAGAAGAGATCCTCTCGTCGGCCAAGGAGAAATTCCATCCGGCCCAGCAGCGACTCATCCGGAAATGACGCTGCCCCAGCCACAAACATCCACGACATCGGCTGGCGGCGCCCTGGAGCACGGGAGGCTAGGTGAATGGCGGGCAGCACACTAGAGACATGCCAACGGTGGGAGGCGCGCGGGAGACCTAGACGACGATGGGCGGGAGACCAAGATGGCGTTGAGCAGCGCGTTAGAGACCGGGACGGCGACGGGATGCGCGCGGGAGGCCAGCAGGCGTCGGGATGCGCGTTAGAGTCAACCGACCCACGCCAACCGACCGAGAGTCCAAGACCTTGGTCCTTGGCCCTCCCAACTCATGCAGACAAACGAGGACGCGCCGCTGAAATCACTTCGTACTCCGGCTATCAGACGCCGATAGGTGGGTCCGAAACTGCTGGACGCTTACAGCCCAGCAATTCCCGCTTGCTTAGAGCATCTCCAGGCGCCCCCAGCCCCCAGGGCGATATTTTTTAGCGCCGGTAGTAGTCCCCACGAGCCCAATTAGCGCCGGCTTGGACCATTTTTAGCGCCCGGCGAACCCAGTGCAAACCCATCGCGCCGGGGGCAGCTAGAGCGCCGAATGAAGCAGTCAGTGAGAGAGAAGTCTGTTGTCCTAATCGCCTCGGCTGCCGCGCGCATTGACGCTCCCTCCCGCACCGAAGCCAGTGGTGGAGAGGTGGTCCGCCATCGATCACGCCCGTAAGCAAGGGATCCCGTCCGTCGGGGAAGGTGCGTCAGCTGATCGCTAGATCGAGAAATCGGTTGTTGATATGTCATAAACGTATCCCTAATTTCTGATGTTCCACGTTGTTTTCATGTTGTTTCCCACAAGTTTTCCTTACACTTTATGTCATTTTTACACGTTTTCCGGGACTAACCTATTAACAAGATGCCACAGATCACGCCCGTAAGCAAGGGATCCCGTCCGTCGGGGAAGGTGCGTCAGCTGATCGCTAGATCGAGAAATCGGTCGTTGATATGTCATAAACGTATCCCTAATTTCTGATGTTCCACGTTGTTTTCATGTTGTTTCCCACAAGTTTTCCTTACACTTTATGTCATTTTTACACGTTTTCCGGGACTAACCTATTAACAAGATGCCACAGAGCCAGTTCCATGTTTTCTGCTGTTTTTAGTTTCAGAAAAGTTGTTCTGGAAATATTCTTGGAATTGGAAAATTTGAAAGCTAGAAGTCCTAAAAGTCCACGAAGCTTTCGGAAGTCCCGAAGAGTCCCGGAGGGGGGCCACAGGGTGGCCACACCATGGGGTGGCGCGTGTCCCCCTGGCCGCGCCAGCTAGTGGTGTGGGCCCCCTGGCCACCTCCCGGCATCGCCCCTTCGCCCATATATACTCCCCGATGCATAAACCCAAGGGGAATCGACCTTTTCCGCAAAATACATCCGTAGTACTGCCGCCGCCACCGACAAGTTTTGGGAGACACATCTCTGTTCTGGCACTCTGCCGGGACGTGGAAGTGCCCCGGAAGCCATCTCCTTCCACTCCACCGCCATCTTGATCGCCGTTGTTGTCTCCTATGATGAGGAGGGAGTAGTCCCCCCCCCCCCGGGGGGTTGAGGGCTCTACCGGTATTTATGTGGTTCATCTCTCTTTCCCATGGAGTGATCTTTATGTGATCATGAGCTTTGTAATCTAGTTGAATATGTAAATTGATCTTCATCTGTTATGTTACTCAAGTGTTTTTTTTATCTCCGTAAACACTTCGATCACGGGGTAAAGGTGATAGTGTGTGCACTGTGTGGTTTAGCATGATATTTATATCTTGTGTTGGAAGATGAACCTATGAAATTGTGGTGTTTGCGTGGAACCATCTGGGTCCCATGATGAACCTATTTCTGCATTCAATTATGTTTTCATTGTTGTGAGTGTCCTCTAGTGAAAGTAGGAGCCATAGGCCTTATTTCCAAGCATTGAAACACTGTTTTCCGCCTGTTCTGCTACATGTTTGCATGCTACCATACTTATTTCAGATTGTTATTATCACTTATAATCAGCCATACTGCTTGTATTTTACTCTCTCTTCGCCGAACTAGTGCACCTATATACCTGACAAGTATATTAGGTGTGTTGGGGACACAAGAGACTTCTTGTATCTTAATTGCAGGGTTGCTTGAGAGGGATATATTTGACCTCTACCTCCCTGAGTTTGTTAAACCTTGGCTGATCCACTTAAGCGAAACTTGCTGTTGTTCTACAAATCTCTGCACTTGGAGTCCCAACACTGTCTACAAGAATAGAAGCGTGCGTAGACATCAAGCTCTTTTCTGGCGCTGTTGCCGGGGAGGTAAGGTAAAAGGTACTCACATCCTCGGGTGTGAGTGCTCGAAGTTATTTCCTTTAGATTCTGCAATTATATCTTTTTGTTTCTTGTTTTCACTAGTTAGGCTTATTTTTACTCGCTTATTGTTTTTATTTTTACTAGTAGTCTAAATGGAAAACAACAAAAAAATGATAGAACTTTATAATATTTATCTTGAATTAGGATATGATGCTTTTGAAGAGAAAATTAAAAAACCTATGGAAGTTTGTTTGCATAATAGTGATAGCAATGTTATTAGCATTAATTATTTGGATGCCATTATTTCTACTACTATGGAAAATTCTAAGCTTGGGGAAGCTAGTTTTTATAAACTTTTTAGTTTTCCAGCTTTAGAGGAGAAAATTTGCTCCGATGATACTTTATCTCCCATATGTGATAAACCTAATGATGCTTGTGATATTTTAAATCCTCCTACCTAAAGCATTCCTTTTGAAATACCCAAGAAAATTGTTGAACTTGTAATGGATAACCGTTATTTTGGAGATGGAACTGTCCATCCTAGTGATCATTTACACTTTATGCATGAATTATGAGAGTTATTCATGTGTGCAGGTATCTCAACGGACCAAGTTAAGAGGAGGCTATTCCCCTTGTCACTTGAGGACAAAGCAAGGGAGTGATATAAACTACTAGATGATCCTCACGATTTGGAGTGGAAGAAACTTGTATCTCTCCTTTACTCAAAATTTTATCCTTCTTATGAACTATATTTAGATAGGAATTACATTTATAATTTTTGGCCTCATGATGGAGATAACATTGCCCAATCTTGGGGAAGACTGAAAACATTAATACTCAAATGTCCTAACCATGAGCTTCCGGAGGAAATAATTGTTACTAATTTTTGTGCAAGGCTTTCAGAACATTGGAAGGATTATCTAGATGCCTGTTCAGAGGGTTCTTTTTGTAGTAAGAAGGTTGAAGCTAAGTGGGATCTTCTTGAGGGGATTCGAATCAATAGTGAAGATTGGAATAACAACAAAGGTAAAGAGTCAAGTATAAACTATGAGTATGATTGCATTAAGACTTTTGCTGAAACTGCTGATTTTCATGAGTTGGATGCTAAATATGGTCTTGATCCTCAAATAACTGTTGGTCGGTATATATCCTTTGTTTCTTATCTTAATATTCCTAAAGAAAATTGGTACATATATCATGAACCTTTTAAATACAGTTGCATGGAAAATCAAATTGTTATTGATGATTGCAATAAACATGCTCAAACTTCTGAAAGTACTATTTCTTATAAGCATGTTAATTTTTGTGGAGCACTTAGACCTTGTGAAAAGAATCAAATTGAAGAAGAATATTGTATCCATCATAGGAATGAAAAAACTAGAATGCGGAGTAGGGCTCTAGATGATCTTGGTGAAAAAGTTTGTGCCCTATATCCTTTTATGTGTGAACTTTGATATGAAGTGGGTCATTTTAATTTCCAATGCTCACACCCTGATAGTAGCCTTTCGAATCCTATGAGTACTGCAAGTTTGTATTGTGATGACATGATCACCCCTAATGAGCATGATGAACTTACATTATTTATGGGGTGTGAAGAGTTATTAAGAAAAAACTCTTTGATAGATACGAGTGCTTTTGATGTAAATAGTGTCTTGCATGGATGCCATCTTTATTGTGTTCATAGTTGTCATGCAAATACTTACATAAAAAAATATTATAAAAGAGGAGACTTTAACAAAATATGACAGGACTAATATGTGTTTTTTCTTATTAATGAAGAGGGGAAATCCTCCAAAGTTCTTTCTATTGTTTCTGATAATAAACCAGGGTATGTGGGGAAGCTCCCTTTTAAGCCTCTCCCTCATAAACAGGGGAAGAAGAGGAAGAAGAAGAAGAGGAGGAGTAAAAAGAGAGAGGTAATGACATCTCCCCCTAAGCATGTTGCTCCCATTATAGTTTTTTATGAGTCTAAACTCGATGATCTTCCTATGCTTGTTATTTATGAAAGTGATCATGATTGGGAGAAACACACTACTTTTGATATTGAAAATTTGTTTGGTATCAATTCTGAAAATGATGACAATAATTGATGTACTATTAGTACCATCCATGTTCCTTCCAATGATGATATAGAAAGCTCTAAACTTGTGGATTATGTGTTCAAAAATCCCTTTGCTATTAATAATTATATGCTTGATACATCTCCTCCTAGTAAAAATGATGATGTGTTTACAAATGAACGCATTTTGGAAGACAACTATTTTATCGCTTATGATGATACTATGCCTCCAATAGATGATTATTTCAAGGATGAATATGATATTTTTTGTCCACCTACTATTGAGGAGAAAATTAATTATGATTTCAATATGCCTCCAGTCTTTGATAATTATTATAAAGAAAGTTATAACATAGGCTATAATTACAATCATCCTCATGAAACTTGCCATAGTTATGGTGGGATTACCCAAAACCATCTCTTTAATATGCAAATTTTCTATCATGTTCGAGTTCTTCATGATAATCCTACTCCCGTTGTTATTAATAAGAATGACTATGCTTATGTGGAGAGTAATAATTCTTTTATGCATGTGGCTCATGATAAGAATGTTTCATGTGATAGTTATATTTTTAATTTTATTCATGATGCTACTGAAATTTATTATGAGAGAGGGAAACATGGTATTATGCATCTCAACAATATTAAGTTTTCTCTCTTTTTGTTTAAAATTTTAAAGTTGCACTTATTTTGCTTTCCTCTGCTTGTTGCTTTGTGTTTTCATGACTTGTTTTTCTGCAAGATTATTTTTCATAGGAAGTGGGTTAGAATTAAATGTGTTATATATTTTATTCTTCATGCTCTCTTATTGTGCTTCAACTCTTATTCTTATGTGAGCATCTTTTAAAAATCATTGTGCCTAGCTGAAAGGCGTTAAAGGAAAGCGCTACCGGGAGACAACCCGTTTTATTTCTCTGTTTTCGTTCAGTTTTCCTTTGTTTTATTTTGTGTGCTTTGCACCTGGGTGTTGTATATTTCCTTAGAAACCCCGCTATATATTTTATTTTGTGTTTTTGTTGAGCCAAGTAAAGGCTCTAGTGGAAAGTTGAGACTATATTTCGGATTTCTGCGCAGGAAACAGAATTTTGCAGTTCACTGTTAATTACGTATAAAATCACAGAAAATTCAAAATGACCTGAGATTTTTTGTGCTTAATCCTGAGATATGTACGCAAATGATCTGAGTTGACCACTTTTTGATTTGGGCAATAAAAGATTTTCGAAAAAATCTATCTTTACCTGCTGTTCTGTTTTGACATATTTCTGCCAATTATTGCATTTGCATCTTAATCTCTTTCTTTCGGTGTTCTTTTGAGAAAAAGAGTTTTAAAAGAAGTTGTGACAGTAGCTAATGTACTTTTTATTTCTAGTCTTGTGTTGAAACTGAAACATGTGAATTTATAGTTTCGATTGCACTAACGCTTCTAATGAAAATTGTGAGAAGTTTGGTGTGAAGGAAGTTTTCAAGGGTCAAGAGAAGAGGATGATATGATGTGATCAAGAAGAGTGAAAAAGCTAAGCTTGGGGATTCCCCGGAGGAACATCCCAGAAAATTCCAAGAAGACTCAAGTGTCTAAGCTTGGGATGCCCAAGGCATCCCCTTCTTCATCAACAAATTATCAGGTCACTTCTAGTGGAACTATATTTTTATTCGGTTACATCTTATGTGCTTTACTTGGAGCGACTTTTATTTTAGTTTTCAGTTTGTTTGGTGTTATTTGCTGTAATAAATAGTTGGATCATATAATACTTGTGTGGGAGAGAGACACGCTCCGTTTTCATTGCTTAGAACACTCTAGTTTTCATTCTTAATGTTCTGCGAGTGTTCACTTTTTTCTAGTACTGTGTTTAGCCTTTTTTTCATGCATCTCTTATTCAGAGCTGTTAGTTTTAGTAGTGTTATGTGAGTACTCTCATGTTTTCTTGCTGTAGCATGTAGAGAATTTTTGTTAAAACATATCTTGTATGGTGCTTGTTGGGAAAAGAAACTGCTGCTTGAAGTAGAATTTATAACGGTGCAAGTAGAAGCTTGTATTGACTGTGGCTAGAAATTTTTCATGCCATGATAAATGTTATTTTAGATTTAAAGCCTTTTGGTTATTGAGTAGCATGAGTATTATTAAATAGCTGAGAGTTTTTAATATGTCTTGAAAGATTCATGAGTTGTTCTTGTCATAGTAAAGCATCAGTTTATGGTATTCTATTTCGAATGTTTTATTTGGTTGACTTGGCGCATGCTCACACCATGTTTATGACTATGAACCAGTCACGAATAGCCTCCATGACCATTTAGTTTTTGAACTTGTGATACCGCTTATGCTTTAATTAATGATGCTTATGTCGCTATGCATGATTATGGCTCTTATGCTCTCTTGATTTGTCGCTCCCAGTCTTTTGCTAGCCTCCACCTGTACTGAGTATGGAATTCTACTCGTGCACCCAAACTCCATAAACCAAAGTTATCCCATTGTGTACACCATACCTACCTACATGTGGTATTTAACTGCCACTCCCGGTAAATTGCTCATGTGTTACCTTTAGAACCTTCAAAATTATTCCTGTTTTGTGTTCTTGTTTTTGCTCATGAAGACGTCAATAGAGAATCTTTATGTCACTTGTTGATTGGATTTCACACCCTGGACTAGTGGCTTCATCCTCTTATCCAAATGATAGAAGAGCTGGCAGTGGGGTGCCCAACCCCAAATTAATACAAACAAATTCTCTTCACTATATTTGCCCCTGATTTATCAGTCAAAGCATAATTGTGTAAACAAAAGAGAAAGATGGATGACCTTCTACACCAGTTGCGTCCTTCACCATGGGAGCCTCTCTTGTGAATCCAATTGGCTTGTGACGTACTGTATTGTTTGTTTACCCTTCGTTGACATTAGCATACACCTCTCCTAAAAAAATAGACATTCCTCCACAATGTCAAACTTTTAATACCTCTGTTTAATAAAATAAAAAGCTCTAGCACATGAGTGATCCCTTCTTCCCTCTGCGAAGGGCCTTTCTTTTACTTTTTGTTGAGTCTCCATCTTCTAACTTTATGCACAGTTGAGAGAGCATTTTTGCCATTCTGAGTTCTATGTGCATTTGTCCCATAAACATCAATAATTACTTCATGATGTGATATTATTTGTTCTTAAATTATTTGTTCTAGTCTTCCTCTTGAACTTTGAAAGTGTCCTGGCATTTATGTTTTGTCCCACTCTTAAGGACTAGCGAAATACCACTTTTCCATGCTTTCTCTATACATGAAACAACCATTTATCTTTCTTTGCATTATTATCCATGATCCTTTATTTAAGATACTCTTCGTGAAGCAAAGTGATTGCTATGCTTTATTATTAAAGTTCTATTTATCATGTTTGTGTTTGAAGTTTTCTGATCTCAGCATACATATGCTTTTACATTTTAATGATCAAGAATATGATAGTAGCATGTCACCTCAGAAATTATTGTTTTATCGTTTACCTTCTCGAGAACGAGTAGGAACTAAGCTTGGGGATGCTTGATACGTCATAAACGTATCCCTAATTTCTGATGTTTCATGTTGTTTTCATGTTGTTTCCCACATGTTTTCCTTACACTTTATGTCATTTTTACACGTTTTCCGCGACTAACCTATTAACAAGATGCCACAGAGCCAGTTCCCCGTTTTCTGCTGTTTTTAGTTTCAGAAAAGTTGTTCTGGAAATATTCTCGGAATTGAAAATTCGAAAGACAGATGTCCTAAAAGTCCCGAAGAGCCCCGGAGGGGGGCCACAGGGTGGCCACACAATGGGGTGGCGTGGGACCCCTTGGCCGCGCCACCTAGTGGTGTCGGCCCCCTAGCCACCTCCCGGCATCGCCCTTTTGCCCATATATACTCCCCAATGCATAAACCCTAGGGGAACGACATTTTCCGCAAAATACATCTGTAGCTCCGCCGCTGCCACCGAGAAGTTTCGGGGGACAGATCTCTGTTCTGGCACCCTCCCAGGATGGGGAAGTGCACCCGGAAGCCATCTTCTTCGACTCCACCGCCATCTCCATCGCCGTTTCTGTCTCCTATGATGAGGAGGGAGTAGTTCTCCCCTGGGGCTGAGGGCTCTACCGGTAGCTATGTGGTTCATCTCTCTCTCCCATGGTGTGATCTTTATGTGATCATGAGCTTTGTAATCTAGCTGAATATGTAGATTGATCTTCATCTGTTATGCTACTCAAGTGGTTTTGTTATCTACGTAAACACTTTGATCACGGGGTAAAGGTGATAGTGTGTGCAACATGTGGTTTAGCATGATATTTATATCTTGTGTTGGAAGATGAAACTGTGCAATTTTGGTGTTTGCGTGGAACCATCTGGGTCCCATGGTGATAGCATGGGGTTTACTTGGTTGGGAAAATTCTTGCTCTGAGGAGTGATGTTAAAACCCTACGCAATGATTAGTGTTCGTTATTTGACCGGAGAGTGGTTCGGAGTAGCATAGTGAAGAAATGATATTTATGCATTCAATTATGATTTCATTGTTGGGAGTGTCATCTAGTGAAAGTGGAAGCCCTAGGCCTTATTTCCAAGCATTGAAAAACCGTTTTCCGCCTGTTCTGCTACATGTTTGCTTGCTGCCATATTTATTTCAGATTGTTATTATCCTTTATAATAATCCATACTGCTTCTATTTTACTCTCTCTTTGCCGAACTAGTGCACCTATATACCTGACAAGTATATTGGGTGTGTTGGGGACACAAGAGACTTCTCGTATTGTCGTGGTCAGGTAAAGACAGATGCCATAGGATGGCTAATGTTGGGGCCGATGGACGCTGTAGGTATTCGGGGAGGGATCGTACGCCAAGTAGGCGCGCTCAGCAACACTGCAAACAACACAATCTACCCAGGTTCGGGGCCCTCGTGCGGAGGTAACACCCCTACTCCTGCCTACCTCTCTGTATAATGATCAACCGAGTAGCCAAAGTACAAACTCTACTTTCAGTCGATTAGCCAGCTGCTAGCTCTCTCTCTCTGTGTGGTGCTAAGACTTGCAATAAATGCTCTCAGGTCCAACGTCCCTCGCGCATGAGGGGGCTGGCCACCTTATATACTGGTGGCCAGCGAGTAAACTATACTTAAACGTACATGATGTGACAACACCACTGTGACAATGGCGCACGCCTCCGTGTTCCCGCTGATGCCGTTGCCGAAAGTCGCCGCTCCGTCCGGCTGATAGGCCTTGTCCACCCTGTCAGCCTCTCAGAGTAGGTCACTGACATGTCCTGTCCCCCTTGTCAGTGACAGGACTTGACAGCTGCCTACCCGTATTGTTCTTACGTCTCTCCGCGGATAATCAGGCGCCTAGTAAGTTAAACTGCACGCTGGTACGGCTGCGTGATACGCGGGATCTTCCCCAGCGGCACCATTGACTTTGTGCCCGCGTAGAAACAACTTCCCATCTACCTGGATCACCCGAGCTCTACCCGGCTGACCCAGATCGGTACTTCTATTCTTCTCTTGGCCTTCAATACTTCTTACCGAGTAGCGTCTACCGGATACCGGATACCCGGGTAGCCGCCTACCCGGCAAATCATACTTTGAACGCCATTTACCATAAGTCTTACCCCTACTCGGGGTTAGCCCCCCGACATTAGCCCCGAAGCTGGTAGAGTCCGGCGAACATGGGCGTTGGGCCCTGCCAGCTTTAACCAAATTGCCTTTGTGATGACATACGACCGAGTTGCTCCTCAACTCGGTTTCCATATCGGAACTCAGACCTTTCTGGCTGAAGCCCACGGATCTTTTCATCTCTTCACCGAGTAGATCAAGCAATACCGACTTCAACCGAGAACCCAACACTTGGTGAAAATTTCAATACTTTGCCGCTCAGCGCAGTTCCATCTTCTCGTGTCCAGGGGCACACGTGTCACGCATTCATACACCCGATGCCTCGGTTCTGGCGCAACTGCGCGGCACGCGCCCGTCACTACGCCCAGGGCCCACAGGCCGTGGTGTCATTTCACGCACGTACTTGCTGGCCCACGACATGCATCGTGGGATTAACTGCGCCCGTTACGCGCGTATTACACGCTATGTGCGTTTCTAACGGGCGCGTTAACCCCCACTCCGCACGATATTGCCCACGATTGATCGTGGATAGTAATTGCAAACGGGGAGGGTTAAATACCCCCGCGCCGGCCAATTCTCCTCTCTCCTCGCACTTTTCCCTTCTCGCCTTCGCCTCCGTAGCAGAGAAAACAGCGCCGACGCGAGTTCGCCGCTCACCGCCGTTCCACGCGTAGAGAGCGAGAGAGAGATCATCTCCGCGCGCCTCCGCCTTTGCCTCCGTCCTCTTCATCGACGCGCCTGCATCTTCACCGTAGGAATCGCCATGGAACTCAAGAACGCCGCCGGAGATTCGCACGAGGAGGCGATGGCGCCGCTGCGCGCTGGCTGGGAGGGCTCCGAGGTGACGGCGTCGGACTGCCAGTGGCTCGTCAACACGCGACGGGTCCCTCTCGGCGTCATATGCCGCCCTCCTGGGAAGGAGCTCGTCCCCGCTCCTGAACCCAGTGAGTACGTGGTGTTCTTAAGACACTTCAAGCGTGGATTTGGGCTTCCCATCTCCAAATTCATGCAGGGTTTCCTTCGCCATTTCGGCCTCCAGCAGCACCACCTACCCGCCATGCTCTCCACTCATGTCGCCGTCTGTGAAGCTTTCCTCGGTGTTTATCCCACCATCCACACTTGAGCCAAATTCTTCTTCCTCCGCAAGCAAAGTATGCCCAACCCTTCTAATCCTCTTGCCCCGAAGGAAATGACCCAGACAGGTAGCGCCATGATGCTCCAGCGCTCCACCGGGTACCACCCGCGGGTACTCGGGCTGGACACGTGCCGCAAGTGGCAGCGGGGCTTCCTTTACGTGAAGAACCCGACTCCTGCAGAGGGATAGGCACCAGTGGACCTGATCAAGCTGCCCGCTTTCGAGAACGTGGCCCATGCCGAGCAGCGGAACTAGGGTTATCACCCCAGGAAGATGGTGAAGGACGCCAACCAGGTTGACGACCGCCTGCAGATGCTGGTGCAAGAAGGGCTCCTCCAGGACAATCCGGTGGCCTGGTGGGTGGAGCGCCGAGTCCTCCCGCTCCAGCATCGAGTACACAAGATGTGCTATATGGGGGGCTCCCGCGACTGCACCTGCACGATCACCTTCGAGCTCTCCAAACCGGAGGTGGCGATCTGGGCCAAGTCCATCCTCCAGACCACGCTCACAGACAACTGGTTCTACGGCTTCATGTCGTATAGCCGCACCAAGCGCATCCCTCAAGTAAGTATTCCTCTTTGCACACTTTCTGATCTCTATTCTCATTCCCCTACTACATACCGACTAGAGAACACTGTAGCCTTTTATTCCCATATGTTTATTGCATGCACTTTATACCGGATAGAGCTGCTCTTTTAGAACATAGCTCATTATGCTTTATGTGTGCACACTGTTCAGAGTAGAGCCTCCATCTGCATTCCTGCTTAGGACTTAGTCGCAAATACTCTTTGTTTGCTAGTTATGCCGAGTAGGACTTCTACTCACTTTCTTCTTCTATGACTTAGCATTTTGTGCTTTATGCTTGCACGCTAAACCGAGTAGACCATCTACTCGTTTCTCTCTTCTAGGCCTTAGCCTTTTATGCTTTATGTTTGCACGCTAGACCGAGTAGAACATCTACTCGTTTCACTCTTCTAGGCCTTAGCATCTTGGGCTTTATGTTTGCACGCTAGACCGGGTACGATTCTTCTGTCGATACTTAACTCATTGTGCTTTATATTTGCACCTTTCAGCATATTGCTCGCCAGAAACAAGAAGACAACACCGTCTTCGAGAGGAACTGGAAGCTGGACTGGTCGGAGGACGACACGACAGCGTTCGACGTCCAGGATACACTCTATATCCCCCGCGCTGGCCAGGATGGTAAGTCCCGAAACTATGCTTCTATTCGGGACTTGTCTGATGATGAAGACGGTGACCGAGTTCACCTATTTGCTCGCATGCTGCATTCTGATCTTTCTCTTTTCTCATTCTGACACTTGCTTCTTTCAGTCACAGAGGAACAGGAACCAGGCAACAAGAAGACTACCGCGCGCAAGAAGCGCCCAACTGCGGACGGTGTCGTGGGATAATCACGACAGACGTTACCGGGGGTAACTTGTCTTGGGGCAATTCGACTTTGGTGTTTGGGAGAGGGTTTAGCTCAAGGGAAACCATGGTGATATGCGATCTGGCAGCCGGCAATCGAGTCGCCGAGTCTCCGATCTGAATATATTATCTCAACTCTCGTGTTACAGAAGATACTCGAATATCTCGTGATTGTATGATTTCTGCTTAATCTAACCCTAGGGGCCGGCTTATATAATATCCGGACCCCCTGGCTTACCGCCCAAGGCATACTCGGAATCCTACCCGGACACTGCTTACAAACCCTAAGTTTCCCTATCGGAACCCACAAACCGGGTTACGAGGCCTACACTCTGGGCCTTCCAGAAACTCCTTTTCCCTAAGCCGGATCTTGCGCAGCACCCTTTGGGCCGAATTACACCTTGGCGTTAGCCTACCGGGTTATCATCCCTCCATCAGTAGTCCCCAGGATACCTTGGGCTTCACGGGATCCTCCTTGAAGCGCATGCTATTCCCTGCAAAAATAGGAAACATACAAGTTCATAGAAGCCGGCTTAGGCTGCTTTGATAAACAGCTAGGCCTAACTCCTCTGGTGGTCCATATAATAACCCGGCTTTCTCCGAACCGGTCTTTACTCTTCCGGGTCAATGCTCCGAAGGAAATGCAAGAGACCCGGCTTATTTCGTTCATTTATTGGTCCGGATATCGCGGAAGGCATTTGCTTCCTATCCTTTCCGGATATCACGCACGGGCACTTAACGCATATCCCAAAATTTCCGGGCGGGTATCCCTCTCCAAAAATTTCGGATCCCGCCCCCTAGTCTAGGTTTCCCCACCCACACCTATAAATAGGTGCCCTAGGGGGTGACCTAAACCTAACGGCTCATTTCATCCATCTCCCTCACCCATCTCGCCTTCAACCTCCAGTGACGCTCCCTTTCTCGAGCTCGCCGTTGCGCCGCAACGGAGCCTACCGGAGAGCAGCCGGAAGCGAGCCGCCGCCGTCTACGCTCCGCCTCCGCTCGCGCCGCTCCGCCGTCAAGCTCCGCCACCGCGCCCGCGAGATGCCCGCCGGGAGATCCCGTAGGCCACCGCGGTTGCGTCATTTGCCACCGCCGCGCCCTGCTCCAGATCACGCCGGTAAGATTCCTTCCTCCATGAATTTCAACTTGAAGCTCTCCGCTCGAATTAAACTGGATCTGGATCCGCCCGTAGGCTACTTTCTTACTCTGCACTGATTTAGATTGCTCAAATACTCTCTCTCTAATCTAATTGCTCAATGGTAGATCCAATAACACTCTCCTGTCACTCGCAGCCATTAAATCCTCCGTAAATTTCTCCGCAAAATTTCCCAATCTAGATGTAGTCTGCCAAGATTTTTCGTAGTTGTTCTCCGATACCCGGATAGACCACTATTTCCAGATCTTTCAGTTACTCTCTAGTTAGCCAGACGATCAGCCCTCCCTCACAATAGCTCACTGATACCCGGATAACCCGTAGTTTCCGTACTGCTAGTCGATATTGCCTGTTGATACTCGGATAACTCATAGTTTCCGTACTGCTTGTTGATACTCGGATAACTCATAGTTTCCGTACTGCTTGTTGATACTCGGATAACCTGTAGTTTCCGGGTCTTAATTACTCACGTTTTGTACTCTTTGCCTTGTATTTTGCAGACCGAACAAATGGCTCCCAAGAACAAGGGCAAACAGCCGGCAAAGCCAAAGACGACCCAAGCCATTTCCGCCAACTGGGCTAGATCCACCGTGACCCAGGCCAAGCTGGAGGAGCTCGCCGAATCAGGCGTCCTCCCTCCTCAAAAGGAGATCCATTGGCGTGTCCCGGGTGACGAAACCCGGCCATCCCCTGGTCAAAACGAGGTAATATGCTTTGTAGAGCACGTGATCTGGGGATTTCGTCCCCCGGGTCACTCTTTTTTCCGCGAAGTCCTCAGCCACTACGGCCTCCGAGTCTTCGACATAGGGCCTAACTCTATGTTGAATATAACTCACTTCATAGTCCTTTGCGAATCTTATTTGTGCATCCCACCAAACCTCGCCTTATTTATCGAACTGTTCCAATGCAAACCGTGCCGCGAAAGTGGTGACGGGGCCCTCTTGGCCTGCGGTGGGGTTTCCATCCAACGGCGCAAGAACTCGCCTATGCCGACTCTGAGTCTTAACTCACACGTTAAACATTGGCAAAAATCTTTCTTCTGCTGCCGGGACACCTCCCCACCTGGCGAAAGGAAATTGTCGGGTTACTCTGAGGGGCTCCTAGATCTTTCTGACACCTTCAATGCCTTCGCCTCTGAGTCGGAAAGAGAGTCCATCCAGCCCCACCTAGCCAAGATAGCCGTCCTTTTCGCCCAGGGTCTTGTTGGGCTTAATTTGGTTAAGACTTGGGTAGATTTCCGGATTCAGCCCAACTCCATTCGCCCCAAGCTGATGTGCGAGTACTCGGGGCATGTCACGGACGCGCTCCGTTATTCTTCAAGGAACTACCCGACTGGGGACACGAACAAGATCATCAAAAGCTTCCTGACTGAGAAGGTGGAGGTGATTAAAAATATAGCCGGGTTAGAGCCGTTCACTCGGGACAACCCGGCTCCAGCGGTAAAATCCGACTCTTATTCACTTACTCTTGTACTTTTACTTGATACAACTACTAACTCTCACTTTTATGCCTTTATCTCAGGCTGATAATGCTTTCTGGAACATCGAGACCCCTCCCAACTCCGGGAACCCGGAGGAAGAAGAAGAACCGGCTGACACTGATGAAGGTATCATCCGGGTTTCAATCACCTTAACCTCTGTTACTTTGCTTTCCCATTTTTTCTCTTTTTCCGACTATGTATTTGTGCCTTTCAGGGATGGATGATAAGGATGACAAGGACGACAAAGAAGACCCGGAAGAAACCGAGAGCGATAAAAGCGAGGCTGAGCCGGAAGTTGAGGTCGGAGCCAAGAGGAAAACCCGAGGGGTTGTTTTCAAGGTTCCATACTCCTCCATGACCTCCCAACCCTATTCTTTTGATAATATGCGCGAACTTAACCGACAATTGTCCAATTCTCCACACTTGAAGGACCCGCCTCCGACCAAGCGTAGGGTAACCCGGAATTCCCCGGGCGACGATCCCCTCAACCCGGGTATTCCCACGTCCCCGGCTCGTCGTACTGGTACTTCTCCATCTCATCCTTCCAACTCACCCCAAAGACACCCTTCCCCCAATCATCCATTAGCCGGACAGTTCCGGGTCTCACTCTCGGATTCTGTAACAGCCTCGTCCGCGTCTAGCAGCGAGCTTCCGGCGGATTTCGTGGTGAACGCCGGTAAGTTATATTTCCGGCTAAGCGATATACTAGTCCTTTTGATAACCTTCAATTTTCGCTGCTAACCACTTCTCTTTTCTTTCCTTAGCGCCCAGGTCTCGATCAGTGACCCGGATAACATGGACACAGACAACCGGGAGACTGAAGGGCCGGTTGATGATATGGACGCCGCAACTGGCGGTGTTGGTGAAGAGAACCAAGAACAAGACCCCCTGACTGACTCGGCCCGGCAGGAAACCGGGTCTCCCAAGCTATCTGAAGAACCTGAGGACGACGACGTCGAGATCCTGGACACGAGGATGGACACTCCCAATCCCGACACCCAGGCAGCCCGGGTCTCGACCCCAAAGCCGGAGAAAATTCGTCCTCCGAGTGATCGGGCCGCCGACTCTTCCGGTACCAAGCCCGAGGATATGACCTTTACCCAGATGCTCGACGCCCTGTACACCTTGAGGGCTGACGAAGAAAACGTCCTAGAAGCCCTGATAGCCAAACATGAGGTAAATCCGAGTAATATTGTCTGTATACTTGTCTAGTCCCCAAGTTCCGAGTGAACTTTTTGATAATTTGCTTGGAACTTTCGTAGTGTATCCAATTGATAGTTTGCTTTCATCCGGCTAACCCTTCCTTGTGTTTCCACGCAGGCCTTCGTAACCCACTCTGAGAAGGCATTGGCGAAGGCCACCAAACTCCTCGAAACGGAGGCGACTCTGCGTGAGTCGGCTGAAGCTGATGCCAAGAGGACAGGGAAACTTGCAAGGAAATATAGAAAGAGGGCTCATGCAGCAGAAGATGAACTGACCAAGCTTTCCGTTCAGATTGCCGACACATATCGTGCTTTGACTGGTAACTATTCCTAACTTAATAACTATAACCCGGATTCTCATTCTGATAAATAGTCGGATTTCCTTACTCAAAGCTTTTTTCTATTTTCTGCAGGTCCGGATGATGTAACTCCGGATGAAGATGATATCGCAGAGCTGAAAACCATAAAGAGCACGATCCGGCAGCTCTGTGCCGGAACCAAATGGATTCTTCAGGATCTGAAGTGGCCGGGTGTTGGGCATGGTAGCTTGAAGACACTGCTTGACGCGTGCTCCACTATCCCCGAGTGGATTGAGCACTGGAAACGCTCGTCCTGCCGAGTTGGAGTAACCCGGGGGCTTGCACTGGCTAAGGCATATTTTCCAAAACTTGAGCCGGCAAAGCTCGTAGGCGGGTTTCCAGAGTTCAACCACGACGGCTCTAGGTTCTCAGCAAAAAACTTCAAGGCTATCCAGAAGGAGGTTCGTCACTCGGCTAGCATAATTGCCGATAGTCTAGACGTCAGTTCGATTGTCCCACCATATGATGCTGATGATAAGGCAGTTAAGTCGGATCTTCCCAAGCCATATGACATGCTGGCACGATGGAAGGCGGAGGCTGCTCAGGCGAGGGAAGAGGCCGCGAAGAAGAAGGCTGAGGCCGATTCTGCGCCTGCTACCTCCACGCCGGTTGTTCCTCCTCCCGCACGGGCCGGCACTACTGCTGACCCGGGTGCTGCTGCCGCAAAGACTGCTGAAGAACAAGGCAAGGAACAAGACCCGGCTGCCAAGGGCAAGGGTAAGATGGACGACTCGGCCCAAGAGGTCGAGTGAACTCTTTATCGGCAACCGTCTCAAACACTTTATTCGGCCAATGGGCCTTATTAAAACAATTATTCTTTTGATAGTGCGCCTGTGCACTTTATGATACTACTATCATGGTTTGTAATGCATTTAAGACCTTAATATATTTCGTGGCCCTTCTGGCCTTTTGCTTGAATTTGATATTTCTTAACTTTGAGCTTTTTCGTCCCTGCTTTTTCGACTTTCTGCTATGGTTCCTTTTGTGAGACTCGGTTTCCGGGTCTCGTGGGTTTTGACTAGTGGACTTTTTTCTAAGTCCCCAAGTCCCCAAGACTCGGATTTTTGGGTTTTTGAGCTGAATAGCTAGATAATTTGTTTCTTTTTTCAAATTCCCAAGTCCCCAAGGCCCGAAATTCCGAGTCTAGGGTGTTGGGTCTTTCGAAAGGAACAAATTGTTACTGCTAAGCCCAAAACCTAGAGCCGTTTCACATAGGATTTGAAGTTATACTTAATATATCTTGAGTTTCCGGCTATTAACCTTGTACTCTGCATAACTTGTGGTTTAGATGACCCTTTTGACCTTCTTCTACTGTAAGCCGGCTTTCGCGTGGATAATCAATGTTGCTATAGCTGTACGAAGACAGGGTCAGCCAAGTCCCATTGGGCATCATGACTGATTGTAATCATACGCTAGCAAAGCATGCCACTTAGTGCGAGTCACATCAAGCTTAAGCAAGAAAAGTCAAGAAAGTTTGGCTCCTTTGTCCGGTTATAAGCTTGCAGCCGTACTTATTACAAGTAATCGGCCCTTATAACTCAATGGCATCGTGGCCGGGTCTTTGAGTTTGCAACTTTGCTATTCAAGCAATCAGCCCCCAAGACCTAGATATACGCAATTTACTAGAGAAACTAATATATTAAAAGCAATAAATAAATAATACTTACCTGAGGAGAAAAATAAGAACACAACAGAAATATTAAAAAACTTGATAAAAAACACACAAAAAAGGAACGATATATTGTTTAACCATCTCTTTATTGATATGAGAAAAGTTAGGTCAGCAAGCCGCCTCATTAAAAACCCTCCAGTCCCCTTAGGTACCCTGGATAGGAAAAGAGTGTGTCTGAAACCTGCTGCCTGTTTACATCGTGAAATTCCACTTGTGAATCTAGTCTATTCTAGGTATAGTAGGGACGCAGCTGAGCTACGTTCCATGGTCTTTCTCTTTCTTGCATGGATGAAGTGGTGTGAGCGGTGTCATTACGCGTAGCCGACTCTTCCCTTGCATCTATCAAGTAATATGATCCGTTGTGCAGATTCCGGCTTATGATGAACGGTCCTTCCCATGGTGGAGATAGCTTGTGTTTTCCTTCCTTTGACTGTACTAGGCGAAGAACCAGGTCTCCTTCCTGGAAGACCCGGGTTTTGACTCTCCGGCTGTGATATCTCCTCAGGTCCTGCTGGTATATGGCTGATCTCTCCAAAGCTTGTTCCCTGTGTTCTTCTAACATGTCCACGACGTCCTGCCGGGTCTTTTCGTTCTCTACCTCGACGTAAGCCGATACTCGAGGCGAGTCATGGATGATATCACTCGGCAGCACCGCCTCTGCGCCATAAACCATGAAAAACGGTGTCATCTGAGTAGATCTGTTAGGTGTGGTGTTGATACCCCAAACCACTGAAGGTAACTCCTCCACCCATGCTCCAGCAGCTCTGATACATGGGACTCGCAGTCGTGACTTTAATCCACAAAGTAACTCCTGATTTGCCCTCTCCACTTGTCCATTGGCTTGTGGATGAGCTACAGAAGCTATGTCAAGCCGGATTCCGTTGTTACCACAGAATTTCTCCATCTCACCAAGGGACATGTTGGTTCCATTGTCGGTAATTATGCTGTGAGGATACCCGAACCGGTAGATAATCCTTTTCAGGAACTTGACTGCTGTAATTGCTTCACAATTGGTAACTGGCATAACTTCAACCCACTTGGTAAATTTATCAATAGCCACCAAGAGATGTGTCTTTTTGCAAGGTGACATGTGAAAGGGGCCAACCATGTCCATACCCCAAACGGCAAACGGCCAGGTTAGAGGAATTGTTTGCAACTCCATAGCCGGCACATGGATTTGGCGGGCATACCTTTGACATCCATCGCACCTTGCCACCAAGCGTTCCGCGTCTGCTAAGGCTGTGAGCCAGAAGAAACCGTGCCTATATGCTTTGGCCACAAGGGACCTTGTGGATGCGTGATGCCCACAGTCGCCTTCGTGGATCTCCTTCAGGATTTGCCGGCCTTCTTCTGGTGCCACACAGCGCAAAAATACTCCTGCAGCGCTCCTTTTATATAACTCCCCATTGATGATGGAATAACCTTTTGCTCGCCTCAGAATTTGCCTTGCCAGTACCTCCTGCTGTGGTAACTCGCCCCGTGATAGGTAAGCCAGGAACGGCTCTGTCCACTCGGGAACAATGCGTATTGTGGCCACGAGCTCCAAATCCGGGTCTTTGTTAGCCGCTTCTTCCTCGGACTCGGTTTTAACTCATGGCCGCCATAGCTCGTCCAGGAACACATTGGGTGGAACCGGCTCTCTGCGTGAGCCGAGTCTGGCGAGTGCATCTTCTGCCTCGGTCTTTCTTCTATCTATATGCTCCACCTCATACCCGGAAAAACACCCGGCGACCCTGTCCACCTCTCTGCGGTATGCTGCCATAGTTGCATCTTTTCTATCCCAAGTTCCCGAGACCTACTGTACCACAAGGTCCGAGTCTCCATAGCATCGTATCCTCTTAATGTTCATCTCCTTGGCTATCTTCAATCCATGCAATAATGCCTCATATTCGTCCACGTTGTTGGAACAATCAAAGTGAATCTGCAATACGTAGCTCAGCTTGTATCCTTTGGGTGGTGTGAGCACCACTCCAGCTCCTGATCCCTCGTATTGCTTGGAACCATCAAAGTGCATTATCCAAGACCCGGAACTTGGAGTCGTTGTGGGCATGCCTGTGTGAGTCCAATCATTAATGAAGTCAACTAGAGCTTGAGATTTGATTGCTGACCTAGGCTCGTAGTTGATGTGATAATCTCCCATCTCGATCGCCACTTGGCTATTCTACCTGTTGCATCCGAGTTTCTGATGATATCTGACATTGGTATAGAGCTAACCACTGTTATGGGGTGTTCCTGAAAATATGGCTTCAATTTCCGGCTGGCCATGAAGACCCCGAAAACCAGCTTCTGCCAATGTGGGTAGCGCTGCTTTGCTTCTGATAATACCTCGCTGACATAATAAACCGGCCTCTGAACCGGGTGATCTTTCCCATCCTCCTTGCGCTCAACAACGACCACCGCACTAACCGCCCGGGGCCCGGCTGCAACGTATAATAACATGGGCTCTTTAGGACCCGGGGCTGCTAGGACTGGCGCCTCAGATAGCTGCTTCTTTAGTGCCTCGAACGCCTCATCCGCCTCTTGGTCCCAAATGAATTTATCAGATTTCCTCAAGAGCCGGTACAAGGGTATTGCCTTCTCTCCGAGTCTTGATATAAACCGGCTCAGCGCTGCAACACACCCTGTAAGCTTCTGAACGTGCTTCAGGTTTTCCGGCTTTTTCAGACTCTGGATAGCTTTGATTTTGTCCGGATTGGCCTCAATCCCTCTCTCTGAAACGATGAAGCCGAGTAATTTCCCTGCTGGTACTCCAAACACACACTTTGTCGGGTTAAGTTTCATCTGGTATCTTCTCAGGTTCTTGAACGTTTCTTTTAGATCGTCAATAAATGTCTCCGCTTTTCTGGTCTTGATCACCACATCATCCACATAAGCATGAACATTGCGTCCGATTTGGTCCTCAAAGCACTTCTGAATGCACCGTTGATAAGTTGCGCCAGCGTTCTTCAATCCAAAAGTCATGGTCTTGTAACAAAAGGCCCCAAAAGGGGTTATGAACGATGTTTTCTCCCAATCTTCCTTCTTGAGCTTGATCTGATGATACCCGAAATATGCATCCAGGAAACATAATAGGTCACTTCCAGCCACTGCGTCTATGATCTGATCTATCCTTGGAAGTGCAAACGGGTCCTTTGGGCAATGCTTGTTGAGACTCGTATAATCAATGCACATCCTCCACTCATTGGTCTTTTTCATCACAAGAACCGGATTTGCCAACCAGTCCGGGTGAAATACTTCCATGATAAAGCCGGCTGTCAATAGCCGAGCAATTTCTTCTCCTATAGCTCTTCTTCTTTCCTCATTCATTTTTCTCAGGCCCTGCTTCACAGGCCTGGACTTGGGATCAACGTGCAAACTGTGCTCTGCCAGCTCTGTAGGGATACCCGGCATATCGCTAGGCGTCCAAGCAAACACATCCTGATTCGAACGAATAAACTCCACAAGTGCTTTTTCCTGCTCATTGTCCAAGTTAGATCCTATAGCAAATTGCTTAGAGGGATCACCCTCGACAAAGGCCACCATCTTGGTGTCTTGTGCCGCTTTGAATTTTGCTCTCTCATCCTCAGTGTTTGGCCTTTTCAGCGATGTCCTGTCATCCGGGTCTACCTGAGACCGATAATACTTGAGCTCCTCCTTTCTACAAGCTTGTTCCGCCATTGCCGCATCTCCTTCGTCACACTCAGCCGCTATATCCCGGCTCCCATGTATGGTGATGGTCTGCTTAGGACCCGGGATTTTTAGCTGTAGGTACACGTAACACGGCCTGGCCATGAACTTGGCGTAAGCCGGCCTCCCAAATAGCGCGTGATAAGGGCTGCGTAACTTCACCACTTCGAACGTGAGCCACTCCACCCGGAAATTATCCTTTGATTCTCCAAAAGCAACCTCCAAGGTAATCTTTCCTTCAGGGCACGCCGAGTGACCCGGCACGATCCCGTGAAAAACTGTTGAACTTTTCTGTAGCTGAGACTCCTTGAGACCCATACGTAAGAAGGTTTCCCAATATAGGATGTTGATGCTGCTTCCACCGTCCATTAAGACCTTTTTCAGCTCATAACCATTAACCTGAGGCGCAACCACCAATGCTAGTACTCCCGGATGTTCTATCCTTTCCGGGTGATCTCTTCTGCTCCATGTTACATCTTGCTCCGACCACCTCAGGTATCTCGGGACAGCGGAGGAAACCGAGTTTACTGCCTTCTTCAATATCTTTCTATCCTTGTTAGAAGTTCCTGTGGTGTGAACGTGATACTGGCCCAATTGCTTGGGGTTGGCTTGAAACCTCCAGTTCCCCCTGGTTATTACCCGGATTTCCAACTCCCGGGTTGCCTGCTGGGGGTGGGCCGTTGCCCGGGTTTCCACCCGGACCCGGTCCTCCTCCCCGGCCTGCACCTCGCATAGCCTTATTTACTTCCTCGTTCTTCCATCTCTGCAAATCCACACACTGCTCCAATGAGTGGTTAGCCGGCCTTCCGTTCCTGCTGTGTTTCGGGCACGCCATTCTGAAGATCCCAGTTGTTACCCGGCCTTGGTGGCCCTTGATAGTTTCCTCCGTTATGATTTCCTGCGTTGAAATTTCCTTCTGCTCTGGGCCTCGAAGACCCGGCTTCTGTGCTGGCGACAAACTCGGAATTCCCCTCGAACGGGCGCTTTTTCTGGTTGTTTCCATTGTTACCTCCATTATTACCCGGCGTAGATCCATTGCCGGTTCTTCCATTATTACCCGTATTTGCTTTTGCTTTCTTGTCATCAACATCCTCTTCCGTGGTATCCGTTGCAGCGTGTTTGTTGCATGCATCCATTAGCTCTCCCATCGTAACCTCTGAAGCATTCCGACTAGATTTCATGCGAGTTAACTTCTGCACTAAAGGCGTGTACTTGCATGTCTTGGCCATAGCTTGCAACGCGTCCTTTGGCTGAATATCTGTAGATGAATGCAGTATCTCCATAACCCGGCGCACCCAGCTGCGCGCCGACTCTCCCTTCTTTTGCACACACCGTTCTAGATCGTCGATAGTAAACAACTTCATGCATGTTCCGTGAAAGTGTTTGATAAAAGCAGTTTTCAACTCACCCCACGACTTGATAGATCCTTCTGGTAAATTGTTGAACCACAAATTTGCTGCTCCTTCCGGCATCATTAAGTACATGAACTTGGCTTGAAGATTTTCAGATGCGTTGCGAATGGACATAGCCATCTCATAACTGCTCAACCATGTTTCTGGATCCATAGTCGGCTCATAACTCACTACTTTACCCGGTTCCTTGAATTTATCCGGGTAAGGCTCAGCCCTGATGTTATCCGTCAGACACTTGGGCCCAGCGAGATTAGTCGGTACTGGCCTCGCCCGGGAAACATGCGATCCTGCGGGGGGTACGGCTGGACGTGGCGCTACTGCTGGTCCGTGCACCGCAGACCCGGCCGCGGCTCGCCTGGCTCTGGAACTATCCACAATAGCTTGTGCTGCTGATACTGCTGGTGTTGCTTGAACGCGGGGAGGAGGCGGCATTTGCTGTTGCTCTGCCCTCCGCCGCGCTGAACTTGTTTGAATGTTGCCGGTGTTGCCATGTTGCTGGCTGATATAAGGCGTTCCATGCATTTTACTCCTATTATCCGGGTAATTAACCTGCTGAGCCACTGCGGTACGAAGTAAATCGATCGCCCGCCGGGTCTGCTCCGCATGGGGTGACTCTCTTACGGGGATCTGATTCAATGCTAGTGTGGCGGCATACACATTATCCATGGGGTTATTGAAGTAACCAGGTGGCGTACGAAATCGTGATGGTGGTGGTGGTGGTGTTGTGTTGCCGATAGTGCCCCCAGCCTGCATTATGGGTAACCCGGCCTGCACGTTTGTCGGCTGTCCTCCTCCGGTTGCCGGCTGATGCACAGTTTCCTGATTCACAGCCGGAATCGGCTGATCCTGGGGCGTGATGAATAGTGCGTTCGGGTTTATGACTCCACCCATCGCCGGTAATCTTGTCTGGTATCTTTGATGCATCCTGCTTGTCTCAGCTCGGAGCCGGTTCTCCAGCGCGTCGAGTTCGTGTTGGCGCGTGGCTACCCCTTGCTTTTCTGCTTCCACATCCCTTCTTTGTTGCTCCAGCGCGCGGCGTGCTACCTCCAGGTCCCTAGCACGCGCCGTGGTGTTTTCTGGGGTTATCACAGTAGCTAACACTGTTGGGTCCAAGACTATATTGTTACTGAACAGGGCCGGGTGTTGTGGATTTGAAGGACCCGCCCCTGGCGTCCTGTTAGCCAGGAACCCAAACATATTTGCCTGCAGCTCGCTATCCGCCGCTCGGCTGGTGACTGAAGCCGACTCTCCGTCAACCCGGGTCAGAACCGGATTTCCGTCAGCCGGATTTTGCTGCTGGGCCAATGCTTGCGCCGCTCCGACCGCGGCCGTAGTCACGTTCCCCTGATTGAGGTTGGTTGCAGGGGCCGTGTAGATCGCGACCTGGCGCGCAATGCTCGGTGAAGATTCATACTCCTCCTCATCATAGCTATCTTCCTCGTACCGGTCCTCCAGCAGGTGCAAGATAGACTCGGTATCATCTTCTCTCATGTCCCGGCCACGCGGGGTCCATGCCGGCTCCTCCGGCTGTTCCCTCTTCGTGGTGGGCTCTTCTATCGGATCCACCGTCCCGACCGATTCTTCTCCGTCCGACTGAACGTGGGTGGCCTCTCCTGACACAGAATCAAATCCACAATCGTCAGGGATTGAACCAAACGCACGTACCATGCCGACGAAGACGTTGACCCGGCCGATCGTGATGACAGATCCGGATTCGAGTAGATCCGACTCTGGCCCCCAGCCAAAATCGTCCACTATCTTCTCTCCTTCGGGGTCGGTGTAGATCTCGCCGATGACGAGGTTCTTCATGTTCTCCCGAGCTTCTCCCGTGATGTAAACACCCTTGGACGTAGGCCCCACGGTGGGCGCCAACTGTCGTGGGATAATCACGGCAGACGTTACCGGGGGTAACTTGTCTTGGGGCAATTCGACTCTGGTGTTTGGGAGAGGGTTTAGCTCAAGGGAAACCATGGTGATATGCGATCTGGTAGCCGGCAATCGAGTCGCCGAGTCTCCGATCTGAATATATTATCTCAACTCTCGTGTTACAAAGGATACTCGAATATCTCGCGATTGTATGATTTCTACTTAATCTAACCCTAGGGGCCGGCTTATATAATATCCGGACCCCCTGGCTTACCGCCCAAGGCATACTCGGAATCCTACCCGGACACTGCTTACAAACCCTAAGTTTCCCTATCAGAACCCACAAACCGGGTTATGAGGCATACACTCTGGGCCTTCCAGAAACTCCTTTTCCCTAAGCCGGATCTTGCGCAGCACCCTTTGGGCCGAATTACACCTTGGCGTTAGCCTACCGGGTTATCATCCGTCCATCAGACGGGTAAGGGCCTCCGAGTAGAGCCTAGCCTTGGCCTTCCATTTTCTTCTCTGTTTCCTCCCTGGATTTCTTCTCTGCATCCCTCTGAATTTTCCTTCTCCTCTGCCTGCTCTATTTCAGTGCTACCCTCAACGCTGAGGCTACCAACGCACCTGCTCCCAAGATGAGCGTGCCACGAAATGTCGTGGACCTCTTGGATGACGAAGAGGAGTACCAGCCAGAGGATAGGACGAAGACGTCCTCCCCTCCCAGAGAAGAACATGATCTTGGCGCCGAGAACACCGGCGCCGAGATGGAGACGGAACAAGACCCCGAGCAATCGCAGCCCAGCCCTCAGCAGGTTGCGGCAGAGCCCAACTCGGAGAGACCATCATCGCCCCCAGCGGCCTCCGCTGAGGAGCCCAGAGACGAAACTGCCGAGCAGAGGCAAGAAGAATATACCGTGGAGCAACCAGACCCCGCTGTCGAGCAGCGGCAAGAAGAATCCACCCTGGAGCGGTCAGATCCCGCTGCCGAGCAGCGGGAAGAGATCCCCGTTGACCAGCAGCAAAGGACCCCGCCCGCGCAGGACCGGGTTGTGGCGCAGCCACCACCCCAAGGCCAAGCACAACCATATGCTATGCCGGTTCGCCAGCCGCAGGCACCGCCATCCAAGAAGACACCTCCACCGAGAACACATCAGTCCAGCCAGCAGCAACCACAGGGGCCTCCGCCAGCTGCGCAGATTCCGCCACCAAGGCCAAAATCAACACCTGCTGCTCCTGGCGCCGGCAAGCCGCCAACTGGTCAAAGGTCCAAGCCCTCAGCTGCAGCAATCGCCACCGAGAAGGCCGCAGCCAAGACCGCAAAGACCACCAAATCTAGCGGCAATAAGGGTCGAGAGCATACTGGCCGGGTACCGGCCCCTACTCCCTCGGCAACGAGCGGTGCGTTGGTGCCCGTGAAGACTGGGCCGGTTACCCGGAGCACCAAACTTGTCCAGACTTCCATTAAGTTTGGTCCTCCGGAGCACCAGATTGTTGGAACTGGCCCCAGCTCGCCCGCCAAGGGTGCGATCAACCCAGATCACTGGCGTGAGCTGCTATAGCTCAACCAGCAGAAACAGGCGCAAGAAGCTATGCGCAAGGCGGCGCTGAAGGAGAGGAGACAAGTGTCCCGCTCCGGAGGCACGGGAAAGGCTCCTTCCCTCCGCATTGAAGACATGCCGCCTCCCTCCGAGTACGAGCTCCAAGAGGACACTGAAACGATTGTTGACCGAATAGGCTTTGTGGAGCAGTTCTGGAACAGCAAGCAGTATGGTCGCACCGAGTGGGATGGCGTGCACTTGAAGAGACTTGACACATAACGGCAAGCCTGGAACAGGGCTGATGCTAGTCCCGTTACAATGGCCATGACCTCCTCCAGCAGTACCCTGCCACACAAACTTTACAGCCAGCGCAAAGCTGCAGAAGACGCCGAGAACACCGACCGGGTAGGTGTTCTTCCCTTTTCATACGTATTTCTGCGCTTCTTGTTTCCTTCCATTTTACTTTTTATCTTCTACCCACTACCCAGTCCCCGAGATTCGGGCCGAGTAGATAAAGCTCAACTGAGTTCCGATTTACTCGGGCCAAATCTTCCAACTCACAATATTTCCTTCATCCTTGCAGGAGTGCACTCTGGCCCGGACCAATGTCTTCCTCCAGCTCCTGTGGTCACACAGGTCCATCCGGGATAGAAACCGGGAGCTGGAGCTCGAGAAGACCGAGAAGGACGTTCTGGAAAAGAATGTCACGGATACCATCACAAAATTGTCCTATGTTGAAAGTAAGTAATTAGCATTTTTGGTTTGTGCATTTTTTTGTTTACGCCCGTTTTTTGCTTTTGCTCAATCTTTGCCTTCTCTGCAGATGAACTCAAGGCTCTCGTCGAGAAGCACCAGGACTGTGAAGTCATCGTTGTCTCTACGCAGAGTAAAATTTCCTCCTTGGAAGGTGAGCTAACTCTTTTCTTCTCTTCACTTGGTCTCTATTGATTTTTTTTTTACTAAACACGTGGATCTTTCGGCAGAATAGTACAAAGCCTTCCGAGAGCAGCACTTGGAGTGCCTCACCCCGGCTGAAGCGCAGCAGCAAGTGCAGGCCAAAGAGGCCCAGTTGCAGCAGGATCTGGATGCCGAGAAGGCTGAAGTCCATAAGCTCAAAGTTGAGCTTACTGATGCCATCAAGACTGCGATTGAATCCGGGAATGAGAAAACAACTGTACTGAAGCGGGCTGCCGCAGAGAAACAAGAGCTCGAGAGGGAGATCAAATCTCTGAGAGCGAGAAATCAAACTCTCGAGGGAATGATTAATGATTCACGCCGTCTCCAAGATAGGCACATGCAGCTTACTGATGACTGGAGGACCAAACTAGGGGGGCTTGTCCTGGAACTGAGCTGTGAGTTCTCGCTACTCTTCATTCTACTTGGTCTTTGTCCTTTTTGACTTCTTCTATTCGGTTTTCTTCTTCCCGGTTTTCTCTTCTGACTCAAACTAGCATGTCCATCTCTAGATACCTTCCCGGATTTCAATGCTGCCGCGGAGACCGCTATGGAGAAGGCAAGAAGAGCAAGGGCGTTCTGGCCTCAACACGGACGAGTCTGCCAGCATTGATGATGATCTTGAGATTATCAAGACTCGGGTGCTATCCCTCAAGGGCCTGGGTGCCTCCATGGTGTCCACTGCTATGAACCTGGACAAGCTGTTATGGCTAGAGCGGCAGATCCCAGATACGATCAATGAGATGGAGGCCAATCTTTACCACGTGAAGGAGGAGCTAAAGAAGTGGCGCGCCTCCGTAGCTCGGGCCGGTGCGGATGAGGCTCTCCACTTCATTCTATCCTGGTATGAAAATCTTGATCTTGAGAGGTTCAGCACGCTTCGGAACGGCTCTAAGTGGACCAACCGCGACTCCTGCATCCTGCGCCGGAAAGAAGTTGCCTACAAGCTTGCTTCATATGCGGAAACGCAGCAGTACATTGACGGCCCTACAGAGCCGGATACTGATGTCGATGAAGAGGAAGAGGAAGCCGAGGGTGACGGTGAAGCCGGGGAAGATGGTAGACTTGGCGATGAAGAGGAGGAGCCAGAGGATGGTGGAGAAGAGGAGGCCGAGCAGCACAATGCTGCTGAGAAGCCCGAGATGGAGGAGGACCCGGATGTCACCATGCCAGGAGCTGGCTCTGACGAGGTCCAGGCTGAGTCGCAGCCCACCGCTCAGGACGGAGTTGTCACCACCGAAATGGTGATCGACACTCCTGACCCCGAGTTGGGCGCAACTGGAGCCTCAACCGAGAACATTGCTTCCGAGCAGTTCCTCCACCCGGTGACTCCACTGTGCAGGCCACCAACACCACCTCCGAGCCAGCTTCCGCTACTCCAACCTCCGCTACTCCAGAGCCTGCCTCTACAGCTGCTGCTATCGAGCCCGTAGAGCCTAAGAACACCAAGACGGACTCCACTTCATCAACTGTTGCTTAAATTCCTGCATCTTTATCTTTGAACACTTATCAAATCCCCGGTATGCCGGGTGCAGATGTAATCAATACTCTATCGCTCCTTGTGCTACTCAATTTTATTTAGTTCACTTTAGCAAGACTCGCTTAATGTCGGATTGCGTTAAGATGCAAGTCCTCGAGTTGCTTTTTTCATCCACTTAGTCTTTTTTGTCTTTGCTCTTACCTGCCACTTGAGGCTTTTTGGTAGTCGGGTCACAAGATTTCAAAAACTAAGTTTTCGATACTTAACCACTTTGAGATTTGAACGCTAACGCTGCCCCGCACTTAGCCGGAAAGAAAGCAGATACAAAAGAACCCCCTACTCGGTTGTTGTACTGTTTTCTCCTTAGCATTTTTTCCATGTGTTCATTGACCTTTGGCTTCTTCTCTTACTTGCCATGAAGCCGGGTTGCGGACGGCAGCAGATTCGAAGAGTTGGCCCTTAGGTTTAAACACATTACTAAACGTGCGCATGAAATTTTGAGTGGAAGAACTGAGTAGGCAAAGGAAATAAAGTAAACAACATAGAGCAAGTTTGGCATGGGCAGTCCCCGAGTTCGAATTCGGAGTGCCGACTAGAATTTTAACTCGGTTTGAGGAGATACATACAATGTTTTCTCATGAATGAAAACGGCAGAGTAGAGCTACATTCCAGGGACATTTGTATTCCTCTCTGGATTTATCCGCCTTGTTCTTCTGTGGTGCATGTGCGTCGATGAGATAATAGGCATCATTGTGTAGAGCCTTGCTCACAATGAAAGGCCCTTCCCACGGAGGGGATAGTTTGTGCATCCCGGCTGTGCGCTGCACGAGCCTAAGAACCATGCCTCCTTCTCGGAAAACCCTTGGGTTTACTTTCCGGCTGTGATAGCGCCTCAAACTCTGCTGATATATGGCTGAACGTGACAGAGTTAACTCTCTTGCTTCTTCTAGCAGGTCAACGTCATTTTCTCGAGCTTCTCTTGCCTCTTTTTCAGTGTAGAGGGTTACTCTAGGTGAGTCATGCTCTAGGTCAGTTGGCAACATGGCCTCAGCTCCATATACCAGGAAGAATGGTGTGTATCCGGTTGATCGGTTAGGGGTAGTCCTTAGACTCCACAACACCGCCGGCAACTTGTGCAGCCAACAACCAGGGTTCGCTGTAATGGCTCAATTAGCCTTGGCTTTATCCCGGATAGGACCATGCCATTTGCCCTTTCAACTTGCCCATTTGAGGCCCGATGCGCGACTGACGCAACGTCTAGCCGGATCCGCTTCTCCTTGCAGAATCTTGCAAACGCACCCTCAACAAAGTTTGTTCCATTATCTGTGATGATGCTATGCGGGTACCCGTATCTCAGAATGATGTCTTTCAGAAAACTCACAGCTGTGTTTCCATCACATTTCTGGATAGGCTTTACTTCAATCCACTTGGTGAACTTATCAACCATGACAAAGATATGAGTCATGTTTCCTCTAGCCGGCTTGAAAGGGCCTACCATATCCAAACACCAAACAGCAAATGGCCAAGTAATGGGGATGGTCTTCAACTCGGATGCTGGTGTGTGTATCTTGCTTGCAAACCTTTGGAACCCGTTGCACTTTATCACTAGATCTTCTGCTTGACGCAGGACAGTGAGCCAAAAGAATCCATGCCGGAAAGCCTTGTTGACTAGAGCCCTAAAAGAGGCATGGTACCCGCATTCTCCTTGGTGTATCTCCCTTAGGATCTCTTCTCCCTCTTTTGGCTCAACACAGCGTTGGAGCACGCCAGTAGGACTTCTCTTGTGTAACTCCTTGTTGATGATTGTGTATGCCTTGGATCTTCTCTGTATTTGCGGGGCTGTGACCTCATCACTTGGCAAGGTGCCATCCATCAAGAAAGACAGTATGGGCAGAGCCCAGCTCGGCGTGGGCCGGATAGGAAACACTGGTTCATCTACCTCCACTGGATCAGCCACCATTACTTGCTCCGAGTTGGAGACGAGTCCCCGAGTACTGAGAAATGATCCCCTCGATGAAGGCGACTGTCCCCGAGTCAGGAGGGGCAGTCCCCGGGTTGCAGACGGCAGTCCTCAGGTTCTCCTTTGCACTTTCACAGTCAATTTCCATGGGAACAGCCTCTGATCCTGGCAGAGATGGAATGAAGATGGATTCCGAGTTGGGCGATGGCTTGATTGATGGCTTTCTCAACTGCTCCAAGGCAATCCGGGTGGGATAAACTACCGAGAAGATCCCAACTTGGACAAGGTATTAGCCGCATCATTCTCAGCTCGATGTATGTGATGAAATTCACACCCATTAAAGAATCTAGTCATGTTTTGCACTAGATACCGGTAGGACGCCATGTTGGCATCCAAGTCGTCCCAATTTCCCGAAACTTGCTGAACCACCAAGTCCGAGTCGCCATAGCACACAATGCGCCGGACTCCAATCTCCTTGGATACCCTCAAACCATGTGCCAGTGCTTCGTACTCGGCTACATTATTAGATGCCGAGAAGTGGATCTGCAGCACATACTTGAGCTGATCTCGCTTGGGTGACGTGAGCACCACACCAGCACCGAGCCCTTCTTTTACTTTGGAGCCATCAAAATGCATCTTCCAGAAATTGGTTTCCGGCAAAGGGAGGCTCATACTGCATCTCGGCCCAATCACCAAAAAATCCGCCAAGGTTTGAGACTTGATTGCTTCTCTTCTCGTGTATAGAGGGGTGTACGCGGCTAGTTCAATTTCCCATTTGGCTACCCAGCCGCTTGCATCCTTGTTGCCCATGATCTCTAAGATGGGAGAAATGCTCACCACTTTGATGGGATGCTCTTGGAAATAGTGCTCGAGCTTCTTGGCACCCAGTTATACGTCATATGTCATCTTCTGATAGTGCGGGTAGTTTTGCTTGGAGCTGGATAGCACCTCACTGAGATAATACACCGGCCGCTGCACAGTTTTGCCTTCCTCTTCTCTTTCTACTACCACCACCACACTCACTACCCGGTTGGTAGCTGCAATGTAAAGTAGCATTGGCTCCTTAGGCAGAGGGTTTGCCAGGATGGGAGCGCTACCCAGCATGGTCTTGAGTTCCTTGAAGGCCACATCAGCTTGTGTTGTGCAGAAAAACTTGTCACTTTTCTTCATGAGCTGATAGAGAGGCAAGGCCTTCTCACCCATTCTTCCCAGGAAGCGGCTAAGGGATGCCAGGCACCCAGTAAATTTCTGCACATCCTTCAGTGATCTTGGCAAAGACATGCTCTCTATAGCTTTTATCTTTGAAGGATTGGCCTCAATACCCCGACTGGATACCAAGAAGCCGAGTAATTTGCCAGCCGGGATGCCAAATGTGCACTTAGTTGGATTCAATTTTTCCTCAATATCGCTCAGCAGAGTGTGTTTTTCTATCGTTTTGATGACAATGTCATCTATGTACACCTGCACATTCTTGCCTATCTGGTCATGCAAACATTTTTGCATGCACCTCTGATAAGTAGCCCCATCATTTCTCAACCCGAAGCACATAACACGATAGCAATAAGCCCCGTATGGGGTAATGAAAGCAGTCTTCATTTGATCAGCTGGGTTAAGAGGAATCTGGTGAAAACCAGAGTAGGCATAAATGAAAGACAAAAGTTTGCACCCGACAGTGGAATCGGTCACCTGATCTATGCGGGGTAGCGGGAACGGGTCCTTGGGGGCAGACCTTGTTCAAGTCGATGTAGTCCACGCACATGCGCCATGCTACCGCGGCCTTGGGGTCTTCCTTCTTCTTATCCACCATGACCGGATTGGCCAGCCAATCCAGATGCAGCACCTCCATGATAAATCCTCTTATCAGCAGCTTTGTGATGTCGTCACCAATAGCTTTCCTTCTCTCAGCCACAAAGCGGCACATCGCCTGCTTAATCGGCTTGGCGTCAGAGCGCACATGCAATGAGTGCTCAACCAACTCCCTCGGGACACCCAGCAAGTCCTCATTAGACCATGCAAAGACATCCCAATTCTCACGGAGGAAGTGGATGAGCTCGCTTTCCTATTTCTCCTCCAACCCGGCGCCAATGATGGCAACACGCTCCGGGAACTCTGGGTCAACCTGCACCTTCTTGGTTTCTTGGGAGGCCTCGAAGGTGGCTCCATACTGAGAACTTGGCATGCGTGGCATACCGACTTGGGCTGCATGGGCCATGACCAAGGACTCGGCCAGCCGAGATCCAGCAGATGCGCAATCCAGGGAGCGCTTGTAATCACCCGAGATGGTGATGACACCGTTAGGACCGGGAAGCTTCATCTTCAGGTAGGCCGCATGGGTTGAGGCCATGAACTTGGTGAGTGCAGGCTGGCCGAGTAGAGCATGGTAGGGGCTCTGAAGATCAACTACTTCGAACTGCAGGCACTCGGTGCGGCAGTTCTCTCTGGTGCCGAATAGCACATCAATCCAGATGCGGCCTACTGGAGCACAAGACACTCCCGGCACAATGTTGTGAAAGGTGGTCCGGCTGGGCAGCAGCATGTTCTCCGCAAGGCTAAGCTTCTCCAAGGTATCTTGGTACATGATGTGATGCTGCTCCCGTTGTTAATCAACACCTTGCTGAACTTCACGTTCTTCTTGGTCCCCAGGAAGGTGGGATCCAACACCAGTGCATACGTACCCGGACTGGGCATCATCCTGGAATGATCATCTTTAGAACAAGTGATTTCTTGGTCGCACCAGTGCATGTATTTCGGCACAGCCGGCATTACTGCATTCACCTCCATCGCGCGCCTGCGCTGCGACTGCTTATCATCCGGCTCAGTGGTGAACACCATGTAGCTCTCATGATGCTTCTGGTACTGGTTCCGGTCTCCACCACCATCATTGCCGTTGTTGTTTTTGTTGTTATTCCGGTTGTTGTTGCAGTAGTTGCGGTTGTTGTAGTTGCGGTTGGCTCCCTGAGCCACTTGATTCACATTCTCCCTCCTCGAGTTTTCGGCCGGCCTGGGAGGAGCTTCCCGAATAGGCTGCACATTGGAACCCGCAAGCGGAAGAGGAGGAGGAGGGGGCAGTTGGCCAAAGCCTTCACTCTTGATGCGATCCGACCAACTGCACTGCCGGGTAGTGTGGTTGGCTGGACTACTCGGATGCCGAGTGTGGAAACAGCAAGGCCTCTCTTTCATGTTCTCAAAGATAAATCTCTGAGTGGCGTCTCCGGCTTCCTGGGCGGCATGGCCCTGCTGGGGAGCATTGTACTGCTTCTTGAAGTTATGGCCCTGATTTTGGTTCTGCCCGTATTGGGCTTCAGCAATTTTTTGCCTTTGGTTGCTCCCGGCAGCCATAGTATCCTGGTTCACAGCATTCACCTACTCCGAGCCATACCGAGTATCAGGGCGATCATCTCAGCGCTTGTTGCGGAAGTTCTGCTGGTCATTGCGCCTGTTGCCATCCTGGTTTCTTCTTCTCGGCTCGAAGGAATCGAGCATAGGCTGAGTAGGGTCACCGAGTGCATACATGTCAGCTATCTTGATTGGCTCGGCGAGCGTACTCGGCATCTCCCTCTGCAGTTGTTGCCACAACATGATGCCATGCATGCAGCCCTGAGCAAACCAGGCAATCTCCTGTGACTCGTTCACACCCTCACATGTGTTTCTCACGGTGCTCCACCGAGTAAGATACTCGCGGTCAGTCTCCTCTTCTCGTTGCTTGCATGCCGAGAGCTGTTGCGGCCTATTCGGCCTCTTGTAGGTGCTGGTGAAGTTGCTGATGAAGGCCTCCGGGAAGTAGAGCCAGCAGTTGATACTGTCTCGTGGCAAATTGTTGAGCCAGATCGGGGCAGGGCCCTCCAGCATCTGGGGCACGTATCTCACAGCCCATCTCCTGTTACCGCCAGCAATGTGCACGACGGTGACATAGTCGTTTAGCCAGTCATCCGGCTTGGTTCTTCCATCATAAGACTTGGTCCCTCTGGCCAACTGGAACTTGGGTACAGCACGTTCCCCCATGATCCTGAGACCAAAGCAGCTTGGATCGGGTGGGCCTCTTGCTTCTATCTGCTCAGACCGATGAATACGGTCCAGCTTGTATGTTGCGTCACTCGGCTCCAGCACTCTGCCACCCAGGCGATCAGTAACATCTCTCGGATTGGCGTACCCGGCTAACTCCATCGCCGAGTACCCGTCATCGTAGCGGTCCTGCTGCACCGGACCGGGTTGAGCGATCGGGTTGGCCGCTGCCACAATTGCTTGCGGCTGCATCATCTGTTGAACCGGGTTGGCCGCCTGGTGCCGAGATGGACCATCTCGGTTTCCTCCTTGTCCCTCGCGGCGAGCTTTGGTGGCTTGATAGCCAGCTCCTGCAGCATTGTGTTTCTGTCCGGGCTGCCGGTCTACAGCGGGCTGTTTTCCGTCGATAGCCAGGTCGTACACCTGCATATGTTTGTTTCTCCCGGAGTTCACACTCTGGGCCCTCTCACCGCCGGGAAGTGGCAATGAGGCCTGGTCCACGGATCTAGCCCCATGCGAGGGAACAACATGGGACGCACCGGCTTCTGGGTTGGCCTGCCGGAAAGCCTCATTCTGTCAGCCAGCCTCTAGAACATGCTCATTAAGCCGCTCTTACTGCCTAGCGCGAGCGTCGCCAATGAGATGCGGCAACTCGGCCGCGACTGCCTCTGCAGCCCTAAGTGTTTTGGCAGGGGAGCTATATTTTGGCCTACCAACATTGTTCAAACTAGCTGATTGACTAGCAACCCTACCATCTCTAGCTAGCTCCGCGCCCAGGTTGCGGAGAATAATTCCTAATTTACTAGGATGCCTAGAAACAGGAGTAAAGCCATGCGCTCTATTGTACTCGTTTAGATCTAGGTTAAGCTCAAGCCTAACCTTCTCCAGCTCCTAGGCCTCCACGAGTAGACCCTGGCGTTGCTCAACCTCACCACAGCGGGATCCACGTCCGTGGCGAGAGGCATGCCCAGCTGCTCGGTGGCACCAACACGAGCAGCCGGTACCGCAGTTGATGTGGAAGGATCCACGTAGCCCGGCATGTTCCGGGGCATGTCGTAGGGCTTGTGGCCCCTGCGAGCAGCCGGCTCCTTAATGACTTCAGGCGCAGCGGGCGCGCCTGTCCCGGCATCGATAGCCGGCCCCGTCATCATCACCTCCAAGCTGCCCGCAGAGCAGCCGGCCGGCTTCCCGCGGACAGCGAGCACAGCGGGAGGATCATCAGCGACGAGCACCTCCTCTGGGAACTCGCGGATGGCGGTGGTGGCGACGTACACCAGATGCGCACCGAAGGAGAGGACAGAGCCTCCTGCAAGCATGGGCCTGCCGCCGAAATCGCCGGCGTTGTCGGTGACAAAGTCGAAGGAGCCGAATCTGTTGACAAGGCCACAAACCACGCGCTCTCCCGACGGAGAAATGGGTCCTGTCGAAATATGAACCCGAGCCAGCGCCGCTGCTGGCCCCACGGTGGGCGCCAACTGTCGTGGTGATGTAAACAAAGATGCCATATGATGGCTAATGTTGGGGCCGATGGACGTTGTAGGTATTCGGGGAGGGATCGCACACCAAGTAGGCGCGCTCAGAAACAATGCAAACAACACAATCTACCCAGGTTCGGGGCCCTCGTGCGGAGGTAACACCCCTACTCCTGCCTACCACTCTGTATAATGATCAACCGAGTAGCCAAAGTACAAACTCTACTTTCAGCCGAGTAGCCAGCTGCTAGCTCTCTGTCTATGTGGTGCTAAGACTCTCAATAAATGCTCTCGGGTCCAACGTCCCTCGCGCATGAGGGTCCTGGCCACCTTATATACTGGTGGCCAACGAGTAAACTACACTTAAACGTACATGATGTGACAACACCATTGTGACAACGGCGCATGCCTCCGTGTTCCCGCTGACGCCGTTGCCGAAAGTCGCCGCGCCGTCCGGCTGACAGGTATTGTCCACCCTGTCAGCCTCTCAGAGTAGGTCACTGACATGTCATGTCCCCCTGTAACTGACAGGGCTTGATAGCTGCCTACCCGTACTGTTCTTACGTCTCTCCGCGGATAATCAAGCGCCTAGTAAGTTGAACCGCACGCTGGTACGGCTCCATGATACGCGGGATTTTCCCCAACGGTACCATTGACTTTGTGCCCGAATAGAAACAATTTCCCATCTACCCGGATCACCCGACCTCTACCCGGTTGACCCAGATCGATACTTCTATTCTTCTCTTGGCCTTCAATACTTCTTACCGAGTAGCGTCTACCAGATACCGGATACCCGGGTAGCCGCCTACCCGGAAAATCATACTTTGAACGCCATTTACCATCAGTCTTACCCCTACTCGGGGGTAGCCCCCCGACACTTATCTTAATTGCAGGGTTGCTTGAGAGGGATATCATTGACCTCTACCTCTCTGAGTTCGATAAACCTTGAGTGATCCATTTAAGGGAAACTTGTTGTTGTTATACAAACCTCTGCACTTGGAGGCCCAACACTGTTTACAAGAACTAGAAGAATACCCGGCGCGTTGTTGCGGGGATCGTTTTAGGAACTACAACACATTGTAAAGTTTATAAGAGATGTGATAGAATTGTTCATAGTATATATTTTTTAAATTATTAATATGAATAATTGGATGGTTTAAGAAATAGATGATGTGTAGTTTGCATGTAGTAATTCATAAATATTAGTGGAGATGACATGGACAATTGATTGGGTAGAAGGATGGATGATGTGAATAGCTTGCATGTTGAGATAGAAAAATCATTAATACATGTTAGTGGGGTTTCGCTTTATAAGAAGTATAGATAGATAGATAAAAGCGTGCGTAGACATCAGTCGTCAAAGCGGAGCAAGACGTGGACGAAGGGGATGTGGACGACGGCCGCGACATCTCGTACGACGGGGACGTGTACGACGGCGGCGCGGCGGCGCGTATGAGAGGGTGCGGCGGGCCACAGGGGAACTGCGCACCTTGTTCCTCGATCGGTTTCTATTTTAATTAGATGATCTCGATCAATGTAAATACTGTTTAATTTCAATGCAATCCGCATTTTCAGTTTGAATGAAATGAAATTCCCAATCGACGACTATTCCACAAATTCAATAGAGTTCACAATGTGTATTGCGAGTTGATCATCGGTGTGAAAGATATATACTATATATAGTTCAAAAAAATTGGCTACAAGGCAACTGCAGATTAGATTCATTCTAAACTAGCAGATGCCTCTAATCAGATGTATTTAGAGACGTTCATTAAATTTGAACGCCTAACAAATATAGCCAGAAGGTCAAATATAACAACCGACTCTAATGAAAGATTATTGGAGACGGTCAATACTCACAACCGGCTCTAATAGTTGCAGAGACGGATCTCAATTTTTGACCGGCTCAGGTACAACATTACAGATGGTTAGATTTTTTTCTGCGCTAACCAGCTTTAGGCCCCGTGTTGGATACTCGGTTTTGTACTAATGCTTGTTGAAGTACTCGGCGGCAGAGATATCCTGTTTCTTCACGGTAGTGAGTTGACACCGGATTTGGCGCACACTGGCCGGATTCTGGGCGGCGAACATGGAGGTGAGACACTCACAAAAGGCGGCGGAGGTGTGCCGGCCCACCATCTAACCGAGGATATATGGGGTCATGTTGCCAAGGAGGATGCTGCACTACATAGCGTACCTCAGATTAGGCTGCGTGACAGCCGCGGCGTCTTCGCCGGTGGTGATGCTCTCCGACGGGGAAACGCAGCTCCCGTCGAGAAAGCCGAACATCCTTGTCCGGTAATGTTAGGGACGATATGTGTCCGCCATAGGAGGTAGTTGGTGCAGTCGAGGCTCACCGTGATGATGTTGGAGTAGCCATGGGAAAGGGTGGTGGGGATGGTGGTGCTCATGCCGGTAGGAATGGATGCGAGAGCGAGGTTTGGAGGGCGCCGACAGATTGGGGGAGCTGCACTGCGGCGGCTCAGAGGAACCCTAGAACCAGAACATGCTCTAATACCAAGTCAAAGAGAACTCTTTATACACGAGAGGTGAATACAACATACATGGCAATTCATGAGATCACAATCCGATCCTGCCTAATATACATATATGCACCAAATCTCAACTATACCGATCCTATCTCTAATGTGATGGGTCGCCCCTCCTATGGCGACACGGGGAACCCTAGCCGCCGGCCGCAAGGCCCCTCGCCCCTCCTCCCCGCTCTGCCGCCGCCAGAGGGGCCGCCAGCAAAAAGCCAAGGCACGCCCTAATTAAGGATGGTGGCGGTCGGGCGCTCTCTTCTTCCATCCCCACAGGCAGGGTTCATGCGCTCCGGCTCACCGGAGGTGCGCCCGACTTCGGGAGGCTGTCCCAACGTCGCTAAGGAGACGGATTTGTGCTGGGGGTGGTCGTCAAGGTTGTTGTGGATGTGGGGCGGTGGATCGATGCGATGCGAGGTGGTGGCGCCTGGGCCCAATCTAGGCCCATCCGGGCCTGGCGGGCCTCGGCCGATGCGCCCGTGCTGCGTCCGCCGGCGTGGGTGGTCGTGGTTGTCCGTGGTGTCGTGGCCCTCGGCCAGTCGCTCCCCTACAACCCCATGGAAACGGGTCTTCAACGAGCGGTATTCGTCTCCGGTGGCAGCCCCTACTCCCTCCTCCCCCTCCCGGCCACGCACAGCTCCGTCGTCATCCTCGCGCCCCTTGGTCGGGGGTGGCGGGCGAGGACGTTAGATGCGCTCTATGGAGGGGTAGCGTTTCCACCAGGTGTGGCAAGTTGCTGGCTCTCCTTCTCCCCCGGTGCGGCGGCACGATGGCCTCAGGTGTGTGCCAGCGCCCATTGCTCTTGTCCGTGTGGGATTGGGGGAAGAAAGGCTGCCCCTTGGCGCGCCCTAGGTGTTTGTCCATCGCGGTGGCTTCGCTGACGCGTGTGGATGGTAAGTGGCTGCGGTGCACAATGTTGGCCGCGCCTCCATGACCATGATGATTGGCAACGATGAGTGGGTGTTGCGGCAGCGGCAGTGTGGAAGAAAAGGACGGCTAGTCCAATCCGCTGGGCAGGGTGAGAGGTGGATCAAAATACGGACGAAAGTATTGCCCGTGTTCGGTCGGTGCCGGCGGCGATGGCGCTTGTGGGTGCCATTTCCCTTCTTGGAGGCGTCGCCAAAGTGTGTCCGACACCTCCCTTGCCCTCTCGCGGGTTGGTCGATATCTCCAGGTGAAAGCTTAGATTCGGTGAATCGGCATGATGGCAACGTCCTCGGCGTCGTCCCTCCGTTGGGAGCATCACGTTTGGAGACATGACATGAGGTTCTTTGTTGCTTCCCTCCGGTGCTTGCCGTTGTTCAAAGTTGATGTTTCGGAGGCGCAACGCACGCCGTCACCAGTGATTCAGAGGAGGTGCCTCCGCGAGACCGACCAAGTCCCGCCATCTACTTGCCACCTCTTAGGCATCAAGAGTGGATGGTGCGTCGACAAGTGAAGTTCAGTTAGAGGTGTATGTCCTTGGAGATGTCCGGTGTTGGTTGAGACGCGGCGATGTTGCTCAGTTTCGGACAGGCGCTCTCGCTTTGTAGTTTTGTTATCGTTGGTGGTGGTCCTCGGGCTAGCCGATGTAGAGTGCATACTAGGCTCATTGTTCGCACTGATGTGTGGTCGTTATACTATACAGGCTTGTCCGCTTGTGTTGTATGGGTGGTGTCTGCTCTTTCTGGAGCATGTAATACTCTTTTTTTTCTATCAATGAATCGAAACGCAAAGATTTTGCGTTTCCGCGAAAAAAAATTCTAATGTGATGAACAGTCGAAAGCAGAATATGCAGGGCAAACCTGTGCTTATAGCCATGCAGATGCCATTACATATGACACAATAGATTCACAATTTTGTGGCCGCATGTATCATGCGTAAATGTTCTCACAAGCAAGATAAGGAGCTCTCCCAAGTAGTATAATTAATTCCAACGTTGCCTCCGTTGCAAATGACTGCCCAACTATATTTAATTTTTCGTTAGCTCCACCGCTGCGTACAACTAAATGCCAGCCCGGGTACGTACCAGTGCACTACGTGTTGTGGCGGAAGGGAAGAGAGAGTGGTTGAGAACGGCGCATAGGGTATGAGGGATTCTTTTTTCTCTGTGCGGGACGTAGTAGGGCCGTATAGGGCGGAAAGCTGGGCCGAAGGCAAGGGCCCGGCATATCTAGTCTGCTAGCTGCAGGTGGCCCGAGAACGAGGTCGAGCGACGGACGTGCACCTTTTGTTCCCATTTAGTCCCATACCGGTTCGCTAATAAACTTTTACTCAGTTTAAATAGCGTGGTGTTGACGAACTTGTCGCCGAAGACGCATAGCTGGTTCACCGGCTGTGTCGAGGCAAAAGCGTTCACTACGTACTGCTGGCTGGGTCTGGCCCGACGGCCTGTCACCCCAGGTGGCTCTAGCAGTGTTGACGGGAGCCAGTAGCACGGTGTGATGTCAGTCTTTTGTCATTCTTTATTTATTATCTTCTCTCCTATATTTATTATTATTCATATTAAATATTAAAATTATGCAGGGGTCTACCTTACCTTCCTAACGTGCCGGCGACGACGCAGCGAAATATTTATTATCTTCTCTCCTTTATTCATATTAAATATTAAAATTATTCAGGGTTCTACCTCACCTTCCTACCCTACCCAGCTTGCCGGCGACGACGCGGGGAGAGACGACCTATCGATGCTACCCCTGCCATTCTTTATTTATTATCTTCTCTCCTATATTTATTATTATTCATATTAAATATTAAAATTATCCAGGGGTCTACCTTACCTTCCTAACATGCCGGCGACGACGCAGCGAAATATTTATTATCTTCTCTCCTTTTATTCATATTAAATATTAAAATTATTCAGGGTTCTACCTCACCTTCCTACCCTACCCAGCTTGCCGGCGACGACGCGGGGAGAGACGACCTATCGATGCTACCCTGCCGCATATCAATGATAGACCTCCTAGCCCGCCGTCTTGGGACTGTTAACATGTTAGCTATGCCACCGCTAAGCGTGGACGTTTTACTTAATATTATCGAGTGGTAAAGCTCGCCTTCTTACGCTACATATCATGCTGGCGAAGACTATCGATGCTACCCCGTCGCTTGCTGACGATTCATCTCCTAGTCCGCCGTCGCGGGGATTGTTAGAATTTACTACTATGCCACCTGCAAGTGTGCAAATTCTTTCATAAAGTTATCTTCTCCCCACTAACATTTTTTATCTTAATATCACTGACAGGGAAGTGCTTACGGCTCGCCAAGTACCAGTGTGGGTCACTATGAGTCATGCCAATGGTACTTTGGGACCGGTTGACAGAAAATGCCAATTGCGTGACCAAGTGCGCCACGCCACTATTAAGTCTTTACCAATGGCTATACGACACGCGGCGGCGGAGCAGTCCAATCGCCCACGCGGCGAAGTAATGGCGTTGCCGCCGCTTCGTCTTACCCACCCCAGGCTACATAAACCTATCCCCATCGCTATTCTCATCGCCATTCTCCTCGCCATGGTTCACACGCACCACCTCGTCGGCGCGGCCACCAAACTCTACACCTCTGAGAGGCGAGGCTCCTCTACGAGGCAAATTTAAACGCGCCACTGGGCATGAGCGCGCCGAGGACATGGCGAATCAGCGCATGCGGCGTACATGTGCTTCCGTCACCGACCGGGCCCGAGCGCGCTGATTTCGGCGCGCATGTCGCCAGAGGAGCGGCGCCAGCCTCAGTGGCATCCCGCCAACGAGGCCTCCTGGACGGTGTTCTTCGAGGACCGCTTCAAGGCGGAACTCGGCGACATCCTCGACCATGGCCCTTTTTTGGGGCGCAACAATGCCGCGGAGCGCCACGTCTGGTGGATCAAATCCGGCTGCACTCTCGCCCGGGTCCTCGACCACATCGAGCGGCAGATGAGGCTGGGAAGGAACCGCCGCACCACGGCCACGCCTACTCCCAATCCCGTTCCCCTCGCCGTCACCAAGGAAGAGCTAGAGGAAGCGCCTCCGCGTCGGTGGACTAGGAGCCAGACCCTCGTCATCAGGGAAGGGCGAGCTCCTCCACAGTCGGCGGGCGATGTCATTCTCCTCCCCGACAGCGACGACGACGACGACGACGTCTGCCCTACCCGCCGATGTACCTCGGCAACCCAGGACAGGGCAGCAGCAGCGTCGCCCCGAAGGTGGAGTCGCCGAGCGATTCTGATAACGAAGACGACGGCGACTACGCCAAGATCTACAAGGCCCTCGGCATGTAGTTGCCCTTTTTTTAAATCCCATCTAAATATGTAAAAATCGCCTATATTCGGCCAACTTCAATGAATTTTGGCGTTTTTTCATTGATTTTGTCAAATTTCGCCGCTTGGGTAGGGGGACGGCTGGGAAATGTGGCTCTCTCAGGGAGAAAAATAGCGTCAGGCGCCCCCAGGAGGCGCTATTTAGCACCAAAAATCGCCGCCGGGGGGCGAGCGGCTGGAGATGCTCTTACAGATTGGAGGGATTTAGCACCGGCCTGTGCACCCAAGCCGAATTTAGCGCCGTGGAAAACTGGTTGCAAAATTCGGCGCAATTAAAATTTCCGCGAGAAAACCCACCTGTGGGCCCGCTGTTTTGGCGATTACGAGCTCGTCATCCTCATCACCTCTTCTCCCGGGCCATTTAATGCGATCATCGATAGACTTTGGCAGTCAAATCGACCATGCAGCGGCATAATGGCTAACTACCTCCGTGGCTCCTGAGTTGTCCCGTCGCGTCTACACCCCTCCCCGCGCGTAGTCTAGACCGCTCCCGCCTTCCCTCACGACTATAATATCCCCTCGCCTTCTCAGTGAGCTCACACTCTTCTCTCTTCTCTACTCGCACCTTTTGTTCCCATTTAGTCCCATACCGCTGCGCTAACAAACTTTGACCCAGTTTAAATAGCGTGGTGCTGACCAACTTGTCGCCGAAGACAGAAGTGGCCTGTCACCCCAGGTGGCTCTAGCAGTGTTGGCGGGAGTCAGTAGTACGGTGTGAAGTCAGTCATTTGTCATTCTCTCCTTTATTTATTTTTATTCATAATGAATATTAAAATTATCCAGGGTCTACCTCACCTTCCTACCCTACCCAGCGTGCCGGCGACGACGCAGGGCTCTAGCAGTCTTTATTTATTTTTATTCATAATAAATATTGTGATGTCAGTCTTTTGTCATTCTTTCCTTTATTTATTTTTATTCATAATAAATATTAAAATTATCCAGGGGTCTACCTCACCTTCCTACCCTACCTAGGGTGCCGGCGACGACGCAAGGAAAGACGACATATCGATGCTACCCTGCCGCATGTCAATGATCCACCTCCTAGGCCATCGTCTTGGGGACTGTTAACATGTTAGCTATGCCACCCCTAAGTGTGAACGTTTTACTTAATATTATCGAGTGGTCAAGCTCGCCTTCTTACGCTTCCTATGATGCTGGCGAAGACTATCGATGCTACCCTGCCGCTTGCTCACAAATCATCTCCTAGTCCGCCGTCGCGGGGATTGTTAGAATTTCACACTATGGCACATGTAAGAGTGCAAATTCTTTCATAAAGTTATCTTCTCCCCGCTAACATTTTTTTATCATAATATCACTAATAGGGAAGTGCTTACGGGCTCACCAAGTACCAGTGTGGATCACTATGAGTCATGCCAATAGTACTTTGGGACCAGTTGACCGAAAATCCCAATTGCGTGACCAAGTGTGCCACGCCACTATTAAGTCTTCACCAATGGTGGTGGCGGAGCAGTCCAATCGCCGACACCGCAAAGTTATGGTGTTCTCGCCGCTTTGTCTTGCCCGCCCGCGGCTACATAAATCCGTCCCCGTCGCCATTCTCCTCGCCAGTCTTCCCCTCCTCTCCTCGTCATTCTCCTCGCCAAGGTTCACAGGCACTACCACGTCGGCGCAGTGCCAATGGGTTTGATGGCCGAACCCTGCACCTCTGGGAGGCGACGCTCCTGTACGAGGCCAACTTCCACGCGCCGTCGGGCATGAGCGCGCCGAGGACAAGGCGAATCAGCGCAAGCGGCGTACTTGTGCCTCCGCCACCGACCGGGCCCGAGCGTGTCGCCAAAATCGAGGAGCGGCGCCAGCCTCAGTGGCATTTTGCCAACGAGGACTCCTAGACTGGGTTCTTCCAGGACTGCTTCAAGGCGGAACTCGGCGGCATCCCCTAATATGGCCCTGTTTTGGGGCGCAACAATGTTGCGGGCCACCGCGTCTTGTGGAGCAAACCCGGGCGCACTGTCGCCCGGGTCCTTGACCACATCGAGCTGCAGATGAGGCGGGGAAGGATCCGCCGCACCATGGCCACGCGTACTCCCACTCCCGTTCCTCTCGCCGTCATCAAGGAGGAGCCAGAGGAAGCGCAGCCGCGCCGGTGGACCAGGAGCCAGACCCTTGTCATCAGAGATGGGCGAGCTCCTCCACAGTCGGCGGGCGATGTCATCCTCCTCTCCGACAGCGACGACAACGACGACGTCTTCCCTACCCCGCTGATTTACCTCGTCGACCCAGGACAGGGCAGCAGCAGCGCCGCCACGAAGGCGGAGTCGCCGAGCGACTCCGATTACGATGGCGGCGGCGACTACACCAAGATGTACAAGGCTCTCGGCATGTAGTTGCCTTTTTCTAAATCCTATACAACTATGTAAAAATCGCCTATATTCGGCCAACTTCAATGAAATAGTAGTAGTTTCCAAAATTTTGCCCTTTTTTCATTGATTTTGTCAAATTTCGCCCCTTGGGCTTGGAGGACGGCTGGGAAATGTGGCTCTCACAGGGCAAAAAATAGCGCCGGGCGCCCCCAGGAGGCGCTATCTAGCGCCGAAAATCGCCCCTGGGGGGCGAACGGCTGGAAATGCTCTTAGAGATTGGAGGGATTTAGCGCCGCCCGGCGCACCCAAGCTGAGCACAGCGCTGGGGAAAACTGGTTGCAAAATTTGACGCAATTAAAATTTCAGCGAGAAAACCCGCCGGTGGGCCCGCTGTTTCAGCGATTACGAGCTCGTCGTCCTCATCACCTCTTCTCCCGGGCCATTTAATGCGGCTATCGGCAGACTTTGGCAGTCAAATCGACCATGCGGCGGCATAATGGCGAACCACCACCGTGGGCTCCTGAGTTGTCCCGTCGTGTCTATACCCCTCTCTACGCAGAGTGTATACCGCTCCCGACTTCCCTCACGGCTATAAAATCCCCTCTCCTTGTCGGTGAGCTCATTCTCTTGTCTCCTCTCTACTTGCCCACTTCTCCCCTGAAGCTCGCCCACTCGTCCCTGTTGACCACCAATGGCAGAGCGCTTTTTAGGCGTCGGCGAACGGTTTTGGATGGCTGCATTAGGAGGTGGACACACTGCTGATGGAGGCGAACTACCAGGCGCCGCTGGATTTTCGCGTGCCGTGTACGTGGCGCCACAACAACGGTGCTGTTTTGGTACCACCCGTCCCCACTGACATGGAGAGCGTCATAGACGCCATTAGGGGCACCAAGCCGACAGACGCCCAACGAGGTCCACGCTGGGCGGCGAGCAATATGCCGATATGGACGTCATACTTCGAGTAGTGTCACCGCGAGCGTCTCATTTCCACTAATGGCGCTGCCATTTTCGTTGGGCGCCTCAACACCGACGGCCCTCGGGCGTGCCCGGACGCACACTCCAAGCCGTCCTCGACCACCTCGAGGATGGCGACACGCCGCGGCTAGAGTACCCGCCGCCATGCTTCTCTTGATGCCAAGGCGCGTCATGAATTCCTTCGCACAACACCTCGGCTTTGTCGCCGTCCTCCGCCGCGACCACTTCTGACTCCTCTGGCTCGGTGCCGTGCACTCCCCTCGTTTCCGTGAATCCGGAGCCCGAGACTGAGCCATAGGACACGTTGCTCCGGTGACGCAGGCGTGGAGACAACAGTATCGCCTGGTCTTGTGTGGATATTATATGAGACCAACTATGGTTTGACCCAAAGCTACTGAAACACTTCTTCAGATCAAGCGAGATATGCCAGGGGCAACTCAAGCATACTAGGATTTCTAGAAGTTTGGAAAAGGTCATACCATGCCGTTGAAATTAAAACAAACATGGCTCATTGGGAGGCAACGAAAAGAAACTGAATATTAGAGAGGTTTCTAGTATACTTGCACGAGCTTATGCAGGGTGTTGACCAACTTGTCGCCGAAGACGAATAGCTGGCTTCACTGGCTGTGTCGAGGCAGAAGCGTTCACTACGTACTGCTGGCTGGGTCTGGCTCGACGGCCTGTCAGCACAGGTGGCGCTAGCAGTGTTGCGGGGAGCCAGTAGCACAGTCACTACTGCAGAATAGCCTATAGCCACAAGCACATTAGTGACAAGCAAAAATATGCATGTCACTGGTAATAGGTATCAGCGACAGTAAGTGGTACGCCTGTCACTAGTAAATCTCGGCAGATGGTGGTAGAAATTACTAGTGACAGTATCGTATTTTTCGCCTGTCACAGGTAATTCCAGATAATACTAGTGACAGGTCCATAGACTTCCCTGTCACTGGTCACGTGTATACCAATGACAGGCATAATTTTGCTCGTCACTAGTATTCACGCGAAATTCGGCAAAGAATGTTTTAGACGAGTTCGTCGGTTTGAACCCCATTGGGCCCAAGTTTGTTTTGTTTTTGCTTTTTTCTTCTCGTAAAAGCTGGAGGGTCGATGGTTATATGGTTGTCCTATTTTCCATTTATATTGAGTCGCTCTTGTGAGTTAACTTGAATTTACGTGTGTTTTATGATGGATCAAAATTAGCTATACATATAGGACCACAGGCCACAAAATTTTCACGATCATGTGAACGAGTTTATTGATATCGCCGATCGAGATATGTTAAGAAAGGGTGACACGAATATATGTTGTTCGTTTAGTTATTGTCGAAACTTAACGATGTTTTAAAGGAAATTTGGGTCCTTATAGATGCACTTGATGTGTCGGGGTTTAATGGAAGGTTATACAAGGTCCACAAGTCATGGGAGGAGGCTGAGATTGTTGCTGATGATGAAGGGTTAGATGGCGAGGCACGTCATGAAGAGTAGGCTGAAGAAAATACGATGGAATTTAGAGATTTTGTACAAGATAGAGACAGGACCGGAGATGATTCAAATAATTTTACCAAAATGGTCAACAACCCTCATTTGCAAGAGCAGTTTCTGAGAGACAGAGAACGATAGAGCGAGCGATAGATAGTGTATCAAGTTGCAAATGCTGGTAAAAGACTTAGACACTTCCTTGTGTCCCGCTTGCTATCCGAGTACATCCGCCTATCGGTGGCACTTGAAATTCTAAGTATGAAGGCGGTTCATAACGACACAGACGAAAGACTCGATGGTAAATTAGAGTATCTTAGAAAGGTCTTGACGAAGGGGAACGTGTTCCCTAGGATTTGTGATGAAGCCAAGAAAATATTCCTATATTCCATGCTTTTTAATGGTTTCTCCAAGTTTTATGGATGTTATGAATTTTGCATTAGTTTTGCTGATTTGTTCCGTATATTCTATGTGAACCCAAAAAAAAATATACCAGGCTTAACGAACTATCTAGCGTGAACAATAAAGAAAAACTCACGGTACATGGCGAAAAAAAAATCGCGGGACCCGCCAAATAGTGGAGTATGCCACGATCCTAAAACTTTGGATCGATTTTGAGTTGCAGTTTTCTCCCGAGCCACCGCCAGTCCTCCTCCTCCCGCAGACGCCGCCGCGAGGCCTCCCCAGTCCCCACCAATGCCGCGCCACCAGGACTCCCCGCCGATGCCGCGCTGCCAGGTCTGCCTGCCGACGCCGCGCCGCCAGGCCTCCCCCGCCTACGTCCCCGATGTTGCCATTCCTCCGCGCCACCTACGCGCGCCGTCGTCAACGGGGTTGCTGCTGATTGCCGTCGCCGGGACCGCTGCTGGTCGCCCCTCTGCCGCCATCGACGGAGGAGTGCAGCTATGCCGCCATCAACGGTTTGTCCCACTCTCCCATCTATGCCCTGTGTCCGGCCATGTAGTTCCTGTCGATTACATTATATGCAGGGCCGAATTTACCAGTTCATCAAATAGATCTAGCTGAACATGATCGATCACTGAAGGGTGGGAATAGTTGAATCAGTTTATTATGGATCTGCTCCATTTGATTTGCATTGCCATCAAGTACCAGGAGCTTTCCATTTTTATTGTTTCTTGCTATTGGTGTTTGTCCATCAGCTGGATGTTCAGGCTGGCTATCGTTGACTGTTTTATCTTCTTGGTTCAAAGCGGCTATTTGCTGGTACCTTGTTGGACTATACGATTCACTCTTCATCTCGGCACACATCTGATGCATAGCCTTCACTCATGTGTGTTGGTCAAATAATGTCTAACTGAACCTTGTAGCTCCTATTGTGTGTTCTTCTGATGAAATACGGGAGATTATGTGTTCCGGTTGCATGTCTTAGTTAGGCAGTCTTGTTACTGCTAGGTCATCTGATGCATAGCAATTTGCTCCTCCTTGAAACTCTGGAGCTTATATTTTTACTCCTAGCTACTAATAATTATATTTAGAAGATCTCTCTGTCCATCGCTGCTGTTTTTTTTTTTTTTTGCTGAATTGCTGCCTGGACGACCCTTTCTCCAGGTTTAACAACTTCCCATTTTCTCAACGTGCACTCTTCATTGATGATGTAAAAATTGCATGGATAAAATAGTTTAATTTCACAACTCCAAACAGAATTTTCTGGAGTGCAAGTACAACCGGGGAAAATTGGAGTTTGGTCTGCTCCTGTAGGGTGATTCCCTGCAAGTAGACTGCTGTGGACCAGCTGATGGATAAAACTGGGCAAACTGTCTTGATGTATGACTTAATATTATTCTGGAGGATTTGAACATTTAACCGTGGATTGTGTAAACATAGTCCTAGCCACAGGATCCAAGCATCATTAGTACCAGATGTGTCACAACTGAAAAGAAATGAAATATGGAAGTGCCATAAAGAAAGGTTCAAACGAATTAAGCTTCGTTCAAATTTCACTACTTGTTAATATGTAAATCACCTTCACAATGCTGCTAGTATGTAGGTAACCAGTGGGACTTGTTAACCTATAGATCAGTGGCCTTTCTATTTGACACGTGCACATTTTACCACAACTGGTTGCTGATACTGTTCTATGCACATATTATCTTTAAATGTGTGAATGCATTGCGAGTAAAAGTATTTTACATCATCAGTATTAATGTTTTAGGGACTCTGGTAAGCTGATTTTTGAGCGCCTACAGAGAGAACTCAAGGCTCCACGACTTGTACAAACTGAAGGTACTGTTTTCTTCACCAAATTGATGTTTATGGTTTACCTTTTTTTATTAATAGTATAACTATGCGAGCGATTCCCAGTACCAATTCTTTGTTCCTGTTTGTAGGAATGGAAGAATCTTCTGACATCTATGACTGATCTGCTGATGATTCTGATTCACCTCCAGCTTCTCTAACTGAAGAAGTTGTTGCAGAACAAACTTAGTGGATGTCCCACGTATGTGGCAACACAGCACGCATGCCAAGTGCACTAGCGCTAGCCCACGCCATGGCTTCCTCCTTAATCTTGGCAATCAGGTTGTTCGTGGAGGGCTGGGCTCCGTCGAATAATGCTGTCATGGCAGTGCTTCCATGTCATCAAGGGACGAGAAGCGAGATGGAGGCGAACCTTTGCGCATTGGTTTGGTCGTGCTCTACCTTGCGTGGCGCCACCGGTCAGCAAGCGCGGTGTGCTGGTCAGGCGGTCTTAAGGTCATCCTAAGTCTTTTATGTGGATTATCCAAAATACTTTCTATGTGGTTTACTGATGAGTATATGCTAAGACCGTAACGACCACATCTTCTACTCTTGCCTACTATTATTAAAAAAATTATGGTCTAAAATTTTGGTTGTGATGCTTATCTTATTTCCTTTAACATTTTTATTGTGGCAAAACGAATGGATTCGAGATATTTGGAAGTATTGTTGACCATGGTGTTTCTTTGTGTAGCTTAATGCTTTCAGAAGTATATTGGAAGAGGGATCGAGGATGATATGGGAAATGGTAGAGGCGTTGTCCAAGGTAAATGGTTCTATTATATATTACGGTGTGTCACTATTTTAGACTGTGTAATTGAAGCGGAGTAGCTCCAAAGTTGTTGTACCATCGTACTAAGGCCAGCTTGTGTTGTTTTTTATGGTATTTAATATAAGCAGTTCCAGAATAGCTCTTTTTGACAAAAAGGATATCAAAATATCTCATTGTGTGTGTGTGTGTGACTAGTAGGATTTATAAAATCTTTGATATTAACGGTTAAAGTTTGCTATGTTCAACTGCTTAGATTTCCACCCTCAGACTAAGGTTAGATGGTTGATTTTATACTGTAAAACATATACAATAATATAATATATTTTTTAGATTACATTTGTCCCCCAAAATTGCTCTACTTTGAATATGTATAATATTGACTTGTTTTCATTTTTCTACAACTTATAATTGCTCTTTGTTCCAAAAATGTTTGCAGGTTCAGTTGATAAGATTATCAAATTTTGGGACCTTGAGACATTTGAGTTGATTGGCTATAATATATCATAACGAATGATTTACAAAGTGCACTATCACTATGTGGCCGTGTGGTAAACTTATGTGTCTAAAATATTTAGATTTTGCATTAAGTGGTAGATGCATCCAGTCATACGCTTGGCTTCAATGGAGTTTAATTTAAACTAAGTTCCAACGTTCTTAAATATGTTTACCCTTTTTTAATTCTGGCTAAATATTACCCTTTGCAAGGAGTGAAAATAACACAAAGATCACACTGTACCATTTCAATCAGATAGGGGCTCCGCTGCATTTATATTTACAACTGACATCACCCCATTTTCAGTGTCATTAGCTTTGTCTTGGTCATCAAGAAAACTTCCTCCAAACATTTTACACATATTGCTCTTAGATTTTTTTAGCACCTTCTAGGCCATTAATACGAGGATTAACCAGCAAGTTGTTGTGTTGAATGCCATCTTCTAGGAGACCTTTAGTATCAGCCATATTACTGTTTCAGTGTAAGCTAGCTATACATGTTCAACTTCAAACATAATTATAATATAAATGACCACAACTTTGTATCTCTTGATATTTTTTATTTTACATATAAGTCATATGACATGCTTTCCTCAAGTATCTTTGGTTTTTCTTTCAGGCTACGAAATGTGAGTAGGTCGGAGCAAATGAGTACTAGGCAGAACATGTCGGAAGCTTTGATGTTTCACAAGAGTTGAACATTTATAGTTTATTCGTTTAGGTGTTGATTATTTTCAAATGACTACAAATTGTTTTGGATATTGTGCTATCGATCTTAATTCAGCTTTGGATATTACTTGTTTTCAGATTTTTGTTATCAATGAATGTCTATGATCATATTGTGTTATCGATGTTCAAATGTGATATATTTTTTATTAATTTTTTTATTTGTAGAATATATACTAGTGACAGGCTTACTATCAAATTAGAAAAGGACCTGTCGCTGCTAAAATAGTCTAACGAGGTAAAAGTGCCGCCTATCAAAACTTACTAGTGACAGACACAAATAAACGGCTGTCGCTAGTACATATATTACTAGTGACGGGCGTTTGTCTGTCACTAGTAAGCTATTACCAGTGACTAGTTACTAGTGACAGACACCATGCCAGTCACTAGTGCACCTTTTGGGCCTGTCACTGGTAGACTATTCTGCAGTAGTGAGTGTGATGTCAGTCTTTTGTCATTCTTTATGTATTATCTTCTCTCTTTATTTTTTTTTCATATTAAATATTAAAATTATCCAGGGGTCTACCTCACCTTCCTACCTACCCAGCGTTCCGACGACGACGACGCAGGGAAAGACGACATATCGATGTTATCCTGCCGCATGTCAATGATCGACCTCCTAGACCGCCGTCTTGGGGACTGTTAACATGCTAGCTATGCCACCGCTAAGTGTGAACGTTTTACTTAATATTAATGAGTGGTCAAGCTCGCCTTCGTACGCTACCTATCATGCTGGCGAAGACTATCGATGCTACCCCACCGCTTGCTGACGATTCATCTCCTAGTCTGCCGTTGCGGGAATTGTTAGAATTTATCACTATGCCACCTGTAAGTGTGCAACTTCTTTCATAACGTTATCTTCTCCCCACTAACATTTTTTATCTTAATATCACTAATAGGGAAGTGCTTTGGGACCAGTTGACAGAAAATGCCAATTGCGTGACCAGGTGCGCCACGCCACTATTAAGTCTTTACCAATGGCTATACGACACGTGGCGGCGGAGCAATCTAATCGCCCACACGGCGAAGTTATGGCGTTGCCACCGCTTCGTCTTGCCCACCCACGGATACATAAACCCGTCCCGCCGCCATTCTCCTCGCCATTCTTCCCCTCCTCTCCTCGCCATTCTCCTCGCCATGGTTCACAGACACAACCTCGTCGGCGCGGCCGTCAATGGGTTCGGCCGCCGAACCCTACACCTCGGTGAGGCGAGGCTCCTATACGAGGCGAACTTCCACGCTCCGCCGGGCATGAGCGCGCCGGTGACTCAGTGCAGGCGGCGTACCTGTGCCTCCGCCACCGATCGGGCCTAAGCGCGTCGTCGAAATGGAGGAGATTCAGACGCGCATGTCGGTGGAGGAGCGCCGCCAGCCTCAGTGGCATCCCGCCAACGAGGCCTCTTGGACGGCGTTCTTCGAGGACCGCTTCAAGGCGGAACTCAGCGACATCCTCGACCACGGCCCTGTTTCGGGGCGCAACAATGCCGCAGGCCGCAGCGTCTGGTGGAGAAAACCCGGGCGCACTCTCGCCCGGTTCCTCGACCACATCGAGCGGCAGATGAGGCGGGGAAGGAACCACCCCACCAAGGCCACGCCTAGTCCCAGTCCCGTTCCTCTCGCCGTCAGCAAGGAGGAGCCAGAGGAAGCGCAGCCGCACCGATGGACCAGGAGCCATACCCTCATCATCAGAGATGGGCGAGCTCCTCCACAGTCGGTGGGCGATGTCATCCTTCTCTCCAACAGCGACGACAACGAAGACGTTCCCTCCCCGCGGATGTACCTCGGCGACCCAAGACAGGGCAGCGGCAGCGCCGCCCCGAAGGCGGAGTCGCCGAGCAACTCCGATGACGACGACGGCGGCGACTACATCAAGATGTACAAGGCCCTCGGCATGTAGTTTCCTTTTTTTAAATCCCGTATATAAAAATCGCCTTTATTCGGTCAACTTCAATGAAATCGTAGTAGTTTGCCAAAATTTTGCCAATTTTGAGTGATTTTGTCAAATTTTGCCGCTTGGAAAATGTGGCTCTCGCAGGGCGAAAAATAGCGCCGGGCGCCCCGAGGAGGCGCTATTTAGAGCAGAAAATCGCCCCTAGGGGGCGAACGGCTGGAGATGCTCTTAGAGATTGGAGGGATTTAGCGCCGGCCAGCGCACCCTAGCCGAATTCAGCGCCGGGGAAAACTGGTTGCAAAATTCGGCGCAATTAAAATTTCAGCGAGAAAACCGGCTGGTGGGCCCGCTGTTTCGGCGATTATGAGCTCTTCGTTCTCATCACCTCTTCTCCCGCTCCATTTAATGCGGCCGTCCGCAGACTTTGGCATTCAAATCGACCATGCGGCGGCATAATGGCGAACCACCGCCGTGGGCTCCTGAGTTTTCCCGTCGCCCTCTCCGCGCAAAGTCTACACCGCTCCCGCCTTCCCTCACGGCTATACAATCCCCTCGCCTTGTCGGTGAGCTCACACTCTTCTCTATTCTCTACTCTCCCACTTCTCCCCCGAAGCTCGCCCACTCGTCCCTCTTGATCACCAATGGCGGAGCGCATTCTAGGCGTCGGCGAACGGTTTTGGATGGCTGCATTAGGAGGAGGCCACACTCCTGATGGAGGCAAACTACCAGGCGCCGCCGGATTTTCGCGTGCCGGGTACGTGGCGCCTCAGCAACGGTGCCGTTTTGGTACCACCCGTCCCCACCAACATGGAGAGCGCCACCGAGATAGACGCCATTAGGGGCACCATGCCGACGGACGCCCAACAAAGTCCCCGCTGGGCGGCGAGCAATACGCCTATATGGACGTCATACTTCGTGTAGTGCCACCGCGAGAGGCTCATTTCCACTAATGGTGCTGCCATTTTCGTCGGGCGCCTCAACACCGATGGCTCTCGGGGGTGCTAGGACGGACACTCGAGGCCGTCCTCGACCACCTCAAGGATGGCGACACACCGCAGATAGAGTACCCGCCGCCATGCTTCTCTTGATGCGGAGGCGCGTCATGAATTCCTTGGCGCAACACCTTGGCTTTGTCGTCGCCCTCTGCCACGACCACTTCTGACTCCTCCGGCTCGGTGCCGTGCACTCCCCTCGTTTCCGTGAATCCGGAGCCCGATACTGAGGCATAGGAGATGTTGCTCCGGTGGCACAGGCGTGGAGACAACCATATCATAAAAGAGGGTCGTCGTCGCGAGCCCTCGCCTCCCCAGCGCGCCCTCCTGGTGAAGCAGAAGGCAGTTTGACGTTGACAATCACGGTAAAGGAGGAACACGCCGCGTGGGTGGTTGAAGACATCAAGAACAGTATCGCCTTGTCTTGTGTGGATATTATATGAGACCAACTATGGTTTGACCCAAAGCTACTGAAACACTTCTTCAGATCAAGCGAGATATTCCAGGGGCAACTGAAGCATACTAGGATTTCCAGAAGTTTGGAAAAGATCATACCATGCCGTTGAAAATAAAACAAACATGGCTTATTGGGAAGCAAGAAAAAGAAACTGAATATTAGAGAACTTTCTAGTATACTTGCACAAGCTTATGCAATACCCGCACAAAATCGTGCTATACGTAGTACACTCTGATACGCATAGTACACTCTGATACCACTGCTGGTCTACGGTGCGGAATTTAAAAAGACCTACATATTATGCCAAGCTAACTATGCAAATAACGAGGCATGCCCATACATGCGAGGATCTGGAAAACGACTCACGGGCAACGGATTCTATGTAGTCATAGAATAGTTCTGAACAATCATAGATCCTCACAACTAGTACTAGTTGCAAGGTTGTTGGTAAGTCTTCCCTCCTTAGAATCACACGTGTAATCAATCTTATGGTGTGCACGTGTACGCTGATACGTCATACACGTATCCATAATTTCTGATGTTCCATGTTGTTTTCATGTCATATGCTACATGTTTCCTTTACACGTTATGCCATTTTTATCGATTTTCTGGGACTAACCTATTCACAAGATGTCCCGTCGCGTCTACACCCCTCCCCGCGCGTAGTCTAGACCGCTCCCGCCTTCCCTCACGACTATAATATCCCCTCGCCTTCTCAGTGAGCTCACACTCTTCTCTCTTCTCTACTCGCACCTTTTGTTCCCATTTAGTCCCATACCGCTGCGCTAACAAACTTTGACCCAGTTTAAATAGCGTGGTGCTGACCAACTTGTCGCCGAAGACAGAAGTGGCCTGTCACCCCAGGTGGCTCTAGCAGTGTTGGCGGGAGTCAGTAGTACGGTGTGAAGTCAGTCATTTGTCATTCTCTCCTTTATTTATTTTTATTCATAATGAATATTAAAATTATCCAGGGTCTACCTCACCTTCCTACCCTACCCAGCGTGCCGGCGACGACGCAGGGCTCTAGCAGTCTTTATTTATTTTTATTCATAATAAATATTGTGATGTCAGTCTTTTGTCATTCTTTCCTTTATTTATTTTTATTCATAATAAATATTAAAATTATCCAGGGGTCTACCTCACCTTCCTACCCTACCTAGGGTGCCGGCGACGACGCAAGGAAAGACGACATATCGATGCTACCCTGCCGCATGTCAATGATCCACCTCCTAGGCCATCGTCTTGGGGACTGTTAACATGTTAGCTATGCCACCCCTAAGTGTGAACGTTTTACTTAATATTATCGAGTGGTCAAGCTCGCCTTCTTACGCTTCCTATGATGCTGGCGAAGACTATCGATGCTACCCTGCCGCTTGCTCACAAATCATCTCCTAGTCCGCCGTCGCGGGGGATTGTTAGAATTTCACACTATGGCACATGTAAGAGTGCAAATTCTTTCATAAAGTTATCTTCTCCCCGCTAACATTTTTTAATCATAATATCACTAATAGGGAAGTGCTTACGGGCTCACCAAGTACCAGTGTGGATCACTATGAGTCATGGCAATAGTACTTTGGGACCAGTTGACCGAAAATCCCAATTGCGTGACCAAGTGTGCCACGCCACTATTAAGTCTTCACCAATGGTGGTGGCGGAGCAGTCCAATCGCCGACACGGCGAAGTTATGGTGTTCTCGCCGCTTTGTCTTGCCCGCCCGCGGCTACATAAATCCGTCCCCGTCGCCATTCTCCTCGCCAGTCTTCCCCTCCTCTCCTCGTCATTCTCCTCGCCAAGGTTCACAGGCACTACCACGTCGGCGCAGTGCCAATGGGTTTGATGGCCGAACCCTGCACCTCTGGGAGGCGACGCTCCTGTACGAGGCCAACTTCCACGCGCCGTCGGGCATGAGCGCGCCGAGGACAAGGCGAATCAGCGCAAGCGGCGTACTTGTGCCTCCGCCACCGACCGGGCCCGAGCGTGTCGCCAAAATCGAGGAGCGGCGCCAGCCTCAGTGGCATTTTGCCAACGAGGACTCCTAGACTGGGTTCTTCCAGGACTGCTTCAAGGCGGAACTCGGCGGCATCCCCTAATATGGCCCTGTTTTGGGGCGCAACAATGTTGCGGGCCACCGCGTCTTGTGGAGCAAACCCGGGCGCACTGTCGCCCGGGTCCTTGACCACATCGAGCTGCAGATGAGGCGGGGAAGGATCCGCCGCACCATGGCCACGCGTACTCCCACTCCCGTTCCTCTCGCCGTCATCAAGGAGGAGCCAGAGGAAGCGCAGCCGCGCCGGTGGACCAGGAGCCAGACCCTTGTCATCAGAGATGGGCGAGCTCCTCCACAGTCGGCGGGCGATGTCATCCTCCTCTCCGACAGCGACGACAACGACGACGTCTTCCCTACCCCGCTGATTTACCTCGTCGACCCAGGACAGGGCAGCAGCAGCGCCGCCACGAAGGCGGAGTCGCCGAGCGACTCCGATTACGATGGCGGCGGCGACTACACCAAGATGTACAAGGCTCTCGGCATGTAGTTGCCTTTTTCTAAATCCTGTACAACTATGTAAAAATCGCCTATATTCGGCCAACTTCAATGAAATAGTAGTAGTTTCCAAAATTTTGCCCTTTTTTCATTGATTTTGTCAAATTTCGCCCCTTGGGCTTGGAGGACGGCTGGGAAATGTGGCTCTCACAGGGCAAAAAATAGCGCCGGGCGCCCCCAGGAGGCGCTATCTAGCGCCGAAAATCGCCCCTGGGGGGCGAACGGCTGGAAATGCTCTTAGAGATTGGAGGGATTTAGCGCCGCCCGGCGCACCCAAGCTGAGCACAGCGCTGGGGAAAACTGGTTGCAAAATTTGGCGCAATTAAAATTTCAGCGAGAAAACCCGCCGGTGGGCCCGCTGTTTCAGCGATTACGAGCTCGTCGTCCTCATCACCTCTTCTCCCGGGCCATTTAATGCGGCTATCGGCAGACTTTGGCAGTCAAATCGACCATGCGGCGGCATAATGGCGAACCACCACCGTGGGCTCCTGAGTTGTCCCGTCGTGTCTATACCCCTCTCTACGCAGAGTGTATACCGCTCCCGACTTCCCTCACGGCTATAAAATCCCCTCTCCTTGTCGGTGAGCTCATTCTCTTGTCTCCTCTCTACTTGCCCACTTCTCCCCTGAAGCTCGCCCACTCGTCCCTGTTGACCACCAATGGCAGAGCGCTTTTTAGGCGTCGGCGAACGGTTTTGGATGGCTGCATTAGGAGGTGGACACACTGCTGATGGAGGCGAACTACCAGGCGCCGCTGGATTTTCGCGTGCCGTGTACGTGGCGCCACAACAACGGTGCTGTTTTGGTACCACCCGTCCCCACTGACATGGAGAGCGTCATAGACGCCATTAGGGGCACCAAGCCGACAGACGCCCAACGAGGTCCACGCTGGGCGGCGAGCAATATGCCGATATGGACGTCATACTTCGAGTAGTGTCACCGCGAGCGTCTCATTTCCACTAATGGCGCTGCCATTTTCGTTGGGCGCCTCAACACCGACGGCCCTCGGGCGTGCCCGGACGCACACTCCAAGCCGTCCTCGACCACCTCGAGGATGGCGACACGCCGCGGCTAGAGTACCCGCCGCCATGCTTCTCTTGATGCCAAGGCGCGTCATGAATTCCTTCGCACAACACCTCGGCTTTGTCGCCGTCCTCCGCCGCGACCACTTCTGACTCCTCTGGCTCGGTGCCGTGCACTCCCCTCGTTTCCGTGAATCCGGAGCCCGAGACTGAGCCATAGGACACGTTGCTCCGGTGACGCAGGCGTGGAGACAACAGTATCGCCTGGTCTTGTGTGGATATTATATGAGACCAACTATGGTTTGACCCAAAGCTACTGAAACACTTCTTCAGATCAAGCGAGATATGCCAGGGGCAACTCAAGCATACTAGGATTTCTAGAAGTTTGGAAAAGGTCATACCATGCCGTTGAAATTAAAACAAACATGGCTCATTGGGAGGCAACGAAAAGAAACTGAATATTAGAGAGGTTTCTAGTATACTTGCACGAGCTTATGCAGGGTGTTGACCAACTTGTCGCCGAAGACGAATAGCTGGCTTCACTGGCTGTGTCGAGGCAGAAGCGTTCACTACGTACTGCTGGCTGGGTCTGGCTCGACGGCCTGTCAGCACAGGTGGCGCTAGCAGTGTTGCGGGGAGCCAGTAGCACAGTAATGTGATGTCAGTCTTTTGTCATTCTTTTTGTATTATCTTCTCTCTTTATTTTTTTTTCATATTAAATATTAAAATTATCCAGGGGTCTACCTCACCTTCCTACCTACCCAGCGTTCCGACGACGACGACGCAGGGAAAGACGACATATCGATGTTATCCTGCCGCATGTCAATGATCGACCTCCTAGACCGCCGTCTTGGGGACTGTTAACATGCTAGCTATGCCACCGCTAAGTGTGAACGTTTTACTTAATATTAATGAGTGGTCAAGCTCGCCTTCGTACGCTACCTATCATGCTGGCGAAGACTATCGATGCTACCCCACCGCTTGCTGACGATTCATCTCCTAGTCTGCCGTTGCGGGAATTGTTAGAATTTATCACTATGCCACCTGTAAGTGTGCAACTTCTTTCATAACGTTATCTTCTCCCCACTAACATTTTTTATCTTAATATCACTAATAGGGAAGTGCTTTGGGACCAGTTGACAGAAAATGCCAATTGCGTGACCAGGTGCGCCACGCCACTATTAAGTCTTTACCAATGGCTATACGACACGTGGCGGCGGAGCAATCTAATCGCCCACACGGCGAAGTTATGGCGTTGCCACCGCTTCGTCTTGCCCACCCACGGATACATAAACCCGTCCCGCCGCCATTCTCCTCGCCATTCTTCCCCTCCTCTCCTCGCCATTCTCCTCGCCATGGTTCACAGACACAACCTCGTCGGCGCGGCCGTCAATGGGTTCGGCCGCCGAACCCTACACCTCGGTGAGGCGAGGCTCCTATACGAGGCGAACTTCCACGCTCCGCCGGGCATGAGCGCGCCGGTGACTCAGTGCAGGCGGCGTACCTGTGCCTCCGCCACCGATCGGGCCTAAGCGCGTCGTCGAAATGGAGGAGATTCAGACGCGCATGTCGGTGGAGGAGCGCCGCCAGCCTCAGTGGCATCCCGCCAACGAGGCCTCTTGGACGGCGTTCTTCGAGGACCGCTTCAAGGCGGAACTCAGCGACATCCTCGACCACGGCCCTGTTTCGGGGCGCAACAATGCCGCAGGCTGCAGCGTCTGGTGGAGAAAACCCGGGCGCACTCTCGCCCGGTTCCTCGACCACATCGAGCGGCAGATGAGGCGGGGAAGGAACCACCCCACCAAGGCCACGCCTAGTCCCAGTCCCGTTCCTCTCGCCGTCAGCAAGGAGGAGCCAGAGGAAGCGCAGCCGCACCGATGGACCAGGAGCCAGACCCTCATCATCAGAGATGGGCGAGCTCCTCCACAGTCGGTGGGCGATGTCATCCTTCTCTCCAACAGCGACGACAACGAAGACGTTCCCTCCCCGCGGATGTACCTCGGCGACCCAAGACAGGGCAGCGGCAGCGCCGCCCCGAAGGCGGAGTCGCCGAGCAACTCCGATGACGACAACGGCGGCGACTACATCAAGATGTACAAGGCCCTCGGCATGTAGTTTCCTTTTTTTAAATCCCGTATATAAAAATCGCCTTTATTCGGTCAACTTCAATGAAATCGTAGTAGTTTGCCAAAATTTTGCCAATTTTGAGTGATTTTGTCAAATTTTGCCGCTTGGAAAATGTGGCTCTCGCAGGGCGAAAAATAGCGCCGGGCGCCCCGAGGAGGCGCTATTTAGAGCAGAAAATCGCCCCTAGGGGGCGAACGGCTGGAGATGCTCTTAGAGATTGGAGGGATTTAGCGCCGGCCAGCGCACCCTAGCCGAATTCAGCGCCGGGGAAAACTGGTTGCAAAATTCGGCGCAATTAAAATTTCAGCGAGAAAACCGGCTGGTGGGCCCGCTGTTTCGGCGATTATGAGCTCTTCGTTCTCATCACCTCTTCTCCCGCTCCATTTAATGCGGCCGTCCGCAGACTTTGGCATTCAAATCGACCATGCGGCGGCATAATGGCGAACCACCGCCGTGGGCTCCTGAGTTTTCCCGTCGCCCTCTCCGCGCAAAGTCTACACCGCTCCCGCCTTCCCTCACGGCTATACAATCCCCTCGCCTTGTCGGTGAGCTCACACTCTTCTCTATTCTCTACTCTCCCACTTCTCCCCCGAAGCTCGCCCACTCGTCCCTCTTGATCACCAATGGCGGAGCGCATTCTAGGCGTCGGCGAACGATTTTGGATGGCTGCATTAGGAGGAGGCCACACTCCTGATGGAGGCAAACTACCAGGCGCCGCCGGATTTTCGCGTGCCGGGTACGTGGCGCCTCAGCAACGGTGCCGTTTTGGTACCACCCGTCCCCACCAACATGGAGAGCGCCACCGAGATAGACGCCATTAGGGGCACCATGCCGACGGACGCCCAACAAAGTCCCCGCTGGGCGGCGAGCAATACGCCTATATGGACGTCATACTTCGTGTAGTGCCACCGCGAGAGGCTCATTTCCACTAATGGTGCTGCCATTTTCGTCGGGCGCCTCAACACCGATGGCTCTCGGGGGTGCTAGGACGGACACTCGAGGCCGTCCTCGACCACCTCAAGGATGGCGACACACCGCAGCTAGAGTACCCGCCGCCATGCTTCTCTTGATGCGGAGGCGCGTCATGAATTCCTTGGCGCAACACCTTGGCTTTGTCGTCGCCCTCTGCCACGACCACTTCTGACTCCTCCGGCTCGGTGCCGTGCACTCCCCTCGTTTCCGTGAATCCGGAGCCCGATACTGAGGCATAGGAGATGTTGCTCCGGTGGCACAGGCGTGGAGACAACCATATCATAAAAGAGGGCCGTCGTCGCGAGCCCTCGCCTCCCCAGCGCGCCCTCCTGGTGAAGCAGAAGGCAGTTTGACGTTGACAATCACGGTAAAGGAGGAACACGCCGCGTGGGTGGTTGAAGACATCAAGAACAGTATCGCCTTGTCTTGTGTGGATATTATATGAGACCAACTATGGTTTGACCCAAAGCTACTGAAACACTTCTTCAGATCAAGCGAGATATTCCAGGGGCAACTGAAGCATACTAGGATTTCCAGAAGTTTGGAAAAGATCATACCATGCCGTTGAAAATAAAACAAACATGGCTTATTGGGAAGCAAGAAAAAGAAACTGAATATTAGAGAACTTTCTAGTATACTTGCACAAGCTTATGCAATACCCGCACAAAATCGTGCTATACGTAGTACACTCTGATACGCATAGTACACTCTGATACCACTGCTGGTCTACGGTGCGGAATTTAAAAAGACCTACATATTATGCCAAGCTAACTATGCAAATAACGAGGCATGCCCATACATGCGAGGATCTGGAAAACGACTCACGGGCAACGGATTCTATGTAGTCATAGAATAGTTCTGAACAATCATAGATCCTCACAACTAGTACTAGTTGCAAGGTTGTTGGTAAGTCTTCCCTCCTTAGAATCACACGTGTAATCAATCTTATGGTGTGCACGTGTACGCTGATACGTCATACACGTATCCATAATTTCTGATGTTCCATGTTGTTTTCATGTCATATGCTACATGTTTCCTTTACACGTTATGCCATTTTTATCGATTTTCTGGGACTAACCTATTCACAAGATGCCACAAAATCAGTTCCTGTTTTCAGCTGTTTTTTGTTTCAGAAAAGTTATTCTGGAAATATTCTCGGAATTGGACGAAACAAAAGCCAAATGTCTTAAAATTCCCGACATGTCATGGAAGTCCAAAGGAAACCCGGAGGGGTGCCCTAGAGCCACCACACCATAGGGTGGCGCGGGTCCCCCTAGCCGTGCAACCGGGTGGTGGGGGCCCCTCGGGAGCCCACCGCCAACGCGCTTTGGCCTATAAAGTCTCCTGAGGCATAAACCCTCAAGATATCAGCCTCCTTCCATGAAAATTTCCGTAGCTCCGCCCCCGCCGCCGACAAGTTTCGGGGAACGGAGTTCCAGCACCCCGCCGGGAGGGGGAAGTGCCCCCGGAGCCATCTCCATCGACTCTACCACCATCTTCATTGTTGTTGCTGTCTCCTTGATGAGGAGGGAGTAGTTCTCCCCTGGGGCTAAGGAATCTACCAATAGCTATGTGTTTCATTTCTCTCTGTCATGGTGTGATCTTTATGTGATCATGAGCTTTGTAATGTAGTTGAATAAGTAGATGTTACCCTTCATTTGTTATGCTACTCAAGTGGTTTTGTTATCAGATCTTCGTAGACACTTTGATCACGGTGTAAAGGTGACGGTGTGTGCACCGTGTGGTTTAGCATGATATTTATATCTTGTGTTGGATGGCCCTATGAAATTGTGGCGTTTGTTTAGTCCGAATTTGGGCGCTCATAGTGACAGCGTAGGGTGCCCTAGAGAGGGAATACAGACTTGAGGACTGTTGCTACAACCCTACGCATGGATTGGTGTTCGTTATCCGACCGGTGAGTGGTTTTGACTAGCATAGTGAAGATGTAAGGTCCCCAAGAACCACTGTTCAAGGACACCTCCGATATACATACATTCACGATCCCAGATCACACCGGTCGTGAACAACATATCAAGTTGGTACACAGATACAATATCTGTAACACGATTGTACAAAACAGTTACAAAAGAGACATGGTCACATGACCAAGTCTCACACAACTGCCACACAGGGAAAACACACAACACACACAGCGGAAGACTAAACACACACAAACTTAGTAGAGCCCAAGTCACGCCTTAACCTACAGGATGCTGACCGGGAGAGGATCCTAGTTCGCAAAGCCATCAGCTCCGTACTCCTCTTCATAGATCTCCTTCTGAGACTCCTTCTCGCTGTCTGGCAAGTAAATACCAGGGATGAAACCAATATGAGTAAATTTGAATGTACTCAGCAAAACATCCATCATGTAGCTTACCAAAGATGCAAGTATGCTTAAATAGTGGAATAGGTAGGCTATACATAGGTTTCACTATCCATGATATATGTAAGACATATCATAGTTGATTTTGAAAATCTCTGTGTCTTTGTTGAAGAAGATACTTCAAAAGAAAATAATACAATTTTCTTTCTCTTGTAGATATCAAATGTACAAGAGGTTTTGTAAAACTTTGTTAAAAGAAAGTTTTCTCTTTGCAAAACTTCTTGGAATCAACTTCCAGTTTTCATTTAGAAAAGAAAGATTTTCCTTGCAAAACTTTTTGTAAAGCAACTTCAGGCTTTTCATCAACGGTACCTCCACAATACAAGATTTCCTCCTTTCAGTACTTCATGAGTCCAACACCTTTTTGAAAACTCATTTTTTAAAACATTGACACAATGCTAGCTACATGGCCTTTCAACTGCACATATCCGAGGGCTCGGCTATTCTGAATAGTTTTACTCTGCAGAGGTGTACACATTCCACTAGATCCAAACGTCTGCTTTGAACCACCCATGGATCGACACAGCGATATGCAAGCATCAGAAGAATGATCCTAAATGTCCACTCTGATCAAGCTAGTATATACTCATCCCTTCAGTTAGGGTATTCTCCCCGCCACCAGGTCCCACCCCGCCACGGCAGGAGACCCAACTGTCGCACCCGGAGGAGAACTTAATCCCTCACTGTGTATGTCCCGTTTCTCACTCCTGGCGACACTTCGGTTCAGAGAATCATCCTCTCTATAGCAACTTGGGATAAAGCACACACTAACGAGAACAAGCATCTAGATAGGCCCCGTACCCATGTTGGGGTAGAGTGGCAGTACTTCTTGGTTGTCCAGCGAAGACTAGGTTATGTGTCATTTTTGTAAAACACCATTTTCTAAAAAATGACCACTTCCACATTCCTCCGGTGAACAAGGCTTCGCCTTTCCACCGGGTTTTCCATAAAACCACTACTAGGGAAAAGCTTACCCGTGACGCACTATTTTTCTTATCCGTGACGCACCTGTGCGCGTCACGGCTATCACGCCGCGCCTATGGGTTTAGCCGTGACGCACCCAGCAGGTGCGCCGCGCCTATTTATACCCGTGACGCACGGGCACGGTGCGCCGCGGCTATTGCGAGGCGCGTCACGCCTAACTCCGTAGGTGCGCCACGGCTAGTAATTTAGGTGCGTCACGGCTATTCTATGCTGTATTTTTAAAAAAAAGGCAGTACCGTATTTATACAGGTATATACAGCTCAAATACAGAAGAATGTCAGTACATAAAATACAGAAGAATATCAATAGCTCAAATACAGGTATGCAATTGATAGAATAAATTTTCATAGCAGAAATATTACATAGTCTCGAAAACAAACATATATACTACTAATAAATCCAGGAGTTAGTCTCGAAAACAACCATATTACATATTCTCGATCATCACCACATAATCTATCTAGCGGGCGCGGATGTAGTCGATGACCATCATCATGTCCAAGTTGGCGATGTCACTACTCCTCATGGTGATCAGAATAGCTCGGCCAACCTCCATACCACCTCTTGCGGAATGGAACTGCCTCCATGCTTGAGAGTTGAGGATGACCCGACCATCAGCGTTATCCCTGGTGATCGGAACTGCGGTGACAGGTCCTGATTCTCCACGGCGTACTCCAATGGTACCTTGCTCCATGCCAGCACTATCCGCTACCGCCATCGGTATTTTCTACAACACACAATTCCAAGAAAGAATAAAAGCACAATGTCAAATATTGGATAATAAAGTGTTAAGAACATAAGCAACTATACGAATAAGAAAGTGTTAAGAAACATACCATGACATGTCCATTGGAGATGTTAGTGTTGGTGATGCGATGCACGAAAGGGGACCATCGGGATGATAGCTACCATGACTGCAATTGTGGCCCGCAGAAGTAGGTCTTCGTTCTTTCTTTTTTCACTCGAAGAATGTAGGTGGTCCCGTGAACATTGAAATCCACGTTACTGCCAACTAACTCGTTGAATTCTTCGCGAATATTGCATGGTAGAATCTAAAAAAGAAATATAAAGAATATTTTGTTAATAAACACAAGTCTCAAGCTAGATAGTAAAACGAAAGAACAAGTTAACATAAAAAGAATTGTTAATTACCAACGAATCAACGTCACCGTCGTGGAGTTGAAGCATAAAAGAAGCCCCAGTGAATCGTCCTTCGGCACATCGAGACCGACATACTTCGCAAGCCATGTTCTATTTAATTAAGAAAGTACACATAGAGGTTAGAGGAGCATAGCTATCACAAAACAAAGACAAATGGCAGAACCTACCTATCACAAAACACAAACTTGCATGCCTACAGATACCATTTAAGAGAAAAGAAAAGGAAACTAGGATTATCATTGTGTTGTAACAGAGAGCATGATTCCTTATTCTATCTCCTACCCATAGATTCTTTTTCTTCTCAAAGCAGCCCCACAGAATTAGATTGTGAAGATAATAGTGTGTCATTAGTTAATGACAATGTCTGCAAGGTCAAAATGTACTAGCCTTTTTCTTCTCAAACATGTGTCATTTGTTGTCTATGGAGATTGAAGCAGGTTCCCTCCTAATAGGCTACTGCTCTGTCAAACTTAACAATAATGTAAGTAGATTGAAGCAGGTTCCCTCCTAACACAAGTCAAACTTAACAATAATGTAAGTAGATTGAAGCAGGTTCCCTCCTAATAGGCTACTGCTCTGTCAAACTTAACAATAATGTAAGTAGTGCATAATCTCAGAAGCAGCAAGCATACAACCATGAACTTCATGGAGCAGAGCACCTAAACAGCACCTTCCATTAATAATACTAACTTAAAATAATATGCAGAGAAGAAAAACTGGGGTTCAGTCCCAGTAAAATCAAGGAGAAACTGGAGCTACTGCTCTGTCTTGGCTTGCTGAAAAGTTACTGAATTTTTGCTAAGTGTTAAGAAAACAGAGAGGTTAGCTGAATGTTGGGTTTGTTTTCAGGCCTTTAAAATTCTCTAAATTTTATTTTCCAAGCATGGTTTTGTTAAGCAACTTTAGTACTTTTCAAAACAGTAAGAGAATTTAAAAATGAACTTCAACTCCTTGGTGAAAATATCCAAGATCAAACCTTGTCATATAAAAATGAACTACAACCACTAGTTTCATCTACTAAATATAATAGTTCATTGATAAATTCATAATAGTAGGGCTCCTTGTCATATAAAGAGGAAGATACAATCAATTAGTAATTCTTGTAAGCCTGTTGATTGGATCTTCAACTCTATGGCTGAAAAATACAAATGCAACCAAGAAAATTTGGAAACAACTTGCCATACAGAATGAACTCAATCCTGTCCTAGTTGATATGCAAACATACTATCAAAAAGAGTCATCTATAGTAACAGCAGCACAGATTTACAACAAAGAATACATCAGGGAATCGATCATCCTCTGGTCCTCTGTATCATCCGTAGAAACAGCGTCCCAAAGATAGATGACAAGGGTTCCCATGCAGAGCGAGGCGGCCAGGCCGGAGTACCCGAGGACGCGCGAGGCCACGAACACTGCCCGTCCGACGGCGGGCTGCTGGATGTACTTCATGAACAGAGTGCAGACGACGGGGAGGAGGAAGTTCAACAGCGTGCACCAGCACAGGAACACGATCCTGCTGCGCCGGTCGCAGTCCACCCATGTGGCGGCGGCGTTGGGATCGCTGCTGGCGCCGGTGAGGAGACTCTCCTTCCACGCCCGGATGCCTTGCCGGCTGGGATCCGGCGCCGTCGCCGCACTGCTGGTACTTGGCATCGTGGATCTGGTATCTACGATCGACACGACCTACCCTATGCGCCTAGCTAGGTTAACTAAGGTCAATACCGCCGGCGGCGATGGCACGCGCGCGAGGGAGAAGAGGGGGCTTACCCTTCAAGGCAGACGGCCGGTGTCGATGCAGAAGGGCGGCGCTCCTCGTCCTCCTCCCCCGCGGCTCCTCCTAGTCGATGCAGAAGGGCGGCGCGCGGTGCGTAGTGTTGGTGTGTGTGGTGTCGAGAGATCGAAGGAAGGAGGGGAACGGCTGTAGGCCTGTACTCTCCGTAGCCGTGGCGCACCAGCCCAATGTGCGTCACGCCTATCTAATCCGTGGCGCAGCGACGGCACGTGCGCCGCGCTTTATACCACATAGCCGTGACGCACCGAAGGTACAGTGCGTCGCGGGTATGCCTCGAAGGCTCGCCACCCCGGCCCCACACATACGCGCGACGTGGCTCTCATTTGGTGCGCCGCGGCTATGCCTTTAGGCGCGACGCGCAGAAACGTGGTGCGCCGCGGGTAATAGGCGTGACGTGCCAAATGTGATGTGCGTCACGGGTATCATCACTCCTATAGCAATTTTCCTAGTAGTGAACCTTTGTTTTGCAAAAAAATATTTTGAGGGTGTCCACTTAGGGACTTATATCTTTGGTGGTAATAAATACCATATGGTGTCTGTGGGCTTGGTAACACCAAGTATCAACTACTGACATAGTAATGATATATATCTATTATATATTAAAAGTACATGACGGGCTAACCAGAAAAAAGAGAAATCCACTAGAAATTCCCAGAAAAATCAGATACATCCGTACGTTTATTTGATATAATGATAATTTATAGCCATTAGATTAGACTTGATTGGAAAATTACCCACCATTGCCATTACAACAGAAATAAACTTGTCTTACCCCTTCACCGTTTTATATGTAGCTGCCACATCAAGACCTCCTGGAAGATGCATCTAAACATTGGATATTTACCACAAACCTACACTATTTTTTCCTCCGGCATGTTGTTCCATGTAGCAAGTCCATGGCCATCATAAAGATGTCAATATGTTCGCCGCCTGTGGTAGTACGGGTCACTTCGAACCTCCTTTTTTGTTTGTTACTTCAGGATTGACTGTACTGTTTCTGGAGAGATGTCGAGATCACCCGGTAGAAATCGCACCGAAGCAAAGCAGATCGGATTTGGAAAAGCTTTTACGAATATGCGCGCCTTTTACGAATTAAGCTTGATGCAGCAGGCTAGCTTGATACATGATTGGTCAGATGCTACTACGAATCTAGGATGCACCTCGATGAGCATGGCCTAATGCAACACAACCTTGATGGTATCCTCCGATCGGGAAGTATATCCGGCTGAGTCTTCTTCCAGTTTTAAGGTGATTGATCTTTGACTAGCCGCCAATTGATCGATTTTCTTTTGAAACACGCCCATTGATCGATTTTAATTCCTAAAAGTTTGCTCTCCATGCAATTGGATAGGATCGGGATAGTACAGTATCCAATGCCGCACTACATCCATGCCTATGTGCCGACCGGCCGACCAGCCGCAGGGTGAGTGCTTGGTGAATTGTTTCCGTTCCTGCTACATATTTCAACACTGTAGATCAGGGTGGGACGGATTGGTGAAACATGCACACAGAGTTGATTTTTTTTTCATTTTAATAAGCAGCATGATTACTGGATACACGGATGCTCTTCTGGTGATACAAATTGTTTTGCTTACACGTCCTACTTTAGTTCCCAATGTTCATGTTCATATGATCGGAAGACTATAGAGCTTTCACTGCAAATTCGAATTTGGGAATACACATCTATTCTTAATATATATACTGGTCTAATCGATACAGAAGTTATAGATCCAATTTAAACATTTAGGGTTAAGTACAAGCTGGAATACTCCAACGAGGACTAGCTGGATCGGACTATATTTTTTTGCAAAAGAGAATGAAGTATACTACTCCTAGAAATTTATCATGGTGCAAGTTTAGGGTACATGCCGATCTATCATTCTTGCAATAACATGTTTTCAACAGGTAAAAGACACGAGCCAAATGTTCATTGTTTTCTTTTTTCTGTACATTGCACGGTTAAACACATTAAGACAGAAAAGTTAACCCTTAAAAAACACATTAAGACAGAAAAGTTAGATTAGGTATCTAATCCCATGTCTAAGCCAAGGACAAATCTTGGACGCCTAAGATAAAAAAAAATTAGTCCGCTAAGACACAAAATGTATTTTCGAAAATTATTCAATTTTAAATCCTGCTTCTCATTTTTGACAGAGAAATATTAGAAGAAGGAAAAACAACACACACTTTTTTTCATCTATACAAAACACACTTAGATTCTTTAGAGCCAGGATTAGCCATATTAAACATTAACAGGAAACCTATATATCCATACTACGAAAGTTATAAATATTGATTTTCATAAGAAAATTAAGCCAATTTTACTACCATTAATGCTATTGCTCACATTTTTCTAATTTAAGGCGTAAAAATATGAAAGATATTTTCCTGACCTTTTTAGACGTTGCCCTCGCATTTGCGAGGGCCACCCTGCTAGTTATATTAATAGTAGTAATATTCACTCAAACATAGTTTTTGGAAATCAAGGTTTTGTAAAACTTTTCAGAAGTAAAACATCCATGATAGATAATGATAAGTGTAGTAAAAACAAGCATCAGGATGGCTTGCTTTAAAACTCCTAGTGTCCCTGGCCTTGAAGTAACTTGAACTTGCGCACAGCTCCACAACTGCTTCTTCTTCTTCTTCTTCTTCGTTTTCTAGCATCGTAAAAGAATAAAAGACACACACTCAGAACTAAAGTCCAAACAACTAAACTAAACAACATTTACATCAAGCAAACTTATACTAGCGCAATCACTCAAACGTTATCGAGAAATCTATCTCACATAACCCTCAGGGTACAAAACTGCCGTCAGACACAAATATGGTTGCGAAACCATATCCCACATCGTACATACCATATATGGAGTGGGTGCACCACTCTCATAATAAGATATTCAAGAAGCTAAAAATATAGCTTGTCAGCACAAAAGTTGAGCCTACTAAAATAATAACAATCAATCAAAGCAATACCCATGGAAGTGGGTATTAACAACACCCAAGAAATAATCATCAAACAAGTTCATGACTAAGATAATGCATAGATAAAAAGATACTACTAAGCACCACAACAACACTAGCACAACAATAGCATAAGTATAATACTCATGCTAAGGCAATCACTCAGACAATTTCCAAACATAAAACAACACACCACAAATGAATGGGCTAGTTATAGACTATGTTTATGTCTACTCAAAGTTATGGAATCCATCAATCATGAAAATAAATAAAACAAACCAGTAGCTCAACCAATGGTAACAAGTCATTAAACATAATTTAAAACACAACATCACAAAAGGTAATGCTCCTTACAAATAATCATAAAAACATGAGTGCACTAATAGCATACTAGTATTGAATTCTACACAAGCATGCTATAAGAAATAATTGTATTCTACAACTATAGAAACAAGCAAACCAAGATGTCATGGAATAATAACAGAAGTAATAACCTCCTAAACATGCTATAATAAAGCATAGTCTCAGAAAATAAAAGACAACAACACTAGAGGAAACTCCTAATATCTAGTGGTGACGCTAGTTCAACACGAAAGAAGCAAACATCACTATAAGGATGCATGATACTAAACAAGCAACTCAACAAGTCATGTCATAATAACAGAAGTAATATCATCCTAAACATGCTAGGATAGTCCTACACTCAGAAAATAAGAAGACAACAATACTAGATAATCTCATAATCTCTAGTGGTGACACTAGTCCATCAATAGAGAAGCAAACACCACAACAAGGATGCATAATCTTAAACAAGAAATACATGGATATAAATACCTACTAACAGCACAAAAATCTTACACTTGCTAGTAATCAAATACACAAAAATAATCCTATGAAAACATCTACTAAACATGAATCAATCCATTCAACTAATACATGCATTTCTAATTAATTAATAGCAAGCAACCAAGGTGCATGATATATAACCAGTAGTTGTGTACTAAATACAAGCTATACTAAAAACTTTCATAAATCCAAACACTCAATCAAATCTATTTACAAATAATTTATCAATCACTAGGAAGCATTCTATTAGCAAACAATATTTAATTTACCAAACAACAATGAAACATTCCTTAACATGATACCCCTAAGGGAATATTATGTTAACAAATGAACCACACTAAACATACTAGTATTCACAAAGAAAATACTAAACACTTCAATCAAACAAGAAAAACAACTACCATTTTCCTTGGTGGAGAATACTAGACAAACATATAGTAATGCATGATATTTTCACACAAGTGTATGGTTGGAGATTTGCATCCCTAATCAAGATGCAATGGGACCAGTGTGTTAGGACCACTAATACCAAGGCAAGAAGAGGTAACAAATCTTCTGGTCACACATGAAAAATTAATCTAACCAAGCAAACCATACAAGGCTATTCGTACTAGTGAAAATAATACTAGTGAAAACAATAAAGCGCAAATCCGCAAACAAATGCTACACATGCATCTCCAATAAAACCAAGTGCAACCTAACAGAGATACTACCATCCTAATATCGGTACCAAAATGGTACTGTAATCAACTCAAAGATATAAAAAACTTAGGTGCACAAACACACAAAGATTTGCTCACACAACTAGTCAAAATAAATACTAGAAAACAAACAACAAATGTTACACATGCTTTGCTAGAAAATAAGGTGAAATCTAACAGAGATAATAACATAAAACCATAGCAGTACCAAAATGTTACTGGACTCAACTCAAGAACAACACACTTAGGTAAAACAAATCTACCAAGATTGGTCCACACAATAATCCAAATAATAAAACTAGGAAAATAACAAATGTTACTCATGCTTTGCTATAAGATAGCATGCAAGTTAACAGAGATAATAGCATGGAAATAACAGTGCCAAAATGGTACTGGACTCCACTCAAGCATAGCACAACTTAGGTAAAAACAAACATACAAAGATTTGGTTCACATGATATTCAGATAAATAAAGCTGGAAATTAACAAATGCTATTCCTATTTCTATTTGACTTTCCAAACAAGCACACACTTTCTAAGGTAGATGTACTTCAATAAAACAACCTAATAACAAGATCCAACACATCCATACATTCTAGGAAACAAGTCTCAATCAATCACACATTTTATTTCAAACAAACAAACAAGTAATAATGAAAACTGAAAAGCCGTTGTATCTAGTTTTGCTCACCAAAAATAATCTATAGCTCCAAAAATTAATCCAAGATAGGATTAGATAGATATAGTCATATGAAAACTCATCCAATTGGATTCACCTCAAAAATCGTTTTTAAACTCCTTCTGAAAATCCTAGAAAAGCCTACTGGTCATTTACCAAAATGGATGGCATTTCCATTTGGTAACTGGCTTTGATGTGAGGCCAAGTACTATGGATATAAATACTCATAGGCTACTCGAAACAATTTGAGTTGACCAAAATGGATACAGATCCAAAAAGTTATGCCAAAAATGGCTAAACAGACAGTCTGTGGCAAAACAGGTATTGTGACAAAAAAAAGTGCAAACTTGGATCTTCCAACGGGACATGGTTAGGAAAACATATACCTAGTGCTGTGAATTTTTGTAGAAATTAATTTGCACAAAAACCATTTTTCAGAAGCCCAAAACAACAAGCAAAGATCTGCAGGGGTTTGAGGTTCCTCACCTCGGGTTCTGAAAAATGGCCGACGACGATTTTGGAGCTCATGAGTGTCGTCGTGAGGGGATGTGGAGGAGGGCTGTGGAGCAAGGAAATAACAAGGGGTGTCTTATACCCATGGTCAAAATCACAAAAGGGCAAGGGTGGCTTTGGGTTCATGCCATTTGATGGCATATGAGGTCCTCAACGGACTTTTTGGTCACATCACAACAAGGCAAAAGTGGACAGGGGCAAGACCACCAAGGGGCAAGTAAAAGACTGGCTGTTGGAGTGAGGAAAGACCAATGGATTGATGTGCAAGGGTCAAATCATGGTGACCCATACCATGCCCCATCACAATGTTCCCTCCATTCTCTCACTTGTTTTCCTTCTCACCCAAGGCTCCTAGAAGGCAGGCCAAACATCCAGGATGGAGTCCAAGTCGTGGTCAACACAAGGGACAAGTTCTCACTTCGAATCTTTCAAGGAAAGGTAGAGAAAACATCTGCCCAAAATCGTATATGTCACTGTTCTAAAAATTCAGAAAATTCTCTAAGTATTGGAGAACAGAAGAAATGAGCAAAAAGTTTGGAATATTTTGAGAGACCAAATGGATTCCAATTTTCGTTTTCCAAGATGGAGTTTGTTAAAAATGTTATAAACTTTCAAAAACATCTTTTGAAAACAAATTTTAATTAGTTTAAGGCTATGAGAACAATGTGGGAAAAGGTGTACTTTCTGTTTTTCTCTGTTTTCCAAAAATGCCTTTATCTGCCTTATTTTTATACCACAAAGACAACAAGAAAAAGATCATTTTTATTAATCCAAAAATAAAACCAAGCTTATGTATTTGTAGTACATATAGCAAGGAAAAAAATAAAAGTCAAGAAAACATAAAATAACATTTTATAGCCTAGTGAAAACAAATGTGGAAAATAGGTACTTGGCTATATTTTCAGGGAATAGTTTCTATAGAAAACTTAAAAGAAAACTTTCATAAATAATTTTGAAATTTTGTTTTCTTGGATACAACAAAGATAAAAGTTTATTTTAAAATGCAAACAAAAATGATCCAAGTCTTGGAATAAAATTCACTCAAGTAATCAACAGGGAAAATTTAAAGAATTGTTTTCAGAAAAATCTGATATTGGTTTTATCAAGCAACAAAACTTGTGTTGCAAATATTATTAAGATCATAAACACATGTTAGTTCAAACAATCATGTTGTTAGAAAATAAAATTGTTGGCCCTAATTTTTGTCTTCTTGAACACAGTACAAGAATCAAAAAACTAGGGTGTGACAGACCTCCCCCCTTAAAAGAATCTCGTCCCGAGATTCGCGGGCAAGCGAAAAGAGGGTGTGGTCAAAACATAATGTTAGATAATTTTTTTTAGAAAAAAACAAGTGTTGGTGGTTGGTAACATTAAGCACGAGTGCTTCCCCCCTTTGATTAATCTTACCAAAATCCACCGGCAGGTTAGTTTTCTTTTCAAAGGTATGGGTGCCATGTTCTAAACCTCGAACTTAATGTTCCTCAAAACCATGATATCAAACCCTAGGTTGTCCTTTAGACATAGGTTTACTAGTCTCCAATCTCATAAGATTATCATACCACTATTTTATCCTGTGGGGCATAAACTCTCTTATCACTATATAGATGAATCAATCGGATATCCACCAATATTTATTAAGCATGAGCTTTCCATTGCTCATCTCCTAAAATCCAGGAAAATCCACTATCTTCCTCTTAATCTAATATACTCCTAGAAATCAAGTCTCAAATCATTTGTCTCCCTCAAAGGTATTTCATCAAGATCATATTGCTAAGGCTAAACCATCAAATTCAACAAGCATATACCAACCTTGTAATACTTCTATAAATCCTTTCAAATACTCCAAACTCCTATCTCATGATCAATGCTAAACTCACTTTCCCGAAACAATCTCAATAGAGCGTGACAAGATCCGAGAATATATCATCGAGAATAATCACCTACTAAATCCAAGTCATATTGATTTTTCCTAAAATCCAAAATCATCCTTTTATATCCACAAATCTCTTCCTATATCAAATCCAACATTCCTCAAATACATCTATAATCAAAATAGAATATCTATCCCAATCCAACATAATCTTTTTACTACCATCAACCTTTCCTGCTAAAATCCAGCATAAAAATCACCTATGCAAACCATTATCCTCATCATTCCCATATCACAAATTATTCTCAACATACTACTTCTAATCAATCCAATCTCCCTATGTATCAAGGGCTTCCTAAAAATCCATTAGTTTCCACCAATCGTTCTAAACCTCAATCATTTCTTCAAGCTACAAATTTTAGTTACCGATAACTTCCAAAGTTTTGGGGTCCACAACTGGTTAGCCCCGGATATTATATCATAATTCATCTAAACTAAAATCATGTGATCCTCAATCTTTCACTCCTAAGCTAAACCTCAAATGAGTCTCCACAAATCTTATATTCTAAAATCTGTTTCCTCCAAAATAGATACACGAGAGATCTTATTGTCTAGTAACAATCATAGTTCACCAGTCCAATATTTTTTTCCAACCTTTCATCTTTCTTTCAAATAGCTATAGAACATCCCAAGGCACCTTTCTCTTTGGTTTTGGAAAAGTTGGTTAGAAAATTTTTAAAACTTGTATTAGGTATCAAGTTAAAATTAGATGAAGTTACGTTAGTATTGTTAATTTTAAAGATACTTTTTTTAGTCCGACGTGACACTTCTAGTGTTCCATTTACGTCGGATTTCTTAGGGTGCTAAGCCAAACACAACTATGGGGTTCACAGGTTTGGTTCAAAAACTTACCATTAGCTATGGCATGAGTCGCAGGGGCTTCTGCAACATCATCTGGGTCTCCACGTCCACTCATCAAACTCTTGCACTTCTTATGGGTTGGATCCTGGGTCTCTTGGGTTTCATCAGGACAAGCTAGATCATAATTCCTCTAGGAACAATCACGAGCAAAATGTCCGTCCGTTCCACAAATATAAATTTGTGGTTTTGGGCCTGACATTAACACGCTTCCTTAGAGGTTGTGGCATTGCAGGAAAAACATTGCAAGTCACATATGAACTAGGTTCTCCTAGCGTCACTACCTTCCTTATGCGGCTCTCACTAGCAAACAGGTTTAGGTGCTCTCTCACAAGGACAACATTATTCTCAACATTGACAGTGCCAAGCTGAGTCAAATACTGTAGGGCAACAAGGGTGACATAAGGCGAGAGCAGACCAAAAAGGTAGTTTTTGTTTTGAAAATCTTGTGAAACAAACCGACTCAGAGATGAGAATGGTAGGTATCACCACAACAAACAAGCATCTAAGAATCAATCACAATCACAAACAAGGACTAGCACACACATGAGACATAGTCTCAACAAGCATAATACAAATCTATATTTCACAAAGCAAAAGCATAAGGCTTACAACACATCTAGCACACACATAGCTAGTAGCAGAGTTCACACAACACAAACAAAAAACAAGCGTCTTGGGTGGAAATAACACAACTCCTAATATCCTGCGGCAATCCTAAGTGCTCGAGGAAGCGCGTAGCTGTTCCTCCAACTCTTCAACTCTAGCTTGACTGGTTGCAAGCTGGTATTGAAGGCTTCTCACTTGTGCACGGAGATGGGAGTCAACATACCTCATGGTCTTCCTTTGTGACGCGATACAACACTCGGTAGTAGAGGAAACTCTCAGGTCTTTCTCTAACTGGTTGATCTCTCTTCCTTGGGTGTCAAACTCTCCTATAAGCTTATCAAGGGAGAACTGAGTGTTGTACAGCTTTCCTTCCATGTGGTGGAAGTGACGAACACAAAGTCTTCGGTGACATCTATGGGCTTGTCAAGTGATCTCTAGGGTCGACGGTGCTAGCAAAGGAGAACAAATTGTACAGACCAACAACCAGGACAATTCTCATCTGTTATGGTGATTCTGAGCTCCCTTCAACTCAGGTAATGGGCGACCGATAAGACGAGTCATCTTGATCAAATCCTTCTCAAAGCGGCGGTAGCAAGGTGCATGCGTACCTAACCGGAAGGATTCGGTGAAGACAACTTCCATCTATACGAAATGTTTAGGTATAGTTTAAGTTGGGTAACAGTATGCAAAGTTTTAAGATGCTCAATTGTCACTCAGTGTAAGTAGAGTTTTGAATAACACAGAGGGGATGGAATATATAGAATATTTTGGTACATAGTCATCTTAGTGACCTGGTTTTATTAACTTTTATTATTAGAGTAATAGCTAACGTCCATGCTAACTAAGGTTTCCTAAGGTCAGGATAGCCCTGATATCAACTCTGTAAGGTCCCCATGAACCACTGTTCAAGGACACCTCCGATATGCATACATTCACGATCCCATATCACACCAGTCGTGAGCAACATATCAAGTTGGTATACAGATACAATATCCGTTAAACGATTGTACAAAACACTTACAAAAGAGACATGGTCACATGACCAAGTCTCACACAACTGCCACGCAGGGAAAACACACAACACACACAGCGGAAGACTAAACTCACACAGACGTAGTAGATCCCAAGTCACGCCTTAAACTACAGGATGCTGACGGGGGGACGATCCTAGTTCGCAAAGCCATCAGCTCCGTACTCCTATTCGTAGATCTCCTTCTGAGACTCCTTCTCGCTGTCTGGCAAGTAAATACCAGGTATGAAACCAATATGAGTACATTTGAATGTACTTAGCAAGACATCCATCATGTAGCTTACCAAAGATGCAGTATGCTTATATAGTGGAATAGGTAGGCTATACATAGGTTTCACTATCCATGATATATGTAAGACATATCATAGTTGATTTTGAAAATCACTGTATCTTTGTTGAAGAAGATACTTCAAAAGAAAATAATATAGTTTTCTTTCTCTTGTAGATATCACATGCACAAGATGTTTTGTAAAACTTTGTTAAAAGAAAATTTTCTCTTTGCAAAAATTCTTGGAATCAACTTCCAGTTTTTGTTTAGAAAAGAAAGATTTTCCTTGCAAAACTTTTTGTAAAGCAACTTCTGGCTTTGCATCAACGGTACCTCCACGGTACAAGATTTCCTTCTTTCAGTACTTCATGAGTCCAACACCTTTTTGAAAACTCCTTTTTTAAAACATTGACACAATGCTAGCTGCATGGCCTTTCAACTGCCCATATCCGAGGGCTCGGCTATTCTGAATAGTTTTACTCTGCAGAGGTGTACACATTCCACTAGATCCAAACGTCTGCCATGAACCACCCATGGATCGACACAGCTATATGCAAGCATCAGAAGAATGATCCTAAATGTCCACTCTGATCAAGCTAGTATATACTAATCCCTTCAGTTGGGGTATTCTCCCTGGCACCAGGTCCCACCCCGCCACTGCAGGAGACCCAACTGTCGCACCCGGAGGAGAACATAATCCATCACTGTGTATGTCCCGTTTCTCACTCCTGGTGACACTTCGGTTCAAAGAATCGTCCTCTTTATAGCAACTTGGGATAAAGCACACACTAACGAGAACAAGCATCTAGATAGGCCCCGTACCCATGTTGGGGTAGAGTGGCGGTACTTCTTGGTTGTCCACCGCAGACTAGGTTATGTGTCATTTTTGTAAAACACCATTTTCTCAAAAATGACCACTTCCACATTCCTCCGGTGAACAAGGCTTCGCCTTTCCACCGGGTTTTCCATAAAACCTTTGTTTTGCAAAAACATATTTTTAGGGTGTCCACTTAGGGACTTATATCTTTGGTGGTAATAAATACCAATATGGTGGCTACGGGCTTGGTAACAACAAGTATCAACTACTGGCATAGTAATGATATATATAATATCAATAGTAGTAATATTCACTCAAAAATAGTTTTTGGAAATCAAGGTTTTGTAAAACTTTTCATAAGTAAAACATGCATGACAGATAATGATAAGTGTAGTAACAGCAAGCATCAGGATGGCTTGCCTTAAAACTCTTAGTGTCACTGGCCTTGAAGTAACTTGAACTTGACGCACAGCTCCACAACTGCTTCTTCTTCTTCTTCTTTGTTTTCTAGCGTCGTAAAAGAATAAAAGACACACACTCATAACTAAAGGCCAAATAACTAAACTAAACAACACTTACAGCAAGCAAACTTATACTAGCGCAATCACTCAAACGTTATCGAGAAATCTATCTCACATAACCCTCAGGGTACAAAACTGCCGTCAGACACAAATATGGTTGAGAAACCATATCCCACATCTTACATATCATATATGGAGTGGGTGCACCACTCTCATAATAAGATATTCAAGAAGCTAAAAATATAGCTTGTCGGCACAAAAGGTGAGGCTACTAAAATAATAACAATCAATCAAAGCAATACCCATGGAAGTGGGTATTAACAACACCCAAGCAATCATCATCAAACAAGTTCATGACTAAGGTAATGCATAGATAAAAAGATACTACTAAGCACCATAACAACACTAGCACAACAAGAGCATAAGTATAATACTCATGCTAAGGCAATCACTCAGACAATTTCCAAACAGAAAACAACACACCACAAATGAATGGGCTAGTTATAGACTATGCTTATGTCTACTCAAAGTTATGGAATCCATCAATCATGAAAATAAATAAAACAAACCAGTTCCTCAACCAATGGTAACAAGTCATAAAACATAATTTAAAACACAACATCACAAAAGGTAATGCTCCTTACAAATAATCATAAAAACAGGAGTGCACTAATAGCATACTAGTATTGAATTCTACACAAGCATGCTATAAGAAATAATTGTATTCTACAACTATAGAAACAAGCAAACCAAGATGTCATGGCATAATAACAGAAGTAATAAACTTCTAAACATGCTATAATAAAGAATACTCTCATAAAATAAAATACAACAACACAAGAGGAAACTCCTAATATCTAGTGGTGACACTAGTTCAACACGAAAGAAGCAAACATCACTATAAGGATGCATGATACTAAACAAGCAACTCAACAAGTCATGTCATAATAACAGAAGTAATATCATCCTAAACATGCTAGGATAGTCCTACACTTAGAAAATAAGAAGACAACAATACTAGATAATCTCATAATCTCTAGTAGTGACACTAGTCCATCACTAGAGAAGCAAACACCACAACAAGGATGCATAATCTTAAACAAGAAATACATGGATATAAATACCTACTAACAGCACACAAATCTTACACTTTCTAGTAATCAAATACACAAAAATAATCCTATGAAAACACCTACTAAACAGGAATTAATCCATTCTACTAATACATGTTTTTCTAATTAATTAATAGCAAGCAACCAAGGTGCATGATATATAACCAGTAGCTGTGTACTAAATACAAGCTCGACTAAACACTTCCATAAATCCAAACACTCAATCAAATCTATTTACAAATAATTTATCAACCACTAGGAAGCATTCTATTAGCAAACAATATTTAATTTACCAAACAACAATGAAACATTCCTTAACATGATACCCCTAAGGGAATATTATGTTAACAAATGAACCACACTAAACATACTAGTATTCACAAAGAAAATACTAAAAACTTCAATCAAACAAGTAAAACAACTACCATTTACCTTGGTGGAGAATACTAGACAAACATATAGTAATGGATGCTATTTTCACACAGGTGCATGGTTGGGGATTTGCATCCCTAATCAAGATGCAATGGGACCAGTGGGTTATAGGCCCACTAATACCAAGGCAAGAAGAGGTAACAAAGCATCTGGTCACACATGAAAAATTAATCTAGCCAAGCTAACCATACAAGGCTATTCCTACTAGTGAAAATAATACTAGTAAAAACAATGAAGCGCAAACAAGCAAACAAATTCTACACATGCATCTCCATAAAATCAAGTGCAGCCTAACATAGATACTACCATCCTATTATCAGTACCAAAATGGGACTGTAATCAACTCAAATACATAAAAAACTTAGGTGCACAAACACACAAAGATTTGCTCACACAACTAGTAAAAATAGATACTAGAAAACAAACAACAAATGTTACACATGCTTTGCTAGAAAATAAGGTGCAAGCTAACAGAGATAATAAAATAAAAAAATAGCAGTACCAAAATGGTACTGGACTCAACTCAAGAAAAACAAACCTAGGTAAAAAAATCTACCAAGATTGGTCCACACAATAATCCAAATAATAAAACTAGGAAAATAACAAATGTTACTCATGCTTTGCTATAAGATAACATGCAAGTTAACAGAGATAATAACATGGAAATAACAGTACCAAAATGGATGGCATTTCCATTTGGTAACTGGCGTTCATGGGAGGCCAAGTCCTATGGATAGATCTACTGATAGGTTACTCGAAACAATTTGAGTTGACCGAAATGGATACACCCAAAAAGTTATGCCAAAAATGGCTAAACAGACAGTCTGTGGAAAAATAGGTATTGTGATAAAAATAAAAGTGCAAACTTGGATCTTCCAACGGGACATGGTTAGGAAAACATATACCTAGTGCTGTGAATTTTCATAGAAATTAATTTGCACGAAAACCATTTTTCACAAGCCCAAAACAACAAGCAAAGATCTGCAGGGGTTTGAGGTTCCTCACCTCGGGTTTAGAAAAATGGCCGGTGGCGATTTTGGAGCTGATGGAGCTCACAGGGCTAGCTCAAGGCTCCTCTTAGCTTGGGGATGGAGAGTGGTCGTGAGGGGATGTGGAGGAGGGCTGTGGGGCAAGGAAATAACAAGGGGTGGCTTATACCCATGGGCAAAATCACAAAAGGGCAAGGGTGGCTTTGGGTTCAAGCCATTTGATGGCATATGAGGTGCTCAAGGGACTTTTTGGTCACATCACAACAAGGAAAAAGTGGACAAGGGCAAGACCACCAAGGGGCAAGTCAAAGGCTGGCTGTTGGATTGAGGAAAGACCAATGGCTTGATGTGCAAGGGTCAAAGCATGGTGACCCATACCATGCCACATCACCATGTTCCCTCCATTATCTCACTTGTTTTCCTTCTCACCCAAGGCTCCTAGAAGGCAGGCCAAACATCCACGATGGAGTCCAAGTCGTGGTCAACACAAATGTGGAAAACAGGTACTTGGCAATATTTCCAGGGAATAGTTTCTATAGAAAACTTAAAAGAAAACTTTCATAAATCATTTTGAAATTTCGTTTTCTTGGATACAACAAAGATAAAAGTTTATTTTAAGATGCAAACAAGAATGGTCCAAGTCTTGGAATAAAATTCACTCAAGTAATCAATAGAGAAAACAAGAGGGAAAAATCATGTTTTTTGAAAAATAAATTGTTGGCCCTAATTTTTGTCTTCTTGAACACAGTACAAGAATCCAAAAACTGGGGTGTGACAGAAGAGATGATATTTATGCATTCAATTATGTTATCATTGTTGAGAGTGTCCACTAGCGAAAGTACGATCCCTAGGCCTTGTTTCTAAGCATTGAAACACCATTTACAATAAGTTCTGCTACATGTTTGCTTGATGCCATTTTTATTTCAGATTGCTACTATCATTTATAATCGTCCATATTACTTGTATTTCACTGTCTCTTCTCTGAACTAGTGCACCTATACAACTGACAATTGTATTAGGTGTGTTGGGGACACAAGAGACTTCTTGTATCATAATTTCAGGGTTGCTTGAGAGGGATACCTTTGACCTCTTCCTCACTGAGTTCGATAAACCTTGGGTAATCCACTTAAGGGAAACTTGTTGCTGTTGTACAAACCTCTGTACAACCTCTGCGTTGACATCAAGCTCTTTTTGGCGCCGTTGCCGGGGAGGTAAGGTAAAAGGTACTCACATCCTTTGTGAGTGCTCGAAGTTATTTCCTTTAGATTCTTCAATTATATCTTTTTGTTTCTTGTTTTTATTTTCACTTGTTACTTATTTTTATTTTCACTAGTTAGGCCTAATGGAAAACAACAAAAATTTGAGAGAGCTTTATTTGCATGCTAGTAGCAATGTTATTAGCATTAATTCTTCGGATACCATTATTTCTAATGCTATGGAAAAGTCTAAGCTTGGGGAATCTAGTTTTAATAATATTTTTAGTTCCCAAGCCTTAGAGGAGAAAATTTGCTCTGATGATACTTTATCTCCCATATTTGATAAACCTAATGATCCTTGTGATATTTTAAATCCTCCTGCTGAAAGTATTCCTTTTTAAATACCTATGAAAATTCTTGTGTCATGAACAACTGCTATTTTGGAAATGGAACTGTCCATCCTAGTGATCATTTACTCTTTATACATGAATTATGCAGGTTGTTCAAGTGTGCAGGTATTTCAATGGACCAAGTTAAGAGGAGGCTATTCTCTCTGTCACTTAGGGACAAAGCAATGGAGTGGTATGAGCTGCTAGATGATTCTCGTCATTTGGAGTGGAAGGAGCGTGAATCTCTATTTTACTCTAAATTTTATTCTTCTCGTGAACTATATTCAGATAGGAATTACATTTACATTTTTTGGCCTCGTGATCGAGAAAGCATTTCTCAAGCTTGGGGAAGACTGAAAACATTAGTACTCAAATGTCCTAACCATGAGCTTCCTAAGGATATAATTGTTATTGATTTTTATGCAAGGCTTTCAAGCCATTACATGGATTATCTAGATGCCTGTTCAGAGGATTCTTCTCAAGTAAGAAGGTTGAAGCTAAATGTGATCTTATTGAAACAATTCAAACCAATAATGAAGGTTGGAATAACGACAAAGGTAAATAATCAGGTATAAACTACGAGTATGATTGCATCAAGTCTTTCGTTGAATCTGCTGGTTTTGAAGAGTTTAGTGCTAAATATGTTCTTGACCCTCAAATGATTGTTTGTCGGTTTAGATCCTTTGCTTCTTATATTACTGTTCCTAAATAAAATGGGGACATATATCATGAACCTTTTAAAGACACTTGCATGAAAAATTAAATTGTTATTGATGATTGCAATCAACATGCTCAAACTTCTGAAAGTACTATTTCTTATAAGCATGTTAATTTTGTGGAGCACTTAGACCTTGTCAAAAGAATCAAATCGAAGAAGAATATTGCATCCATCATAGGAATAAAAAAACTATAAAGTGGTATAGGGCTTTATATGATCTTGGTAAAAAAAGTTTGTGACCTCTATCCTTTTATTTGTGAACTTTGATGTAAAGTGGGTCATTTTAATTTTCAATGCTCAACCTGTTAAATAACCATTCGTATTCTATGAGTACTGCAAGTTTGTATTGTGATGACATGATCACTCTTAATCAGCATGATGAACTTACTTTATTTTTGGGGTGTGAAGAGTTATTAAGAAGAACTTCTTTGGTAGATATGAATAGTGTCCTGCATGGTTGTCATCTTCATTGTGTTAATAATTGCCATGCAAAGACTTACATACAAAATATTTTAAAATAGGAGACTTTACCAAAAATATGACAGGTATAAATTTGTTTTCATCTTAAAAGAGGAGGATTCCTCCAAAGTTTTTTCTATTGTTTCTGACAATAAGCGAGGGTATGTGGAGAAGCTTCCTTTCAAGCCTCTCCTTCCTTTAGAGAGGAATAATAATAAGAAGAGGACTAAAAGGAGAGAGGTATTAGTATCCCCCCTAAGCATGTTGCTCCTATTATAGTTTTTGATGAGTCTGAACTCGATGATTTTCCTATGCCAGTTATTTATGGAAGTGATCATGATTTGATGAAACACACCACTTCTGATATTGAAAATCTATTTGGTAACAATTTTGAAAATGATGATAATTGCTGTACTATTAGTACCGTCCATGTTCCTTCCAATGATGATATAGAATTCTATGAGCTTGTGGATGATGTGTTTGAAAATCCTTTTGCTACTGATGATTATATGCTTCATACATATATCTTTCTAGTAAAAATGATGATATGTTTACAAATGAATGCACTTTGGAAGATAACTATTCTATTTCTTATGATTATACTATGCCTCGAGTCTATGATAACTATTATAAAAGATTCTATAACATAGGCTATGATTACAATTATCCGCATGAAACTTGCCATAATTATGGAGGGGTTACCCAAAACTATCTCCCTAACATGCAACTTATCTATCATGCTGGAGTTCTTTATGATGATTACAATGATGATTATGATATTTTCAGTCCACCTACTATTGAGGAGAAAATTAACTATGATTACAATATTCCTCCTATATTTGATGATTATGGTGATGAGAATGATATGATAGCTATTTTGTTGAATTTTCTCCCACTAATATTAATGAGAATGACTATGCTTATGTGGAGAGTAATAATTCTTTTATGCATGTGGCTCATGATAATAATGATTCTTGTGATAGTTATATTGTTAATTTTATTCATTATTCTACTGAAAGTTATTATGAGAGAGGGAAACATAGTCTTATGCATCTCAAAAATATCAAGTTTCCCCTCTTTAAGTTGAAATTTTTTAAGTTGCACTTATATTGTCTTCCTATGCTAGCCACTTTGTGGTTTATTGACTTGTTCTTATACAATATTCTTTTTCACAGGAAGTGGGTTAGACTTAAATTTGGTTTACATTTGCTTATTGATGCCCTCTTTTGCTTCAATTCATATTTTCTTGTGATCATCTTCTGAAATTATCATGCCTAGCTAAAAGGCTTTAAAGAAAAGCACTTCTTGGCAGATAACCCATGGTTTTATTTTTGCTTTGTTCTTCTCTGTTTTCTTTGAGTCAAGGTATTGTATACTTCTGTAGCAATTCCTTTGTATATTTATTTTCTCGCATTTTTTGTGCCAAGTAAAGTTTCTAGCAAAAGTTGGTGTTAGTTTTGGATTTCGTCGCAGGAAACAAATTTGTGCTGTCCACCGTATAAAAATCCCATAATTCACCGAAAGATCAAAATGACTTGAAAAAATTTGTGCTTATTCCTCAGCTAATTCCGAAACTTTTTTGTTCTTTACATTTTTCGATCTGAACAATGTAAGTGCCCTGAATTTTTTGTCTTTACAGACTATTCTGGTTTTGATAGATTCTGCTTTTTGACTTGAATTCTCTCTTTTACAATATCGAGTGGGATTCTTTCCTTCACGAACCTTAAGTGGCTATAGATATTGTTTAAAATTATCAATAATGCTTGTGTCCTTGCAGAATCCTTTTAGCTCATGTTTTTCATGCATCTCTTATTCAGAGCTGTTAGTTCTAGTAGAGTTATGTTAGTACTCTCTTGCTTCATTGCTATATTAGTTGGTGAGTGATACGTCATAAACGTATCCTTTATTTATGATGTTCCATGTTGTTTTCATGTTATTTCCTACATGTTTGCTATACACTTTATGTCATTTTTATCGATTTCCGGGACTAACCTATTGACAAGTGGCCACAGAGCCACTTGCCTGTTTTCTGCTGTTTTTATATTCAAAAAAGTTGTTCTAGAAATATTCCCGGAATTGGAAATTTCGAAGCTCGGAAGTCTTAGAATTCCTGAAGGTTCCACGGAGTCCCAAAGAGGCCCGGAGAGGGGCCACATGGGGCCACACCATAGGGCGGCACGCCCTCTGGCCGCACCTGGGGGTGGTGTGGGCGCCTCGGGCGTCCACCGCCATCGCCCTTTTGCCTATTTATCACCCCAATACGTCAACATAGAAATATACCAGTTCTTCCCGAGAAACACCCGAGGTCGTCGTCATTGTCAACCTAAGATCAGGAGGGTTCTGGAGCTCTCCCCGGCACCCGGCCGGGAGGGAAATTCATCACCGGAGGGGTCTACAACACCATGCCCGCCTTCGGACTGACACGTGAGTAGTTCATCCCTAGATTACGGGTCCATAGCAGTAGCTAGATGGTTTTCTTCTCTACTTCATGCCTCATGTTCAGATCTCGTGAGCTCTCTTACATGATAGAGATCATCTTATTGTAATGCTACATGTTGTGTTTGCTGGGATCCGACAAATGTTGAATGCTATGTCTTCTGATTATCAACCTATCGTGTTATCTTCATGCATATGTTATTTATGATCTTGCATTCTCTCCGTTATTAGTAGATGCTCTGGCCAAGTATATGCTAGTGACTCCAAGAGGGAGTATTTATGCTCAATAGTGGGTTCATGCCTCCTTTGCATCTATGCTCGAGTGACTGAAACGTGACCGATGGAGGATTTTATGTTGCCATTAGGGAGAAAACAATGATGTTTACTTCGTTTAGATTGTTTACATTACACACTTTGCTTACTGCGATTATCTGTTGCTTGCAACTTAATACCCAACTTTTATTCGGATGATATTCGGAGGGTAGATTATTAGTCATAGATGCAGTTAGATAACGGTCTATGTATTTTGTTGTAATGCTCGCATGAATCACATAGTAATATTTTATGTCTTGCATATGCACTACAGTGCATCCTTCGTTTCTATCAATTTCTAAGCTGTAATTTGTTCACCACACATGTTATTTATCTTCTATGGAGAGACACCACTAGTGAACTGTGGACCCTGGTCCATTTTCTCATACTGATAATACAACCACTGCAATTACTATTTTCACACCGCTGCTACTGTTTTCCACACCATACATTTAACCTCTTTGTGGTCAGCAAAACCAGTGAGATTGAGAACTTCACTACTTCGTTGGGGAAAAGTGATTTGATTGTCTTGTATAGGTTCCACGTTGCTGCTAAATCGGTAGTGCTCCCTACCATCTCAACTGCATCAACCCTCTGAAGTTACTCCTTCCTTCTACTGGTCGATTCAACCTTGGTTTCTTTCTGATGGAAAACTGATGTTGTGCTCATCATACATTCCTCTTAGGGTCTCCCAACGAGTGCAAGATCTGCACCATTAGAGAGTTTTTGTTGTTTGGTGTTTGCTGGAAATAGAAAATGCTACATGTGGTTGATGGTATTACGGAAAAAACTTGCATATTCTTGTAGATCACTAAATTGTTTCACTTGATTATTTGATGTTGTTTTGAGATATTAAGTTGCTTAATGGTAAACCTGTTGGTTTAGTAGAGTAAAAACAATTAATGGTTTGTCTAAAAGCTTGAAAGTGTGCCACACTCAAATAACCAGTTGATGGGATAATGGTATATGACTTCCTTTGCTGATAGCAATCATGATGGCTTTTTGTTACGCGCTACGGTTGGGGTAGCCAACAGTGACTTGTCACTGCCACGAACCCTCTTAGAGTGATTTTCATTATGCCTTGTAAGATCATGATTTAAAAGTAATCTTTTAACTTGTGAGTTCTATGTTACGGTTTTCTCGCACTTCCACCATCCATATTTGCTAGCCTCTTCTGTAGTGTGCATTGCTCATTCTCACATTGGGAGTTTGTGCAAACTTCGCCAGTGATCCAAACCCCGTGGTTCAACTTTGTTCTTCTACACATAAGAAAAAAATTATCTTCCTAAAAACATCCACCATACCTACCTACCATGGCATTTCCATATCCATTCCGACATATATTCCATACAACATCGATCCTCATTATGTTACTTGATGTCATGCTTCATTGTTATTTTTCATACTGCTACACTGGCAGGAGCATTTAGTTTTATATACATTGGAGATATTTTATTTTGAGTTATGAGTACTAAAAGTGTGATGATTCTTTGTAAAATAGAGTGTTGCCCCTACCAGTGAGGTTATAAATAAAAAAAATAAAAAATAAAGAGAAAAAGCCCAAAAAAATAAAGAAATAAAGGGAAAAAGAGATATAATAAAGAGAGAGGGGGCAGCATTACTAACATTTATTCCACACTTGTGCTTTGTTAGACCAATACTTAAGTTTGGAGAAAGTTTCATATTATGTCTTGCATAACTACGTGGGGAAATTAACGTTATAGTACTTGGCTTGTATATTCCAATGATGGGCCTTCTCAAAAGTGCTCTAGGTCTTCGTGAGCAAGAAAGTTGGATGCACCCCCACTAGTTACATTGGAGAGCTTTCATACACTTATATCTCTATGTGCATCCGCTGTGTGGCAATCACTACTCCTTGCATAACTTCGATTATAAGACTTCCTCTTGTCTAATGATTATTTTCAGTTGTGCGAGACTTTCTTCCATTGACCTTCCAAACCCCCCATAATGTTATTTTAGCCATAACATCCTAGTGCCGGGAACCAATATAGAACGCTTGCTTATTTTGAGTGCACAAATATCTTAATGATATTCCTACGTGCATATTGCTATCGCTTGACTTATCCTAATAGGAGTTGTTGTTAGAGTTTGATGCCTTGGATGATTATATTGTTGTTCTAGAGGCTTAAATCACCTTTAATAAAACATTGCACGGTTGATTGTCTTTTAGTATTGATTCATTGAAAAGTTTTACTTTGTTCTTCCTAATGATTTATACATTATTCTATTTGATGTCAACTATAAACCACAGCCTTTATTCATTTGATCCTAGTTTACATGCTTTACATTACTATGATGATCAAGTCTATGTTGGTAGAATATCACCTAAGAAGTTATTTGTTTTTATCGTTTACCTACTCGAGGACGAGTAGGAATTAAGCTTGGGGATGTTGATACGTCATAAACGTATCCATAATTTATGATGTTCCATGTTGTTTTCATGCCATATGCTAAATGTTTCCTTTACACTTTATGCCATTTTTATCAATTTCCTGGGACTAACCCTATTGACAAGATGCCACACAGCCAGTTCCTGTTTTCTGCTGTTTTTGGTTTCAAAAAAGTTGTTCTGGAAATATTCTCGCAATTGGACAAAACAAAAGCCAAAAGTCTTAGAATTCCCGACACATCAAGGAAGTCTAAAGGAGACCCGGAGGGGTGCCCTAGAGCCATCACACCATAGGGTGGCGCAGCCAGGGGGCTGAGCCACCAGGTGGTGTGGGCCCCTCGGGCGCCCACCGCTATCGCCCTTTCGCCTATAAAGTCCCCCGGAGGCATAAACCCTAAATATAGCAGCCTCCTTCCACGAAAAGTTCAGTAGCTCCGCCGCCTCTGACAGGTTTGAGGGGACAGAAATCTCTGTTCCGACACCCTGCCGGGACGGGGATGTGCCCATGGAGCCATACCATCGACCCCACCGCAATTTCATCGCTGTTGCTGTTTCCTATGATGAGGATAGAGTAGTTCTCCCCCGGGGCTGAGGGCTCTACCGGTAGCTATGTGTTTCATCTCTCTCTCCCATGGTGTGATCTTTATGTGATCATGAGCTTTGTAATCTTGTTGAATAAGTAGATGTTACCCTTCATCTGTTATGCGACTCAAGTGCTTTTTTAATAAATATCGGTAGACACTCTGATCACGGTGTAAAGGTGACAGTGTGTGTACCGTATGGTTTAGCATGATATTTATATCTTGTGTTGGATGACCCTATGAAATTGTGGCGCTTGTTTAGTACTAATTTGGGGTGCTCACAGTGACAGCGTAGGGTTCCCTAGAGAGGGAATAGAGACTTGAGGAGTGTTGTTACAGCCTACGCATGGATTGGTGTTCGTTATCCGACCGGAGAGTGTGGTTTCGGAGTAGCTTAGTGGAGAGATGATATTTATGCATTCAATTATGTTATCATTGTTGAGAGTGTACACTGGCGAAAGTATGATCCCTAGGCCTTGTTTGCTTGCTTCCATTTTTATTTCAGATTGCTACTATCACTTATAATCATCCATATTACTTGTATTTCACAATATATCCGCCGAACTGGTGCCCCTATACAACTGACAATTGTATTAGGTGTGTTTGGGACACAAGAGACTTCTTGTATAGTAATTGCAGGGTTGCTTGAGAGGGATACCTTTGACCTCTTCCTCCCTGATTTCGATAAACCTTGGGTAATCCACTTAAGGGAAACTTACTTCTGTTCTACAAACCTCTTCACTTGGAGACCCAACACTGTCTACAAGACTAGAAGCGTGCGTTGATATCATGCGCTCTTGTCAACCAGCTAGCGCTCCGCCGTCTAGGACTCGATACCGACGAAAAGAGACAACCTTCCGGCATTGCTAGTTGGTAACGCTAATCAACTATGATTAGAGCTATTATGAATGTGGAAGTTCTTAACACGTGAGATAGAAAACAATTAGAGCCAGGTCTAATCGGGGGAGTATAACTCAAAAACCTAATTAGAGGGGGCTCTAATCCAATTAGAGATGTTTATAATTAGAGGCTCTAAATCAATTAGATATTCTCTAATTAGACCTCTAATTAGAGGCCGTAATTCTAGATGCCCTCTAATTAGATCTCTAATTCTACGAGAGAGGGAGAAGGCCGAAACGCTCAATTGATGTGTTCTCCAAAGAGGCGGGGCTGGGGATTATATAATGGGAGCTAGAAGGGAAGCTACCAAAGAAGGGGTGGTAGATTTCCCCTCCCTCTCTTGTCCATACCACTCCTTCTACTAGGACTTGGATTGGAATCTGTTGTGGAGTTCAATCCCACCTTTCTTTCTTTTTCTTTCCTTTTTCTTTTTCCCTCTAATTTATTTATCCAATAAATTCAGGAAAAATTACTTATGGAAACATTGTGCACTTTGTGAAACCATGGGCCCCACCTGGCATTCCCTAAAATTAGGTTTTTCCCTTAGGGGGAAATCTGTCCCCTCCGACACTATTTTCATATAAGGAAAGTCCCCGGAACTCTTCCGGAACCCCGTTACCCCTCTAGATAAAATCATTGATATTATTTAATGATGTTAGAAACTCATTTTTAACACCTAAGGACATCTAATTTCCGTTGTAGCTTCTCAATAAATTATACCAAGCACCGGCATAATTTATCTCTTATAGCAACTTCCTCGAAACCACTCCGATTGACATCAAACTTGTTTCTCCGATATCGTAATGACATCAAATATTCATAACACCACTAACAAACTATTATTTCTATCAATAAAAGGTTGGAAGGGCTTAAATGTGTGACCAGTAAAGACTCGATCACACAGTCATGTTCAGGCACTTACCGACCAACAACTGGACTGTGGACGTCCATGATGGCTCCTATGCGTTCCTGATGTATGAAGGAACCTGATACGTCTGAAACGTATCTATAATTTTTGATGCTCCATGCTTGTACTCTATCCAATTCCTTTATGTTTTCACATATTTTCCTTTGTTTTCCGGATGTTTTCGTGGACTAACCTAAATTGACACGATGACATAGCGCGAGTTCCTGTTTTCTGCTGTTTTTTTATTTGAGAAAAGTTGTTGTTGAAATATTCTCAGAAATGGACGAAACAAATCGCAGGGTCCGATTTTTTCCGACACGTCAACGGAGTCCAAAGAAGACCCGGTGGGGGGTAGAGGAGCATCCACACCATAGGGTGGCGCGGGTCCCCCTGGTCGCGCCACCAGGTGGTGTGGGGCCCTCGGGCGCCCACTGACATCGCCCTTTCGCCTATTTATTACCCCCGACGCAAAAACCCTAAATCATCAAGCCTTCATCCATGAAAAGTTCCGTAGCTTCGCCGTCATCGCCGACAAATTTTGGGGGACAGAAATCTCTGTTCCGGCAGCCTGCCGGGACGGGGAATTGCCCCCGGAGCCATCTCCATTGACTCCACCGCCATCTTCATTGCCATTTCTAACTCCCATGATGAGGATGGAGTAATTCTCCCCAGAGGCTGAGGGCTCTACCCTTAGCTATGTGCTTCATCTCTCTCTCCCATGGTGTGATCTTTTTGTGATCATGAGCTTTGTAATCTAGTTGAATAACTAGATGTTACTCTTCATCTATTATGCTACTCAAGTGGTTTTGTTATTGAGCTCTCCGGAGACACCTTTGTCCCACGGTGTTAAGTTGACAGTGTGTTTACCGTGTGTGACTTATCATGATTTATATATTTTGTGTTGGATGACCCTATGAAATTGTGGTGTTTGTCTAGAACCATCTAATGCGCTCAAGGTGACACTATGGGGTTACCTAGATGGGTAATGCGACTCTGAGGCGTGCTTTTGTATCCCTACGCAATGATCGGTGTTCGTTATCCAATTGGAGAGTGGTTCGGAGAAGCATAGTAAAGAGATGATATTTATGCATTCAATTGTGTTATTATTGTTGAGAGTGTCCACTAGTGAAAGTATGATCCCTCGTCGTTGTTCCTAAGAATTGAAATACCGTTTACACAACCAATTCTGCTACATGTTTGCTTGCTTCCATTTTTATTTCAGATTGCTATTATCACTTATAATCATCCACATTACTTGTATTTCACTATTTTTTGCCAAACTAGTGCACCTATATAACTGACAATTGTATTAGGTGTGTTGGGGTACAAGAGACTTCTTGTATCGTAATTGCGCAGTTGCTTGAGAGGGATATCTTTGACCACTACCTCCCCGAGTTCGATAAACCTTGGGTGATCCACTTAAGGGAATCTTATTGTTGTTCTACAAATCTCTGCAATTGAATCCCAACACTGTGTACAAGAATAGAAGCGTGCATAGACATCAAACTCTTTTCTGGCGTCGTTGCCGGGGAGGTAAGGTAGAAGGTACTCACATCCTAGTACAATTGCTTGTGTGTGAATGCTTTAAGTTATTTCCTTTAGATTCTGCAATTATATCTTTTTGTTTCTTGTTTTTTTACTAGTTAGGCTTATGTTTACTTGTTCCTTGTTTTTATCTTTAGGATTAATGGAAAACAACAAAAATATGAGAGATCTTTATAATCTTTATATTGAATTAGGACATGACGCTTTTGAAAAGAAAATTAAAAAACCTATGGAACTTTATTTGCATGCTGATAGCAATGTTATTCGTATGAATTATTTGAACACCATTATTTCTAATGCTATGCAAAAGTCTATGCTTGGGGAACCTAGTTTTTATGAAAATGGTATTTTTAGTTGCCCAACTTTAGAGGAGAAAATTTGCTTTGATAATACTTTATGTCCCATATGTGATAATTCTAATGATACTTGTAATATTTTAAGTCCTACTACTGAAACTATTCCTTTTAAAATACCTATGAAAATTGTTGAACATGTTAAGAATAACTGCTATTTTGGAGGTGGAACTGTCCATCCTGGTGATCATTTACTCCTTATACATGAAATATGCGAGTTGTTCAAGTGTGTAGGTATTTCAGTGGACCTCGTTAAGAGGAAGCTATTCTCTTTATCTCTTAGGGACAAAGCAAGGGAGTGGGATGAGATCCTTGATGATCCTCATCATTTGGAGTGGAAGGAGCTTGAATCTCTATTTTACTCTAAATTTTATCCTCCTCATGAACTGCATTTAGATAGGAATTACATTTATAATTTTGTCCTCGTGATGGAGAAAGATTTACTCAAGCTTGGGGGAGACTGAAAACAATAATACTCAAATGTTCTAACCATGAGCTTCATGAGGAAATAATTGTTACTAATTTTTATGCAAGGCTTTTAGGATATTGCAAGGATTATCTAGATGCATGTTCATAGGATTCTTTCACAAGTAAGAATGTTGAAGATAAGTGGAATCTTCTTTAAACAATTCAAAACAATACCGAAGGCTGGGATATCGACAAAGGTAAAGAATCAGGTATAAACCATGAGTATGATTGCTAAGTCTTTCGCTGAAACTACTGATTTTCAAGAGCTTAGTTCTAAATATGGTCTTGATCCTCAAATTATTGTTGATTACTATAGAGCCTTTTCTTTTCATATCAATGTTTCTAAAGAAAATTAAGACATGTATCATGAACCTTTTAAAGACACTTGCATGAAAAATGAAATTGTTATTAATGATTGCAATAAACATGCTCAAACGTCTGAAAGTACTACTGCTTATAAGCATGTTAATTTTTGTGGAGCACTTATACCTTGTGAAAATAATCAAATCAAATAATAATATTGTATCCATCACAATAATGAAAAAACTAGAACGTGGGACATGGCTCTAAATGATCTTGGTGAAAAAGTTTGTGCCCTCTATCCTTTTATTTGTGAACTTTGGTATGAACTGGGTCATTTCAATTTTCAATGCTCTGGCTATGATAATAGCCTTTCAAATACAATGAGTATTGCAAGTTTGTATTGTGATGACATGATCATTCCTAATAAGCATGATGAACTTACATTATTTTTGGGGTGTGAAGAGTTATCAAGATAAACTTCTTTGGTAGATATGAGCGCTTTTTACATGAATATGATCCTGCATGGTTGTCATATTTATTGTGTTGATGATTTCCATGCAAATACTTACATAGAAAATATTATAAAAGATGAGACTTTACCAAAATATGATAGGACTAATATGTGTTTTACTCTTATTAATGAATAGGAGGAATCCTGCAAAGTTTTTTCTATTGTTTCTGACAATAAACCAGGGTATGTGAGAAGCTTCCTTTCAAGCCTCTCCCTCCTAAAGAGGGGAAGAAGAAGAAGAAGAGTAAAAGGAGAGAGGTAACGGTGTACCCCTAAGAATGTTGCTCCTATTATAGTTGTTGATGATGAGTCTGAACTCGATGATGTCCCTATGCATGTTACTTATAAAGTGATCATGATTGGGAGAAACACACTAATTTTGATATGGAAAATCTCTTTGGTCCCAATTCTGAAAATGATGATGATAATTTCTTTACTATTAGTACTATCCATGTTCCTTCCAATGATGATATAGAAAGCTCTAGGCTTATGGATAACGTGTTTGAAAATCCTTTTGCTACTAATGATTATATGTTTGATACATCTCGTTCTAGTAAAAATGATGATACATTTGCAAATGAACACACTTTTGAAGATAACTATTCTACTGCTTATAATTATACTATGCCTCCATTCTTTGATAATTATTATAAAGAATACTATGACATAGGCTATAATTACAATCATCCTCATGAAACTTTTCATGATTATGGAGGGATTACCCAAAACCATCTCCCTAATATACAACTTGTCTATCATGTTGGAGTTATTTATGATGACAGTGATGAATATAATATTTTCAGTCCACCTACTAAGGAGGAAAAATAATAATTATGATTACAATATGCCTCCTATATTTGATAATTATTGTGATGAGAATAATAATTATAGCTATTTTGTTGAATTTGCTCCCACTACTATTAATGAGAAAGACTATGCTTATGTGGAGAGTATTAATTATTTTATGCATGTGGCTGATGATAAGAATGTTTTTTGTGAAAGTTATATTGTTAATATTATTCATGATGCTACTTAAAGTTATTATGAGAGAGGGAAACATAGTTTTATGCATCTCAACAATATTAAGTTTCCCCTCTTTATGTTGAAAATTTTGAAGTTGCACTTGTTTTGCTTTCCTATGCTTGTTGCTTTGTGCTTTATTGAATTGTTTTTCTTCAAGATTATTTTGCATAGGAAGTGGGTTATACTTAAATGTGTTGGATATTTTCTTCTTGATGCATTCTTATATTTTCAACTTATACATATGGGAGCATCATTAAAATTATCATGCCTAGCTAAAAGGCTTTAAAGAAAAGCGCTTTTGGGAGAGCACCCATTATATTTTTTCTTTAAGTTTCCATTTGTTTTATTTGAGTATTGGAAGTTTTTACCTCTGTAGCAACCTTTTCTTATCATTTTTATTTCTTTTTGTGCCAAGAGTAGCCTATAATAGGGAGGAAGTAAGATTTGGAAAGTTGTTGTCCAGAAACAGATTCTGTGCTGCCACCAAAAACATTAATTCTCTCAGCTAGAACTTCGAATTGATCAGAAAATATTTGTGCACATGACCCAGGTTATTATCTAACTTCCATTAGTTTTGCACCTTTTGATTTTAGCAACATAAGATTTTCTAAAAAATCAATCTTTACATGCGGTTCTGTTTTGACAGATTTCTGCCAATATTTGCATTTGCCTCTTAATCTTTTTGTTTTGGTGTTCTTTTGAGGGGAAGAGCTTTGAAAGAAGTTGTTACAGTTGCTAATGTGTTAATGGGTGTTAGACTTGTGTTTAAGCTTGTCGCACCCGGACTTCTAGAGGATACTCGCCGTCCCGTTGAACAGTAGTAGATTGGATTACGGGGCTTACCGGCACCCGCGTCCTCTTACGAGTAGGCCAACACACGTATGTGTGACAACCAACCCCTATCTGTTCAGCGTCGACGTAAACTATCCCATAGAAATCAGGACACTTCCGTTGACGTACTTCAAAACATACACACATGATACGTCAACGGCGTTGAACAACTGATATCACAACAGATCTCTACGACACAAAAGATTGAAATAAGTTGCAAATAGCTCTCATTAGAGCAGAGATAGCAAATACAATCATTCAGAGGGCACATGCCCCAACATATCATCATTACATCACAGCGGAAGTATTCAACATGTCTGAGTACAGACAAGAACCAAATAGGCCTAAGAGGCCGGAAACGAACAGACGGAGCCCATCCACGAAGTCTCGGATCCTGCCCGGGTCCGCTATCTACTCGTCAGCAGTCTCGTCATACTCCACGTAGTAGCCACCATGTAGATCCTCGGAAACGTAGGTCTGCGGAAACCACAGCCCCAAAGGGGTCAGTACATAAACGTACTGGCAAGCAAGACTCACAGTTCACCAAAGTGTAACCCGTCAACACCAAGCACAGATGCTTTGGGTTCAACGGAAGGAAGGGGAATATAAAAGATGCTGCAACTGGCTGCGCTAACCAACTACAGAGATTCTACCACTTCCGGCTAACAGAAAGGAGATAAGATCGAGTATTGTAACCAACTGAAAGATAACTTCAAACAAACCCATCCTGGATCTCGCCCCTTATCCAAAGAAGCAATCCGAGGATAACTCACACAGTTGTATTAAAGGTGAATCAAGTTATTGTGTCATCAACCTATTACTAGTCAAGTTATTAATCATTGGGTGTAACATGTTTGATCATTATGTTTAAGTTGTCCTGAGTACTTGTTAGCCAGTACTTTCACCAAGTAATCCATAACCGCGGAAAACACGGCTTCTCGAGAAGATTATCCCTGCAGGGTTGCACCAATTTGGCCGTACACGCATGAATAACCCGCCAGATGGAAAGGCCCTTCCACCAAGCGGGGCACTCAACACAACTCAACTCTTCTCCGCATCAAGCCCAAAGAACCTTGGGCGCACGGCTAATCGAGCCCAGAAGAAAATGGACCCTCATAGCACTCTAAGAACGTGTCCCCCTATATGCCGACTACGAAAGTTCCACCCTGGCCTGGGCTCGCAAAAACATGCATGCGGCAAATGGAAAACACGAACTAAATGTGGCGATTTGGACGAGATGCGAATCGAATCAAATTGAGGGGGGCGCCCATACTCGCTTCCCACATGCGGTTAGTGCGCTCATCATGGATCAGTAGACAGGACCCTTTTCCTATTAGGGTCGACACTAGCAGGCCTCAAAACCACACAGGGCCTCCTGCCGGTGCCTTATCATCAAATTATTATTAATAATAACATTAGCATGATTGATTGATTAAACATCGAGCCCCCACAACGTAATAGAAATAGAAACAGTAAGTAACGGGTAACAGACTCGAGCAAAAGCAACCTAAGCATGCTAGTAAGACACTGGCTCAATCAAAGGGGTGATAGGAGTGGAGGTGAGGCAATATCAAGGTTAAGGGATTCATGTGATGGGTTCGTAACAGAAACAACTACTACTATGGCTTAGCAGGAAAGAACAACGGAAAGTATCGGTAGTCAATGTTGAAAGGAACACAGTGGTTCATGTGAGTGATAACTTGCCTGCAAACCCAGTAGCCTGGTACTGAGCTAACTCCTTAGAAGGGGTGTCGTAAGTATCGTCGGTCTCAACGTCGTCGTATATCCGGGAAGAAGCAAACAAACAATGCAGAAAGATAAACAATCAATATCATGGCATAGTGCACAAACATGGGATGATGCATGACCATTTAATTGATGCATCAAAATAAACTAGTTGATGTGGTAACAACATGATTAAATGGATCCACATGCAACTGAGTTGCATATGAAAAGCCCATGAATTATGGTTGAATTAATTGTTTTACAACTAATCATTATATGAAAGTGGATTAGCATGATGCATGGATGAGGAAAACAGCAAAATAACAACAATAGAACCAAATGGAAATAAGGTTTAACAAGTTTAGAAATTCATTTATTCATTTAGGAAATTTTGGTTACTTAAAGGTGTCACACAAGCATTTGTTGTTTTCATCAAGTTAAATTGTTCAAAATAGATAACAAAGTTTATATTTGATAAGAACACACAATTTTAGGTGGATTGCATGTTTCACTTGTTGAAAAAGGATTTCAAATAAATTATTTGTGAATTAAACAAGTTTAAGCAAGAATTAAATGAATTTAATTCAAACATGAACTTATTTGAATTCTTATTTGTTCAAAACATTGAGTGAAGTTCATATTTGAAAAGGTTATGCTTTTATGGTTTGAAAACATATTTTATATGTCCCAAAAGAATTTGATTTGATCATGTTATGAATTTAACAATATTAAATGAATTAAACAAGGTTTAAATTATTTAACCAATTTTAATTATTCAAAACATGAAACAAATTTTATATTTGTAAAGGTCGTTTAATTTTTCATGGAAAACATATTTCATTTGTTGAAATTGGATTTAAAATGAGCAAGTTATTATTTTGGCAATTTTAAATGCAATAAACAAGAAACAGTTGTTTTCAGAAATTTAAATTATTGAAAACAGCAAACAAAATTTATATTTGGAAAGTACATGAAAAGTTGATTGGAAAACATATTTAGTTTGTGGAATTTGGAATTTTTATGAACAAGTTATGAATTTTGCAAGTTTAAGTGAATTTAACAAGAATTCAAATATTTCAACAATTTAAAATATTCAAAACAGTAAACAAATTTTATATTTGGATAGAACATTTAATTTGGGACCGAAAACATATTTAAAAAGTTAAATTTGGAGTTACAATGATTTTCTTATTCAATTTACAAGATATAGTGCAAATCTGCCATTTTAATCCATTAGGGACTTAGGAAAAATATTTCAGGGGTCTAGAATTAATTTTTAAGGGCCTAGTTGTGATTACTGAGAAGTTTGAGTATCAAAACAATTGGAAAAAAAGGATTTGGTTTTTGGGGCGCAGGGGGATCGAACCCTGCACCTCTAGTGCGCGCACAAGGAGCTAACCAGTGGGGCTGGCTTGTGTTTGTGACAGAGGACGGGCTGCGGGGAAGGTTATGTTCAGTTAACAAGAATCGAACCAAAATTCAGAAAAAAATGTGCGGCCGCGGGGGTTCGACCTCGGGACGGCTGGGAGCAGGGCGAGGGAGCCAGCCACTGGGCTAGATGTGTTTGGTGATAGGTCTGTGTTGCGGCATGTTTTTGATGTGCGCTGCCACCGTTAACTGAACCTTGACGAATAGGATCCAATCTTCAGACTGGTGTCCGACGAAGGCAAACATCGGCGTCCCTCCGCTGGTTCCTGGCGAGCATACGCGAGTGCGGTGGTGTGTAGGTGTGTGGCAGGGGGTTCCAGGGTGCATGGGAGGGCATCCACGGAAGGAGAGGACCGAGTCCAGTAGCAGCAGCTCGACCACGAGCTTGCAGCCATGGAGTCCATGGCGGACAGCAACGTGCACGGAAGGTAAGCGACATGTACAGCAAGAAAATCGAGGCGAGAAGGGCGGGAATCGGACGGAGTGCTCACCCAGAGGCTGCTGCTGTAGTCAATCGGTTGCGAGGAAGTCCGTGGTCGGCGAATTTCGCCGGAGCAGGTGGCTGGTCGGAGAAGAGGAACTGGGCACCGGCGGCAGCCTAGTCGCTCTTGGCTCGATCCCTTTGATGTGGACGAAGAGGACAGCAAGGAGTAGACCGTGGCGTGCTCGTACAGGCTCAAGGGGAACCATAGCGGCGGCGCCACGGCGACAACAGTGGTCTGCTCTCTCTCTCGGGTCCCAAAAAAAGATACAGAGAAGGGGGGCAGAGGAGGGAGAAGGGGGGCGGCGACGCAGGAGGAAGGAGAGGGCTGAGGAGGGCCTAGGGTACGCAGGGAGCTCGTGGTGGAGAGTTTTAAGGGGGGGGAGGCAGCTGCTGTCCGTTCATCACCGCCTCTGTCGACGTGTTCCCCTCCGATGAGGAGCCGTACGAAGAAGAAGGGCGGCTGGGCCTTCGCTGGTTTGGTGGGCTGGGGTTTAGGTGGGCTGAGGTGGGCTGCATTTCTCCCCCCTCTGAACCGATTTTCTTTTTTATTATTTTTGGTTCTCTTGTTTTTTTTGTAGCAAAGAGAAAATGGAAGAATTAGATAGTTTTTGGAGGTGATAAAATCTTGGAAAAATTCATGGGAGTGTGTTAGGTCAACTACAACCATAAACCAAGTTTGGAAATCAAAACATTTATATTTTTGGGGCTGTTTGGATTTGGATGGTGTTTGGGTAAATTTTATTATTAAATGGTTATTGAACAATATTCTTAGAAATAGGGTGATCAAAGCATTTAATTGGAAACAAAAAGCACAAAAACGTTTGGATTATTTTTATAATTTCAAAAGAGGTGATGTTTAGTGAGTTGGTTTGAATTTGGGTAATTTGATAATTAAATGATTATTGATGAAAACCATGTTTTTATTAGGGTGACCCCTATGATTTAATTTGATTAACTTAGTTGATTAAATTCATAAGTTCAAATTGGTTCTGCTTGATGCATTTGATTTGAACTTGAAGGTGATTTGGAAATTATTTGTTTGATTAAAACCCACAATTTTAATAAGTGATCAACATGGAATAAAATGGAACAATTTGGTTGTTTTCATTTGTGATTTTTATTCCAAAAGTTGTAACAGAACAAGTATGAAAACAAAGCAGTTGAAATTGTTTGATTTTCATTGTGAAAACAAAGAATAACAGATGCAAAACAAAAGAAACAAATGCAACAATATGATGACATGATGCAATACTTTAATAACAAGAAATCAAACATTCTAAATGGTAGGTTTTCATACTTGGGCTGTTACAAAACGCCCCCCTTGAAGGAATCGCGCCCCGAGATTCCTACTGAGAGGAGAAAAGGTCCGGAAACTTCTTGGGAAGATCCTCTTGAGCTGTGACACGTGAAACACATCGTGCACATTGGATAGACGTCGGGGAATTTGGAAACCACCGGAACATTTTCAAGTAGAGGTAAAAGTTTTGTATGTAGGGTGTATAGCTGATAAGAATTTGATTCATTTGGAGAATAGACTATCTGTAATAAGGGTGGAACAGAGTTATTGACATCAATCCAACACCAAAAATGAGATCAATGTCAGAATCAGCAACATGAGAGAAACGAGGAATATGTGGCCTCCCATTATAATTGGATTGTTCTTACTTATGTTGGAAGTCAACATTTGAGATCCCGAAGAGTGAACGGTGATTTGATTGCTTAGTGGAACCAGAAATAGGTTGTATGTTGTGGAAAAGATTTTTGACACAAAAGAATGTGATGCTCCGGTATCAAACAACACTTTTAGCTGGAATAGAGTTTAGCAGATGAACGGGGAAAACTTTGATTAGACACCGGTAGAAGAATTGAAGTGGAAAACAACAACAAGATTTGAACGGACGAAAAGGATGTTGAGAAGAACAGGATAACGAAGCAACACCGGGAAAACGAGAACAAAACTCCTGAGGTACTACGGAAAACCCATCCGGGCTTCTAAAGGATCATTATCTACTGCTTAAGGAATAGAGGATTTGCTTCCGGGGCTTACACGCCTCCGTTCTCAATCATGAGTAGGCAACATGATAAATCATGTCACAACCACCTCCATTCCTATGGTCTAGTAGATATAACCATCCTAGAGAAACTAGGATTCGTGAAATCCTAACTTGGAAGTTTAGATGAGAAGTGAAAAACAACGTTGCACTTCCTTACCAGAAAAGGGAGGGTGGGTGGGGAAAGAAGAAAAAGAACAGAATTCCTACTCTCGCGTTTCATTTTTCCTATATAGCTACAAAATAGTTTCTAGACTCAACTGCGACCAGTAAAAAAAGGGATCCTACAGGCAGACAGGCTCTGATACCATTTGTCGCACCCGGACTTCTAGAGGATACTCGCCGTTCCGTTGAACAGTAGTAGATTGGATTACGGGGCTTACCGGCACCCGCGTCCTCTTACGAGTAGGCCAACACACGTATGTGTGACAACCAACCCCTATCTGTTCAGCGTCGACGTAAACTATCCCATAGAAATCAGGACACTTCCGTTGACGTACTTCAAAACATACACACATGATACGTCAACGGCGTTGAACAACTGATATCACAACAGATCTCTACGACACAAAAGATTGAAATAAGTTGCAAATAGCTCTCATTAGAGCAGAGATAGCAAATACAATCATTCAGAGGGCACATGCCCCAACATATCATCATTACATCACAGCGGAAGCATTCAACATGTCTGAGTACAGACAAGAACCAAATAGGCCTAAGAGGCCGGAAACGAACAGACGGAGCCCATCCACGAAGTCTCGGATCCTGCCCGGGTCCGCTATCTACTCGTCAGCAGTCTCGTCATACTCCACGTAGTAGCCACCATGTAGATCCTCGGAAACGTAGGTCTGCGGAAACCACAGCCCCAAAGGGGTCAGTACATAAACGTACTGGCAAGCAAGACTCACAGTTCACCAAAGTGTAACCCGTCAACACCAAGCACAGATGCTTTGGGTTCAACGGAAGGAAGGGGAATATAAAAGATGCTGCAACTGGCTGCGCTAACCAACTACAGAGATTCTACCACTTCCGGCTAACAGAAAGGAGATAAGATCGAGTATTGTAACCAACTGAAAGATAACTTCAAACAAACCCATCCTGGATCTCGCCCCTTATCCAAAGAAGCAATCCGAGGATAACTCACACAGTTGTATTAAAGGTGAATCAAGTTATTGTGTCATCAACCTATTACTAGTCAAGTTATTAATCATTGGGTGTAACATGTTTGATCATTATGTTTAAGTTGTCCTGAGTACTTGTTAGCCAGTACTTTCACCAAGTAATCCATAACCGCGGAAAACACGGCTTCTCGAGAAGATTATCCCTGCAGGGTTGCACCAATTTGGCCGTACACGCATGAATAACCCGCCAGATGGAAAGGCCCTTCCACCAAGCGGGGCACTCAACACAACTCAACTCTTCTCTGCATCAAGCCCAAAGAACCTTGGGCGCACGGCTAATCGAGCCCAGAAGAAAATGGACCCTCATAGCACTCTAAGAACGTGTCCCCCTATATGCCGACTACGAAAGTTCCACCCTGGCCTGGCCTCGCAAAAACATGCATGCGGCAAATGGAAAACACGAACTAAATGAGGCGATTTGGACGAGATGCGAATCGAATCAAATTGAGGGGGGCGCCCATACTCGCTTCCCACATGCGGTTAGTGCGCTCATCATGGATCAGTAGACAAGACCCTTTTCCTATTAGGGTCGACACTAGCAGGCCTCAAAACCACACAGGGCCTCCTGCCGGTGCCTTATCATCAAATTATTATTAATAATAACATTAGCATGATTGATTGATTAAACATCGAGCCCCCACAACGTAATAGAAATAGTAACAGTAAGTAACGGGTAACAGACTCGAGCAAAAGCAACCTAAGCATGCTAGTAAGACACTGGCTCAATCAAAGGGGTGATAGGAGTGGAGGTGAGGCAATATCAAGGTTAAGGGATTCATGTGATGGGTTCGTAACAGAAACAACTACTACTATGGCTTAGCAGGAAAGAACAACGGAAAGTATCGGTAGTCAATGTTGAAAGGAACACAGTGGTTCATGTGAGTGATAACTTGCCTGCAAACCCAGTAGCCTGGTACTGAGCTAACTCCTTAGAAGGGGTGTCGTAAGTATCGTCGGTCTCAACGTCGTCGTATATCCGAGAAGAAGCAAACAAACAATGCAGAAAGATAAACAATCAATATCATGGCATAGTGCACAAACATGGGATGATGCATGACCATTTAATTGATGCATCAAAATAAACTAGTTGATGTGGTAACAACATGATTAAATGGACCCACATGCAACTGAGTTGCATATGAAAAGCCCATGAATTATGGTTGAATTAATTGTTTTACAACTAATCATTATATGAAAGTGGATTAGCATGATGCATGGATGAGGAAAACAGCAAAATAACAACAATAGAACCAAATGGAAATAAGGTTTAACAAGTTTAGAAATTCATTTATTCATTTAGGAAATTTTGGTTACTTAAAGGTGTCACACAAACATTTGTTGTTTTCATCAAGTTAAATTGTTCAAAATAGATAACAAAGTTTATATTTGATAAGAACACACAATTTTAGGTGGATTGCATGTTTCACTTCTTGAAAAAGGATTTCAAATAAATTATTTGTGAATTAAACAAGTTTAAGCAAGAATTAAATGAATTTAATTCAAACATGAACTTATTTGAATTCTTATTTGTTCAAAACATTGAGTTAAGTTCATATTTGAAAAGGTTATGCTTTTATGGTTTGAAAACATATTTTATATGTCCCAAAAGAATTTGATTTGATCAAGTTATGAATTTAACAATATTAAATGAATTAAACAAGGTTTAAATTATTTAACCAATTTTAATTATTCAAAACATGAAACAAATTTTATATTTGGAAAGGTGGTTTAATTTTGCATGGAAAACATATTTCATTTGTTGAAATTGGATTTAAAATGAGCAAGTTATTATTTTGGCAATTTTAAATGCAATAAACAAGAAACAGTTGTTTTCAGAAATTTAAATTATTCAAAACAGCAAACAAAATTTATATTTGGAAAGTACATGAAAAGTTGATTGGAAAACATATTTAGTTTGTGGAATTTGGAATTTTTATGAACAAGTTATGAATTTTGCAAGTTTAAGTGAATTTAACAAGAATTCAAATATTTCAACAATTTAAAATATTCAAAACAGTAAACAAATTTTATATTTGGATAGAATATTTAATTTGGGACAGAAAACATATTTAAAAAGTTAAATTTGGAGTTACAATGATTTTCTTATGCAATTTACAAGATATAGTGCAAATCTGCCATTTTAATCCATTAGGGACTTAGGAAAAATATTTCAGGGGTCTAGAATTAATTTTTAAGGGCCTAGTTGTGATTACTGAGAAGTTTGAGTATCAAAACAATTGGAAAAAAAAGGATTTGGTTTTTGGGGCGCAGGGGGATCGAACCCTGCACCTCTAGTGCGCGCACAAGGAGCTCGAACCAAAATTCAGAAAAAAATGTGCGGCCGTGGGGGTTCGACCTCGGGACGGCTGGGAGCAGGGCGAGGGAGCCAGCCACTGGGCTAGATGTGTTTGGTGATAGGTCTGTGCTGCGGCATGTTTTTGATGTGCGCTGCCACCGTTAACTGAACCTTGACAAACAGGATCCAATCTTCAGACTGGTGTCCGACGAAGGCAAAGATCGGCGTCCCTCCGCTGGTTCCTGGCGAGCATACGCGAGTGCGGTGGTGTGTAGGTGTGTGGCAGGGGGTTCCAGGGTGCATGGGAGGGCATCCACGGAAGGAGAGGACCGAGTCCAGTAGCAGCAGCTCGACCACGAGCTTGCAGCCATGGAGTCCATGGCGGACAGCAACGTGCACGGAAGGTAAGCAACATGTACAGCAAGAAAATCGAGGCGAGAAGGGCGGGAATCGGACGGAGTGCTCACCCAGAGGCTGCTGCTGTAGTCAATCGGTTGCGAGGAAGTCCGTGGTCGGCGAATTTCGCCGGAGCAGGTGGCTGGTCGGAGAAGAGGAACTGGGCACCGGCGGCAGCCTAGTCGCTCTTGGCTCGATCCCTTTGATGTGGACGAAGAGGACAGCAAGGAGTAGACCGTGGCGTGCTCGTACAGGCTCAAGGGGAACCATAGCGGCGGCGCCACGGCGACAACAGTGGTCTGCTCTCTCTCCCGGGTCCGAAAAAAAGATACAGAGAAGGGGGGCAGAGGAGGGAGAAGGGGGGCGGCGACGCAGGAGGAAGGAGAGGGCTGAGGAGGGCCTAGGGTACGCAGGGAGCTCGTGGTGGAGAGTTTTAAGGGGGGGGGGGAGGCAGCTGCTGTCCGTTCATCACCGCCTCTGTCGACGTGTTCCCCTCCGATGAGGAGCCGTACGAAGAAGAAGGGAGGCTGGGCCTTCGCTGGTTTGGTGGGCTGGGGTTTAGGTGGGCTGAGGTGGGCTGCATTTCTCCCCCCTCTGAACCGATTTTCTTTTTTATTATTTTTGGTTCTCCTGTTTTTTTTTTGTAGCAAAGAGAAAATGGAAGAATTAGATAGTTTTTGGAGTTTGATAAAATCTTGGAAAAATTCATGGGAGTGTGTTAGGTCAACTACAACCATAAACCAAGTTTGGAAATCAAAACATTTATATTTTTGGGGCTGTTTGGATTTGGATGGTGTTTGAGTAAATTTTATTATTAAATGGTTATTGAACAATATTCTTAGAAATAGGGTGATCAAAGCATTTAATTGGAAACAAAAAGCACAAAAAGGTTTGGATTATTTTTATAATTTCAAAAGAGGTGATGTTTAGTGAGTTGGTTTGAATTTGGGTAATTTGATAATTAAATGATTATTGATGAAAACCATGTTTTTATTAGGGTGACCCCTATGATTTAATTTGATTAACTTAGTTGATTAAATTCATAAGTTCAAATTGGTTCTGCTTGATGCATTTGATTTGAACTTGAAGGTGATTTGGAAATTATTTGTTTGATTAAAACCCACAAATTAATAAGTGATCAACATGGAATAAAATGGAACAATTTGGTTGTTTTCATTTGTGATTTTTATTCCAAAAGTTGTAACAGAACAAGTATGAAAACAAAGCAGTTGAAATTGTTTGATTTTCATTGTGAAAACAAAGAATAACAGATGCAAAACTAAAGAAACAAATGCAACAATATGATGACATGATGCAATACTTTAATAACAAGAAATCAAACATTCTAAATGGTAGGTATTCATACTTGGGCTGTTACAAAGCTGAACCAAAGTGGATATATTATTTTGATTACACTAAAGTTGCTAATGAAGATTGTGTGAAGTTTTGTATGGAGTGAGTTTTAAAGTGTAGCGAGAGAAGAATGATATGATGAGATGATGGATGGACAAAAGCTCAAGATTGGGGATTACCATATCACCCCAAAATATATCGAAGAAGTACAAGCATCAAAGCTTGGGTATTCCCAAGACAAGCCCATCTTCGTCAACAAAAGTATCAGGTCTTCTTTCAAGACACTGTATTTTTTATTGCTTCATATACTATGTGGTATTCTTGGAGTGTAAATTATTTTTTCTTTCAGTTTGTTTGGTTTTATTTTTTGTGTTATATGGTTGGATCCTAGCATTTTTGTTTTGGAGAGAGACACTCTCCTTTTTCATTGCTTAGAACACTCTAGTTTATACTCTTATTGTTCTGTGAGTGTTCACTTTTTGCTAGTAGTGCGTTTAGCCCTTGTTTTCCACTCTTATTTAGTTTAGAGCTTGTTGGTTTCCTTCAGTTATATATGATTAGCTCTCTGGTCTTTAATGAATATTATCTATAAGAGTTGTTTCAAACAAGTTAATTTATGTTGGAGAAGAGTAAACTATTTCATTCTTATAGTGGTGCAATGGAAAGCTTGCCTAGACTATGGCTTAGACTTTATCATGTCATGCTAGGTTCTATTTTAATCATGAGCTTAGTAGTTATTGATGTAGCTTGACTTGTCTCAAATAGTTGAGAGTGCTTAATGTGTCATTGAAAGAAACCATGAATTGTTGTTATAATATCAAAACATAATATTGTGGTATTCCCCTTGGAATGGTTTATTTGGTTGATTTGGCGCATGATTACACCATGTTATGACTACAGACCAGTCACCTATAGCCTCCATGATCATTTATTTTTGACTTGTAATACCATTTCTGCTTTTATTAATAATGTTTTGTCGCTATGCATGATTATGACCATTATTGCTCTCTTAATTTGTCGCTCACAGTTCTTCAGATGGGTGAGCAGAAGATGTCGGCAACAACTTCTGGAGCGTGTACGTCGGTGTGCGGTGTAGTATGCTGGGCCGGTTGTGCCCCTTGCCCGCTGTCGGGCGGCTTGGTTAGGCCTTCCGTTTTTTAGATGATGCGCGTTGGTCGGTTGTCGGGGCATCGGCCCTGTGCTTGCCCACCCGGCCCCTTCATCAGTCTTGTAGGTAGCGAGCTGTCGCTAGAATGGCGGTTTCACGTTTAGTTGATTCATGTGTTTATTTGTGGTCACCTTCTTATTATTAGATTAAAACCAGATGTGTCCATCATTTTGATGCAGAGGCTGGAGGTAGAAGCTGCATTTCAAAAAAAATGTATGTGGAGGTGCTATATATGTGCTGCTTTTTTGTGTAAATGTGGAGCCCTGTCTGATGATTACACTCCGTTGTCTTCAAAAGATTACCCAGATAACAACTATTGGTCTATAGTTTAGTTTTTTTTTACGGGTAAAATAGAAAGTCTATTAACCAAGGTGCTCAGCTAAATTGCTAGCAACAAGTACATATACAAAGGAAGGGACTTGATGAGTCCACCCATTACATTCAGCCTCATCTCTATACCTAGACTGAGCAAGAGAATGTGCTACATTGTGGCATTTCCACGGGCAGAAGCTGAACTCATAAGAATCAAAGGATACAACACAGCTGCTCCTTATTTCACGCAAGAGAACACCAACTTCAGCCAGTTCATGAGAATTGGACTTGAGGGCCTTAACTAGAACCTGTGAATCAGATTCCAAGATAACCATGTGGAGTCCTAACGCTGCAGCACCTTCAACTGCAGCAGAACAAGCTTCAGCTTCCGCCTGGAGTGCATCACGCAGGTGTCTCAGTTTTCCTGCAGCAGCTCCAACGACATCACCCTTGTCCGACCTTGCAATAAAACCCCAAGCACCATCACTGGATCTCTCCTGGAAAGCCGCATTGAGATTAATCTTTACCTTCCCAACATTAGGCAGAGTCCAATGCAGTGTTGCCGGATGGGCAACAGTAGCCTCCGCCCCATGGTCAATTTTCGAAAAGACTCCAGTCTGAGTGAACTCAACGAGATGCCTCTGAATTATATTGCAGACCTCTGCAGTTGTTCTATCCCTCTCTCCAGCACAAACTTTATTTCTTATTGTCCACCAGGCCCAAATGAGAATACCAGCCAGGTCTCGTTTTTGTTTTGGTAAATCACATAAGATTTCCATCATCAAACGGGCATTGGTTGCATCTAGGAGCTGAAGGCGGACATCCTCCAATAGCAGCTCCCGCCACACCTGCCTCACTCTCTTGCACTTCAAGAAAAGGTGTCCTCCATCCTCATCTAAACGATTGCACATTGGGCAGATAGTATCCAACTCCACTTTTTTCTCTTAACATTCAGTCTTAGTGGTAAGCTGTTATAATCAAGACGCCAGAGAAACACTCTAACCTTTCCTGGTAGCTTTAGAGACCAGATTTTATCCCAACTCGGTGATGTTACAGGAGATTTAGACGTGCTAGTATCCTTATTAAGCTTTTTCTCTCGCAAATCAACACCAAGACGGTATGCTGATTTGACAGAAAACATACCCTTTTTATCGAAGAACCAAGCTACACCATCCTCCATACCATTTCGAATTGGTATCTTAAGGATTTGTTCGACGTCTCTAGGATCAAAAAGAGCCTGTACCACATCCACGTCCCATTGTGTAGTGACTGGATCAATCAAATCAGACACCATAACTGGTTCATCCATCTCATCTGGTGTGCAAACACGGCGAGTAGTTCCACTTGGAATCCATGGATCCTTCCAAGCATCAATTTGTTCACCAGATCCCACTCTCCAAATAATTTCTTCTTTCAGTAACTCGATTCCTTCAAGAATACTCCTCCATCTATATGACATTCCTGGTTTACCCGATGCCTCTAAAATCGAGCAGTCCGGGAAGTACATTGCTTTAAGAACAGTACAACAAAGGGAATCAGGTGTTTGTAGTAATCTCCAACTCTGACGTGCTAACATGGCCATATTAAAAATATGCAGGTCGCGAAAACCCATGCCTCCATCCTATTTTGAAAGTGTCATTTTCTCCCAACTAATCCAGTGACATTTTTTGTTTTCATCTTGTTGACTCCACCAATATCGACAAATCATTGCATTGATGTCCTCACAAAACGATTTAGTGTGGTCAAAGCAGGACATAGCATATGTAGGGATCGCTTGGGCCACCGCTTTTATATTAATCTCCTTGCCCGCCTTGGACAATAATCGTTCCTTCCATCCTTGAATACGTTGCCAAATCCTCTCTTTTAAATATTCAATCTCTTTAGCCTTGGACGCACCCAGATGGATAGGAAGACCCAAGTACCTTTCATTGCGCGACTCCCTTGGTATACCCAAAGTGTGAAGGACTGCTTGTTTTACTCCTGCCGTAGCGCCCTTACTAAAGAAAGCCGAAGATTTATCCTTATTAATAATTTGGCCTGACTGACATCCATAAAGTTCAAGAATCTGATTCAGCTTGTTCGCATTGGCAACATTTGCTTTCATTACAATCAGTGAGTCATCTGCGAACAAAAGATGGTTTATTGATGGGGCACCAGCGCACAACTTGATTCCTTGCAAAGATCCATCTTCCTCTGCCTTCTGAAGTAAGGTTGAGGAACCCTCCGCACACAAAATAAAGAGATAGGGGGATAGAGGATCCCCCTGCCACAGTCCTCACTCTGGACCAAAAGGATCAGTGAGGTTCCTATTGACTTTGACACGATAAGTAACAGACCTCACACAATCCATCACCACTTTAACCTAGCTTTCTGCAAAACCTAATTTCAGCATCATTCTCTCTAGAAAACTCCACTTGACCCTGTCATATGCTTTTCTCATGTCCAACTTCACTGCCACCATCCCATCTCTTCCTCCCTTTTTCTTAGAGAGAATTACTTATTTGGCCCTTACTTAAAATTGTGTTCCCTATTTGGCCCTAAATAAAATTTCTTCCCTATTTGACACTTTAACTTCATTTTCTTACTAACATGGCTCTATAGTGCATTCTAAACACAAATGAGGATGTAAAAAGACTCTTTTCCCCCTGATGAATTTTTTTACCAAAATTCATAATAAAAATTGAAAATAAGTATAGTTAGATTCTATGCCATGTTGGTCCCACACGATACAAATATTATTCCGCTGCTTGCATGTGGATATGTGCCGCTAACGGACAGATCCATGCATACATGAGGAGCAGTGTGCTTGGTAGAACGGTGGGCCATGCATGTACACGACATTGGACAGTTAGTGCTCCGTGCACTTTCCTCCTTGTTATCGATATCTATCTATTACCAAACAAATGGAAGGATACAAAATTTCTCGTGCCAATCCTCAGCACTTACCGAAGATAACTCTACGTACGTGGCTACTTACGATGTACGCGCCTACTGGGTTTTGAAGGCGCTAGCCAGAGCCGGAGGGAATGTTCCGTTCCAGCCTTCTCTTCCACACACGGTTGGTAAGTACATTCTCCCTGTTCGGACCAGCGGGTACTATTTTCTACGTGCCCACGCGGCTGGACAGTGGACAGCTTCGTTCCATCCAGCTCGTTCTTGCACCTCTCTGAAGCCAGCTGGTCTCTGTACTGGTGCACGACACTGGCAGCCGCCCCTGGTGACGGCCAGACCACAGGCTGGGCCTTGCCGGGGCAGTACACTACAAAGCAGGCGGGGACACCACACAGGAGGGCTAGCTCGCTGCCTTTCTTCTGCAGAGTGGGAAGGCGTCTCTGCAGTGTCTCCATGCGCTTCCTTTTATCCATGATATACCGGATCTTTAGCCTCCCATTCTTCCACCCATTACTCATTGCTTCTGCAGCTTTTGTGTGATAAAAAGAAAGAGCGGACCTCATTTTATAGCAGATAATTGTTTGGATGGTCTTTATTGCCGTGCAAATATTTTATTTTGAAGATCGATGTATATGTGCTCCAAATACGTCGAGAAAAGATTTTGAGACAAGGAATATTAATGATTGGATATACAAAATCTTGAAAGATCATAGCACGTGTGTATTTCGTTCAATTTTTTTTCCAAAGTGCATGTATGTATTTCGCTATATATATTAGCCTTAAAAGTTTCCCGTGATACGTACGTACTCCCTCCGTCCGGAATTAAGTGTCATAAAGTTTAACAAAAGTGGATGTATCTAACACTAAATTATGTCTAGATACATCCACTTTTGTCAAACTTTGCGACATTTAATTCTGGGCGGAGGGAGGATATGAAAATACTTTGTACAGATTCGGTTTAGCTTTGGTAGAATATGTTGTTGTGGTATTCCAAGAATGGTATATGTTGACTGATCTTGTGGGGTTCATTGTGTCGTGGGATTATCACGGCAGACGTTACCGGGGGTAACTGATCTTGGGGCAAGACGACACAGACGTTTGGGAGAGGGTTTAGCTCAGAGGAAAACATGATGGAACTCGATCTGATAGCCGGGAATCAAGTCGCCGAGTCTCCGATCTCAATATATTAACTCAATCTCTCGTATACACTGGATGCTCGATATCAACAGGTACTACTAGGGTTCTTAGATCTCTCTCAACTAGACCTAGGGGTCGGTTTATAAAGCACCCGTACCCCCTGGCTTATTCTCCAAGGCGCACCCTGAATCCTACCCGGACACCGCATACAAACTCTAACTTTCCTTTACCGTAATCCACAATCCGGGTTACGAGGCCTACAAACTTGGGCCTTCCAGAAGTTTCTTTATCCTTAGCCGGATCTTGCGCAGCGTCCTTTGGGCCGGGTTATACCTTGGAGTTGGCCTACCGGGTTATTATCCCTCCATCAGTAGTCCCCAGAATAGCTTGGGCTTCACGGATCCTTCCTTGAAGCGCTTGCTATTCCCTGCAAAGACATCAAATGCCCAAATACATGAAGGCCGGGTTAAAACGCTTCAATAAACAGCTAGGCCCAACTCTACGGTGGCCATATAGTAACTCGGCTCCTCTCCAAATACCCGGCTTAGCTTTCCGGGTCTAAGCCCTGATAAAAGTGTCAAGATCCTGCACTTTACTCGATAATTGATCTTGATATTATGAAGAATATCTCCTTCTTATTTCTACCCAGATATCACGTTCAACACTTAAAGCGTATTTCGCAAGATTCAAACAGATAGCCGTTACTCCGTAATCCCCGGCTCCCGCTCGTGGAACCAAGCTTATCCACATGAACCATTATAAATATGGTCGCAGGGGTAACCCTAACCCCAACGGCTCATTTCCCCCATTCCTCTTCCTTTCTTCCCCCGTGCTCAAATTCACAGAGCGCCACCACGGAAATCCCGCGCGCATCACCGGAACCTATTGGCCGCCGGCTACGTTCCGCCACCGCGCACTCTGCACCGCCGCCAAGATCCGCCGCCAAACCCTCAACCGGCCCGTCGGGAATCGCAAAGGGGCACCAAACTTGCGCGATTTGCCTTCGTCGAGCTTCACTTCGATCTCCTCCAGTAAGCTTCCCATACCCGTTAATTAGCCTCCATAATTTCTTGATTTTCTTCAGATTAGATCTAGGTCAACCCGCCGGTCATTTTCCCGGTCATGCCGAATCGAGTCACTTGTATTCACTCTAGCTCATCCAATGGATTGAATGCTGGCTTTATTTCACTTCCCTACCGCTCACAACTGCTAATTTTGCCACGAATCTAGAAATGGAATCTTTAGCCTGGGCTCAGGCCGCCCAATTTTTCCGCCCTTGACTCTATCATCCGGAAAATCTTCCCTTTTCCGATTCCCTTTACTCATAATAGGTACCTGCATAACCATCCATTACCCTCAAACATTCTTTCAATGCATAAGCCTTCATGATTTTTATAATGATGCTTGATACCCGGGTGACTTGAACCTTGCTTCACAAAATAACACCCGGATATTATGTAACCTTCATACTGTCTCGATACCGCTCACTGATACTCGACCAGCTTATGATTTCCGAGCCTTATTCCTCACACTCCTATACCTCGTGTTTTACAGGTCACACCCATGGCTCCCAAGAAACATGGAAAGCAGCAGGCAAAGGCCAAGACCACCAACTCCATATCCGCCAACTGGGCGCGATCTACGGTCACCAAAACCAAGTTAGAAGAACTGGTCGAGCTGGGAGTTCTCCCTCCTCAAGAGGATATCCAGTGGAGAGTGCCGGGTAAGGAGACCCGGCTTACGCCGGCAAAGGACGAGGTAATATGCTTTGTAGAGCACGTGACCCGGGGCTTTCGTCCTCCAGGTCACCCCTTCTTTCGCGACATTCTGAGCCATTATGGCCTTCGTGTATTTGACATAGGTCCTAATTCTGTGTTAAATATCTCCCACTTTATCGTCCTTTCCGAGTCATACTTGTGCACTCCGCCAAGTTTGGCTCTTTTCGTCGAGCTTTTCCAGTGCAAACCGTGCCGCGAAAGCGGTGACGGGGCACTTCTCGCTTGCGGCGGGGTCTCTATCCAGCGCCGCAAGAATTCTCTGATGCCACCTCTTACCCTTAACTCCCACGTCAAACATTGGCAGCTTTCATATTTTTACTGCCGAGACACTTCCCCACCCGGCCAAAAGAAACTGCCGGGTTACTCAGAGGGTCTTCTTGGCATCTCCGAGAATTTTAATGCCTTTGCCCCTGACTCGGACAGGGAGGCCATTCAACCTTTGCTAGTCAAAATCACTATTCTTGCAGCCCAAGGTCTCATCGGGCTCAACCTGGTGAAAACTTGGGTCGATTTCCGGATTCAGCCCAATTCCATCCGCAGAAAGTTAATGTGCGAGTATTCGGGGCAAACCACAGACCCGCTCTGGTATTCTGACAACAGCTTTGCGGCTGGTGACACCAATAAAACTATCAAGGGTTTTTTGACAGAGAAACTAGAGGTAATCCGGAACATAGCCGGATTAGAACCCTTCACACTCGAGAACCCAGCCCCCAAGGTGAAGATCCGATTTTAACGTTTTTACCTTTGCTCTTTCCGCTTGATACGGTTGATAACCCTTGTTCTGATATTTTTATCTCAGGCTGATGATGATTTTTGGAAGATCGACACTTCCCCTAGCTCCGAGAGTCCAGAGGAACAAGAAGAGGCCGTTAACTCGGACGAAGGTGCTCGCCGGGTTTTACTTGATTCCTTTAAGTTCGTCGTAACCCCTTCATTTTCCAACTATAACCTTGATGACTTCCAGATCAAGAGGAGAATGACGAAGAAGAAGAAACTGACGGCAAGGTGGAATCCGCCAGTGATGAAGATGAAGTGGAGCCGACAATTAAAGTCGGATCTAAGAGAAAACCCCAAGGGATCGTCTTCAAGGTTTCATACCGCCTCCTTGTATTCAACTCGTATTCCTTTGATGATATACATGAGCTATCTTGACATTATTCCACCGGCCGTATTTGAAGGAGTCGCCCATGACCAAGCGTAGAGCAACTCGGAATTACCCGGGTAACGACGCTCTTAGCCCGGGTATTCCATTGTCTCCGGCTGGACGCGCTGGTATTAACCTTATCCTTTCTCGGAGGAAACAATCTTCCTGAACCGTTCCCTTACGAAACCTTGCTTAATACTTTTCAGTTTCGCCCGGGTCCAGCAACGAGTTCCCCTCGGACTTTGCGGTGAATACCGGGTAAAATCCCTTTCCTGATGCTCTATCACACTTTCATCACCCTTTCCTGATGGTACACTAACTGCTCACTCGTACTATCCATAGGGCCACGGTCGTTATTAGCGACCAAGAGGATATGGAGACCGATGACCCGGGTAGGGGGAACCTGGCTGACAAGGCAACAGCCGCGTCTAGCGGCGAAGAACAAGCGTCACCAATAAACCCGGCCAGACAAGAAGCCGAGTATCTGATAGCCTCTCACGCAAGCAAGAAGAAAAGAGCTGCCACTTTGGGTGCAGGAGAGGGGGCATCAGATTCCGACATTCGGATGACCCGGATGCCGCCCCCTGCTAAGAAGAAAACTCCTTCTCGGAATTTCCAAGGCCCCGGGTCCTCTGACACGGGTAATGATACTTTTGATCAACTGATGAGCACTCTCCTCACTATGAAGACTTCAGAGAGCAATATTCTGGAGCGCATGGCCGCAGCGTACCAGGTAATAATACTTGATATCTCGTAGTGTATGCCTAGTCCCCAAGTTCCAAGCATGACTTGCTGGAGTTGTGCTTGGTACTTTACGCAATACTCAGCTTGCCATAATATCCGACTGATACTTGTGTTCCTTACTACTTACAGGCGCAGACGACCCGGTCTTATGAAATTTTGCTCAAGACCGAACAACTTCTTCTCGCCGAGGTAAAGCGGAGAGAAACCCTTGAGGATGACGTGGAAACCTTGAAGAAGGATGTTTCTAAATACAAAAAGAAGTGCAATACTGCTCAAACTGCACTGAAGAAACTATCGGACCAGGTCACCGATACCTATCAGATCTTGCTTAGTAAGTTTTTGCTGCCGACTGTCTTCATGCTTTTACTTTATTATATGACACTCGGGATTACTGATACGTCTTTCCTTTGCTTTAACTGCAGGTGCCAACCTTGCGGCCCCAGAAGAGGATGCCATTGCAAAGGCTAAAACTTTAAAGACTGTGCTCCGTACTTTCTTTGCCGGCACAAAGTTTATACTGGACGCCGTGAAGTGGCCTACTGAAGTATACCCGGGTGAAGAAAATCTTATCAAAGCCTGCTCCACTGTGCCTGGCTGGATTGAAATCTGGAAACGCTCGGCATGCCGGATTGGTATGACCCGGGCCTTTACCCTAGCTAAGGCTTACTTTCCGAAGCTTGATCCGGCAAAGGTAATATCCGGGTTTCCAGAATTCAAAGCAGATGGCTCCAAGTTTACACCTAAGGACTTCAAGGCCGTACAGTCCGCAGTGCGTCATTCGGCCACCACTTTGGCCGATAGTATGGATCTGAACACTATCATGAGTGCATACGATGCTGAAGGCAAAATTGTTACCGAGGACGCACCCCCTCCCTTTGATATTTTGGAGAAATGGGCTGCTGATTCGGCCAGGAAGAGGGAAGCAACTGAGAAGAGAGAGGCCGAGTTAGGATCAGGGCCAACCACCTCTACACCAACTGTTCTTCCGCCTGTCCGTCCTGCCGCAAGGAATCCGGGTGATGATGCCGGGAGAGCTAAAGATCAAGTCCAGGAGCAAAACCCGGAGGGCAAGGGCAAAGATGTGGACCCTACTCAGGAAGCCGAATAGGCAAACGTCATAAAAATACTTCAATCATCTGATGTTTTTACTCAAAACAAGTATTCTTTTGACGGTGCGCCTGTGCACCCTTGATACTAGTGTCGCAACCTGTAACGCACTTTAATTCTGTGATACACTTCGTGCCTTTCTAGGACTTTTGATGAAGTTGGTACTTGTCTACTTTTGAACTTATTCTTGATATCCGATTTTCTTTTCATTTCCTTCTTTATTTCCGAGTATCGTGAGTTTTGACAGGTGGACTTTTCTTTAAGTCCCCAAGTCCCCACGACTCGGACATTGGGGTCTTTCGAGCTTGGCGACAAAACAACTTTATTCTGTTTCGGAACCCACAGTCCCCAAGGCCCGAATTTCCGAGTCTGTGGTGTGTGGTTTTTTCGAAGAGAACAAACTTGTTGTTGCTAAGCCGAAACCCGGGATTGTTTCATATAGATAATGAAGTTATGCTTGATAAACGTTGAGTTTCCAGCTATTAGCCTTGTACTCTGCATAACTTGTGGTTTAGATGACCCTTTTGACTATCTTGTACTGTAAGCCGGCTTTCGCGTGGATACCATGTTGTTACATCTATACGAAAACAGGGTCAGACAAGTCCCAATGGGCTTCATGGCTGATTGTAATCGTAAGCGAGCAAATCATGCCACTTTAGTGCGAGTCACATCGAGCTTAAGTAAGAAAAGTCAAGAAAATTTGGCTCCTTTGTCCAGTTATAAGATTGCAGCCGTACTCGTTTGCGAATAATCGGCCCTTATAACTCATAGGCATCAAGGCCGGGTCTTTGGGTTTGTGGCTGCGCTGCTTGAGCAACCAGCCCCCGAGACCTATACATATTCAACATACTTAATGATACTGATGTATTGATGGCAATGGATACTTACTTACTTGTAATCGAAGTAAAAGCCGTAACAAAATAGGACTTGATAATCATCTCTTTATTGATACGAGAAAGTTTGGATCAGCAGGCCGCCTCATTAAAAACCTTCCAGTCCCCTTAGGTACCCTGGGTAGGAAAAGAGCGCGTCTGAAACCTGCTGCCCGTTACATTGTTTAGTTCTTCTTGGGAACCGGTCCCGGGCTGACGTGACCGATACACATTCTCCATTTGCTGGACTTTTTCATGATGAGTACCGGATTTACTAGCCAACCCGGGTGAGGTGTCTCCATAGCGCGGCTGGTTGTGAGTGGCCGTGCGATTTCTTCTCCTATGGCAGATTGTTTGGGGGAATCATCCTTGATAAAAGCCACCATCTTAGAATCTTGTGCTGCCTTGGACTTTGCTCTTTCGTCTTCAGTACTCGGCCTTTTTGACGTGGTTCTATCCTCCGGGTCTGTTTGAGACCGGTAATGCTTGAGTTCCTCTTTTCTACAGGCTTGCTCGGCCATTGCTGCGTCTCCTTCATCGCATTCAGCTGCTATGTCTCGATTTCCATGTATGGTAATGGTCTTCTTGGGACCCGGGATTTTTAGCTGTAGATATACGTAACACGGCCTAGCCATGAATTTGTCATAAGCCGGCCTTCCGAATAACGCGTGATAAGGACTGCGCAATTTGACCACCTCAAAAGTGAGCCACTCAACTCGATAGTTATCCTTTGATTCCCCAAAAGCTACCTCCAATGCGATTTTTCCCTCGGGGCACGCTGAATGACCCGGCACTATCCCATGAAAAATTGTTGAGCTTTTCTGTAGCTGAGACTCCTTGAGGCCCATGCGTAAGAAGGTTTCCCAATACAGTATATTGATGCTACTTCCACCATCCATCAAAACCTTTTTCAGTTCATACCCATTTACCTGCGGTGCGACTACTAATGCCAAGACTCCCGGGTGTTCTACTCTTTCCGGGTGGTCCCTTCTGCTCCATGCTACATCCTGTTCTGACCATCTCAGGTATCTCGGGACAGCCGAAGAAACTGAATTGACCGCTTGCTTCAGTATCTTTTTGTCCTTGTTAGATCCTCCTGTGGTATGCACATGATATTGACCCACCTGTTTGGGGTTAGCCTGGAAACCTCCTGCTCCCCCTTGGTTATTACCTTGATTTCCAGCTGCCGGGTTACCGGCTGGGGGTGGACCGTTGCCCGGGTTTCCTCCTGGACCCGGTCCTCCTCCCCGTCCTGCACCTCGCATGGCTCTGTTCACTTCCTCATTTTTTCATCTCTGTAGGTCGGCGCACTGCTCCAAGGAGTGGTTAGCTGGCCTACCGTTCCTTCTGTGCTTCGGGCATGCCATTCTGAATATGTCCCAATTATTACCCGGCCTTGGTGGCCCTTGATAGTTTCCTCCATTGTGATTTCCAGCATTGAAATTTCCTTCTGCCCTAGGTCTGGAAGATCCAGCTTCAGTATTGGCGACAAACTCAGAGCCTCCTTCAAACGAACGCTTGTTCTGGCTGTTGTTACCCGGTGCTGATCCGTTGCCAGTTCTTCCATTACTACTTGTGTTTGCTTTTGCTTTTTTATCATCAGTTTCCTCTTCCGTAGTGTCCGTTGCGGCATGTTTGTTGCACGCATCCATCAATTCTCCCATTGTGACCTCCGAAGCATTCCGACTAGATTTCATGCGAGTTAATTTTTGTACTAAGGGTGTGTACTTGCAGGTCTTTGCCATAGCTTGCAGCACATCCTTGGGCTGAATATCCGTAGATGAATGGAGAATTTCCATAACCCGGCGCACCCAGCTGCGCGCCGATTCTCCCTTCTTCTGAACACATCGCTCTAAGTCGTCAATAGTGAATAACTTTCTACACGTCCCGTGAAAGTGCTTGATAAATGCAGTTTTCAATTCTTCCCATGACTTAATAGATCCTTCCGGTAGATTGACGAACCATAACTTTGCTGCTCCTTCTGACATCATTAGATACATGAACTTGGCTTGAAGATTCTCGGACGCATTGCGAATCGACATGGCCATCTCATAGCTGCTCAACCATGTTTCCGGATCCATAGTCGGCTCATAATTTACCACTTTACCCGGTTCTTTGAACTTTTCCGGGTAAGGTTCAGCTCTGATGCTATCCGAAAGACACTTAGGCCCTGCAAGAATGGTTGAAGCTGGTCTTACTCGGGAAACATGTGATCCTGCAAGGGGTACAGCTGGCTGCGGTACCGCTGGTGGCCCATGTGCCGCAGACCCGGCCACGGCTCTCCTGGCCCTGGAACTATCCACGATGGCCTGTGCTGCTGATGCTGCTGGTACTGCCTGGATGTGTGGAGGAGGCGGCATTTGCTTCTGCTCTTCCCTCCGCCGTGCCGAACTTGTTTGGATGTTTCCAGCGTTACCTTGTTGTTGGCTGACATACGGCGTCCCATGCATTCCACTTCTGTGATCCGGGTTATTAACCTGTTGCGCTACCGCGGTGCGCAGCATATCTATCGCCCGCCGGGTCTCCTCTGCGTGGGGTGACTCTCTCACGGGGATTTGATTTAGTGCAAGCGTTGCCGCGTACACGTTGTCCATGGGATTGTTGTAATGACCTGCTGGTGTGCGAAAACGCGATGGTGGTGGTGGTGGTGGCGGTGGTACGGTATTGCCTGCAGTGACTCCAGTCTGTGGTGCAAGTAACCCGGCCTGCGTATCTACCGGTTGTGCTCCTCCGGTTGTCGGCTGAGGGGCGGTTCCTTGATTTGCCGCTGGAATCGACTGATCCTGAGGCGTGATAAATAGTGCGGCCGGGTTTATGACTCCTCCCAATGCTGGTAATCTAGTTTGATGCCTTTGATGTATTCTAGTCGTTTCCTCTCGGAGCCGAGTTTCCAATGCATCCAGGTCACGTTGCCGTGTGACCATCCCTTGCCTTTCTGCTTCTACTTGCCTTCTCTGCTGCTCCAATGCACGACGGGCTACGTCCAAATCCCTAACTCGTTCCGCCGCGTTCTCCGGAGTGATAACTGTGGCAAGAACCGTCGGATCTAGGATCAGATTGTTGTCGAACAAGGCCGGGTGTTGTGGATTGGAAGGACCCGCTCCTGGTGTCCGGTTTGCTAGGAATCCGAACGTGTTTGCGTGTAGCTCGTTTTCCGGCGCTTGACTGGTAACCGATGCCGACTCTCCGTCAACCTGGGCCAAAACCGTGTTTCCGTTAGCCGACCCCTGCTGCCGGGCTAATGCTTGTGCTGACCCGGCCGCGGCCGCGGTTACGGCCTCTTGGTTGAGATTGGTCGCGGGAGCCGTATAAACCGCGACTCGGCGTATGATGCTTGGCGCGAATTCATGCTGTTCCCCTTCGCTGTTATTCTCCTCATATCGGTTTTCCAGCAGATCCAGGATAGACTCGGTATCATCCTCTCTTTCGACCCGGTCGCGCGGGGTCCATGCCGGTTCCTCCGGCTGTTCCCACTTCGCGATGGGTTCTTCCGCCGGATATGTCGTTCCAACTGATTCTTCATCATCTGATTGGATAGAAGTGGCCTCCCCTGACACAGAGTCAGATCCAAAATTGTCAGGGATCGAACCGGAAGTACATACCATACCAATGAAGACGCTGATCCGGCCGATTGTCACGACGGATCCGGATTCGAGGTGATCCGACTCTGGCCCCCAGCCGGAATCGTCCACCGTCTTTTCTACTTTGTGGTCGATGTAGATCTCGCCGACGACAAGATTCTCCATGTTCTTCCGAGCTTCTCCCGTGATGTAAACACCTTTGGACGCAGGCCCCACGGTGGGCGACAACTGTCGTGGGATTATCACGGCAGACGTTACCGGGGGTAACTGATCTTGGGGCAAGACGACACAGGCGTTTGGGAGAGGGTTTAGCTCAGAGGAAAACATGATGAAACTCGATCTGGTAGCCGGGAATCAAGTCGACGAGTCTCCGATCTCAATATATTAACTCAATCTCTCGTATACACTGGATGCTCGATATCAACAGGTACTACTATGGTTCTTAGATCTCTCTCAACTAGACCTAGGGGTCGGTTTATAAAGCACCCGTACCCCCTGGCTTATTCTCCAAGGCGCACCCTGAATCCTACCCGGACACCGCATACAAACTCTAACTTTCCTTTACCGTAATCCACAATCCGGGTTACGAGGCGTACAAACTTGGGCCTTCCAGAAGTTTCTTTATCCTTAGCCGGATCTTGCGCAGCGTCCTTTGGGCCGGGTTATACCTTGGAGTTGGCCTACCGGGTTATTATCCCTCCATCACATTGTAATCTTCGTAATCTTGACGATTAAGCATCAGGGGAAAAAGGGTCTTTTTACATCCTTATTTGTGTTTAGAATGCAGTATAGGGCCATGTTAGGAAGAAAATGAAGTTAAGGTGTCAAATAGGGAAGAAATTTTTATTTAGGGCCAAATAGGGAACAAAATTTAAGTAAGGGCCAAATAAGGAATTCTCTCTTTTTCTTATGCATCATATGTGTAATCTCATAGGCCAGGAGAACATTGTCAGTAATCATACGACCCGGGACAAACGCAGAGTGGGTAGGCGATATAATGTATGGTAGGATAGTCTTCATTCGGTTTGCCAAGACTTTCGAGATGACTTTATACAAGACGTTGCACAGGGAAATGGGCCTAAACTCTGTGACAGGCTCCGGGCTTTTTACCTTAGGTATGAGGACGATTGTGGTCTCGTTCCAGCCCATCGGCATTCGGCCTCCATTGAGTACCCCCAGCACTTCTCCTTTGATTTTTGGTCCAATCATTTGCCAGAACTTTTTATAGAAACTGGCTGGCATTCCATCATGTCCTGGCGCTTTGAGATCACCTATAGAATCCAAAGCCTCCTTTACTTCACTTTAAGCATACTCCCGAGTCAACGACTCGTTCATATCTTCTATTACCGCCGGAGTGACATGCTGAAGTAATTCATCATTTTGGGAACCTACCGAAGACTTGAATAAGCTTTTGTAGTGATTAGCAATATAAGATCATATCTCCTCCTCCCTCTCGATAACATCACCTCCTTCTCTTTTCAGCTTTTTTAACACATTCATTCTTTTTCTCTCTGAGGCAAACGCATGAAAATAACCAGTGTTCCGATCACCATATTTAAGCCAGTTGGCATGGGCACGCTGCTTCCAATAAACATTATGTTGATCCTCAAGCCGACTCAATTTATATTTCAGCACATGTTCCCGTGTAACATTTGTTTGGTTAATCGCTCCTCTTCTACATTTTTCCAAATCCTTCTTTGCTCTCTTAATTCTGGTTTTCAATTCGCCAAGAACTTGTTTGTCCCACACCCATAACTGCCTACCCACATGCTTCACCGTTTCTCCCACCGAGCCCGAACCATTATCATCAAAAGTTGAGTTCCATGCCTCCTCTACAACCTTCATACAATCATCCTCCTGCAACCAGGAAGCCTCAAAGCGAAATTTTGGTGCACCTCTCAACTCACCCACCAACACAGATTGCTCATTTAGCTCGGCCAATATTGGCCTGTGATTTGAATGGCAAGGGTCCCCATTTATTATTTTGTACAAAGGGAATAGACACCTCCAGGCAACATTTGCCACATCGCGATCAAGTCTCTCCCTCACGTACCCATGTGCTCGATGCCAATTATTCCTCCAGGTAAAAGCATCACCTACAAATCCAAGCTCATCCAAGCCGGTATCTTCTAGAGCCCTTCGAATAGAGTCCATACAACTTTGAGCCCGAGGTGCCCCCCCCCCCGGCCCCTCCTTCTCATGAGCAAACAAAATCTCATTGAAATCTTCCATGCACAGCCACGGGAGATCGTCCTAACTATGCAAAGTTCTCAATAGTCTCCAAGTGTTTTCCTTCTCCCCTAATTTGGATTCGCCATAGATTCCTGTGAGCCTCCATTTCCTTCCATTCTCTTCTAGCACATTGACATCAATGTGATATTTCCCCTTCCACCTGAGCTCCACATTCACTCCCTTCTTCCAGAACATTGCGAGACCACCACTACCCCTTTTTGAATCCACCACGAACATATTCGGCATATTCAACTTCCACCGAAACCTATCCATCTCTTTCTCTATCATTTTAGTTTCTGACAGAAAAAAGATATTGTAACGCCCGGGGCTTTTCCCCCTAATAAAATTGTCGCTTGTTTTTTTTTATTTCTTGCATAGCATGGCATACCGCATCATCACGCATTTCAACTTACAAACTAATACAAATTAATCAAATCATGTTTTCACAAATTCACTACAATTTATTTGATGTTTAAGTCTATTTTTTTCTTATTGCCTACACAATTTCTGGAAAAAGAATAAGCAAAAAAAAGAAAATTTGAGAGAAGGGAGAGAGCAGCCCACAGCCTGCCCATTTTCCGGCCCAGCAAGGACCCAACCAGCCCCCCACCGGAATCTCTCCCCCAAACCCTAAAATCTTCCTCTCCCTCTCATTTCCCCCCCCCCCCCCCCCCCGCCGTTTCTCCTATTAGCAATTAGGTCCCTCCACCTCTCCTCCCAGGACCGCACCCGACAGCACCGAACCGCACACAACGCTCGATCCCCTTCCCTCGTTCGCTTCCTCTGCTCGCTCCCGAGCGTGGGAAACGCTCGATCCCCATTGCCCCGCTCGTCTCTCCCTCGTCGCCCTTCCCCCCCGATCGCTGCTTGACCTCCCGATTCCGCGGCCACAGCCTCGCCGCTCGCCGGCGCAACTCCGAAAGTCGTTGTTTCTAGAATGTCAAAAACTATTTCTGCTAAACTATTTTGGAAAAACATCTCAATAGGATTCTTGTTTTCTCCTTATCTCCATTCTATTTCCCCTCCCATCTTATTTGTTTTGGAGTCTCCCCTTTGTCTATCTTTCCAAGTGTTAGGATCCTACGTGGGTGGACGTTTTCTGAGCCTTTAACCTAATAGGTTCGATCATCGGAAGATTCCTGGTGGAAGAACATCATAGTCACTCCGAGCAAGAATCTCTTGTTAGTGGTGTCGAGGAGATCAGCTGGAAGCATGAAGAATCGATAGTCGAACTTCTTTCCCCTCCCGGGTTAGCAGGTGGATTGCGAGGGCGCAATCCCTTGTTAGTGGTGTCGTCTGTAACGCCCGGGGCTTTTCCCCCTAATAAAATTGTCGCTTGTTTTTTTTTTCTTGCATAGCATGGCATACCGCATCATCACGCATTTCAACTTACAAACTAATACAAATTAATCAAATCATGTTTTCACAAATTCACTACAATTTATTTGATGTTTAAGTCTATTTTTTTCTTATTGCCTACACAATTTCTGGAAAAAGAATAAGCAAAAAAAAATTGAGAGAAGGGAGAGAGCAGCCCACAGCCTGCCCATTTTCCGGCCCAGCAAGGACCCAACCAGCCCCCACCGGAATCTCTCCCCCAAACCCTAAAATCTTCCTCTCCCTCTCATTCCCCCCCCCCCCCGCTGTTTCTCCTATTAGCAATTAGGTCCCTCCACCTCTCCTCCCAGGACCGCACCCGACAGCACCGAACCACACACAACGCTCGATCCCCTTCCCTCGTTCGCTTCCTCTGCTCGCTCCCGAGCATGGGAAACGCTCGATCCCCATCGCCCCGCTCGTCTCTCCCTCGTCGCCCTTCCCCCCCGATCGCTGCGTCCTCCTCCCGAGCCTGCTCGCTCTTCTCCCGTGGGTGGGCGCCCTCGACCCCAGCTCCTCCTCCCCATCAGCCCCGCCGCCCTCTACTCCGGCCTCACAGCTGCCCACCGCGCAGTGCTGCCAGCCGGTGGTCGCCGCCGTCGACCTCGGAGGCGGCGTCCCCTGCCTCTGCCGCGTGGCCGCCGGCCGTGGCGCCCCGTCCACCTCCCGAGCTCGCCGTCCCCGCCGCCAAGCCGGCCTCCCGTCGCCCTTGCTCCTCCTGGCGGCACACGCACGGTGCCCTCCTCCTAGGTCGAGGACGACCACGGGCGGCTGACCCCCTGGATGTGGCGACCGGCGGCTGCTTGACCTCCCGATTCCGCGGCCACAGCCTCAGCGCTCGCCGGCGCAACTTCGGTTCCGCCCCTTCTCCCTGTCGACTCCCTTGCCGACCTTCTGCTGCCAGCCACCGCTCCGTCACCTGCAGCTGCCCTGGCGTCGTTGGTTTTCGCCCGCCAAGTGCTCGAGCAAATGCCACAAGAGTTCACCGCCATGCTCTCATTCATGCTCGTTGACTGATGCGGCGCGACTCCGTTTGTTGTGCACATGTGCTTGCCTACTGTGTATGTGCCCGTGCTCTGTTTGTTGTGGCCGAGGCCTTCGCGCCGTATCGTGTATGACCTTGGAGCTGCCAAGATCTTCCCGATGACGTGAACGACTACATCGACCCCGGACGTGAACGACTACATCGACTCCGGACGTGAACGACTACTTCGACTACGATACGTGAACGACTACTGTCACCGCCACCGTGTCCGTTTTGCGTCGGCCGCCTTCGTGCGCGCCCGAAGACCGAAACTGTCAAGTTCGCCACCAACCCCGGAGATGCCGATGTAAGGTTCGGCCACGACTACTTCCAATACGGAACGAGAATGCCTACAACGACTACTTCCTCTACCTACGCCAACTACCACGACGACTCGAGAACAACGGATATGATGTTGCGATTCCACCACAACTACGACCCCGGAACAACTACTTCCTCGAACGTCTACTTCCTCCACGTTCCGAAGTTTCCGGCGTTGACCCCGGCGATCCTCTTTCCAACGTGCGAACCCAAACCCTAAATCCCCTATACCTATGCCCTATTTTCTATAACATATCAACTATATTTAAAATGTCATCGCATCATGTTTGCATTGCATCTTGTGGGTTTCGGGGTATAATAATATCACCTAATAATAAATATGGAATGAGTTGGGATAATTAAATATTGTCCCGGTTCCATTTAAAATTGCATAGCTCATCTTTATATTATCTCACCATGTTAAACCACATTTAATCTTGTTGGGTAAATAAATAACGTGAACCCCCTAAATTAAATGTTGGGCTTCCGGCTCAATTTAAATTGATTTAATTGCATAAATCATAACTAATTCATTTTAACTCCAAATTTGAAAAGTAAAATATGTTTTCCAATCAAAATTCTCTAAACTTTGCAAATATCAACTTTGTTTTCTGTTTTGAATAATTTAAATTTCTGAAAATACTATTTCTTAATTAATGCATTAAAATTGCTAATTTGATAACTTGCTCATTTTAATTCCAAATCCAACAAATAAAATATGTTGTCATACCATAAAAATGCACTTAATCTGTTCATGCCATCCATGTTCGTGTTTGCACCTTGCATGTTGCATTTGTAGTAGTGTTATGTATGTTCACCTAATAAATAAATATGGAATGTGTTGGGGTATTTAATTCAATTGTTGCCCTATTCCATTTAATATTGCTTAACTCACCTATTTACTGTTTTCCATGCTAAACAACATTTAACTTGATGGTTAGCTAAACAACTTGAACCAATTCCTATTTCTCCGGACTCCGGTTCCGATTAAATTGCTTAAGTTGTTTCCCCTGTTGCATCTTGCCGTGTCATGCATATAAAATAGGATCATGCTGGATCTTTTGCCGTAGAAGTAATTGTTGCATCCGGTGTTTGTTCGAGGTTCGTTGCTTCTTCCCGGATAGGACGTTGAGATGATGTGAGCAACGACAAGTTCTGTGGATGTACCTCTACTTGCTGTATTCCAGGCAAGTATACTCACTTGCTGCCAATAGGCTGCCTTTCATCACTTGTTACTGATTCCTTCCGTTTTTCTTATTCTAGCCTGTTGTTTCGATGCTTGTGTCTCGATCCTATCATATTGTTTACCTTGAAGCCATGATATAGCCTTCCTTCCACTTCCTATTAACTGTTGTTTGTTTACCCTGTTGGCCCTCGTGTCGTAGTTGCATGCTTAGTGTTGTTTGCGCTCAAGTCTTGTTGTCCGTCTTATCACCTGTTTAGTTTGATAGTTGGGTTTCAATTCAATCAACAACATGTTAATGTTTTGGGTAATAATAATTTGATGATAAGGCACCGGCAGGAGGCCCGGCGTGGTTTTGAAGCCTGCTAGTGTCGATCCTAATTAGGAAAAGGGTCTTGTCTACTGATCCATGATGAGCGCACTAACCGCATGTGGGAAGCGAGTATGGGCGCCCCCCTCAATTTGATTCGATTCGTATCTCGTCCAAATCGCCTCATTTAGTTCGGGTTTTCCATTTGCCGCATGCATGATCTTGCGAACCCAGGCCAGGGTGGAACTTTTGTAGTCGGCATTTAGGGAGACACGTTCTTAGAGTGCTATGAGGGTCCCCTTTTCTTCGTGGGGCTTGGTTAGCCGTGCGCTCAACTGCACGGGGTTCTTTGGGCTTGATGCGGAGAAGAGTTGGGTTGTGTTGAGTATCTCGCTTGGTGGGTTGATCCCCCGTCTGTCGGGTTATTCTTACGTGTACGGCCAAATTGGTGCATCCCTGCAGGGTTAAATCTTCTCGAGAAGCCGTGTTTTCCGCGGTTATGGATGACTTGGTGAAAGTACTGGCTAACAAGTACTCAGAACAACTTACACCTAACTAATGATACTTGACTAGTAATAGTCTTATTGACACAATAACTTGAACCATCATTAACCCAACAGTGTGAGTTATCCTTGGGTTGCTTCCTTAGTAGGGGGTAACATTGGATGGGTATTGTTTGGTGAGTAGTTGTAGTTGGTTCCGATACGCTATCTTATCCCCCCCCTCTTTTAGTCGGATGTTGTAGTAAGTCTCTGTAGTTGGTTAGTGCAGCCCGCTGCCGCTTATTTGCAATAATCCCTTCCTTTCCGTTGAACCCAAAGTATTTGTATCTTGTGATGACTGGTTACGCCGGTATCTTGTGAGTATGGTTTATCCACTTGCCAGTACTTAACCGTACTGACCCACGAATCCCTTTTCGTGGCTGCGTATTCAACATTGCAGTCAACAGGTTTGAAGTCTGACGACGTTAGCTTGGGAATCCCTCCGGCTTGGCCTGGGCAGGGGTTGGACGCTCTCGGTTATTTTCAGGACTCTTAGTCCAATTTGTATCTTGTCCGTAGTCGGACGCTATGTTGTTTCTTCCGTTGTTATTTGGATCTTTGTATTGTATCAGTTGTATCCTTGGCTCGTTTGAGTCCTCTTGTATATATCTTTTCTGTGGTTGTTGTGGATTACTCGTGAACTGTTGTAATGTTATCACAAGTGGCAACCTGGAATCGGTTATTATGTGGATTTTAGCGGGAATGCTGATATCTGCATAGTGCCCGATCTCGGGGCGTCACAGATATCGGGATCTTCAACCTTCTGGAGCTCCAAAAGGAAATCCACTGCTGGCTCATTCCCAAGCCCCAGACAATTTTGGGATTCAACTTTCATTGGATCATGCAGAGCTACTTCTGCAGCTCCGAAGAAAGGTTTACCTTCAGATTCTGAAACAGCTCCAAGACTAGGATAGGATTCTTCAAGATGAACCAACAGCCCCTTCCCTACTTCCTCCTGGCTCCTCACAACTTCTCTCACGATCTGAACAGCTCTGTGCCGAAGACCGGCAAACTCCGGACTGAGACGCCCCGCCTGCACCACACTGCCCTCGAGAAATTTGAAAACCAAAATTTGAAAATTCAACAAAATTGATTCCCAATATAACCATTTGCCGAGCATTTCTCGGGGGGGGGGGGGGGGGGTCGGGATCTCCGGTTACCGGATTTCCCGACCGGTAACCAAAACCATGGTCTGGAGGCCATGACGAAAATTGAACCCCTCGAGCAGACCGGCATGAGAGAGAAAAGCTTCGCTGGACTCTGATCGCTTCCCGGCAGCCCGGCAGACGGCCGTCCTGGCCGCCACAACAGCGAGCTCCATGCCGGGAGCGGCGGCCGTCCGGGAGGAAAGACCGGTAGCCAACACCAGGACGCCGGCGGCCGGGGGATAGAAGCAGTAACCAAGACAGAGGCCCAGATGCGATCACCTCACGTCGCCAAGGATCGGAAGCGAACCGCCACACCTGGAGCGGAGAACGCGAGCAGGAACTTGGCGTCGACAGTGCACAATGACCTGGCTGCGGTGACCTGAACGCAGGCGAACTTGGACAGGAACTTGGCGACGCAGGGCACGGGAACCCGGCGGCGGCGACCTGACCTCGAGCGGAAAGCAATCGCCAACACAATCGCCTCCGGAAAAACCGGAACACGAACCGTCACCCACGGGACGGACTTGTTATCTCTTGTCTATAGTTTAGTTGCTCCACGGAGAAAAAGCACATTTTAAACAAGCTCTGAAACTGAAGTAAACTCTATAGCTGCATCACCCTGAACAAGTTCCCATGCTTTGAAAGCTCTCTGGGCAACTAACTGTAAAGTGTAACTTCTCCAATACAATATGCACAATGTATCTCTAAATATTCCCGCGGTGAATTATCTAAACACAGAACACAATGAAATTTACAGCCATCTACATAAACATGTAATAATCCTAGAGTATAAGTAATCTAATCTGTAGAACTGCATACTTGTCAGAATAAATATTTACATTTATTTACAATATGATTCTTGATGCATAATTCTGACAGATCAAGCATCCCCCGTGTTTAGATCCTGATGACCTTGTCAGCTTTGACCACGGGGTTCAGCTTGGCTATCTGCTCCTTGCCGGCCTTCTTGTAATCGAAGGTGCACTGGTGCGCATCCGCGTAGCGGTGCATGGAGCAGAAGGTGTCTCCGCAGCGGCACTTGAACCCCGTCAACCCGACCTTCTTCCGGCACGACAGGCAACGGTTGCTGGGCGGCTTCGGTGCCGGTGCCGGTGCCTCCTCCTCCACTGCTTTCAGGGAAGGCGACGCTTCTTCTTCCTTGGTTTCCGCTACCAGAGGTCTGGGTGACGATGCAATAGTGGCTTTCTTCTCCACCACGGTGGTCACTGTCTTGGCCTTAACGGTGTCCCGGTAACACTTTGAGCACATGTTCTCCGTCATCCGGTTGCCAAAGAAACCACAGTTGTTGATGCACAGCATCGGAGCCTCAGGCGCGTGGACGGTTTCCTCTGCCTTCTCTTGCGCCATTCTACAATTGCACCAATACCAAGGATAACCATGGATGATCAAAAATACTAAAACACAAACCGTCAAATGTGACCAGTGCACAAAAGTCAGATAGCCATCACAAACTAATGCTTCTTTCTAGCAAATGTGGAATTAATTGGAGATCGAACAGACAAAAACTCGTCCACCGAATCACGAAGCAATTAATCGACGCCACGAAATTACGAGGAGCCGTCGTCGTCGTCATACCTAGCGATGGGGTGGCCGGGCACTTATTTTTTTGATAAAGATGGCCGGGCACTTGGTCGATCTGATCCACGGAGAGGACACCTCGCTGGCTTCGTCTCGTCGCCTCCGCCTGTTCTTCCGGGATTGAGAGGTCGCGTTCTTCGTTTTTTCTGGGTGGGGTGGTAGCGTCAGGTGCAGATTAATTTATAGGAGCTCTACGTAAAGTAAAGGCCGGAGACGGACGCCTTCTCCGAATTGGACTGTGCGGGATTCGCTTTCCCTTTTTTTTTTGAAATAACAACCAATATATTAAGCAAGCAAGCCCGCCTCATTAAAAACCTTCCAGTCCCTTTCGGTACCCTGGAAGGAAAAGAGTGCGTCAACAAACTTGCTGCCTTTCACAATCAATCCGGTTTACAATCATTCTTGATACAAGCATCAAGAAAAGCAGGAGTATAATCTACCCAAAGGCAATGCCTCCTATCAGGACTACAAAAGCTAGCACAAAGGTGAGCAGCACAATTAGCTCCCCTAGGTACAAAAGAGAGAATAAAGTTGTCCAGGTTTCCTACCAGATCATAAACTTCCAACAGAATCGACGCCACTTCAGATTTGCTATAATTTTCGTTCTTCCACATAGTCACCAGTTGTTTCGCATCCGTTTCTATCTCCACCGACCTCATCCCTCGATCAAGAGCCATCCTAACACCATCCTTAATTGCCATAGCCTCAATGACAATAGGGCTCGCAACATTTTCATACCAAGTTGATTGATCTATCTTATGAGGAGCACCCTATTCGTATTCTCGATGAGACCGAGCGTAAGACTCGCAACAAGAGCACCAAGTTCTTGAAAGTACAATGGTCGCATCATTCCGATAAAGAGGCAACGTGGGAGACCGAAGAGGATCTTCGCAAGAAGTATCCGGACCTTTTCATTTCTCAGTAGGGAATCTCGGGGCGCGATTCCTTCAAGGGGGGGCGTTTTGTAACATCCAAGTATGAAAACAATCCTTAGAATGTTTGATTCCTTGTTTAATTCCAAGCAATGCATCATGGCATTACAGTAGCTTGGGAATCCCTCCGGCTTGGCCTGGGCAGGGATTGGACGCCTTCGATTATCTTCAGGACTCTTAGTCCAATTTGGATCTTGTCCGTAGACGGACGTTTGTTTCTTCCGCTGTTATTTGGATCTTTGTATTGTATCAGTTGTAACCCCGGCTCGTTGAGTCATCTTGTATCTATCTGTTTCTGTTGTAATTGTGGATTATTCGTGAACTATTGTAATGTTATCATAAATGGCAACGTGCAGTTGATCATGATTCCATTGAGCTGCAAGATGATCTATCTTATGAGGAGCACCCTATTCGTATTCTCGATGAGACCGAGCGTAAGACTCGCAACAAGAGCACCAAGTATTCATGAGTGTGGTTACTTTGGTGCATCCCTGCAGGGTAAATCTTCTCGAGAAGCCGTGTTTTCCGCGGTTATGGATTACTTGGTGAAAGTACTGGCTAACAAGTACCGGGGAAACAACTTAAGCAATTTAATCGGAACCGGAGTCCGGAGAAATAGAGATTGGTTCAAGTTGTTTATCTAACCATCAATATTAAATGTTGGTTAACAGGTTTAAACAAGGTAGAGGTGATCTATTCAATATTAAATGGAATAGGGCAACAGTTGTTACCAAGGTTGTGGGATGTAACTCATCAAGTCACCCAACTAGCCACCTCTGCCTTGCAATCACGTCGCCGTCACCTCCTCTAACTCTTGGACACCTGCAAGATCCACGGTGAGCAGCAGATCGACGATGCGATCCTTTTCTTCTCCTCCGGCCACCGTGCCTACTTTCTGAATCCAGGGACCTCGCCGTCGTTGCAGGACCCCTCGTCGACGTTGGAGCACGGGACCAGCATCGCCACCTCGCCCTCGACGTGTTGGACACCTGAGCAGCCGCAGAGGACCACCAGGGGCTCCACGCCGTCCTCGACGCCGCCGTCTGCCACGCCGTCGTCACCTCTCTGCCACGGCAACTCCACGGTGAGCTCCACCGTCACCGTCCCCTCTCCCTCTGCTGCTTGCGCAATGAACCAGTGCACGTTCTGCACTAGCACGCGCACACCTCACCGCAGCGAGCACGTCCCCGTTGATCTCATCGCCGGCGAGGCATGTTCCTGTCAGTCGAAATTCAGTTAACGCAGCAAGGGAACGTTAACCTGTATCCATCTCCCTTACTGACAAGCAACGTTCAGTTACCGCACTGGTTCAGAGAGCAGAACACACACAGCGAGCTCGCGGGTTCGAGCCCCGCGGCCGCAATCTTTTTTGGGGATTTCTCCCCTACGCTGAGCCCCACCAGGCAGTGGCACTGGAGGCCACGCCAGCGTGTGCGCCACGCTGGCCCCTCTGGCCCACTGCGCAGTGGCAGTGGGTAGATAGAACCTGAGTAACAAAGGTTTTTCTGCGAATTTCAGAAATTCCAAATTCTTTTTTAAATAACAGATTTGAAATAGAAACTTCTAAATTCAATATCTTTTAATTTACAAATGCAATGAATACAAACTTTATATGAAACTTGATCTAAATTTCATAATCTTTCCAAATATGCAATTTGTGTTCTGTTTTGAATATTCAAAATTCACTTAAATTTCAAATTTGAATAATTCAAATGCAATTTGAAATAATTCATAACTAATTCATACTGTTTTCAAATAATACAAATAAAATATGTTTTTCACACCATTTTGAATGCTCTATTCAAATATAAATTTTGTCTTCTGGTTTGAACAATTTAAATTGCCTAAACTAGTTAAAACTTGTTTAATTCAATTAAAAATTGGTTAATATTGTTTAATTCATAACTAAATAATCCAAAGTCCAATTTCAAATTGTGAAACATGTAATCCAACCAGAATTTGATGTTCTTTTCAAATATCAACTTTGTTATTTGTTTTGAACATTTTAAATGGTTGAAAACAACAACTACATGTGTGATACCTTTAATGCACCCAAACTTTTCCTAAATTAATAACAAAATTCTAAATTGCTACAACCTTTTCTAATTTGTTTCTAATGTTGTTATTTTGCTGTTATCCTGTTGCATGCATCATGCTAATCCATTATCACCTGTTGATCAGTTGGAAAACAAATAATCTAACCAAATTCCATGGGCTTTTCATATGCAACTCACAGTTGCATATCAGTCCATTTAAATTGTGTTATCATACCAACTAGTTTATTTTGTTGCATATATTAAATTGTCATGCATCATATTTGATTGTGCACAATGCCATGTCAATGTTTGTTTACATACCTGTTTTGTTTGTTTGTTTCTTCTCGGTTAGACGACGACTACGTTGAGACCGACGATCCTTACGACACCACTTCTCAGGACCTAGCCCAGTACGATACTGAGCTGCCAGGCAAGTTATCACTCACATGAATCATCGAGTTTTCCTTTCCACACTTGTTGTCGATACTATCCTTTTGTCTATTATTGCTAGCCATATGTATCGTTGCTTGTTCTCCGAACCTATCACATGATTCCTTGAACCAATGATACTGCCTCACCTCCATACCTACAGCCTTTGCTTGTGCCTGTTCTACCTAGCATGCTTAGGGTTGCTCTTACTCGAGTCTGTTGTCGGTTATTACTGTTATTATCTTATTATCTGTACCGGGGCTCGATGTTAATCAATCAATCCTGTTAATTGCTAATGGTAAATAATAATCTGATGATAAGGCACCGGCAGGAGGCCCATGAGAGGTTTTGAAGCCTGCTAGTGTCGACCCTAATAGGAAAAGGGTCTTGTCTACTGATCCATGATGAGCGCACTACCCGCATTTGGGAAGCGAGTATGGGCGCCCCCCTCAACTTGACCTGATACGCATCTCGTCCAAATCATCTCATTTAGTTCGTGCTTTCTATTTGCCGCATGCATGTTTTTGCGAGCCCAGCGCAGGGTGGAACTTTCGTAGTCGGCATATAGGGGGACACGTTCTTAGAGTGCTATGAGGGTCCATTTTCTTCTGGGCTCGATTAGCCGTGCGCCCAAGGTGCTTTGGGCTTGATGCGAGGAATGGTTGGTTGTGTTGAGTGCCCCGCTTGGTGGGAGGCATCCCATCTGGCGGGTTATTCATGAGTGTACGGCCAAATTGGTGCAACCCTGCAGGGATAATCTTCTCGAGAAGCCGTGTTTTCCGCGGTTATGGATTACTTGGTGAAAGTACTGGCTAACAAGTACTCAGGACAACTTCAACTTAATGATCAATCATGATTCACCCAATGTTTAATAACCTGACTAGTAATAGATTATTCACACAATAACTTGATTCACCTTATCATAACTGTGTGAGTTATCCTCGGATTGCTTCTTTGGATAAGGGGCGAGATCCAGGATGGGTTTGGTTGAAGTTATCTTTCAGTTGGTTACAATCCTCGATCTCATCTTATTCTGTTAGCCGGAACTTGTAGTTATCTTCTGTAGTTGGTTAGTGCAGCCAGCAGCAATTTTGTATCACCCCTTCTTTCCGTTGATCCCAAGCATCTATGCTTGTGTTGACGGGTAACTCTTTGATGAACTGTGAGTCTTGCTTGCCAGTACTTGGATGTACTGACCCCCGTGGATATCCAACATTCAGGGTTGCACCATAGTAACCGACACTCATGAATATCCCGCCAGATGGAGTGGCCACTCCACCAAGCGGGGCACTCAACACAATCCAACCCTTCTTCGCATCAAGCCCAAAGAACCTTACGGGGTGGTTGGTCTGCGTTTTAGGTTGGATTAAGGTACGGAATGATGTTCTGGCCTGACCCGATTGGGGATTAGGCGCGACACCTATCGGATACTACCGTGTTCCGGGACAATCTGGACTGTTCAGTTTGATTCAATGGGCAAGATACAATCTAACTCATGTCAAAAAGAGATCCAAATCTAACTCCATAAGAAAAGGACCGCGGCAGAGCTTTGTGGCGCTAAAATCATGGGCAGACTAGCGAATTTCTGGCCACATAGACTTGGCCACGGCGAGTTTCAGACGCGACCGACAACCAATGGTATCAACTCTTCCCATCCCCTCTGGCGAGGGTCGACAGTTCCTCAACCGCACCACCCTTTCAAGGCTTCGGTACCTACTGCCGACAATTTGAAGAATTTTGGTTTGTAAACTTTAAATTTGTAATATCTGTGAATTATTTCAACCTTAATTATTATGTTTGGATTTAATATGTGTGCAAATATCTAGTTGAAATGTAGTATGTTTACCCTGAAACTATAAAAAAAATTGACATCATATTTTTTTAGGTAGTTAAGTTCAAAGGATCATTTAGGAAACATTATTTTTAGCAATGTTTTGGTTACCGGTCGGTAAATCTGGTTACTGACCATGACCAGTAATCAGGTTTCCCGAGCACTCACAGTATGTGCATGCCGACCAAAAAAATCTAGAGATTTTTTTTGAAAAAAATGAATTTAAACGTCAATAGATAGATATATAGAACGTATTCTCAGTTTTGAAGGAACTGACATGTAGTGTCGCAGTGGTGTATTATCATTCCTTTCTCGCCTCGAGGTCCCCGTTTCGAGCTCCGTGCCCGCTTATACCCAAAAAAGTTCAAATTTTGTATTACCCTAAAAAAAGTGCAACGCAAGGTTCGAACCTGCGAGCTCGGAAGTGCTACAGAGCGAATAGAGAAATACCAATAGGCCACATTTAACGACGTGTTACTTGCACTTTACATATTCAAATACCTTTGCTTAGGAAAATTGAATTCAAAATTCATCTTTTAAATTCATCCGGCAACTATCCGGGATTTCTCCGTTACCGCGGTGACCGGGAATCCCGAGCCCTCTCGGGGGGAAAATCCCCTTATGAGGTTCCCCTATAATTTTCACTAGATAGTTTTCCATTTGTTATTCGTTTTATTCCCATATAAGGTTCCGTTATAATTAATTAGGGTCTTCTAATAATAAGGCACATCCTAGAATATTTTATTTCCTAGGTCCAGAAATTCGATATGAACTTAATTGTAATAACAATGTTGTAGCATTTATTGGCTCCTAGAAATTACATAGAAATCAATTAACATTTGCAAAACAATAGTAAACCCTCCGTCCTTGGTGTATAGGACACATATAGAAATCCTCTAGGCCGTAGGTATTCATTCATTGGGGTTTAAACATTATATGCATTGGTGGAGAGAATCAACCACCCACTAACTAGAAGAGAATTAATGCAAAATGTGCCTAAGAGACGGGACTACATGTTTTTGGCATTGTGCCTTATATACCAGGACGGGGGGAGTAGGACATTTTTTGGCTCCCAAATGACTTTGTAATTTCCTTTCAAAAAGATTGACTATGTTACATAACAGAGGCATACGGTGTAAGAAAAAGGTGTTATCTTAATAGCTTTTATTTATTTCCATATTTGGCACCTAGGAGTCTTAACTGAGAGTAAGCAACAGCATTACACCACTCATAGATTCCAGCTACTACATTGTCGTCTGATTAATTCTAAAATTTCAATAATTATGTTGGTGTCGTTACATCACAGTTCTATGATCAAACGACTGAATTTCTGAATTGACTATGTAGGTTTTATTGGCGAACGGTCATAGTGGACGCTAGGTGGCTGAAAATTTGTGTATTTTCATTCGGACACTATTTCTTGTTTCATTGGTATTGCTTGTTTCATTGGTAGGTGGTCATGGGCTTCGTAAATAAGAAACAGCTCCAAAGACAAACAAGAACCGGTGCAAACTGAATTACTTCAAAATTTTCACTTGGTCCGTGATTATAGTGGCTCCTCAGATTGAACAACGGAGATGTAATGCATTATCTGGAAATGGGCAATGATGTACAAAAAATGATTTTCTACAATAGCTTTTAGTTGAAATGAAAGTACGGAATAAGTGGTAGACTTAATAAACAAGAGGCCATAAGACCCGCATTTCCATTAATAAAAGGCATTATAGAGTTCGAGTAATATCATAGGAAAATAATTATTCTGAATTAGAGGAACTGAAGACAACTCTTATTGCTCTCAAGAGAAACTTTATTTCTGGGTTGTATTTGCTCTACAAAATAGAGAAACAACTGAAAGGCTGGCTAAGGAGCATCATCTAGCTGCAATAGCAGCTACCATCTTTATGGCAATCCCCAGTTCCGCAGTTAAGTTTTTTGCACGCCTCAACACAGATTTTAGGAGAAGGAACACAGTTGAAAATGTAGGGTTCGCGACCCGGTTGGCATTTGTTGGCTTCGATACCTATGACAATAAAAATATTATTATAAAAAGAAGTGCATCAAAAGAGAAAAATTTGTAATTAAACTTGGATACTTATGATATAATGCAAACATCATGATATATAGAATGTGTGTGTAATAGAAAATAAGGCACAACAACTAGTGGTATATTTCCAACGCATATCAATGGAAACAGAGGAGTAATGCAAATCATAAAAATCTAGCTCCCAAAAACCACAAATTTCTTTGTAATTGATAAGAAAGAAGATGTACCCATGTCTGCCTCTGATACTTGACTCGACAAACAAGTGGTTGGAATCATCATCAAAAGAGCCATCACGCACAGAAATCTTGAGTTGATTAGAGCCATAACAAAATTGTTCACTATTTCCTTGATTCCTTTTTGGGTGTGCTTTTGTTGTGATTGTATTGCTTAGTTCAATCTTTCTGCTGCTATTTATATAGAGGCGCCTTGCACTTGGAATACCATTTTTACCTTTTTATTACTTCCCACATTAGTGCGGTAATTAATTATGATCCTTCAATAATACGCAAACATGTAATATCCGGTGGGTATTGATTTATCGCTCCGAAATACTCCATGCAAAATTAATTAGTATCCCCTAAGGGCATCTTTAACAGTTCGTTGGTTAGCTTGTTGGTAAAATTGGACATGTCATCAACCAACAACATATCTTACAACCACTCCAATGGTTGTATGTAGTGTGGCCAATAGGAGGTGAGAGAATATGCAAAACCTCTCTCTATTCTATCTCGGAGCTTGTGCAAGGGTTGTTGGTTAATCTACATACAACCTCACTCTCTCACATCATTTATTTTATGCCACATCATCAAAAATCATATGTGGAAAAATCTACCAACGTCTATCTTACAACTATTGGAGATGCCCTAAGAGAATTATGTCATTTATTGGCTCTTAAAATTACCATACGAAATTTATTAGTTTTCTATAACAATATTATGGCATTTATTAGTTCCCAAAAATTACATACTATACACAATTACTCCCACATATTACTCCATGAAAAAATAATTATTATTTGATGACAAGATTATTCCATTTATTGGCTTCCAAATTACATATTCCGCATAAAAAACTGTGTAATCTGTAGACCAACCCGGAGTGTAAAAGGGAAAAAGTCCATTTTAAAACTTGAACATATAGAGGTTCGATGCATCAAACCCTGAAGTTGAAATCTCGGTCCTTTACACCTTGAATAATTAGATCCCGGTCTAAATCAAATTATGGAGCGGTTTTTCAGACAAAATAAAATAAAATTCTAAATTTCTATATATGTTCCGTCACACTCTACGAGTTCATGCTTTAAAATGGATTTCTTCCTATAAAAAATGTGCCATCTAGATATTGTTGCTTTGTTTGGTCAAGACAGAGCCACCTCCCAAATAGTGCTGCTAAAATTTGTCAAAATTTTCTTTACCCCGAAACACCACAATTCCATTAAATAGGCTAAGTGAATTCTGAAGAACCGGGGCAAGTGCCTTTCCCGTCCGAAAATGCTCATTCAGTATTGTAAGCGGGATCTTGACAGGTTGGATGAGATTGAGAAATTTAGGTCTCTAACCACATTCTGAACTAATTTCAAACAAAATAATTGAAAGCCCATATATATAAGCAAATATTGGAAGAAATATTGCACTATATGGTGTGTTAACTTTGCTGAAGAAAATACTAACAATATTCACTGTCTTGCAACTCCATGTTGTTTATCCCGAGAAAAAATAAATAAAGTTTCATGTGAAATATATATATAAAAGGACTCTAGGACACCCCTCCCCCCCACCCCACGGCTAATCAATGTTTTAACCTTCTCAAGCCTATGAAGCGTGTTGATGGGCTAGAACAACTGATTGTTCCATTCACTCGAGCTCAAATTGACGGTGTAGGGTATATGTTGGTCCACAACTATGGTACGTTGTTGGTGATAGGTCCACAACTGTTGAGCGATGGCTCCACGAATCTGCTCACCAGCAACTCGGTCATCTTATCGTGTCTACAATCTAACTTCTTGATCACCAGTGTCGATATTTATTGGTGTTTCCTCATGCTCATAGATCTCGAACAACTCATTGGGTTGATTAACCCTCCTTATGAAATTATGAAGGATGCAACAAGTCATAACAATTTTGACTTCTCTTTTATATGGATAAGGAATTCCTCCTCCTGCTTAAAATTAGACAATGAGCTTTTAGAATACAAAAGTCATGCAGATAGTCGAACATATCTTTTGCACTATTATGTGTTACGTCAATATGATAGGGATCTCCAGGATAGGGGGAGATAAATCTTTGCATAACCAGAGTCGACAAGATAACATTTACCTGCATTTTAAATTTGATAATGCAAATTAGTATTATTATATGTGTAAGACAATATAGATGAAAGTACTCGCGTGCGTGTAAATTCATGTATTTTTAATTTATCTTCTGGAACAACAAACCACTACTAGTAATAGCCCACCGTAGAACGGCTTGATCTGATGCGGAACCTTCCCATCCAAAACATACGTATGCAAACTTCATGTCAAATAACACTACTGATGTTACATGTCGAGAGATATAACCATGCATATTTCTATAAGGAGTTTGTTTACCAAGCTTGATTTTAGCAACAACATGTGTGCCGTTGATTGTTGCTAATCAGTTTTGTTGCAAAAATCAATTATAAGAAAAGGTTTAGAATTAGTAGAAGTCATATGAAAAATATATATCTGCATGCGATAGATAATATACCTAGAGTCACCCAATATTTTTGGCGGAACTACATTTGGCGGATCTTTTATGTAAATGGACGCAGCTCTCCTGACGTGCTGCACCCTACAATGAGTCACTGACATGTGGGCCCCACATCTGGAGGACCCACATGTCAGTGACCCCACTGCAGGATGCAGTACATGTGAGGGGATCCTTGTCCTATATATGCAAATATCAGCATACCATTTATGGCTCTCAAGATTATAATGAAGTGCCGACTTATTGTTTCTTTGAATGTTGAAATTTATCTTGCAGAAACATGATTTCCTAGCACCATGACCAATTCTATGCAAAAATATCAATAGTTGTTCATTGACATTCATATGTTTTGTCTCCTTTAGTAATTTCCTCTCGCACAATGCATCACGTAGTAAATAAAAGGTGTTTTTTTTTAACACAAACTAGTTCGTAAAATCTAACTGCATGTCCTTCCAACCACTCTCTAGATTTTTATGCACCAGTCAATCTTGAGGCGTTACGAGATGTTTTAAATAGTCTAGTTATCAACACATTGATACGTCCCCAACATATCTATAATTTATGATGTTCCATGATGTTATTATGCCAATTGCTACATGTTTTCTATACATTTTATACCATTTTTATGGATATTCTGGGAGTAACCTATTGACAAGTTCATGTTTTTTGCTGTTTTTTGGTTCAGAAAAGTTTTTCTGGAAATATATTCTCGGGATTGGACGATACAAAATCCCAGGGTCCTATTTTTCTGTCACGTACGCGGAGTCCAGAGGAGAGCTCTGAGACAGCCACACCATAGGGTGGCGCCCCCTCTTGGCCACGCCACTAGGTGGTGTAGGCCCCTGGAGTGCCCACCGACATCGCCATTTTTCCTATTCATTGATATCCTTGGGAAAACCCTAAATACCCGAGCCTCCACCCACGAAAAGTTATGTAGCCTCTGTCGTCTTCAATCTTAGTTTGGGAGGGTTCTGAAGCTCTCCCCGGCACCCTGTCGGGAGGGGAAATCATCACCGGAGGGCTCTACATCACTATGCCTACCTCCGGAGTTATGCGTGAGTAGTTAATCCTTGGACTACAGTAGCTAGATGGTTGTCTTCTCCTCTTTATGCCACCATGTTTGGATCTTGTGAGTTGTCTAACATGATCGAGATCATCTTATTGTAATGCTACATGTTATTTTTGTTGGGATCCGATGAATATTGAATGCTATATCAAGTTGATTATATATCTATCTTTTATATGTTATTTGTGATCTTGCATGCTCATAGTTACCCGAGCACTCATAGTATATGGTAAATCTGGTTACCGACCATGACCAGTAATCGGGTTTCTCGAGCACTCACAGTATATGCATGCCGACCAAAAAAAATCTAGAGATTTTTTTGAAAAAATTGAATTTAGACGTCATTAGATAGATATATAGGACGTATTCTTAGTTTTGAAGGAACCGACATGTAGTGTCACAGTGGTGTATTATCATTCCTTTCTCGCCTCGAGGTCCCCGTTTCGAGGTCCGTGCCCGCTTATACCCAAAAAGTACAACTTTTGTATTACACCTAAAAAAAAGTGCAACGCACGGTTCGGACTTGTGAGCTCGGAGCGAATAGAGAAATACCAATAGGCCACATTTAACGATGTGTTACTTGCACTTTACAGATTCAAATACGTTTGCTCAGGAAATTGAATTCAAAATTCATCTTTTAAATTCATCCGGTAACTATCCGGGATTTCTCAGTTACCGCGGTAACCGGGAATCCAGAGCCCTCTCGGGAAAAAAAAATTCCCTTATGAGGTCCCCCTATAATTTTCACTAGATAGTTGTCAATTTGTTATTCGTTTTATTCCCATAAGGTTCCGCTATAATTAATTAGGGTCTTCTAATAATAAGGCACATCCTAGAATATTTTATTTCCTGGGTCCAAAAATTCGATATGAACTTACGTGTAATAACAATGTTGTAGCATTTATTGGCTCCTAGAAATTACATAGAAATCAATTAACATTTTCAACACAATAGTGCACCCTCCGTCCTGGTTTATAGGGCACATATAGCAATTCTCTAGGCCCTAGGTATTCATTCATTGAGGTTTAAACATGTATATGCATTGGTGGAGATAGGTGGAGTGAGTCAACCACCCACTAACTAGAAGAGAATTAATGCAAAATATGCCTAAGGCTGGTCACAATGGGGAGGAACTTAGTAGTAACATCACACACTCCAATACAACTTTGCTTATGTGGCACGTATTTAATGAAGAGAGAGGTGCTTGTGGTAACTAGCTAAGTTACCGAAACATCACACACTCCAAGAAACAATGAGTCTATAGCCTAATAAATGCATTGTTGCATGACACTACTCCCTCCGTTTTTATTTACTTTGCGTTCTGGGTTTAGTCAAAGTCAAATTTTGTCAAGTTTGACCAAGAATATAGGAAAAAGTATCAATATCCACAATACCAAATACATATAATATGAAAATATACTTTCTGAAGATTCTTATACTATTGAGTTTATATTGTAGATGTTGATATTTTTTCCTAAATATTTGGTCAAACTTAGCAAAGTTTGACTTTGACTAAACCCAGAACGCAAAGTAAATAAAAACGGAGGGAGTACATACATGTTACTCCCCATTATGGAGGTAGGAACACAGTCTAGGAAAGTGTGTAAGTTTCTACCTTATGTTACTCCCCATTGTGACCAGCCTAAGAGACGGGACTACATATTTTTGACATTGTGCCCTATATACCAGGACGGAGGAAGTAGGATATTTTTTGGCTCCCAAATGACTTTGTAATTTCCTTTCAAAAAGATTTACTATGTTACATAACAGGGGCATACACTGTAAGAAAAAGGTGTTATCTTAATAGCTTTTTATTCATTTCCATATTTGGCACCTAGGAGTCTTAACTGAGAGTAAGTAATAGCATTTATAGCTGGCCCGAGGCACGGGAAAATGGCCCGGCACGAGCACGGCACGACCCAGGTTAATTGGGCCTCGGCCCGGCACGGGCCCGCTAGTGCCCGGGCCGCACTTCGATTTGGGGCCCGTGGGCTGGCCCGACACGGCACGGCTCAATCGTGCCAGCCCATGGCCCGGCCCGAGCACGAACGGCCCAGCAGGCATGCGCGGCACGCAGGCTGTCGGAGGCACGCGACAGGCACGCGAGGCCCGCCAGGCACGATCGGCATGTCGCGCGGGAGCGGGCACGAGAGCACGTAAGGAGCACGTCGGGTAGAGCGGGAACGGCAGGGACGGTTGCGTGCCGTGTATGTGCCTTTGGCACGGCACGTTTGAGGCACGCCGGCCCAATTGCGGCCCGGCTGTACCCTTTTAGGCATAAAAAATACAAAATTTGAATTTTGAACACCTTAACCCTACCATTTTTTGCTATAAATAGGCCCCCTCACCTTAGCATTTTGCACAATCATCCCACACATCACCATCCGCACTTCTCATCCCATGGATCCCCCCCCCTTTAACCCATATCCCGATGGGTTTGTCCCCGAACCGATGATCCACATTAGCGTAGAAGAATGTGGACTTCGTCCCGAAGATCTTGCCTACTTAGCAGAAGGTCCTCAGTTCCATACCCAACCTAGCCAAGAACACAATTCATCTAGCAGCAGCGGTGCCGGAACTTCTAGCAGTGTCTGTGCCGGTGCTTCTAACAGCATCGCCGCCTCTACGAGCACCGGCTCAAAGAGGCGGCGAACCTCATGGGTGTGGGTGGAGGGCCATTTCGAGTACCGCGTTGTGGTACGCGAAGATGGAAAGAAACTCCATCTAGCGGTGTGCAAGTGGCTGGACTGCAACAGGATCCTCAGCGGCGCCTCCACGTCGGGAACCGGGCACTTGGTGCGGCACGCAAGAGTGCACATGCAGAAGAGAGATCAATCGGCGGCAAGAATACATGGGCAACTTGGTTTTGGCCCCGACGGCCAGTAGGTAACTTGAACTATGATCCTGAATTAGCTCGTAGAGGACTATGTTATATGATTGCTGCACATGACTTAGCGCTTGGTTTTGGGGAGTATCCCGTTGTGGTAGATTGGAGGCAAAAATATCATAATCCACGGTATCAACCAGCTTCTAGGCAAACTACATCTAGTTATATGAAAAAACTAGCTAAAGAAATAGCTAAAGAACTAAAAGATGAATTTGCGAAATGCACATTTTCAGTTTCATTAACATCTGATATCTGGAGTGGTAGAGCTAAGCAGGATTATCTTAGTGTTGTAGCCCATTATGTGACTAATGATACATGTGAACTAAAAAAAAATTGTCATTGGATTTGAATTAATTGACTCTAGACATACTGGTAGAGCCATTGCTGAAAAAATAATGAATGTTGTGCAAGAATATGGTCTCGAGAACAAGGTGTTCGCAATAACTCTAGATAATGCCTCATATAATGCCGCTACAATGAATGATCTCGGTCCCATACTTAATCGTTATGCATCTGGTCGTTGTGCATGCCATATTATTAATCTTATTGCTAAAAGTGCTTTAAAACATATGAAAGCACACTTTGATAAAATAAGAGATGGCATTCTTTTTTTAAATGGTTCTAATCCGAGACTAGCTGACTATAAGAGATGGTGTGATGCGGCTACTGCGGCATCTCATACATATAATGTTGACATGCACATTAGATGGAGCTCGACATACATAATGATTAGAGATTTGATCCGTGATAAAGAACAATTTACCACGTATGTTAATGCAAATTCCCAAGGAGCAATCTTTATTACACCTGATGACTGGGAACTAGCAAACACGGTAATGGAATTTCTAGAGATAATTTACGATGCAACAAACACTTTATCCGGGGTTTATTATCCCACGTCTCCTTTACTAGTGCATCAGATTGTATTGATGGCTAATCACTTGAAGGATAATGAATCTCATGCTATGTTAAAAGAAGTTGTTAAACAAATGAAAACCAACTTAATAAAATATTGGTAGGAAATTCTTGATTTATGTGCATTTGCATTTATCTTGGACCCAAGGTGTAAACTCGACAAGTTCGGCATGGCTCTAGCTTATTTAACGGACTTATTATAAGTCGACTATACTGCATATCAATTTTCTATTAAGACAAGACTCACTGCTCTGTATGTCAAGTATGAGGAAAAGTTTGCAGCTACAGTTCGTCCGCCATGTCCACCACTAGCCGCACGCCCCGCAAAGAAAAAACCCATCTTCAAACTCTTTCGTTCCTCCGGTGGTGGCTCAAGCTCCGATGATGGCTCTAGCTCCGGTGGTCAGCGTGGAGAGTTAGCCGCTTACCTCAATGACCAGCTGGTTGCAAGCGACGACGACGAAAACTTAAGCATATTGCAGTGGTGGCATGATCATAGACGTACATATCCCGTGTTTTCCATACTAGCACGAGATCTATTAACTGTCCCCGCATCAACAACATCATCAGAGGGAACATTTAGTCTAAGTGGAAGAGTACTCGAGCCAAGAAGAGCAAGTCTCCACCCCACGATGGTGAAGAGTTTGATAATTGTAAAAGACCGCGATCGAGCAATGCGTAGAACTCAACACGTGCCGGAAGACCCCGAGTTGTTGGCTGCACTGGTTTCATATCAACGATGAAGAATAATTTTCTTGTCCTTTTGTAATTTTGTTTTTTATTCTTGTACTGAACTCGGTTTATAATATGAACAATTAAGTCGGAGAGCAGCAAGTTTCAGACGCACTCTTTCCTCGCCAGGGTACCTACGGGGACTGGAAGATTTTATTGAGGCGGCTTGCTAGCTTAATAAAAATTATTTAAATCATATCTTACATTCTTACTTCGTCATACATTTTTCATATATTTTTAGCATTACACAAACGATACATCATCAAATTAAAAAAGATACATGATACATAATACATTTAAAAAGAGATACATGATACAAAACTGCCTCATTAAAAAACCTTCTCATTATACGAAGGAAAAAGAGTGCAGTTTTACTCTAAAAGACTAATGACCGCCAACGTCTCTTTCAACGTGCCTCTTGTGGTGCCTTACGAGGTGGTCGTTGCTTGCATGACGGGCAAACAAGAACTCTCCCTCCCGCATTCAGGCCTCTTGCACCTAGCCATCCTCCGCCGAACACCATCCACTTCGACAAAGAATTCATCGAAATACTCCAACACCGGTCATCTTGGCCTCCCTCCACTTCCAAAATGTATGTTGGGTGGTGGCACACTGGGTGGTGGTTCAGCCATGTTTGTGACTTGTGTAGTTGTGTGTGAAAAATGAGAGGGTGGACAACCCCTTTTATAGGAAAAAAAATACATTTTTTGGGACTAAAATGACCCTCAAATGATCAAATATGCCTAAACAGCTTAAAACTAGGACAAATTACACTCAAAATGGGCTAATTACCCCCTAATTAGCCCCTAAGCAGAAAATTCTGCACCCCCGCTCCTCCCCCGGCCCCACATTTTCAAATTCTGCCTCCTCCTACTCCCCCCCATTCCCCTCGCTCCTCCCCCGGCCCCACAAATTTCAAATTTCCGAAAATCCCGCCTCACCCGCCGTGCCTGTCGTGCCGGGCTTTTTCGTGCTATCGTGTCGACGGGCTCAATACGGGCCAACGTGCCGTGCTGCTAGCGGAAGTGCAGCCCAAGGGCTGGCACGGCACGACACTATCAACCCGGGCCGTATTCGTGCCGGGCCTTTTCCGGCCCGTATCGTGCCCTGCCGGGCGGCACGAATGGCCAGCTATAATATCATTACACCGCTCATAGATTCCAGCTACTACATTGTCGTCTGATTAATTCTAAAATTTCAATAATTATGTTGGGGCCGTTACATCACAGTTCTATGATCAAATGACTAGATTTCTGAATTGACTATGTAGGTTTTATTGGTGAACGATCATAGTGGACGATAGGTGGCTAAAAATTTGTGTATTTTCATTCGGACACTATTGCTTGTTTCATTGGTAGGCAGTCATGGGCTTCGTGAATAAGAAACAGCTCCAATGACAAACAAGAACCGGTGCAGACTGAATTACTTCAAAATTTTCACTTGGTCCGTGATTATAGTGGCTCCTTAGATGAACAACGGAGATGTAATGCATTATCAGGAAATGGGCAATGATGTACAAAAAATGATTTTCTACAATAGGTTTTAGTTGAAATCAAAGTACTGAATACGTGGTAGACTTAATAAACAAGAGGCCATAAGACCTGCATTTCCGTTAATAAAGGGCATGATAGAGTTCGAGTAATAGCATAGGAAAATAATTATTCTGAATTAGAGGAACTGAAGACAACTCCTATTGCTCTCAAGAGAAACTTTATTTCTGGGTTGGATTCGCTCTACAAAATAGAGAAACAACTGAAAGGCTAGCTAAGGAGCATCATCTAGCTGCAATAGCAGCTACCATCTTTATGGCAATCCCCAGTTCCGCAGTTAAGTTTTTTGCACGCCTCAACACAGATTTTAGGAGAAGGAACACAGTTGAAAATGTAGGGTTCGCGACCCGGTTGGCATTTGTTGGCTTCGATACCTATGAAAATAAAAATAAAAATATAAATATAAAAAGAAGTGCATCAAAAGAGAACAATTTGTAATTAAACTTGGATACTTATTATATAATGCAAACATCAGGATATATAGAAGGTGTGTGTAATACAAAATCAAGCACAACAACTAGTGGTATATTCCAACGCATATCAATGGAAACAGAGGAATAACGCAAATCATAAAAATCTAGCTCCCAAAAACCACAATTTTTTTGTAATTGATAAGAAAGAAGATGTACCGATGTCCGTCTCTGATACTTGAGTCGACAAACAAGTGGCTGAAATCATCATCAAAAGAGCCATCACGCACAGAAATCTTGAGTTGATTAGAGCCATAACAAAATTATTCACTATTTCCTTGATTCCTTTTTGGGTTGTGCTTTTGTTGTGATTGTATTGCTTAGTTGAATCTTTCTGCTGCTATTTATATAGAGGCGCCTTGCACTTGGAATACCATTTTTTCCATTTTGTTACTTCCCACATTAGTGCGGTAATTAATTATGATCCTCCAATAACACGCACGTCATGGAATATCCGGTGGGTATTGATTTATCGCTCCAAAATACTCCATGCAAAATTAATTAGTATCCCATAACAGAATTATGTCATTTATTGGCTCTTAAAATTACCATACGAAATTTATTAGTTTTCTATAAGAATATTACGGCATTTATTAGTACCCAAAAATTACATACTATACATAATTACTCCCACAAATTACTCCATGCAATATTAATTACTATTCGATGACAAGATTATTCCATTTATTGGCTTCCAAATTACATACTCCGTGCATAAAAAACTGTGTAATCTTTAGACCAACCCGGAATGTAAAAAGGAAAAAGTCCATTTTAAACCTTGAACTTATAGAGGTTCAATGCATCAAACCCTGAAGTTGAAATCTCGGTGGTTTACACCTTGAATAATTAGATCCCGGTCAAAATCAAATTATGGATCGGTTTTTCGGAGAAAATAAAATAAAATTCTAAATTGCTATATTTGTTCCGTCGCACTGTACGAGTTCATGATTTAAAATGGACTTTTTCCTATAAAAAATGTGTCATCTAGATATTGTTGCTTTGTTTGGTCAAGACAGAGCCACCTCCCGAATAGTGCTGCTAAAATTTGTCAAATTTTTATTTACCCGAAACACCACAATTCCATTAATTAGGCTCAGTGAATTCTGAAGAACTGGGGCAAGTGCCTTTCCCGTCCGAAAATGCTCATTCAGTACTGTAAGCGGGATCTTAACAGGTTGGATGAGATTGAGAAACTTAGGTCTCTAACCACATTCTGAAGCTAATTTCAAACAAAATAATTGAAAGCCCACATATATAAGCAAATATTGGAAGAAATATTGCACTATATGGTGTGTTAACTTTGCTGAAGAAAATACTAACAAAATTCACCGTCTTGCAACTCCATGTTGTTTATCCCGAGAAAAAATAAATAAAGTTTCATGTGCAATTCATATATAAAAAAGACTCTGGGACACCCCGGCCCTCCCCTCCACCCCACGGCTAATCAATGTTGTAACCTTCTCAAGCCTATGAAGCGTGTTGATGGGCTAGAACAACTGATTGTTCCATTCACTCCAGCTAAAATTGATGGTGTAGATAGGGTATATGTTGGTCCACAATTATGGTACGTTGTTGGTGATAGGTCCACAACTGTTGAGCGATGGCTCCATGAATCTTCTCACAAGCAACTCGGTCATCTTGCCGTGTCTACCCTCTAACTTCTTGATCAATCATTGTAGAAACACATTGTAAACTGAGGACCTAGCTTGCTAGGGTTCTGGCTCCTCCGGAGGCGATTTCCGCATCCGGGGTGAGATCGATCTCGATTCCGCTTCAGAATCCTCTTCCGATCCCTATCGGAGAGGGGGGTACTTAGGGCTCCGAGCGCCGCGGTGCTGCGGTAGTTTTTTCTCTGTGAGTTTCCCCAACGGCTGGAACCCTAGGCGATCGTCTGGTGTTTGGCTTTCCGATGGCGAATAGTGGAGAAGATGAAGGGCTTCATGCCCGTGGTGGAGATGATGCTCTGGCAAGGGCCATGAAGAATCTGGAGCTACGTGAGGGCGAACTGGACGACGTAGTCATTGGTATAGATGATCTGAAGGAACTCCAGAAACAATCCCGATGGCTAGCAGTTGCCAAAGTGAATACAAAGAAGCCAGTTTCAGCTACATCGGTGTTTGATACACTAAGAGGAATTTGGGGCCTAGCACACGAACCGGAGATGAGAGAGGTGGATGACAATCTTTTCACACTCAAGTTTTTTTGTCTCGGAGATTGGAATAAAGTGATGAACCAGGGGCCGTGGCTATTCAAGAAATTGGTGGTGTTGATTGCTGAATATGATGGCCTGATTAACCGAAAGGAGGTGAAGTTGGAACGCACTAATGTTTGGGCTCAGATCCACTCTATACCGGATATATATCGGGTAGAGAGGGTGGTCGATGAACTTGCAAGACGTATTGGCAAGGTACAAAGTGTTGAGATGCGTCCAACACGTTATTTTGAAGGGGATTACGTGCGTGTTAGAGCAAGCATCGATGTGAGGTCCCCTCTGATTCGTTTTGTCCCGCTGAATGTGGGGGGGAAGAGGGAACTTCTGATAGTCAAATACGAGAAGATCGGATACTTCTGCGATGTCTGTGGGGTTTTGGGCCATGATATGGAAGAGTGTGGGGATGGAGTCCATGATCAGTCAGCTATACAGTACGGGAAGTGGCTTTTTGCAAGAAGGAGAATACAAGGCAATCAATTTAACAATAGGGGAGGTTTTACCGGCAGATCGTCGACTCGTGGCAGAGGAAGAGAGCAATATAATTTTGGCCGTAAGAGGAACTGAGATGATATGGATTCAGAGGGAGATGATTTCAGTGACACTGCATCCAGCCCCCTCAAGAATACAGAGGTGGTGTTACCGGTACCTGGACAGACTCAAGAACTAGCAGTAATCCCTACGGCTAGTAAGAAACTTGTTTTCACTGATGCGGTTGCTGGTTCGGGTAAAACAGTGTCCAGCTCGGATGTTATTCTAGGTGGCGAGTTGGTTCCTCCTCGCCCACCTCAATATGTGCCACAGAGAACCTCGAAGAAGTCCAAGAAGACTGGCAAGGATAGTGATTCTGCTTCTAGCGCTAACAGATCGGCGGCTCCCTCCGAGGGAGACCGCCGGGCACAATGAATATCCTCAGTCTGAACTGTCGGGGCTGCGGGCGGCTCGAGACAGTTCAAGAAGTGTGCAGTTTGATTCAACTGCACCGCCCCGGTTTGGTTTTTCTCTCGGAGACCAAACTGTCTGAAACGAGGGCAAAAGACATGAGATTTCGGTTCGGTTTTCAGCATGCTTTCGCAGTTAAGAGTGAAGGCTCTAGTGGAGGGTTGGCCCTCTTTTGGAATGATGAATCAGTGGTGAGCCTCAAATCTTTTAGCAGGTCTCACATTGATGTGATAGTAAAAAATTCCCGGCTTGGACCAGCAGAGTGGAGATTCACGGGCTTTTATGGTGAGCCGGTGAGATCGAGGAGGAGGAGGAGTTGGGAGCTTTTGGAATTCTTGAGAAGTGAGCTTGATCTCCCGTGGCTATGTGCGGGGGATTTTAATGAACTGCTTCATAATAGTGAGCAGTTTGGTGGCAATCTGTGGCAAGAATGGATGTTTGAGGGTTTTCGAGAAGCAGTAGACTCCTGTCGTTTCACAGACTTGGGCTTCTCGGGCCTCCCTTATACATGGGACAATAGGCAACAGGGAGCGAAAAATATTAAAGCTCGTCTTGATAGAGGACTTGCAGATGATGCGTTTATGGACACTTTCGGTAATACTAAGGTGACTCACTGTCAAACAACGAAATCAGATCACTGTGCTCTGATCATAGCTGTGGATTCTGTGTCACAGGAGGAGGTGGTCTATGGCAGTAAGCCTTTTAGGTTTGAGAACGCATGGACTCGGCATGAGAGGTATAATTCAGTGGTGGAGGAGGCTTGGATCCCACCCGTGGGGGATTTGGCTGTGGTTTCTAATGCTCTCGGTACTGTTTGCCGAAATTTAAAAGAGTGGAGCTATAAGGAGTTTGGCAACGTACAGAAGCAACTAAAAAATATGAGGCAGCAGCTTGAAGAACTTCGGTCCAGGTCCTTGTGGCAGGGCCCCTCTCGAGCGGAAAAGATCCTTATGGATCGTATCTCCGAATTGTTAGCTAGAGAAGAGATGATGGCTAAACAACGGTCCCGGGTTCAATGGTTAAAAGAGGGGGACCGAAATACCTCCTTTTTTCATGCTAAGGCGAAAGAGAGGGGTAGACAGAACAGGATAAAGTCATTGCGCTTGGAGGATAATAGTGTGATCACCAAGCAAAGTGATATTGAAAGTGAAGCTGCGAGGTTCTATAAATCCTTGTTTACTTCGGAGGGAAATATTAATCCCGAGATGGTGACTGATGTGGTGGAGTGCAAGGTGACTCAACAAATGAATGAATCTCTTATTAAGCAGGTCTCTGATTCGGAAGTGGAGGAGGTCTTATTCATGATGCACCCAAATAAGTCTCCAGGACCTGATGGTCTCACGGCTGGTTTTTATATTCGGCACTGGTCTATGCTTAAGGTTCCGGTTACTAATGCGATTAAACTACTCTTTCTAACAGGGAAAATGTCAGAGGAGGTGAACAAGACTATTCTTGTTCTAATTCCGAAGGTGGCTGGTGCAAATTCCCTAACTCAGTATAGGCCAATCTCCCTCTGCAATGTACTTTATAAAATCGCTTCCAAGGTAATGGCGATGAGATTGAGACCAATTTTGGAGGAGATTATTTCTGATGAACAGAGTGCCTTTGTTCCAGGAAGACTAATAACTGATAATGTTCTTACGGCTTATGAATGCATCCATTACCTCAAACGTAAGAAAGGGAAAGTTGGAGATTGTGCTATCAAATTAGATATGGCAAAGGCTTATGATCGCGTGGAGTGGAATTATCTGAGAAGGATTATGGAGAAGCTAGGATTCTCGGGTTTCTGGATTGATCGATTGATGGCTTGTGTTGAATCAGCTTCTTTTTCAGTGAAAGTGAATGGGTCTATTTCTGAAAACTTTACCCCCTCAAGGGGTATTCGGCAGGGAGATCCTATTAGCCCATACTTATTCCTTATTTGTTCAGAAGGTTTAACCTGTCTCCTTAAAAATCTTGGTACAGGTTATTTGGCTAGGGGCTTAAGAGTTGGCATTCATGCACCATGGATATCTCATCTTCTATTTGCTGACGACTGCCTTATTTTTACGCAAGCTAGTCTTGCGGGGGCTCAGAGGATTAATGATGTTTTGGACAGATACCATATTGGTTCGGGGCAAATGGTTAACAAATCTAAATCTGCCATTTTCTTTAGTGCCAATTGTTCTGCTGATATGAAACATGTGATGCATACAACTACGAGTATATCCAATGAAGCATTGGTGGAGAAATACCTGGGTCTCCCCACGGCAGTGGGTAGATCTTCGGATGCTGCTTTTGAAGGTATTGTTACCAAAATTAAAAGATTGGTTAATGGATGGGTGCATAAACATCTCAATAGTGCCGGGAGGGAGGTTTTGATTAAAGCAATTTGCCAGGCCATTCCTACCTATTCTATGAGTTGTTTCAAATTGTCTAAAAAGTTACTAAAGAAGATTACAGCCATTATAGCCCGTTTTTGGTGGGGTGGTGATGAGAAGGGCAGGAAAATGCATTGGTGTAAATGGAGAGAAATGGCTATACCAAAGTGTGATGGAGGTATGGGTTTCAGGGACCTCTTCCTATTCAATCAAGATATGCTTGCGAAACAAGGATGGAGAATTCTAACAAATCCAGACTCCCTGTGTGCTAGAGTTCTCAAAGGTAAATATTTTCATAATTGTGATTTTATGGCGGCCTCTAAGAAGAAAAATTCATCAGCCACTTGGAGAGCAATACTCCACGGAAGAGAGGCCCTCAAACTAGGGCTCATTAGAAGGGTTGGTGATGGTACCTCAATTAATATGTGGCGTGACCCGTGGATACCTGATAATATGTTGGGTAAACCCCTCAGGCGTGAGGTTCATAGCACTGTCAACATGGTTAGCGAATTATTGGACCCTCTGTCTAATACTTGGATCGAGAGTAGTGTCCGAGCAAACTTAATGCATGCTGATGCGGAAGCTGTACTGAGAATCCCCGTCGGCATGTTCATGGACGATCACTGGGCATGGCAACCTGAACGACTTGGTTTTTTCTCTGTGAGGTCTGCATATAAGTGTCTACTAAGCCGTGATAATGATCCGGCAGTGGGGACTTCGTCAGGTAAAGATAATCCTATCTGGAAGAAATTGTGGAAACTTCCAGTACCTCCTAAAGTAAAAAAACTTCTGGTGGAGGGTCATTAAAGGCTATATTCCTTCAAAGAACACGTTATATCAAAGACACATCAGAAGAGTGGATTTTTGTGACGAATGTGGGCAGTCTGAGTCTATTTTCCATGCTCTTTTCAGTTGTGTTTGGGCTAAGAATTTTTGGTCAGAGATTCGGTCAGCATTGGATGTAAAAATCCCCAGGTTGCACCCGGAAAATTGGGCAATGGACATGATTGATACTGCTCATTTGGAGGTTAAAAAGAGTGCCATTATTCTTTGTGGTGCTTGGGCTGTCTGGACTGAAAGAAATGCTAGAAAACATGGTGAAATTACGAGGACAGTGGCTCAATCTGTGAAATGGACTATCGATCTAACCAATGATCTTATTCTTTCAGGTTCGAGTAGCCAGGCACCTGCACGGGCTGTGGCGAGTTGGAAACCACCTGACCCGGGGTTTATCAAACTCAATGTTGATGCGAGCTTTTTTGCTAATGAGCGGTGTGGCAGCTCGGGGGCAGTCTTACGTGATGCCACGGGTGTACTGATCTCAGCCCAAGCAATTTGGTATGATTCGATGGCTTCTGCTCTCATTATGGAGGCCTATGCACTTCGAGATGGTCTAAGATTTGCTCTCGATAGGGGAATTCGAAATATCATTGCAGAATCTGACTCAATGCAAATTGTTCAAATGTGGTCCGACTCTTTTTTTAAGAGATCCATAGTGGCTACTATACTGGCTGAAGTTAGTGAGTTATCTGCTAATCTAGAGTCATTCAGGGTAGTGTTTGCTCCTAGAAGTGCTAATTGTGCAGCTCATCTATGTGCTAAGCAATGCAGTAGTGCTAGGAGAAGATGCCTCTGGGTGAATTATACCCCTGCCTTCCTTGATGATTGTATCAGGAAGGAGTGTAAGCCCGATTGAATTGTTCTGGTTGGCCGCAAGTTTCTGACGCGCTCTTTTCCTTGCCAAGGTACCTAAGGGGGCTGGAAGGTTTTTAATGAGGCGGCTTGCGTGCTTAATATAGTTATGTTTATTCTCAAAAAAAAAAAAAAAAAAACTTCTTGATCACCAGTGTCGATATTTATTGGTGTTTCCTCATGCTCATAGACCTCGAACAACTCATTGGGTTGATCGATTAACCTTCCTTATGAAATTATGAAGGATGCAACAAGTCATAACAATTTTGACTTGTGTTTTATATGGATAAGGAATTCCTCCTCATGCTTAAAATTAGACAATGAGATTTTAGAATACAAAAGTCATGCAGATAGTCGAACAAATCTTTTGCACTATTATGTGTTACGTCAATATGATAGGGATCTCCAGGATAGGGGGAGATAAATCTTGGTGTATTTGCATAACCGGAGTCTACAAGATAACATTTACCTGCATTTAAAATTTGATAATGCAAACAAGTATTATTATATGTTTAGGACAATATAGATGAAAGTAATCGCGTGCGTGTAAATTCATGTATTTTTAATTTATCGATCTGATGCGGAACCTTCCCATCCAAAACATACGTATGAAAACTACATGTCAAATAACACTACTGACGTTACATGTCGAGAGATATAACCATGCCTATTTCTATAAGGAGTTTGTTTACCAAGCTTGATTTAGCATCAACATGTGTCCCGTTGATTGTTCCTAATCAGTTCTGCTCCACAAATCAATTATAAGAAAAGGTTTAAAATTGCTAGAAGTCATATGAAAAATATATATCTACATGCGATATAAAATATACCTAGAGTCACCCAATATTTTTTACGGGACTACATTGGGCGGATCTTTTATGTAAACGGACGCAACTCTCCTGACGTGCTGCACCCTGCGGTGAGTCACTGACATGTGGGCCCCACATGTTAGTGAACCCACTGCAGGATGCAGTACATGGAGGGGATCCTTGTCCTATGCAAATATCAGCATACCATTTATGGCTCTCAAAATTATATTGAAGTGCCGACTTATTGTTTCTCTGAATGTTGAAATTTATCTTGCAGAAACATGATTCCTAGCACCATGACCAATTCTATGCAGGAATATCAATAGTTGTTCATTGACATTCATTTGTTTTGTCTCCTTTAGTAATTTCCTCTCGCACAATGCATCACGTGGTAAATAAAAGGTGTGTTTTTTAACACAAACTAGTTCATAAAATCTAACCGCATGTCCTTCCAACCACTCTCTAGATTTTTATGCACCAGTCAATCTTGAGGCATTACGAGATGTTTTAAATAGTCTAGTGAACAACACATTGATACGTATCCAACATATCTATAATTTATGATGTTCCATGATGTTATTATGCCAATTGCTACATGTTTTCTATACATTTTATATAATTTTTATGGATTTTCTATGAGTAACCTATTGACAAGTTCCTGTTTTTTTGCTGTTTTTTGTTTCAGAAAAGTTATTCTTAAAATATTTTTGGAATGGGACGAAATAAAATCATAGGGTCCTATATTTTTCTATCATGTACACGGAGTCCGGAGGAAAGCTCTGAGGCAGCCACACCATAGGGTGGCGCGCCCTCTTGGCCGTGCCACCAGGTGGTGTAGGCCCCTCGAGTGCCCACCGACATCGCTATTTTTCCTATTTATTGATATCCTCGGGAAAATCCTAAATACCCAAGGCTCCACCCACGAAAAGTTGTGTAGCCTCCGTCCTCGTCAATCCTAGTTCGGGAGGGTTCTGAAGCTCTCCCCGGCACCCTGTCGGGAGGGGAAATCATCACCAGAGGGCTCTATATCACCATGCCTGCCTCTAGAGTGATGCATGAGTAGTTCATCCTTGGAGTACGGATCCATAACAGTAGCTAGATGGTTGTCTTCTCCTCTTTATGCCACCATGTTTGGATCTTGTGAGCTGCCTAACATGATCGAAATCATCTTATTATAATGCTACATGTTGTTTTTGTTGGGATCCGATGAATATTGAATGCTATGTCAAGTTGATTATAGATCTATCTTTTATATGTTATTTGTGATCTTGCATGCTCTCAGTTACTAGTAGATATGATGCTCTGGCCAAGTTGATGCTTGTAAATCCAAGAGGGAGTATTTATGCTCGATAGTGGGTTCATGCCTGCAGTTATCTGGGAGAGTGACAATAACTTCTAATATTGTGGATGTGTTATTGCCACTAGGGATAAAACAACAATGCTTTGTCTAAGGATAATTATATTGTTTACATTACACACTTAACTTAATGCAGTAATCTGTTGCTTGAAATTTAATACACAAAGTTTGCTCGGATGACGTCCTGGTCATAGATGCAGTTGGATTATAGTGTATGTATCATGTTGTAATGCCCAAATAAATATCATAGTAATCATCATGTCATGCATATGCACTACGGTGCAGCCTCTATTTCTTTCAATTGTCTTGCTGTAATTTATTTATCCACTCATGTTATTTATCTGTTATGGAGAGACACCACTAGTGAGCTGTGAACCCCGGTCCATTCTTTTACACTAATGAATACACTTTTCTTTTTTCACTGCAAACAAACACCATTTTCCACACTATACGTCTAATCCTTTGGTTTCAGTAAAACCGGTGAGATTGACAACCTCACTCTTTCGTTGGGGCAAAGTATCTAGGTTGTGTTGTGTGGAGATTCCACGTTGCTGCTGAGCCTGGTAGTGCGCCCTGCCAACATCAGCTATTGTTGAATCTGAGACTCTACAAATCCCTCGGGTGAACCCATAGGGTTTCGAATAGGAGAACCCATGAGCGCTGGTGGCGATGGTCGGCTAAACAGGTGGCAAGATTTACCCAGGTTCGGGGCCCTCGTAGAGGTAAAACCCTTACTCCTGCCTCTGTCGATCTGTATTAACGAATAGATCGGTTACAACGGTGGTTGCTCAAGTCGAGAGTAAGATCTCGAGCTCAAGGCTTTGGTGTTGCGGTCTTGCTTGGTCCTCTTCCGGTGGTTCTCCTGGCCTTATATAGGTGGCCAGGTCTCAAACCCTACCCGGAGAGGACTCGAACTCTAACCCTATGTCGGTTACAAGTTTCCTAACTTAGCCCGCAAGGCATCGCGGGTGGGCTTCATATGGGCCTTCCGGAATACTCCAAGGGCTTCACTTCTTGGGCCTTAACCTCGGGCCTGAGACGGGGTGTCCTTACCCGCAGGGTCTAAGATCCATACCTTCGTCAGTAACCCCCGAGCGTTTGCTCGATTGAGATATTTCCAATCGAGTAGACGGTCAAATTTTTCGTCCTATTTTCTTTTGGATAACCAGTATGGTCGTTTCCTGTTCGGAGGGTGTGTACCCTGTGTGATGAGTTTTTACACCCGAGTATCGAGTAATTAAAGTGCATGTTTTTATGGCTGTTTATCGCAGAAGGATATGGCGCAGTAGCTTGGCTCTCCCGAAAGATCAGGGCCAATTAATTGCAACTAGGGCAAAAACAGTTCTGGCCTACACAGATTCGAGACCTCCGACTCGAACCCGATGAGGTGATCGTTGCGACTGGGCCGTAGTGGTCTTATCGAGTCGAACTTAACCTATAGGGGTACCCGGCGCGTCCGCTAGGATTTTTCTTCGTGTTGTTGACACGGAATCATACCGGAGGACGCAGCTTGAGTGCGATTCCAGGCCCTCAAGAGAGATCTTTGGGTCTTACCTTCATATTTGAAAAAATATGGCATCCGGATGTGCCTAGTCGGTCGAACAATCCAGGTTTATGATGTGCAGGCATCGTGTAAACGAGTAGTAGGATCTGCCTGCTCGTGTAGTTTTGATTTTATGATTTGCTTGTCCCTACGAAAGAGTTTTCGTGTTCGTATTTTTATGCCCATATGAAAGAGTTTTCATGTTTGGGGTATTGTGCCCATACGAAAGAGTTTTCGTGTGTAGGGTATTTCTTCTGTGAAAGAGATTTCACGTCATAATTTGTCCATACGAAATTATTTCCATATTTGAACTTTTTATTCGAAGGAGTTTGTCCATACGAAGTTATTTTCGTGTTTGAACTTTCCATTCGAAAGATTCTTCAGCTTGATGATGCACGCTATGACGTCATGGCGCACTTTTATCCTCCCGATGCGACGTGACGGAGTGAGAGCAGAAGGGCTGGCCCACCTTGTCAGCTTTTTGACCGGAAACGAGACGTCGTTCCCGGTTTTTACGCGAACCGCACAGTAAATGCGCACGATCCACTGTTAGTATCGTGGCACGAAACATCAGCCGCCGCCTTCTTGTTTCGCCTTCGCATGCGGCGGCTGCGATGGACACCACGTGGCACATCGAGTGGCTAGGATCGACTGGCCCTGTGTATAAAAGTAGGCCTTGGTGGAACGGTGAAAATTTCCCAGCCTTCGCCATCTTTGCTCATCTTCTTCCTCGCGCTCCATCTTCCCTTTCACTCGGAGCTCGTGCTAGCAGCAATGGCGGGCGGCAAGAAATGTGCTGTCGGCTCGTCGTCGAGGGCTTCAAGGGATGTCCCTGCGCCACCCGCGCCGCGCTCAGGTGATTGGCGTTCGCCCAACACCACGGCCAAGAGCATCAAGGGAATGCAGTGAGACGGACTGCTGCCTTCGGAAGCGGAGAAAAGGGTACGCCTCGGCAAGAAAGAGGAGGTACCTAATCACCACGCGAACGAACGCGTGATCTTCGCGGATCACGTGTCGCGCGGGCTTTCACTCCCTCTTCACCCTTTCCTCATGGCTCTGCTGTATGTCTACGGCATACAGCTCCATGATTTGCCTCCAAACGCAATGCAGCACATCTCGTGCTTCATTGTTCTTTGTGAGTGCTTTCTGGGCATTCGCCCCCACTGGGGTCTCTGGAAGACCCTCTTCAAGGTGCGCGTCTTCCGCGAGAGATCGCGGGTGGAGACTGAGCTCGGGGAACCGTTGCGCACCGGCGGCTTCGGGAACTAGGCGAAGTCAGAGAACGGCTACTTCACCATGCACTTCATTGACTCCTCCCAAGGATGGAGGAAGAAATGGTTTTATGTCTCCGACAACAGCGCGGGTGGAGTTAATGAATTCCATCCGTTCGCTGTTTTGAAGAAACGGAAGTCTTGGGCGCACAAACTCTCGGCTGAAGAAAACCGAGTTGTCGCTCCTCTACTCGCCAAGGTGGCTACTCTTCGTCACCAAGCCGCAGGAATTGCGCTGAATGGCCTGCACTTGGCGAGCGTCTTCCTCAAGCGCAGGGTTCAGCCCCTGCAGGATAGGCCATCCGCGATGTGGGAGTACCAGGGCAGCGGGGATCCTAGTCGCGTGAGCCGGAAAAACTCTCGAGTGCTGAATTCGAGAAGAAGATCGCGGATATCACCAGTTTAAAGGAAGGCGACACCTTCCCCGACTGCCCGGTAGCCGCTTTTGAGGCATCAAAGCCACCGCCAGTTGAAGTAAGTTTTGAATTTCTCTGTCTTCATTTCATTTCCTTGTTCTGAGATTTGGTCGACTGAATTTTTCTCTCGTTTTTCTTCTATCTTCTTCGATAGAGCCTAGCCGTGACCACCTGCTACCCGCCAATATCCGGGGAAGATGCCTCGGATTTGCTGGCGAGCAACTTGGACGGCCTAGCCGACACCAGTGTTGCTGACGCCTCTTCGAGCTCCGAGAGTGACTCCTCGGATAGTGTGGAGGACTCAGGTGACGGTCTCCTTCAGCGCAAACGCCGTCGAGTGGAGGGCGACGAGGCCACTTCCAAGGACAATTCTTTGGAGGAATCGCCCGCAAAGGGGCCCCTCGTCATAACTCCGCTGCACACACTCGCCCCTTCTCCTTCATTTCCAACAATCCAAACCGCCTGGAATGCGGATATGCTGGATGAGGAAGATGATGACGATTAAGTTTCTCTTCTTGCTCTTAGTCAAACATTTCCTTTCACATCTTTTTTGACGTATTGTCTTCATTGTAGCCTGCAAGCTATCAGCCCTCGCAGGTACGCCTCTTCCCTTCCTCCCAAGAAGAGGAATAAAGTGGGAGCTGCGGGTGAGACTCCTACCACCGACACCGTCCAAAATTCACCGAGTGTAGCCCCCAACGCGGCGACTACGGAATATAGAATTCCTAGTTTCGCTGCTGGGGCCTCGGCTCCGAAGGAGGTGTCGGGCCGCTCGGCTGATCCCCTCTCCTTCGCTTAAGGCCAGGTAAACTTTGCTTCTTAATACTTTATCATCCTTGGAATTGTTATCGGGTGCACGTCAGTGCTCCCGATGGGAGTAGCCCCCGAGGCTGTAGTCGATCGCATGCGATCGGCCACAGGCTCAGAGATAGTTTTTTTTCTTCTTCTTCTTTTTATCGGGTGCACGGCAGTACTCCCGATGGGAGTAGCCCCCGAGGCTATACTCGAATGTTTACAATCGAGTATGGGCTCAAATTTCTCTTTTCTGATTCTTCTATCTTCCTGTTCTTTGCAGTCGCTTATAGACTCCCTTGCTGCCGTTGGTCGCCGTGTTGTTCTTGCTGAGGCGGAATGCGGGATCCTTCGATCAGACCGTAATCGACTCTCCTCGGAGAATGAGCTTCTTCGAAGTAAGTTTATCATCTTCTTCCGTCTTTATTTTTCCACCAATTCTTCGGTTCTGACAACTTTTGTTGCGTAGATCAACTTGAGTTTATGAAAACCGAGAAGGCGAGTGCCTCCACTCGGGTAACTGCTCAAGATGCTGAGCTGGCAGCTATTCGATGGGAACTCGAGTCCTCCCACATGCTATCGGCTGATCTTGAAGGCAAGCTTGCGGCTGCCCGAGATGTTGTGAAGAATCTGGAGGAGGCTGGTACCAAGGCGGATGCCGACCTCGTCGACTTCCTTCGACCTCTGGCCGAACGTTTTGCGGGTAAGTTACTTTTGGTCTATTGCTGTCTTATGGTTGTCGGATAAGTCTTTTAGGTTTTAACATTCTCCTTTGCAGGTCTTCTAGGTGTCCCACTAGAGCTTCCTGGGATCCCTCGGGTGGATGCGCTGACGGATTCTTGCGCCCAGCTCAGGAGGCACGCTGAAGGGGTTTGCACCTTGATTGGCGATGCCACTCGAGTGCTGACGCAGCTGCACGGCCGCCTTCTCGTCAACACCGTGTCTCCACCCATGCTGGGCGATCTGCTGAAGATTTTCTCGGAGAGCAATCTCCTTGATACCTACGTGGTTGCTCAGTCATAATCTGGGGTGAAGACCGCCATCCAGTTCGCGCTGGCGCATGGAGTCACCGGTTTGGAGGAGGCCTACTCGGAGCTTCCTGTCGATCCTGCTACGGGCAAAAAGGTAGGGTTTCGTCGTTTTGGCAAGCCAGCCAGAGTCCTTGCTCGGAAGTTATCCGAGTTTTTTGCCCGTGCTAGGGGAGGGACCACCGCCGCGAGTGGGAGCACAACTGTAGCTCCTTAGTATATTTATTTTGTACTTCGTTGTTTCGATTGTAATGAACCTTGGGATGTGCTCCCGTATTTTCATTGTCTTAATCGAGATGTTCCTTTGAAATGGTTCCCGCGATTATGTGTTTCCTCCCGGTGGGAGTAGCCCCCGAGCACCTGTCGAATAGGTGGTTGATATATCTCGAATATGGCATCTTATTCCTTTAATTTCCTTGTATTCTTCCAGGTAGCTGGGGTTGCTGCGGAGTCTTCAGGTGGATCTGCTACCCCAGCAAATCTTCTTGATGCTGCTGTTGGCACCTTTGCAGGCCTCCGTGATCGTGTGACAGATGGTGAACGCAAGCTAAAAGCATTGCGTGGGGTAGCGGATGTAGCCAAGTCCAAACAAAAGCTGGCGACTGAACGCGAGCAGTTTGTGATGGATGAATTGGCGTCTGTTGCCAATTATTTGCTCTGTAAGTAGTTCAGCCCCCAAGTCTTCTTTGTCTTGTGCCCTTTTTTGATCATGTAACTTTGCTTTTCAGTTGTTCGGCCGGATGACCGGAATGAGAAACAATGGGTGGAGAACCACATCTTTCAAGAAGCTGGAAGCTCGAAACCTCATGCGAATAACTTTTGGTCCGACCGTAGTCGAGGTTTTGTGCTTGCTACCTTGAAGTTCCGATTCATTCAGGTGAAGATACTCGTGAGTTCCTTTCACGAGGTTTTGATTGCAATGAACGCCACTTTCTATCCGCTGCAAAGGGGTCCTGAAGATTGGAGCCATCTTCTCAGGGTGTTCGGTCGGGAAGGAGAGATTTGCGAGTGTGTTCGCAATCAGATGACTTGCGGCTCGGTGGTGGATCTCTCTTTCATCCGGTTGTGGCATCCTGAGGTGAACTTCAAGTCCATAGCTAGACTTCCTGATGGTCCAATCGACGATATGGCTCCTCATTATAGGATTGTTCGACCTGCGGCAGAGGAAATCATTCGATTGACCTCGAATGAGGTTGATCGGGTTTTGGCGGCTGAGAATGTTCATCGCCATGTGTAAATGTAGGATGTATGTATCCTTTTTCGCTATGTAGTTTGTAAAAAACTGTTGTAAGGTGTTCATTATGTAAATAAACTTTTTCCTGTGATGCTGTGTTAGGCGTAGCCCCCGTGTGTTTTTGGGGTGTTTACCTGTTACTTTTAGCATGTAAGGATAAGAAATCTTCGAGTATCTATGGTTGAGAAACCATGTATTTTATTGCAATGACTGAAAAGTCATGTGTTGTTCTGTCGAGCTACAAGATGGCTAGTATAGCCTTATTACTGTGAGTAAAATAAATCTAGGGGTAAAACTTGCGGAGTTGCGCAACATTACAAGGGTTGGAATAGATGCCTCCAGTTGTTGGGTTCTTCAGTCGATAGGCGCCACCTGGGTTAACTTCGTGTATTATGAAGGGTCCTTCCCATGGTGGCTCGAGCTTGTGCCCTTCCTTCTGCTTGAGTCATAGCACCAGATCTCCTACTACGAAGGCCCTGTGGCGTATGCGGCGACTGTGATAGGTTTGCAGCGACTGCTGGTATACTGCGGATCTTGCGAGTGCAATATCGCGCATTTCATCGAGTGCGTCCATATCATCTGTGAGTGCCCTGTTGGAGTTTTCTTCGCTGTAAGAAACAACCCGTGGGGCGCTGAACCTGACGTCCTCGGGAAGGACTGCTTCGGCCCTGTAGACCATGAAAAATGGTGTGTAGTTTGTGGATCGGTTTGGAGTTGTGCGGAGGCTCCAGAACACGGAGGGTAGCTCTTCTGCCCAATGTCCTGCTGCTGGGTGTAGACGATGGAGTAGACGTTTCTTGGTGCGAGCCGAAACTAATCCATTGGATCTTTCGACTTGGCCGTTGGTTTGCGGATGGGCAACTGAGGCAAATTTAAAGTTGATGCCCTTTTCTTCGCAGGAACTGCTGTGTTTTCTTTGTTGTGAAGTTAGTACCATTGTCTGTAATGATATCGTGTGCTACTCCGAACCTGCATACGATGGAGTCGATGAATTTGATAGCACATTGGGCGCTAGCGGAGGTTACTGGCATGGCTTCAATCCATTTCGTAAATTTGTCAACTGCGACCAGCAAGTGTGTGTATCCACCTGGCGTGGACTTGCGTAGTGGTCCTACCATGTCCAACCCCCACTGTGCAAAGGGCCAGGCGATGGGTATCATATGCAATTCCGTAGCGGGTGCGTGTGGTTTTGGTGCGAATCGCTGGCAAGCGTTGCACCTGTCGACCAGTTCCTTTGCGTCTCTGGCTGCTGTAAGCCAGTAGAATCCTGCTCGGAAGGCCTTTCCCATGATTGCTTTCCAGCTAGCATGATGTCCACAATCTCCTTGATGGATGTCTTGCAATAATTCCTTGCCGTCCTCGGGTGCTATGCATCGTTGCAGTATGCCTGAGATGCTCTGCTTGTATAATTCTCCGTTGATCACCCGAAAAGATTTGATTCGCCTGATTATCTGTCGAGCCTCACGTGGATCTGCTGGGAGCTGTTTTGCGGACAAGTAGTCGAGGTATTTTTGCGTCCAGACTGGCTCGACCAGAAAAAATTGTCGCGAAATATGATGAATGAGCTCGATAATAGCAATCTGCGGGCTGACCTCTGTCTCCGATGCTGCGGGTGCCTCTGCAGTTTTCTTGATTTTGACCGATCGTCTAGTCATGCGCTCGAAATATATCCCTGGCGGTATGGGTGTGTTTGTGGAACCCATGTTTGCCAGCCTGTCCGCTTCTTCGTTGGTGGATCTTGCAATATGCTTCAGCTCGCACCCTTTACATCTTCCTTTGAGTAGGTTGTACATGTCACGATAAACGACCATGTTTTCAGCGATAGCGTCACACTCCTTAATTGTCTGTTGCACGATGAGATTGGAGTCGCCGTAGATCATCAGTCGGGTGGCTCCACACGCAACTGCCATTTTCATCCCGTGCAACAGAGCTTCATATTTTGCGTCGTTGTTTGATGCTGGATCATCGGGTGGGAAATCCAATCGTAGGACGTACTGCAGTTTGTCCCCTCGAGGTGATATTAGGACTATCCCAGCTCCTTCTCCTTCGTTTCTCTTGGACCCGTCGAAGTACATGATCCAATTACTCGTGTACTCTGGCGGCCCGGGCGTTTGTAGCTCTGTCCACTCGCTCAGGAACTCCACGAGTACCTGGGATTTTACTGAATTGCGCCCTACATAGATGATGTCCCAACCGCCCAGCTCGATGCTCCATTTTGCTATTCTTCCAGATGCCATTGGGTTGTTCATAATTGTACCGAGAGATGCATCATTAACCACTGTTATGGTGTGTTCCTGGAAGTAGTGCTTGAGCTTTCGAGCTGTGAGAACAACTCCATATGCGAGCTTCTGGTAGTGAGGGTATCGTTGCTTGCATGGAGAGAGCACTTCACTGATATAGTAGATTGGTCATTGAACACCATATGCCTTGCCCTCCTCAGGTCGTTCGACTACGATGGTCGTGCTGATGACCTGGTTTGTTGCGGCTATATATAGGTAAAGTGGCTCCCTCTCTTGCGGTGTTGCAAGGATGCGCCTGCTTTGCAACGATCGTTTTAGATCTGCGAATGCTTGCTTAACCTATGGTGTCCACTCAAATTTGTCCGTCTTCTGCAACAATTTGTAGAAGGGTAATGCCTGCTCGCCCAATCGCGCGATAAATCTGCTCAAGGCGGCTAGTCGCCCGGCGAGCTGTTGGACTCCGCGTAGATTGGTTGGCTCCTTCATTGTCAAGATTGCTTGTATTTTCTCTGGGTTGGCTTAGATGCCTCTGGCGGATACCAGGTACCCGAGAAGTTTTCCTGCTGGGATGCCGAAAACGCATTTTGTCGGATTGAGCTTGATCCTGTATGCGTTGAGAGCGTCTAATGTTTCTCTAATGTCCTCGAGGAGCGTATCCTCTACTCGAGTCTTGATGACAATGTCGTCAACGTACACTTGCACGTTTTTGCCAATGAGCTTGGTGAGGCATTTTTGCATGCAGCGTTGATATGTTGCGCCTGCGTTCTTGAGCCCGAAGGGCATTGTCGTGTAGCAGTACACTCCATGGGGTGTAATGAATGTTGTCTTTTCCTCGTCCTCCTGCTTCATCCGGATCTGGTTATATCCCGAGTAGGCGTCCAAGAAGGAGAGGCGTTGACAGCCCGCAGTGGAGTCCACGATCTGGTCGATTCGTGGGAGGGGAAAGTTATCCTTGGGGCAGTGCTTATTTAATGACGTGTAGTAAATGCACACTCGAAGGATGTCAGTGTTCTTCTTTGGGACCAGCATCGGGTTTGCTAACCAGGCGGATATCTTGATCTCCTTAATGAATTTTTCTGCTAGCAATCTGTTTACTTCTTCTCCAAGCGCTTTCTGCTTGGATTCTGAGAACCGTCGGGTGGTCTGCTTAATGGGTTTCGCATATTTGAAGACTTTGAGTGAGTGCTCGGCGAAATCCCTGGGTATTCCTGGCATATCTGAGGGCTGCCAGGAAAAAATTTCCCAGTACTCATGGAGGAGTTCGACGAGCGCGCTTTCCTATGCTTGCGAGAGGGTAGTTGAGACCATCGCTGTCTTCGCAGAATCTGTCGGGTGCACCTGATGTTTGCGGGTGTCGTTGTTGGCGCTGAACTCCAATTCTGGCGCGTTTTTCTTCGTGAGCGGCATCACGGAGTGATCCGTGGTCTTTTCCAGCTCCTGCAGTTCTTCTTGCATCCCGAAAGATTTTGCGATCTCGTTGAACTCAATGTCGCACTTGTTGGATTTCTGGAAATCTCCGTCAATGGTGATGACACCATATTCCCCGGGTAGCTTGAGCTTCAGATACGCGTAGTGTGGTACATCCATGAATCTAGCGAACGATGTTCAACCAAGAATGGTGTGGTACTGTGAGGGACAGTCGACTACTTCGAAGTCGAGGAATTCTCTTCTGTAGTTGCGTCGATTGCCCAACACCACCTCTAGGTTGATTGTTCCGAGTGGACGGATCGCCTTTCCTGGAACTATCCAGGTTCCATTTCATCCGGCGGAGTGTATCCGCGTAGATAATGTTGATGCCGCTGTCACCGTCCATGAATACTCGGGCAAGTTCGTAGTTACCAATTTGCGCTTGGATTACGAGGGCGGTGTGTCCTGGTCGATAGACTCGTGGTGGGTGGTCTTCCATTGAAAACGTGATCGATTGGTCCGCCATCTTCAGGTATTCGGGCCTTGTTGGCGGCGTTTGCATAGCCATGCATAGCTACCGCGTGTTTGTCTTCTAAGCTCTGCGAGATGGGCAAACTTTTTGTATCATCCCTAACTGTCCGACCGGGTCCGGATACGCGTTAGCTCCGGCGTTAGGTGCGGGTGGCGCAGGTAGTGCGGCCAGCGCCATGTTTGGATTTGTTGGTGGAGGTAGGGGTTGTGGCGGATGGAATCCTTGGTGTCCTGCTCCCGGAAGCGGCGGGTAATTTTGATTGGCTGCCGATCTTCTTTTCTTCGAGAAGGCCTCAGTGATCTCGATAAACTTTCGGCAGTCCTTAAGAAGGTGTGTTGCCTTAGTTTTGCCCGTGCGCTTGTCTGTAAATAGATGTAGCGAGCAGTATGCATCGAGGTCCTCCTCGGGAGTTTTGTCTTCAGCCTTTGGTCTCCACTCGCGACTTCCACTGCGTCTAGTATCGCGATTTCGCGTGAATTCCGCTGCTACCATCTCTTCTCGATATTCGTGATCGTAGTATTTCCTCATTTTCTTTCGACCATGGCGATCTTCGTCGGGCGCGGGCGACGATGCTCTCTCGTTGCGCACCGCGTCTTCTCCATTAGCCCATTTGTCGGCTATGACCATCAGCTCCCCAATAGTTTTGGGTGCGGCTCGGCCCAGTTCTTCTTGGAAAGCAGTTCGTCGGGCTCCATTCGCGAAGGCTTCAACCTCTACTTCTTCTGAGATGTTTCCTGCGGTGTTCCTGAGCGTGGTCCATCTCTGAATATACTCGCGGGTGGACTCGCCGCTCTTCTGTTTGCAGGCTCGCAGTTCTTCAATGGTTGCTCGTCTTTTGTAGGTGGACTGGAAGTTTTTGCAGAAGTCGCGGTGCAGGTCGTCCCATGATGCGTAACAGGACCTTGGCCTTGCTTCCAGTCAGCTACGTGCTGTGCCAACCAAATGTAGATTGAGGTATTGCATAGCCGTGTTTTTGTTCCCACGTTGGCATTTTACTGCCGTGAGGTAGTCGTTTAGCCATGACGAGGGCTCGAGTGAACCATCGTACTTTGTTACTTATGTGCTGAGCTTGAATCTTCTGGATAGGGGTGCTTCGCGGATGCTACGGGTGAAGCAAAGCTCGCCGTAGGTTTCGTCATCCGAAGAACCGGACGAAGAGCGTTCGCGGTTCCTCGCTGCTCTCTCCTTGTCCACATTATTTTGCGTGATGTCTGATCGTGCGTTGTATCCTGGCTGGTCGCGATTAGTTTCCTTCCTTGATTCCTTGTTGCGTTTTTGCGAGCGGCTGCTGTGATGCCGCGAATTTTTATCTCCCGGGCTGCCTTCGCTGCTTCGACTATCGTCGCGGCGTCGAGCTTCTTTTCCTCGACCGCGGCGAAGTGACTTGTCTCTTCTTGGCGAAGTGCTCCTATGCTTACGGGATGCTTCCTTTTCTTTCTCTCTTTCTAGCTGTTCGGCGGCTTTCTGACGGTCATAGGAGGCAAGCCTCGCGGCTGCCAACCCTAGTCCCTTGCACACCTGCTTGTACTGTTCTGCTCGAGGATCGCTTTCCGTCGGCTGGTTCATCTGCATGTAAGTTGCTGCGGCCAGGACTGCGGCAGCGGGAGTTTGCGGTTAGATGTTTCCGTCTTCATCGACCCGCATTAGGGAAGATGCGATCGACCTGCTGGCTCCGCCCAAGGACTCGACGTCCATGGATGTTGATGCGTATCCCTTCCTCGCGGGTCGGGTTCCAACCGAGGGTGCTAGGGATAGCTCAGCTCGTCGTTGACTCGATTCATCCGTCGCTCTTTTTCGACGGGCCAGATCTATCTGAACTTCTTTGATGGTTGCGGCCGCTCTCACTAGGTGATAGTGGTAGGCAACCATGTCCTCGTGTGGCGCTTCAGCTGCGGGTGGCTTGCTTGTTCGCATAGCCTCCTTGGCTCGGTCCCAAGCTTCCCGCCTGACGCCGATTGCGGCGCGTTCTGCTGCGTTGTGTTCCTATTTCCGGGGGTAGCTCCGATCCTGCCATCCAGACTTGAGCTAGTTGCGGCTCGTGCGTCCTAGGCGTAGCTCGGAAAGCTCTCTGGATTCGGGAAGGTTCCTCTGTCGAGAGGGTATGGTAGTCGTTGGTGTTGAAGCGGACGGACTCGCCGCTTTTCTCCAGATGAAGGCGCGATTTGACGACCTCTGACTCAGATCTTGATTCTTCAGGGAAGTGGAGGATCCCGTCCCTGTTGGTTACGAATTTCAAGCTTCCGAACGTCAAGGTGTCGCTCTTCTCCAGATCACTGAATACCGGACGTGACTCCGGCGAGTGAGGGGTGACCACGATAGACCCGATCCTGACAGGGTTGGTCGGAGACGTAGTCGAAGGTTTCCAACGTGAGTTGGTTGTCGATGAAGCCGAAGATGCCGGAGATCCAGCGCCCGCCATTCCACAGACGGCGCCAATTGTCGAATCTGAGACTCTACAAATCCCTCGGGTGAACCCATAGGGTTTTGAATAGGAGAACCCATGAGCGCTGGTGGCGATCGTCGGCTAAACAGGGGGCAAGATTTACCCAGGTTCGGGGCCCTCGTAGAGGTAAAACCCTTACTCCTGCCTCTGTCGATCTGTATTAACGAATAGATCGGTTACAACGGTGGTTTCTCAAGTCGAGAGTAAGATCTTGAGCTCAAGGCTTTGGTGTTGCGGTCTTGCTTGGTCCTCTTCCGGTGGTTCTCCTGGCCTTATATAGGTTGTCAGGTCTCAAACCCTACCCGGAGAGGACTCGAACTCTAACTGTCGAGACATCGTAGTAGTTTTCATAGACGGGGGTGCCATGAGACTACGGTAGAGACGTGGGGTAACGGGATCGCGTGGTGGACGGTGAACACAGGATTTACCCAGGTTCGGTACGTCGCGACAGTACGACGTGCCTACTCCTGCACTTCTCACTAATCAGGACTAAATCCTGGAAACAGGATTACAATGTGAGGTTTAGATCTAGCTACTCGCAGAGGATCAACTTCTCGGCGAGTTAGCCTACAGCTCCTCTGTTATTCGTTGGTTGTTAAATCTATCTCCCATCCGGCTTTATATAATAGCCGGATTAGGGCTTACAGAATAGGAAACCTAGAAGACTACGGTAACTATAACTTGGAAAGTAAGGAATCCGTCTTCTCCTCCAAGCCAGATCACGTGGGCCGTGATCCGGGTTCTTCTAGAATCCGGCTTCTGTGCGTCGAGTTACTGGGCCGCCCAATGGACCATAGCCCACTACCACTTGGGTCACCCTGGTAACCAGGCACTTTGACTACCATCTTATATACCCCTATGCGGTATATATCCGACAGTAGCCCCCAAGAAGGATTAAAACTCTGATTTGCCGCCTTTCGCCAAATGTGCTTTGTCCGAGAAATTTCAATCAACAGTCTTGATTCTTCTTCTTATTCTTCTTTTGAAAGAGATGGTAACGTGAAACTCGGAATCCTGAAAATTCGGCTTTTCTCTCACGATCCTTCGTGGAGAAGGAACTTCTTATGTCAGCGCACTAAATCATGCTGACGTAAGGGACGTTTGGGTTTCACGCTGGAAACCCAGTAATGTATCTCTGACAGATTCTCACGGGAAACGAGGAGATAGCCATCATTACCCTGTCGTTTCATTTCCCGGATTTTCCGGCGAGTGACACGCGTTGATCATCCAACGGTCAAAATAGCCGTTGGCACGTATCTTGACGGATTTCTGGCTATAAGTAGCCGTCTTCGTCCCCGCTGAAAATCTTCCGCACTCTCACTATCCACGCCATTGCCGCGCACAAGCTCTCGAGCGAAGAACTGTCCCGAGCGCACATCGCATCCAGAGCACACCGGAGACGCAACGCGCCACCACCAAATGGCAACCTCGCCGTCTTCCCCCACTCGCTCCGCCGCGCACACCATCGACGAACTCATTAGTGACCTAGATCCACAACTAGGTTCACCGAAGCACGCCGGCGACGAGCCGGAAAAGACCGCGGCCTCTGCGGCGGGCGGAGAAGATCTTTCCGCCGCCACGAACGCTGCGGGCTCAAGCTCCGCACCCTCCCCGCCGTTCGCTCCCGAGATGGCGGAGGAGAAGATCCAGCTTCTCGGCGACGAACTCGCCGCTGCGGAAGCTGCCGCGTCCGCCGCCGGAGCAGATGAAGAAGTGGAAACTGCAGGCAATTGGATTGCCTGCAGCATTCCACCAGCCCTCCTTCCAAACCTGGAAAAGGAGGGTCTGATTCTCAAAGGGAAATGGCGGCTCCCTAAGGATGAGAACGAGCCAATGCCGAAAGACGACGAAAGGGTTCTCCTTTCCTCCCATCTCTTAAGAGGTATGGGACTTCCACCTTCTGCTTTCTTCCTCCAAATCCTCTCCCACTACAACATCCAATCTCATAAGCTGCCACCCAATTCCATTCTTTACATGGCCGGGTTCCAGGCTTTATTCGAGGGTTACTTAGGTTTAGAACCTAGGTTAGATTTTTGGATGTATTGTTTCGGGGTTAAGCGGAACTCCTCGGAGGGCGCACTCCCGACTTGCGGAACCATCTTCTTTACTCTTAGGAGATTTAGGGAAGATTGGTTCCCCAAGATCAAGACATCGGAATCCGTCAAATTTTGGACGGGTTCCTTCTTCTATCATCCCGATGTGCCTTTCCCAAAAAAGGCCATCGGGGTTCCACCTTTTTCCAACACAACTGCTGTTCCCCAAGATAATTGGGGAACGGAAGCCGTCCAGGTTCTGCCGCCTGATCTTCTAAGGATCAAGCGGCGCATCGCCAAGCTCACTTCCTCCAATCCACCTCTAACTGGCATGGACACGGTCCTTTGCTGGTTAGATAGGCGGATCCAGCCGTTGGCCAATCACGGTGGCCGCCTCTTGTGCGACTACACGGGTGCCAACGACCCAATGCGGAAATCCATCAAGGATTGGTCCCCAAGGGATCTTCGACGGCGCGCAAACCAGTTGGTCGCATCTCGCGACCAATACGAAGCGAGTCGGCCAATGTATACAGCCGACAATCCGGTTCCCAAGGTATTTTTTCCGTCATTTGGGTAAAGTTTTAACATTCTTTCTCGGATTTTCCTGCTTCTAACTCTGATTTTTCTTTTCAACAGTTCGCTGAACTTCAAGACTCGGAGCTAGCCTCCGAAGCTGAGCTGGATGCCTTGCGTACTGCCACTACAGGTGGGCGCAAGCGCAAGAAGGTTTCTTCCTCTGAGGAAGTTATCGACCTTGACGGAATTCCCGTCGCCACTTCCAGGTTAGATCGTCCAGGTTCTTTTCTTTCATGGAAACTTTTCTTCCATCTTCGGAGTTTTAACTTTTCCGGGTTTTTTGTTTTTAGCCTGCCTCCCTCCAACCTAAAGCCGAAGAAGCTGAAGAAACACAAAGTTGTTTCCAGCCGAGGCGGTCAACCTTCTCCCGTCATCGCCCCGGACACACCGTCCAAGATGGCGGAAGAGCACGCTGCAGCCCCCACCACCAAGCCGCTGGAGCCTAGCCAGCCCGTTGTGTCGAACACGGACACGAGGGAAAGGGCGGCTCAAGAGGTGGGAAAATCTCCTCGGACTTTCGACGAGGAAATTCCCACCTTTGACAAGGACTTCAAGATTATCAATGATGGCCTAAGCGCGGCCGGAACCCTTTTTGCGGAATACGCAAAAGGGTTCAAAGAAAACTTGGCGGGTTTGCAACGAATGAGCCAGGTATGTAACTCTAGCCCCCAAACATTAAACAAAATGCATGCTTTTTGCTTTGATGTTTTTTGTAATCATTCTTTTCCTTGCTATGTTCCAGCAAACCGCCGAAGCCATTAACATGGAAGTTTTCAACAAACTCTCCATCAAGAACAAGGAAGTTAGAAGTCTTCTTTCTATTCTTGAAGAAAGAGAGGCGGAGCTGGAATCGTCTCAGCTCGCGTTGTCGGAAGCAACAGGTAAACATTTGTCCTATGAAGTTTTCGATTTAACTTTATGTCTAAGTACTTTTTCCGGGAGTGTTCTGAACTCGGAATTTTCCTTGCTTTTCAGCTGCTTTGGCTAAGGCCAAGCAAATAGCTGAAGATGCCGGCAATGCCAAGAATCTCCGAAAGGAGAATTTGGATCTTCACAAGGATCTTGTGAAGACCCAAAAAGAGTTGGAAGCCAACAATCTGGCCCTTGGAGTTGCTAATTCCAAGGCTTCCGAACAGGCGGAGAAAGATAAATCCACCATTTAGGATTTGGAAAACGCTCTAAATCTTCGCCTGGAGGAAGTTTCCGAGATCGACAAGCTTATCGGTAAATTTCTTATTCGTTTACCATTTTTCCATGTCTTGCTTTCTTTCTCTGTTTTTTCACCTAACCCTTCTGGTTGTTTTGTTGAAAAAATAGGAGACACCCTAGATGGCACTCGGATTGAAGGAATCCGAGCCTTTGGGAAGACATGGACTTCGATCAGAGCTGCTGGAATGCAGCTGGTCAATAAGTTCCTTCCCGCAAGGACTGGGGAGTTCTCGGAAGTTGAAAAAATTCCGGGTGCTATCATTGAGGTGGCGGAGTCCAGGGAATCCATCCTTCGCTCCGCTGCACGGGGTGGTGCACGCATGGCTCTCAGCCTCATGCGTATGCACTACCTTGGTGCAAAATATTGGCGCGTGGCGTCCGGTGTCCCTCAAGGATACACGGATACGCAGCGAAATACCATCTTTGATGAAATCAAAGGCCACGCCACCCAGATTGCCTCCATGGTGAATATCTCCGTCAATTATCCAGAAGAGGAGATCCCTCCAATCCCCGAGGATGATAGCAGCGAGGAGGAGTCGGACGATTGAAAAGCTTCCTTAAACCTGGATAATGAAAATAGACAATAGGAGCATTACTGTTCTTTCAATATAATTCAAAATGTAATGCTTCTATTTGTATGAATGAAAAGTCCGCCTTTTGCAGTCTTAATTATGAAATTCTTTGCAAGGTTTTCGGATTTTATTATTCCTTTATCTTCTAAGTTCTCTGGCATATATGTTTTAACTGTCCTTAGTGTTTGAAATGGCTCAAATAGCAATATGAATCATCATGCCGAGTAACTGGGTGTAACCAATCAGTTGAAACTCGGAAACATGGATCATGCTAAAGGCATTTTTACTAACTAGCTCCAGTAACCCAACACATATGCAAACAGATAATGCTCAGAGAAACGAGGAATTTTTAAATGAAACTTGGGCACGCAGGCGATTCAAGTTCCCTTTAGCCGTTAGCAGGCTGAAATCATTCAGTTTTTTAACGCCGAGCACGCAGGCACAATTCGGGTTAACATTGAGTATTTTGTAAGATCATTGGGAAATAGAGAAGGTGGAATCATGCTTTGTACTGTAATAAACTTGTAAAAACATGGATACCAGAATTCCAACAGCTTTATTTCATGATCTCAAAGATGTTTACATAGAAATTGAACTAAGTATAGAAGGGACGTAACTGCTGGATACTCCAGGGCCTTTTTTTCTCTCCTAGTTCATCATCTATCTTTCTCTTTCTTTTGTGATTCGGCTTCTCGGGATCATATTCCGTGTATCGAATGTCAACAAGATAATATGATCCATTCTTCATGGCTTTACTGATGACAAATGGTCCTTCCCATACTGGGGCCAGTTTGTGCTTTCTTTGCTGCACCAATCTTAGCACTAGGTCACCTTCTTTAAAAGAACTATGTCTGATCTTTGAAGCATAAGTTCTCGTTCCTCTTCTAAGAGATCGACGGCATCCTGTCGTGCTTTTTCGGCATCCGAGTCGTCGAAATCTTGCACTCTTGGGATATCATGGATCATGTCCGTTGGAAGGATTGCTTCCGCACCATAAACTAGGAAAAACGGGGTTTGCCCAGTTGACCTGTTTGGTGTTGTTCGAATACTCCAAAGCACAGAAGGTAACTCTTCTACCCATGCTCCAGCTGCTCTATGAAGAGGAGATTCGAGTCTTGGACGTATTCCTTGCAGGATTGAGCTATTCATTCTTTCAACCTGTCCATTGGATTGTGGGTGTGCCACAGATGCGAAATCTAGGCGAATTCCCATTTGTCGGCAATATTTTGCCAACTCTCCAATGGAGAAATTTGTCCTGTTGTCGGTTATTATGCTATGTGGAACGCCGTATCTCATGACTACGTCAATGATGAAATTTCTGGCAGTTACACCGTCAAGCTTTTTGATGGGTTTAGCCTCCACCCACTTGGTATATTTATCCACAGCTACAAGTATATGTGTGAGTCCACCTCTTGCAGTTTTGAATGTTCCCATCATTTCTAGCCCCCAAACCGCAAAGAGCCATGTAATGGGGATAGTTTTGAGTGCTTGGGCTGGCATATTAGTCTGCTTGGCGTAATATTGACACCCTGCACATGTATTTACTATGTGCTCAGCGTATGTCATGGCTGTTAGCCAGAAAAACCCAGCACGGAATGCTTTTTTGACTATGGTTTTTGATTGAGCATGATGTCCGCAATCCCCGGCATGGATTTCTTGCAGGATTTCTCGTCCTTCTTCTGGTGAAATACATCGCAGAAAAATTCCGGAAGTACTACGTTTATACAGGCAATTATTGATAACTGTGTATCCTTTGCATCGACGTTGGATTTGTCTTTGCGAGACTTCATCTGCTCCATCCGGGTATTTCTGATCAACTAAGAAGTTTATATATGGGATTGTACAATCCGGGTTAACGAGCATAACTTCAATTGACTCGGAATCCAAAGGATAGTCAACATCTCCACCTTTTATCGATGGTTCGTACAAATGTTGGACGAAAACACCTGGTGGTAGAATTTTACCCTTTCTGATCCCATGCGGGATAATGCATCCGCGTTCCAATTTTCTTCCCTTTTAACATGGAGCACTTCAAATCCGAAGAAACAAACGGCAAACTCATCCACCGTTCCCCGGTATTCGGCCATTATGGGGCTTTTTGCATCCCAAGTTTGGTTGAGCTGATGCTGTACCAAATCTGAGTCACCGTAGCACAAAATGCGCTTGACCCCTATTTCTTTTGCAATATGCAAGCCATGAAGCAGAGCTTCGTATTCTGCCACGTTGTTGCTGGCGTTGAAGTGTATTTGTAATACATACTCCATTGTATCTCCCTTAGGGGATTTCAAAACTACACCAGCTCCGGCGCCCTCCTTCATCTTGGATTCGTCAAAATGCATGATCCAGTACTCGGACTCCGGCATTGGTGTTTTCTCCATTGCTTCCATCCAGTCGGCGACAAAATCTGCCAAAACCTCGGATTTTATTTCCGTATACTTAATGTCGAATGTTGCTAGCTCGATGCCCCATTTGGCTACTCGGCCAGTTGCGTCCGTATTGTTTATTATATCCCCTAGTGGTGCTTTACATACCACTGTTATGGAATGTCCTTGGAAGTAATGGCGAAGTTTTCTAGATGCGAAAAATACGCCATATGCCAGTTTTTGATAGTGTGGATACCTTTATTTGGACTCGGAGAAAACTTCGCTTATATAATATACCGGATGCTGGTCTGGTATGCTTTGTTCATCTTTCTTCCGTTCGACGACAATTACCGCACTGATAACCCGATTTGTAGCCGTAAGGTACAATAACATAGGTTCTTCGTCTTTTGGGGATGCCAAAATCGGAGCTTTCATCAAAGTTTCCTTCAACTGGGCTAATGTTGCGTCTGCCTCTTCTGTCCAATCAAATTTGTCGGATTTTTTCAACAACTTGTAGAGTGGTAAAGCTATCCCCCAACCGACTAATAAATCTGCTGAGGGCTGCAGCCGAGCCCGTCAATCTTTGGACATCTTTTACACACGTAGGCTTGGAGATGTTTAAGATTGCTTTGATTTTTTTTGGGTTTACTTCTATTCCTCTATGAGAAACAATGAAACCCAGAAGTTTTCCTGAGGGAACTCCGAATACGCACTTTGATGGGTTTAACTTCATCTTGTAAGTGCGCAAATTTTCGATGGTTTCTCGCAAATCCTCAAGGAGCGTATCTTTTTCCTTGGTTATGACAACAATGTCGTCCACGTAAACATGGACATTTTTGCCGATCTGACTATGCAAACGTTGCATGCAATGCTGGTAAGTTGCACCTGCATTCTTCAGGCTAAATGGCATGGTTATGTAATAGTACGCCCCGTAAGGGGTTATAAAAGAAGTCTTAATTTGATCTTCCTTTTTCATGCGTATTTGGTGATACCCGGAATATGCATCCAAAAAGCATAAAAGCTCAGAGCATGCAGTGTCATCTATTATTTGATCGGTTCGCGGTAACGCGAACTTATCTTTTGGACACAATTTGTTCAAGCCGGTGTAATCTATACACATCCTAAGGGCAGTAGTATCTTTCTTCGGTACTAATACCGGATTTGCAGACCATTCAGTGTGTATCACTTCCTGGATGAAATCTGCTGCTAAAAGCCGGATAATTTCCTTGCCAATAGCCTTCTGTCTTCTTCCGTCAAATCGACGGAGACCCTGTTTGACGGGTTTGGAGCCTGGAATCACCTTAAGTTGATGCTCAGCAAGTTCCCTGGGTACGCCTGGCATGTCAGCTGGACACCAGGCGAAAATATCCCAATTATCACGGAGGAACTTGATGAGCTCGCCTTCCTATTTGTCCCACTACGACAAATTTTGTCGGATCTTTGGGATCTAGGATTACCTGTCTTGTGTTCTCGGATGCTTTGAAGCTATCTGCTGGTTTCCAAGTTTCTTTTCCTGCCGGCATTTCTGTCGGCGATACTTCTTTGGCCAACTCCTTCAACTCTTCCTTTGCTATGATCTTCTCAGCGCAAAGGGCGTTTTCTTTTTCCAGCTTGTTTGCGAGCTTGAAGTCTCCAGATATGGTGATTACTCCTCCTTTTGGCCCTGGAATCTTCAGTTTGTTATAGATATAACATGATCTTGCCATGAATTTGGCGAAAGCTGGACGTCCGAGTATTGCGTGATACACGCTTTCGAACGGCACCACTTCGAAGGATACTTTTTCCTGACGGAAGTGATTTTTTTCTCCGAAAGTGACATCTAGGGAAATTTCTCCTAGGGATCGTGCTGTCCTGCCAGGAACAATGCCGTGAAAGCGTATGTTGCTGTGATTGAGCTGGGTCTCGGAGATTTTCAGATGCCTTAGCGTATCCAGATACATTATGTTTATCCAGATACATTATGTTAATGCTGGATCCTCCATCCATCAGCGCTCTTCTTAGCCTAGTGTTCTGGACAATAGGGCTTACAACAAGAGCTTACGTGCCGGGTTCAGGGATATTCTCAGGATGATCAGACTGATCCTAGGTGATTGGTGTGTTTCAATACTTCAAGAATTTCGGGGTTGCCGGAACAACCGCGTTTATTTCTCGAATCGTTCTTTTTGCCACCTTTGCTGGAGTTGCCAAGAAAGTTAGGGCACACTCTCCATCAACTCTCGGAAATTTGGGCTCGCCTTTTCGCTGCTGTTCCTGGATTTTTTCGTCAGTGTTTGATTCTTTATCTTCTTTGTCAGCTTCTGGCTTTTGTTTAGCAGGTTTCCTCTTGGAACCCTTCCCCTTATTTCCGGATCCTGCACTGCCTTTCATGTGCTTATTCAGCCGGCATTGTGCGTTTGTATGGGTGGGTTTCCCAAATTGCGAATGGTGGACACAGGGTTCTGATTTAATCCTTTCCCACTCCTCTGGAGTGTAGTTGATTGGATCTGGACTGCGTCCTTTCCACTTATTCCCTTTTTCACTTCCAAAGGCTATATTGACCTCTTTGGGTTTTGTCGTTGTTTCCGGAGTTCCTTTTTTGTCAGAACGAGGGGTTTTCTTGGCAAGTATCAGTGATTCAATATTGCCTCCTCTTGCTCTGATGTCATCTTCGGCTGCAGCGTGTTCGTTGGCGGTTGTAAGCATAGATCCGAGATCTTTGTGCTGTTTGGAACCAACCATGAACGGTACAAGTCCGGGTTTTAGGCCATTGACGAAAGCATGCATTGCATGTACGTCAGTTACTCCAGAACAACTGTTCTTCATTGCCGTCCATCTGGAGATGAAATCCACGTATGGTTCATCCTCAAATTGGGTGCAACGGCTCAGCTGTTTGATGCTATTCGGGTGTTTGTACGTTCCCCGGAAATGCTGAGTAAATACTCTAGCCATATCATCCCAGCTGTCGACCGTTCTTGATGGTAATCCATTAATCCAGTCTCTGGCCCCGTCCAGTAGCATTAGGGGAAGAAACTTGACAGCTTCCAGGTCTGTCCCATTGTTGATCTGGACGGCTGTATAGTAGTCTGAGAGCCAGGTATCCGGGTTTGTGCTGCCGGTATATTTCTGGTATGTTGGACCGACCTTGGCAAAGCCAGAATGCAGGGTTATCCTTCGGATCCTATCAGTGAAACACTTAGGTCCAAAGTATAGATCGTCCTTTTCTGCTCTATCGATGTGTGCAGAATATCTTCCGGCTGAATGGACAGAAGGGGATCTGCTCCTCTCTTTTCCATTGTTGCGCGGATGCGCTTTTCCGGGATTGTTTCTATCTCTTCCGTGATCACGTCCTTTTGGATTGGGCGGAGTTCTGCTCCTGTGCCTTTCTTTATCCTTAGGAGGTGTCCGGGATCTCTCACGTCTGTGAGGTATGTCATATCTTCCGGCTTTCTCAGCTGGGTTTCTCGGAGGTGGCATTGTTTTGCCGTCATTCCAGTATTTTTCTTCCCGGTCGTGGGGTTTGAGTCCACCTTTCGGGAGATGGGATCCAGTTCGGGACGCTTCGTCCCTGTTGTCGGGGTTTTTCTTGTCCTGTCTCGGATCCTCTTTTTTATCCTTTGAATTGTCTGAATCTCCGGGTCCTTCCGGTCCAGGTGCTCCAGCGGCGCAAGTAGCTGTTTTGCATAGGGCTGAGTTATCATGCAGTCTTCCTGATCGCTCTTGGCCTCGCTGCTGTTGTTGCAACGCTTTACCTAGGAAAGCATACACCCCTTGAAGATTTTCACCGTTGGAGTATAGATCATTGTTCAGGATGGCGAATGCTGCTTCCGCGTTTTCTGCTGCGGTTTTATAAATTGGTTCGCCTCTGGCATCTTTGCCGTTTACCTGCTTTTGCCAAGATGGGTTGTAGAACCTTTCTTTTGGCGGCAGTACTTCCGGTATTACGATTTCGGGTAACCTTGTAGGTTTGATGGCAGATCTATTCTTTCTCTCGTACTCCTCTATCTCTTCCTTCATGACCTTAATGTCATTCTGGGTTTGTTGGAGGTGTTGCCGAGATCTGAGTAGATGTTGTTGTTGCCTTTGGAAAGCTTGCCTCCTGGCTTCCAGCATCTCAGGGGGTTCATTTGGTCCCACTGGTGTTTGCAACAGCTCTTGCTCTTCCTGTTCCGTCATTGGCGGCGCAAGGATTTCCTTTGTTTTCTTCTCCGTGGGCTTTATTCCGCTTACGTCTCCTACTTCCGGGTTTTCTTCGGCTGCCTCAGCCAGTTTCTTCTTCCGGATCTTGTACTGGAGCTTTTTGGCGGTTTTATGCTTTTTCTTGGAAGAGGGAGGCTTTTTGACAGGCTCGTCTTCCGTCAATTCCTTTACATCAGGAAACACCGGAGACGTTTCTCCGTCTTCTCTCTCTTCCTCTGGCGGAGGGGTTTTAGGGCTTTCCTGGCTGTCGGCATTCGCGGTCTCAGCCGGTTTTGCCATTAGCACTTCATGGAATCCCTCTTGAAGAGATTTTACCTTTTTCTCAAAGGCGTCCTCATCTTCATCTTCGGAATCGAAGTCATCCGATCCGGTTTCCGACTCTAATCTTGCCTCAATGGCGGCTAGTACGGACTCTGCTTCCGAGTTCATCATCTCGTTGACGGATGTCGGATCTTCCGCCTCTGTGACGGGTGTGGGATCTTCCGTCTCTGTGACGGGTGTGTTGTTATCTGCCTCTTGCACGGGATTTCCGTCATCCGTGTTTTTGGCGACTTCAGATTGCACCATGCCGATAAAGTGTGTATCACTGTTTTGTCGGCGATCTGAGCAGAATCCGGTATCATAGTCATCTTCGACTGGGTATAGGGCGGGTGGGATAAATTTGCCTCCACCGCAAAACCCCATTGCATCTGCAGTTAGTCCGATAAAGATGTTAGCAGATCCGAACGGCAACACGCAGGCACTTACCAGGTGGTTTTGCGCCGGTATGTAGGATCCGTTGTCGAGGAAACGTCCGACGTCGTCGTCGAATTCCAGGCTTTCGACAGTGATTGATCTTCCAATTCCGCCTAGTATCCCAGATCGGAACTTCACGCCTGACGTCGTTTGCCCCACGGTGGGCGCCAACTGTCGAGACATCGTAGTAGTTTTCATAGACGGGGGTGCCATGAGACTACGGTAGAGACGTGGGGTAACGGGATCGCGTGGTGGACGGTGAACACAGGATTTACCCAGATTCGGTACGTCGCGATAGTACGACGTGCCTACTCCTGCACTTCTCACTAATCAGGACTAAATCCTGGAAACAGGATTACAATGTGAGGTTTAGATCTAGCTACTCGCAAAGGATCAACTTCTCGGCGAGTTAGCCTACAGCTCCTCTGTTATTCGTTGGTTGTTAAATCTATCTCCCGTCCGGCTTTATATAATAGCCGGATTAGGGCTTACAGAATAGGAAACCTAGAAGACTACGGTAACTATAACTTGGAAAGTAAGGAATCCGTCTTCTCCTCCAAACCAGATCACGTGGGCCGTGATCCGGTTTCTTCTAGAATCCGGCTTCTGTGCGTCGAGTTACTGGGCCGCCCAATGGACCATAGCCCACTACCACTTGGGCCACCCAGGTAACCAGGCACTTTGACTACCATCTTATATACCCCTATGCGGTATATATCCGACACTAACCCTATGTCGGTTACAAGTTTCCTAACTTAGCCCGCAAGGCATCGTGAGTGGGCTTCATATGGGCCTTCTGGAATACTTCAAGGGCTTCACTTCTTGGGCCTTAACCTCGGGCCTGAGACGGGGTGTCCTTACCCGCAGGGTCTAAGATCCATCCCTTCGTCAACTGTCAACAAGCTTCAGAAGTGATTTATTTCTCCTATTAGTTGATTAAACCTTTGTTCTTTCGGAGGGAAAACTTGTTGTTGTACTCATCATACCTTACTCTTGGTGTCTCCCAACGAACGTGTGTTCACACGCATCAAGCAAGTTTTTTGGCGCTGTTGCCGGGGAGGAAGAGGATTTCTGCAAGGGGAGTCTCTCACCTCCAATCTTTTTACCTTGTTATTGTTTTGCTTAGTTTATTTTATTTTGTCTTGTTTGCTTCTTTATATCAAAAACACAAAAATATTAGTTCTTATTATAGTTGTTATTTTTTGTTATCCTGTTTTAATATTGCTATCATGAGTAACCCTGAGAGCACTAAGTTGTGTGACTTTACTAGCACAAACAACAATGATTTTATTTGTACACCTATTGATCCACCAGCTTCTTAAGCCTGCCTTGTCATGAATGAGAAAATTAGTATTGTTCATGCTGCTGCTCACCTTAATAATTTTGTTGAACTTTGTGAGATGAAAAAGTATAAGGATATAGATGGAGATATTATTAAAATGAAATTGTTTCCTTTCTCTTTGAGAGGAAGAACTAAAGAATGGTTTCTATCTTTGCCTAAAAATAGAATTGATACAGTACAGTACATCGATACATAATTCAAAATCAGTACACAGATACACAATGGCAATCATAGTATAATAAACTCTACAACTGGAATAACAAGATATAATCACATAATAACAGCTCCACTTGTCTTCAACCTCTTCAGCACTCCACTTGTCTTCAACCTCTTCGGCACAGGCTCCTTCAATAGCGATCACAAACTGGGTTGCTGCTCCAGACATATGAACCATATGTTGGTCACTGCTAGTTTCTGCACAGACAAGTCACCGGTTGTTAAAGCCTAATAGATGCAAGACATGTGTAACTTCATGCACACTAGTGATAGTCGGTAGATCATGCCAAAACAAATTTGATGACAAATTAGTTGAGTAGCAGAAACCGCATACCAAAGAACAATTCACATGTATAACAAGATATTATAGGTGAAGAAACAGATCATGGAGAAAATACTAAACATGACCTATTGTTAACAGAGGGACTGGTTCAACAAAGTCACTAAACATGAAGAAAATACTAAACCAGACAATATTTTGTGGCACATTGAAACAAAAGATGAAAGTGGACAGAGGAATATGCATCGTCAACTCGGAAGGATATCTGAAAACTTGTTCTCCACGGTAACCAAACCACGGACATAATAGTTTATAGCTGCAGTTCTACTACGACACCCTTCAAGCTCATGGCATGGATCAAAATACTAATAACTTAAAGGTACCCTGGTACCACTGCAAACAAACAGTGCAACAAACTCAACACAACACATGAAGAAAAGCAATGTCACGCAGCAGTTTGGGAGAGAAAGGTACCTTGTGAAGAAAATGATGGAACTGGAGCAGGTCGCGGCCTTGCATCTCCCCTGGACATATGTATGACGGCCTAACACTAGAGACTGCACCAGCCCAACAAGCCTATCGAGGATCTGACAGGAACAACACATTTACACACCAGACATCATCTACAAATCCCCTTGATGTCATCCTGTACACGCAAATAAAAGCAAGATTATAAGGTATCTTTCTTGAGACACGAAACAAGCTAGATAAATAATGTATAGTAGCACCATCATCTACAAGGAAGAGGAATATAAACATTGGGTTCCTAGTGAGAGCAGGAAATAAGAGCATGTCAGTGTAAAGAAACTCCCTCCATCTATATACCAAAATGACAATAGTTCAGCAACTTGGGGAGATTGTTTGCAAAGCTTAGAAGGGTGGGAGAACAGAGATGGGAGGATGCACCGTTGGAGCAAAAGGAGGCGCCCAGGACAGAGTTTGTGTCAATGTTGCTGGTGCGATTTAGTCGCCTTCGTCATCTCATGTCCACCAAGTGCCGATGCGATTCATCGTCTCGAAGGAAGATGCAAATACGAACGGTTAAAAGAGGAAACAAATAACAAAAGACCAAAGTAAATGATTTATTCTGCAAGTATTAGTTACTAATGTATTCTGCCACTTTGCTCCATGAAGCTACAAGTTGAAACATCTACCCTAGCATATGATTTCAACAGCTGGCAGAGACTCAATACAATGCAACAGAAAATTAGGCAAGTATAATGTGACCAGATACTTATAATGTGCCTAGATGAACTGAATCAACTAGGATTTCCACATAAGCAAACCAAGTAGTCAAGGCAAACAGAAATACACTAGAACAGAGGCATGCTTGCAGCATTACTAGTAGACTTCCAACAGTATCAAGGTTTACAGGTCAAGAAAAACAACAAACAGAAGAGTTACACGCATCCAGCATACAAGAGTGCGGTGGAGAAAAGCAACCGGCCAGTCCAGATGCACCAAGAACTAGAGAGATGCAGGGAGGCACTCGTGTGGCACCTACGAACGTCGTTTCTACCATTTATAGATCACCAACATGCTTGCTGGAAACTAATAGAAATTTTGTAAGAATATTCAACCACTCAATAGTCAACTAAAGCTACGCATTATATCCATAACCACTCAAGACAGCAGCTCCCTATAATAAGCCAAAATAGTGTCATTGACCACAGCAATAAGTACTAGGCAAACCAGTTTGCTAGGCAGTCTAGGCATACCATTTAATTGACTATTCCTAAGCAAACATAAGTTGATCATCAGCCAAGCACATAATTAGCCACAAATCGATTGTTGCAGTATACACGCACCACGCAACTCGGAGAATTACTGGAGCAGACGGAAACTAAACACTCAAATTTAGTTTTGCTCCTGACTGTATTATCCGCATACGCACAGAAATGGGAAGGCCATAAGCATAAAAACTCAAGTAAATGATTAACTGTAAATCAGGTACAGTCGCAAGTCAGTAACAAACCAAGTCGTTTGATACTAAGACCTCGTGTCACAGACAGCTGCTGAACTGTAACTTCCACCATTGGAAATTTGTTTAGTTAGCATCTGTTAGTAAAATATTCTTTTCGCGAAAAATATCTCACTAAAACTAGCCAGAGCAGATAACACAAATTGCAAACAAGATAGTAACACTAGATGTAGGAGTGTGCAGATAGTCCTCGCACCCACGGTACAAAGCAGATAGCTTCGTTTAAGTTTCCTAGCAGATTCAACAAAATATACATTAAACGGATTGAATAGACTCAGGACGATTGATGATTTCTAAGTATCACGGATCACATGGGAGCCCGAGATAAAAGGGTGTACCAGAGCGTAATACAATTATGCCAGACCAGCTCAAATTCTTGCCCAAACCATTAAATTTGCTCTAATTTCCTTGAAAAATAACAATCCAATCTACACATACAATACAAAACCGAATTAACACATTTCTCTCGTTGATGTGGTATTGATACCAGCATCTGCTAATATGAGGATTGAATTAGGGACATTAGGGGGGAGATCGGACCTGGCGAGTCGGGTGTAGAAGAGCTGCTTGGAGAGCTCCTGGCACTTCTCGATGGTGGGTGTTGTACGATGTACTGCTTGTTCCGCTCCATGATGGTCTTGTGGTAGATGCATCCATGCTAGGCCAAGACCTTGGTCTCCTTGCCCCAGCTGCACCATCTTCGACCCCAGCGCTGCCATGGATCTGCTGCTGCTACTCCTCTCGGTCGCGACGGCTGGCTCCTGCAGTCAATAGCCCGCGGCAATGCGGTTAGGCGAGATCGGGAGCGTGCATTAGGGATCGGGTGGTGGATGGGATTTACCTGTGGGGATGGGGAGATTCAGGAGCGTGGATTCGCGACTGAGGAGATCCTGGTGAGGAAGGGGTCGGGGGACGACTCGAGGATGTGGAGGTGGAGGCCACGGAGTGGCAGCGTCGGCGAGGGCGAGAGGCTTGGAGAGGCAGGGCTTCGGTCGGGTGGGAGCCACCTTCTTCTGCGCGACGAGGAAGGGCACATCGGGCGTCGGGAAGGAGGAGTGAGCCGAGGAGCGCGATCTGGCGCGGCAGCGCTGGTGGTGGACTGGACCTAGGGTTCCGCTGCCGGTTCGTCGGCTCACGGGGGTGAGCGGTGAGCGCGCGCTGACGGGGAGGCTTCGGAGCGTCATCTTCGCCGTGGAGGCTTAGGGGTGGGTGAGCGGTGGGGATCTGGCTGGTGAGGGAGATGAGAGGAGGCGGCTGGTGAGGGAGAGAGAGGAGGCGGCTGATGGGGGAGGACAGTAAGGGTTTGGGGGATAAGTTGGGCGCCGGGGAGGGAAGTTAGGCGCGCCGCCGCGCGCAGAGCGCTCGTTTCCGAAATGTTTCCTCAAGTTTGGTACTACTAAATTTGCCAGCTCGCCATAGAGTGACCGACTGCACTTGGGACCTACCATTTTTTGGCCCCACTGTACAGTCTCTAGCTAGGGGGTTTGGTTGTAACAATAGACTGATATCATACCGCCAAAAAGCAGTTCATTTCCTCTATGTTAATAGAAAATACTTTAAAACTTATATTTAATAGTTTTACGGCAAAGTATAGTTCCAATTGTCACATGCTTTCTAATACTATTAATTTAAGATTATACCGATAAACAGGCATAAAAGTGTACATCAAACAGAATATATACCTCTATATGCTTTCAAAGATGAGTTTACAAAATGAAATTTATATTCGGATATACGGTAGTTGGACTTATCATGGAATGTGTAGCGTGCCTTTGAATCTTCATAGAATATATCTCATCTATCTCTTTGTCAGTTGTCCGGATTTGCACCAAAAATACACCAATAGTTTCACATAAATGAGATATCTCCTCTGAAAATTCTTGGGTTTCGGGCCAAATGACGAGTGTTATGGCCACATCCATGGTATAGTTTGTTGAAATGCACTCATATTCTACACAAACATGCATAATGGAACAACGAACAATTTCGCAGAAGAAAGTTTTATTTTTCATTAAATAAAAATACCATTTTCCATTTTTGGAGTGCTAAAAACGGGGTTTTTTGTGAAGCATCTACCAAATATATGTTGACAAATTGTACCAAATAATTTTATAAAGATATTATACCACATTTAATGTTCAGATAACAAAATTTCTACCTCTCGATAGTTTTAAATATACCTCTTTTGAAAACGACAAATTCCTGCCGATTCAGCTGAAACCGGGCGAAATTTGAACTACAGCTACCTCGTAGTTTGCTCATGATTTTTTGTAAAAATCATTTTTAGATACACAAGTACCTATTTCTTGAGAGATACACCAAAATTTTATCAATATTCAACCTCTAGCTACGAACGGTCATGCCTGCCGTCTTGACTTTTTCCTAAAACCGGCTTAGAAAATTCCAAAAATCTTGAAATGATGCAAGGCCTTCGCGTGGTGTCATTATATCTGTCCTAGTATCCACCAAAAATAATAAACTTGGAATACGACAACTTGGTTGAAAAGGTGAGCATAGAAATGAGCTATCTCCTCCGAAGATTCTTGGGTTTCGGGCCAAATGACGGATGTTATGGCCACACTCATGGCATATTTGTTGAAATGTGCCCATATTCTACACAAGCATGCATAATGGAACAACGGACAATGTTCACGAAGAAACTTTTATTTTTCATTGAATACAAACATCATTTTCCATTTTTGGAGTGTCAAAAAAGGTTTTTTTTTTTGTGAAGCACCTACCAAAAATATGTTACAAAATTGTACAAAGTAAAATTCTAAATATATTATGTCATATTTTATCTACAAATAACAAATTTACAACCTCTGAATAGCTTTTAATACACCTCTTTTGAAAAAGACAAATTTCTGCCGATTCCGTTGGAACTGGGCCAAATTTGAACTGCAGGTGCCTCGTAGTTTGCTCATGATTTTTTGTAAAAATCATTTTTAGGTACACAAGTACCTATTTCAATAGAGATGTACCAAGAGTTCATCAAGATTCAACCCCTAGCTACCAACGGTCATGCACGCCGTCTTGACTTTTTCATGAAACGGACATAGAAAATTCCAGAAAATTCAAAAAAATTCAAAATGATGCAAGACCTTCGCGTGGTGTCATTATATATGTACTATTATCCACCAAAAATAATAAACTTGGAATACGACAAATGGGTTGAAAAGGTGTTCACATAAATGAGCTATCTCCTCCGAAGATTCTTGGGTTTCGGGTCAAATGACGGATGTTATGGCCACACTCATGGCATAGTTTGTTGAAATGTGCCGATATTCTCCACAAGCATGCATAATGGAACAACGGACAATGTTCACGAAGAAAATTTTATTTTTCATTGAATAAAAACATCATTTTCCATTTTCGGAGTGTCAAAAAAAAGGTTTTTTGTGAAGCACCTACCAAAAATATGTTACAAAATTGTACAAAGTAAAATTCTAAATATATTAGGTCATATTTTATCTACAAATAACAAATTTACAACCTCTGAATAGCTTTTCATACACCTCTTTTGAGAAAGACAAATTTCTGCCGATTCCGCTGGAACCGGGCCAAATTTGAACTACAGGTGCCTCGTAGTTTGCTCATGATTTTTTGTAAAAATCATTTTTAGGTACACAAGTACCTATTTCAATAGAGATACACCAAGATTTCATCATGATTCAACCCCTAGCTATGAACGGTCATGCACGCCGTTTTGACTTTTTCATGAAACGGACATAGAAAATTCCAGAAAATTCAAAAAAATTCAAAATGACGCAAGACCTTCGCGTGGTGTCATTATATATGTACTATTATCCACCAAAAATAATAAACTTGGAATACGACAACTGGGTTGAAAAGGTGTTCACATAAATGAGCTATCTCCTCCGAAGATTCTTGGGTTTCGGGCCAAATGAAGTATGTTATGGCCACACTCATGGCATAGTTTGTTGAAATATGCCCATATTCTACACAAGCATGCATAATGGAACAACGGACAATGTTCACGAAGAAAGTTTTATTTTTCATTGAATAAAAACATCATTTTCCATTTTCGGAGTGTCAAAAAGGGTTTTTTGTGAGGCACCTACCAAAAATATGTTACAAAATTGTACAACGTAAAATTCTAAATATATTATGTCATATTTTATCTACAAATAACAAATTTACAACCTCTGAATAGCTTTTCATACACCTCTTTTGAAAAAGAAAAATTTCCACCGATTTCGCTGGAACCGGGCCAAATTTGAACTACAGGTGCCTCGTAGTTTGCTCATGTACACAAGTACCTATTCAATAGATATGTACCAAGATTTAATCATGATTCAACCCCTAGCTATGAACGGTCATGCACGCCGTCTTTACTTTTTCATGAAACGGACATAGAAAATTCTAGAAAATTCAAAAAAAATCAAAATGACGCAAGACCTTCGCGTGGTGTCATTATATATGTACTATTATCCACCAAAAATAATAAACTTGGAATACGACAACTGGGTTGAAAAGGTGTTCACATAAATGAGCTATCTCCTCCGAAGATTCTTGGGTTTCAGGCCAAATGACGGATGTTATGGCCACACTCATGGCATAGTTTGTTGAAATGTGCCCATATTCTACACAATAATGAATAATGGAACAACGGAAAATGTTCACAAAGAAAATTTTATTTTTCATTGAATAAAAACATCATTTTCCATTTTTGGAGTGTCAAAAAGGTTTTTTTTGTGAAGCACCTACCAAAAATATGTTACAAAATTGTACAAAGTAAAATTCTAAATATATTATGTCATATTTTATCTACAAATAACAAATTTACAACCTCTGAATAGCTTTTCATACACCTCTTTTGAAAAAGACAAATTTCTGTCGATTCCGGTGGAACCGGGCCAAATTTGAACTACATGTGCCTCGTAGTTTGCTCATGATTTTTTGTAAAAATCATTTTTAGGTACAAAAGTACCTATTTCAATAGAGATACACCAAGATTTCATCATGATTCAACCCCTAGCTACGAATGGTCATGCACGCCGTCTTGACTTTTTCATGAAACGGACATAGAAAATTCTAGAAAATTCAAAAAAATCAAAATGACGCAAGACCTTCGCGTGGTGTCATTATATATGTACTATTATCCATAAAAAATAATAAACTTGGAATACGACAACTGGGTTGAAAAGGTGTTCACATAAATGAGCTATCTCCTCCGAAGATTCTTGGGTTTCGGGCCAAATGACGGATGTTATGGCCACACTCATGGCATAGTTTGTTGAAATGTGCCCATATTCTACACAAGAATGCATAATGGAACAATGGACAATGTTCACGAAGAAATTTTTATTTTTCATTGAATAAAAACATCATTTTCCATTTTCGGAGTGTCAAAAAAGGGGTTTTTGTGAAGCACCTACCAAAAATATGTTACAAAATTGTACAAAGTAAAATTCTAAATATATTATGTCATATTTTATCTACAAATAACAAATTTACAACCTCTGAATAGCTTTTCATACACCTCTTTTGAAAAAGACAAATTTCTGCCGATTCCGGTGGAACCGGGCCAAATTTGAACTACAGGTGCCTCGTAGTTTGCTCATGATTATTTGTAAAAATCATTTTTAGGTACACAAGTACCTATTTCAATAGAGATACACCAATATTTTCTCAAAATTTCACAATTAGGTAAGCACAATCTTTCCCGCAATTTTGACTAAAAAACCGTAATTCAAAATTCCCTAAAGTCTCAAGAAATATATGCTCATGGGGATTGTATTGTGGTTAAAAAATGGTTTCAGATGGTCTATAATTACTACAAATAGTTTTACAATTTTTTCAAAATTGGTTACAGTCAGTTCGTAGGTGGAGTTCAAATTATAGAATGAAAACAGAAAAAAACGAAAAAAAAACTCGACCAAGCCCAACTTGGTTGCCAACTCTGCTGCGCTAGCATCCCAACACTTTCTTCCCTGCCTAACTCGGCCCATACCAAGTAGAAAGCTTCACTGCCTAATTTCCCCTCCCTAATAAATTTCGTGGCCACGATGGGCCTTGGCCCAAAATCACGAAAATAGACATCAAAAGGGGCGAACGCATTATCCATACAACAACCGTGCGGTGGCCTGGTGGTTTGGTGAGGCAACGGTGGTGCGTGAGGTTCATGGTTCGAACCCCAGCCATCCCATTTTTGCGATTTTATCCTGTCAGTTCACAGTTCTACATGTTACTTGTGCCACGTGTCAATGGTAGTACGTGTGGCAGCTGTCCCAGGTCCCACATGTCAATGGGAGTGTGTTGCCAAGTGGTAGATGTGTCTATCCAGCATACATGCCACGTGGGCGGAGTTGAGTTAATGCCACGTGGGCGGAGTTGATGACGTGTCTATCCAATAGACGTGCCACGTAGGCGGAGTTGATGATGTGTATATCCAACAGATTTGCTACGTAGGCGAAATTGATGATGTGTCTATCCAACAGGCATGCCACGTAGGTGGAGTTGATGATGTGTCCCTGCAATCGTACCAACGCATCCACATTTACAATGTCATGACGATTTAAATTCGTCGTGATCGGTTAAAAACAAGGCAATGATCGTTCATGACGATATCACTTTACAAACCACGACGTTTTTAACCAAATCGTCATGAAAAATGAACATTTTGATCCCCTTCAACAGCTTACGACGATATGGCAACAAATCATCGTAACTTTATGACGTTTTCGTCCATCATCGTTGCAGGAACGTCATGTATCAACACATTTCTTGTAGTAGGAGGAAGAGGATCTCGGGAAGTTTGATGCCACTGACGGTGGTGATGGCGCCTCACCGGTGTCAGAAACAACGTGGAACCTGCACACAACACAACCAAAATACTTTGTCCCAACTATACAGTGAGGTTATCAATCGCACCGGTCTTGTTGAAAACAAAGATTAGACGTATAGTGCACAAAATGGTGTATGCTTGCAGTAAGTAAAGAAAGCAGGAAATTGTTGTGGTTTGTTTAACAGTGTAAGAAAATTGACCATGGTTCATAGTTTCACTAGTGGTGTCTCTCCATAAAGATAACATGCTGGGTGAACAAATTACAGATAGCCAATTGACAAATAAAGGTTGCACCGTAGTGCACATTATAACATGATGACTACTACTATATTTAGTGCGGGCATTACAACAAAATACATAGACCGAAATCCATCTGCATCTATGACAAATAATCCACCCTCACGTTATCATCCAAACCCCCTTAGGTATTAAGTTGCAAGAAACAGATAACTGCATTAAACAATGTGTGTAATGTAAGCAATGACTGTACACGCGGGCACTCACACCGTTGTTTTCTCCCTAGTGGCAACAACACATCCTCCCTCGTGACGTTTCTGTCACTCGAGCACAGGCGAAAAGGAGGCATGAACCCACTATATAGCATAAATACTCCCTCTTGGAGTCACTAGAACCTACTTGACCAGAGCAACCACTAGCAACGGAAATCATGCAAGATCACAAATAACATATGCAATAAAGACTATAATCAACTTGCATAAGTTCGATATTCATCGGATCCCAGTAAACACAGCATATAGAATTACATAAGACCAATCTCTATCATGATAGGCAGCTCACGAGATCTAAACATGGAGGCATATGAGGAGAAGACAACCATCTAGCTACTGCTATGGACCCGTAGTCCAAGGATGAACTACTAACGCATCACTCCGGAGGCATGCATGGTGATGTAGAAGCCTCTAGTGATGATTTCCTCTCCGGCAGGGTGCCGGGAGATAGCTCAAGAACCCTCCTAAGCTAGGGTTGACGATGACATCGGCTGTGGAACTTTTCAGGGATATTTGATCAGGTGCCTAGGATTTTCCATCCGGGGCGAATAAATAGGCAAAAGGGCAAAGGCGGTGGAGGTCAGGGGGCCCCACACCCATAGCTGGCGTGGCTAGGGGGAGGGCACGCCACCCTATGGTGTGGCCCCCGTGGTGCCCGTCTTCGACTCTTCTTCGGTCTTCTGGATGCTTCTGGGGTAAATAGGCACTTCGGGATTTGTGGGGTCCAATTTCGAGAATGTTTCCAGAACAACTTTTCTGAAACCAAAAACAGCAGAAAACATGGAACTGGCACTTGGCATCTTGTTAATAGGTTAGTCCCAGAAAACGTATAAATAAGGGAGAAAACATGTAGCAATTGGCATAATATGATCATGGAGCATCACAAATAATAGATACGTTGGAGACGTATCAAGCATACCCACGCTTAGTTCCTACTCGTCCCCGAGTAGGTAAACGATAAAACACAATAATTTGTGAGGTGACATGCTACTATCATGAACTTGATCATTATAATGTAAAAACATATGTATGCTGAGATATTAGAACTTCAAACACAAACATGATAAATAGAACTTTAATAATAAAGCATAGCAATCACTTTGCATCATGAAGAGTATCTTAAATAAAGGATCATGGATAACAATGCAAAGAAAGATAAACGTTTGTTTCAGGTATAGATAAAGCATGGCAAAGTGGTATTTCTCTAGTCCTTAAGAGTGGGAAAAAACATAATTGCTAGGACACTTTCAAAGCTCATGAGGAAGACTAGAGAAAATAATTTAAGAACAAATAATATCACATTACGAAGCAATTATTGATGTTTATGGGACAAATGCACATAGAACTCAGAATGGCAAAAATGCTCTCTCAACTTGCATAAAGTTAGAATATGGAGACTCAACATAAAAGTAAATGAAAGGCCCTTCGCAGAGGGAGGCAGTGATCACTCATGTGCTAGAGCTTCTTTTTTTATTAAACAGGGGTATTAAAAGTTTGACACTCCTCCCATCCATCTTTCACAAACCATGGCTAACCGAATCCTGGGGTGCCTGCCAACAATCACATACCGTGGAGGAGTGTCTATATTTTAGGAGAGGTGTATGTTAATGTCAACAAATGGTAAACAGACAATACAGTATGTCACAAGACAACTGGATTCACAAGAGCGGCTCCCATTGTGAAGGACGCAACTGGTGTAGAAGGTCATCCCTCTTTCTCGTTTGTTTACACAATTATGCTTTGACTGATAAATCAGGGGCAACAATAGTGAAGAGAATTTGTTTGTATTAATTTGGGTCTGGGCACCCCGCTGCCAGCTCTTCTATCAATTGGATAAGAGGATGAATCCACTAGTCCAGGGTGTGAAATGCAATCAACAAGTGAGATAAAGGTTCTCTATTGACGTCCTCATGAGCAAAAACAAGAACACAAAACAGGAGTAATTTTGAAAGTTTTGAAGGTAACACATGAGAAATTTACTTGGAGTGGCAATGAAATACCACATATAGGTAGGTATGGTGTACACAATGGGAAAACTTTGGTTTTAGAGAGTTTGGATCCACGAGTAGAATTCCATACTCAGTACAAGTGGAGGCTAGCAAAAGACTGAAAGCGACAAATAAAGAAAGAATAAGAGCCATGATCATGCATAGCGACATAAGCATCATTAATTAAAGCATAAGCGGTATCACAAGTTCAAAAACTAAGTGGTCATGGAGGCTATTCGTGACTGATTGGTAGTCATAAACATGGTGTGAGCATGTGCCAAGTCAAGCAAATAAAACATTCGAATAATAATAGCATAGATTGATGCTTTACTATGACAAGAACAACTCATGAATCTTTCAAGACATATTAAACACTCTCAGCTATTTGAGGATATTCATTCTACTCAATAACCACAAGGCTTTAAAACTAAAATAACATTTAGCATGGCATGAAAAAGTTCTAGCCACAGTCTATACAAGTTTCTACTTGCACTGTTATAAATTCTATATCAAGCAGCAGTTTCTTTTCCCAACAATCACCATACAAGATATGTTTTAACAAAAATACTCTTTATGATATAGCAAGAAAACATGAGAGTAATCACATAACACTACTAAAACTAACAGCTCTAAACAAGAGATGCACGCAAAACAGTAGCTAAATAAATGCAGCAGCTAGACAAAGATTAAGAATACAACGTATTCTCATGAAAAAGCGGAGCGTGTCACTCTCCAATAAAAGAATGCTGGAGTCCAACCAAACTTATTGTAAAAATAGAAATAAAATGAAAGTAAAAATAAAATACGCTCCAAGTAAAGCAGATAAGATGTGAGCGAATAAAAATATAGTTTCACTAGAAGTGACATGAGAATTTGTTGATGAAGAAGGGGATGCCTTGGGCATCCCCAATATTAGATGCTTTAGTCTTCTTGGAATTTAATGGGATGTACCTCCGTGGCATCCCCAAGGTTAGTATTTTCACTCTTCTTGATCACGTCATATCATCCTCCTCTCTTGACCCTTGAAAACTTCCTTCAAACCATACTTCTCACAATCTTTATTAGCGACTTTAGTGCAATCGAAATAATAAATTCACATGGTTCAGTTTCAACACAAGACTAGCACTCAAAAACACATTAGCTACTGTCACAACTTATTTTAAAACTCCTTTTCTCAAACTAACACCAAAATAAAGAGGTTAAGACGTAAATGCAATTATTGGCAGAAATCTGTCAAAACAGACCAGCAGGTAAAGATCGATTTTTTCGAAAATCTTATGTTGATTAAATCAAAACGTAGTCAACTAAGAAAAATTGCGTATATAGCCTTGGATTACGCAAAAAAAAGCTCAGGTCATTTTGAATTTTCTGTGATTTTATACGTATTTAATAGTGGACAGCAGAAATATGTTTCCTGCGCGGAAATCCGAAATATAGTCTCAGCTTTCCACTACAGGCTTTATTTGGCTCAACGAAAACACAAAATAAAAGATACAGAGGGGTTGCTAAGGAAATAGACAACAGCCAGGTGCAAAGCACACAAAAGAAAACAAAGGAAAACTGATTGAAAACAGACAAATAAAACGGGTTGTCTCTCGGTAGCGTTTTTCTTTAACGCCTTTCAGCTAAGTATAGAAAGCAACTCAAGTATTTTCAAGTGAAGCATTCAAATCAATACCAAGAACTATTTTTTTACTCCTCTTACCATTCTTCTTTGGTTTGGGGAATATGTGGCCACAACCTGGTGTGAAGGCAAAATTTAATGTACCTTTCCCCACATCTATTAGTGCCCCCTGAAGTTTCAACAAGGACCTTCCAAGTGTAATTCGTCCTTCTCCTACACATTAAAAAAAAAGATAATCAGTGGATACTGTCCTTCCCATGATTTTTGTAAACACTCCCTCAACTATCCCAATGGGCAAAACAGTGGTACTATTGATAAGGGGTATTTCTTCTCCCCCTTCGGAAAGTTTCTAAAGATTCAAAGACTCATAGATTTTTCTAGGCATAAGACAAAATTCAGTCATAATATCGTAACGAGCATGAAAAGTTTCATCATTTATAACTACTTTTATTGTAGGGATCCACATTGAAGGTTCAATGTTTATTGGCACATAATCATAACAAGCATGAATCTGGTTATAGGCTTATTCTAAACAGGATATATTTGTTTCAAGAGTATTTAATCTATCCTGAAAGCTCACAAGGGATGAATCAAATTTACTAGTTGAGATAGAAGTTGCAATCAACTTTTTAATGGCATTAAGAGCTTGATCCCCATCACAACGTAGGAAGCCTCCTCCTACTGCAGAGTCTAAAGAATATCAATAGAAAAGAACAAGACCAAAGTAAAAGCTACTAAGAAATAAATTGAGAGTCATCATGGGTTCAGTTTTACTATAAGAATAAAAAATCCTAGAACAAGCTTCCTTGAAACTCTCCTCACTCCATTGCCTTAAAGTGAAGATTGTTTCTTTTGGTGACATAGTGACAGGAGCAAAACTAGACATAAAAGCAAGCAATAAAAATAACTGCTATGAAGTAAACTAATTTTTTTAATGTTTTTTATATAGAAAAGAAAAACAAGACAATAAACAAAATAAATAGGTTGAGAGTGAGAGACTCCCCTTGCCAGAAGACTTTTTCCTCCCCGGCAACGGCACTAGAAAGTCATTGGTGCTATGGATGGCGACCGTTGCGGGCGGAAGTCTTCTTATGTATATTTGTTTTGTTCCCCGGCAACGGCGCCAGAAATTCCTTGCTACGTTTTGTTGGAAACCCCAAGAGGAGGGTTTGATGAGCCAGTGGTAAGAATTTCCCTCAGTTAAGAACCAAGGTTATCAATCCAGTAGGAGGAAGAGGATCTCAGGAAGGTTGATGCCACTTACGGTGGTGATGGCGCCTCACCGGTGTCAGCAACAACGTGGAACGTGCACACAACACATCCAAAATACTTTGTCCCAACGGTACAGTGAAGTTGTCTATCTCACTGGTCTTGCTGAAAACAAATATTAGACGTATAGTGTGGAAAATGGTGTATGCTTGCAGTAAGTAAAGAAAGCAGGAAATTGTTGTGGTTTGTTTAACAATGTAAGAAAATGGACCGGGGTTCATAGGTTCACTAGTGGTGTCTCTCCATAAAGATAACATGCTGGTTGAACAAATTTCAGCTAGTCAATTGACAAATAAAGGTTGCAAGGTAGTGCACATTATAACATGATGACTACTATGATATTTAGTGCGGTCATTACAACAAAATACATAGACCGAAATCCATGTGCATCTATGACTAATAATCCACCTTCAGGGTTATCATCCAAACGCCCTTAGGGATTAAGTTTCAAGCAACAGATAACAATATTATATAATGCGTGTAATATAATTAATGATTGTACACGCGGGCACTCACATCGATGTATTCTCCCTAGCACTAATAGGAAAATGGGCATAGATGACATAGCATCAGTGGCGCACCATGTAACCGTGCGCCACTGACGTGGCTCGGAGCATACATGTACAGGCATCAGTGGCGCACCATGTAGCCGTGCGCCACTGATGCTCCAAGCATCAGTGGCGCACGACCAACGGTGCGCCACTGATACCCAGCACCCATGTGTACGTAATAGAATCAGTGGCGCACCACTAGGCGTGCGCCACTGATTCTATGTACCATGTATGCCCAGTAGCATCAGTGGCGCACCCCTCGCGGTGCGCCACTGATTCACCGCCTAGTGGTGCGCAACTAATACTGCCACACATGTATTCTCCATAGAATCATTGGCGTACCGTTAGTGGTGCGCCACTGATACTCCGACAATACCCATTTAAGTGAGGTTTTCCCAAATAGAAACTTGATTCTTTTTTCTTTTTGTGCATCTCATAGCATCATTCATCATCGTGCTTTTAAAACTTGCAAACTATTTGAAATTCATCAAATCCTACTTTCTAAAATTTTCTGGAATTTATTTGTTCCATAAATCTATTTTTTTAATATTGGCAAAAAACAATTTCTGATAACTAATAAAATAGCAAAAAAAAAGAAAACAAAAATGTTTTGAAGCCGGCCAGGCCAGCTTGGCCCAACCGGCCAACCACCCAAACCCTAGCCCACCTAACGCAATTCACGCACACACACGCGGGCGAGACCCACACTCCCCTGGATCGATCGATCCCCATCTCGAATAGACCGACTAACCGAGGCATCGCTAGGACGCTAGCTACACAAGACCTTATCCCCTTCTTTCCTCCTCTCCTAGTCTGCAGCGGCACCCAAAATCTGGCCGAAATCAAATCCCCGATTCGATCCCTCTCCACAGAAATCACGGCAGCGACGACGAGCGAGCGATTTCCTTCTCGAAAGCGCAAATCTCGCGTCTGCCTTCCTTGGTCGACTGATTTCCTACCTCCCCGATCCCTATATGAGCTGTATTTTTCTGCCGCCCCTATGCATCAACTTCTCCCTCCCAATCCCTAGCCACAGGAAGAACAACCAACTGCCCGATCTGTACACAGGAAGAACAATCGCAACCGCGGCGCCGCCGGCCGCCGCAAGCATCTGCAGGCAATCGGACGGATTCGGCACCGTACGCGGACTGCAAGGTGAGTTGTTTTGTGCTTTTGATTCCAGATCCCGTTCGTGCTTATGAAGTACAGATCATGCCCATGGATTCGGCACTGTACTGTTCTATTGTCAGTCGTTTTTCATTGTTCTTATTTACAATGAATTGTAGATGTCGCCCGAGAAAGAACCCGAGGCTCTCGTACCCATGGATGTGGAGATGGCCAACCATGGATCTCCCGATGGTGAGGTTCAAGCGGCAGCTCCAGGTTTGTAGTTCACAGGTACCACTCACGTATCATATATCCTTATTCAAATAGGATTCCAGTATTATATTCAAATAGCACCGATACTCCCATTCTAACCATCTTCATAAATCCTGATCCTCACTGACATGTATGATTAAGCTAATTCCATAAGGAAAAACCAAACTTCACCATGCTACTGTATATAACTGGTATCCGTTGTTTCACTGTCTTATCCAAGCTACAAGTTAGACATAATTTACAAGTCATAGTACAAAGATTGCACAAGTAATTCTAACCTGATTGCTAATTTGTTGTTTGGATAAACATGCGATATATACAGTAGCTAATTTGTTGTTTGGATGAACATTGCTAGTTCATGTTTATTGGCAGCTATTTTTCTTCATGGTTACATGGATTAGTACTGCAACATTAAGGATTTTCTGATGATTACTTTACTTATTTTTATTTTTTCTAATCTGTTTCTGATCTTTGTTGTGATATAATGTGATCTGTAGGTGGCATACTTGTTTGGGATACCGTAAATCCTAATCTTTCGTGCTCCTCTTGCTCTTTAGACATATGATGACTTCCAGTCTCTCTAATGTATTTTCCCATAATACATACTGAATTTGTTGTTGCTCTTCTCTAGCAGTGGCGATGGCGAAGGGACTTGCTATTCTATAGCCAGTAAAATCGTTTGTCCAGAATTGTTTCTGTGAGAGTAGAAGGTGGCTGGCGGAGTGAACCTTGCTTGTGAGGTTGCTTGCAGGGCGCGTGCTTAATTGATGCTACTAGAGGCATTTTTACCGGTTCTAGCAGCCAGCAACAGCAGCTCACCGATTTATGTACAACCCTTTTATTCAAAGGTAGTTGTAGTCTTCTACTCTCACCATGTAATTAGCTATGTCAGTCAGTGCATCACCATGTAATTGTTTCCCTTAGGTTTGTGCTTATAAATCCACTTATAATTATGAAACGTGAGAGATGAACACCCACTTATAATTATGTAATTGAATGCTTAATTGTATTGCCGGATGCACAAAATTTTAGTCTAGATGTGGAATCTGACATTTTGTTGGTGGAAAACATTGTACTCTTCATGTGTTGTCAGATTTGCTATTTAGGATTCAGATTGATATTTCAGTGCATACTTTCTTGCCATATTAAAACTAGAGGTTTTTTTTAACACATTTCTCTTTAAGAAAAAGGAGTAGACTGCATTATTAAGCATGACCAAATTTACATCTAGATTGTATTGATTTATTTTATACCCATTGCAAGGCACGGATATTTTGCTAGTTCTTGTAATATTTCAGTTTGCTTGCTAACAAGTTTCATAACTTGCTTGCAATATTGTTTCCAACAAGAAAACGACCTCGGGGACCGGCGAGCTTTGGCGCATAGGAGCCGGGGCGAGAAGCTGCTCTAGGAGAGGACCTGGAGCTTTGGCGCCGAGAAGCTGCTAGGCAGAGGGCTTGGAACTTTGGCACAGAGGAGCTAGGGCGAGTAGCTTCACCGAAGACGATCAGGGGCTGGATCGTAGAGGATCTGGGGCGACGATGATCTTGCGCGTCAACAAGGTGGAGCACGAGCGAAGTGGACGTGGCCGAGGAGCACCACCAGCAAGGTGTACTGGAGTTGTTTTCGCTAGAAGTTGCGTTTCTGTTTTGCATGGGGTCCCTGTTCGGTTTTTGCAAGGGGCAAACATATGTTGATGAACTTGTAATATTTCAAACTTATTACTATTTCGGATTTTAGCTATGAATGTGATGATGAACCAGATTGCGACAATGACCAGCTTTGTCTATTCATACTACTTTGCAATCTGTTATTTGAATTTGCAATCTGTTATTTAAATTGTATAACCTATATAAATACATGTATACATACCGTATAAGTATGTGTACAAACAAAATTGCGCATCCCCAAAGGAATCAGTGGCGCATCAGTGTGGTGCGCCACTGATTCCCTAAAGTGCATGTATACTCTAGGGAATCAGTGACGCATTAATTTAGTGCGCCACTGATTCCCCATCAGTGGCACATCACATTGATTCCCCATCAGTGGCACATCACATTGGTGCGCCACTGATTCCCTGGAGAATCAGTGGCGCACCAATGTGTTGTGCCACTGATTCTCTGGGGAATCAGTGGCGCAATAGTAGTGGCGCACCATGGTGCGCCACTAATTCCTAAAATGGTGCGCCACTAATGCCCATTTTCCTAGTAGTGTACTGGCAACATCACATCCTCCCCCGTCATGTTTCTGCCACTCGAGCACAGGCAAAAAGTAGGAATGAACCCACTATCTAGCATAAATACTCCCTCTTGGATTCACTAGCAATTACTTGGCCAGATCAACCACTAGCAACGGAAAGCATGCAAGATCACAAATAACATATGCAATAAAGACTATAATAAACTTGGCATAAGTTCAATATTCATCGGATCCCAGCAAACATATAGCATATAGAATTACCTAAGATCAATTTCGATCATGATAGGCAGCTCACAAGATCTAAACATGGAGGCATACGAGGAGAAGACAACATCTAGCTAATGCTATGGACCCTTAGTCCAAGGATGAAGTACTCACACATCACTCCGGAGGTAGGCATGGTGATGTACAAGCCTCCGGTGTTGATTTCCTCTCCGACAGGGTGCCGGGAGACAGCTCCAGAACCCCCTGATCTAGGGTTGACGGCGACGGAGGCCGCGGAACTTTTCGGCGATATTTGATCAGGTGCCTAGGGTTTTCAATCCGGGGGGAATAAATAGGCAAAAGGGCAAAGGCGCTGGAGGCATGTGGGGCCCACACCATAGCTGGCGCGACCAGGGGAGGGCGCGACACCCTATGGTGTGCCCCCTGGTGCCTGTCTTCGGCTCTTCTTCGGTTTTCTGGATGCTTCTGGGGAAAATAGGCACTTTGGTCTTTGTGGGGTCCAATTCCGAGAAAGTTTCGAGAACAACTTTTCTGAAAACAAAAACAGCAGAAAATAGGAACTGGCACTTGGCATCTTGTTAATAGGTTAGTCCCGAAAAACGTATAAAAAATGCTATAAATAAGGGAGAAAACATGTAGCAATTGTCATAATATGATCATGGAGCATCAGAAATTATAGATACGTTGGAGACGTATGACGTAGTCAAGAGAGATATTTATGCATTCAATTGTGTTATTATTGTTGAGAGTGTTGACTAGTGAAAGTATGATCCCTAGGCCTTGTTTCTAAGCATTGAAACACCATTTTCAACCAGATCTGCTACATGTTTCCTTGCTGCCATTTTTATTTTAGATTGCAATTACTACTTATAATCATCCATATTACTTGTATTTCACTATCTCTTCGCCGAACTAGTGCACATATACAACTGACAATTGTATTAGGTGTGTTGGGGACACAAGAGACTTTTTGTATCGTAATTGCAGCGTTGATTGAGAGGGATACCTTTGACCTCTTCCTCCCTGAGTTTGATAAACCTTGGATAATCCACTTAAGGGAAACTTGTTGCTTCTACAAACCTGCACTTGGAGGCCCAACACTGTCTACAAGAATAGAAGTGTGCGTAGACATCAAGGTCTTTTCTGGAGCCGTTTCTGGGGAGGTAAGGTAAAAGGTACTCACATCCTAGTACTGTTGCTAGTATGTGAGTTCTCGTAGTTATTTCCTTTAGATTCTGCAATTAAAAAACCTATGGAATTTTGTTTGCATAATAGTGATAGCAATGTTATTCGCATTAGTTCTTTGAATACCATTATTTCTAATTCTATGGAAAAGTCTAAGCTTGGGGAAGCTAGTTTTTACAAAAATTATCTTTTTAGTTTCCCAACTTAAGAGGAGAAAATTTGCTCTGATGATACTTTATCTCCCATGCGTGATAATTCTAATGATGCTTGTGATATTTTGAAGCCTCCTACTGAAAGTATTCCTTTTAAAATACCTATGAAAATTGTTGAACGTGTTTAAAACAACTGCTATTTTGGAGATGGAACCGTCCAGCATAGTGATCATTTACTCTTATACATGAATATGTAAGTTGTTCAAGTGTGCATGCATTTCAATGGACAAAGTTAAGAGGAGGCTATTATCTTTGTCACTTAAGGACAAAGCAAGTGAGTGGTATGAGCTACTAGATGATCCTTATCATTTGGAGTGGAAGGAGCTTGAATCTCTCTTTTACTCTAAATTTTATCCTCCTCATGAACTGTATTTAGATAGGAATTAAATTTATAATTTGTGAACTCGTGATGGAGAAAGCATTGCTCAAGATTGGGGAAGACTAAAAACATTAATATTCAAATGTCCTAACCATGAGCTTCTTAAGGAAATAATTGTTACTAATTTTTATGCAAGGCTTTTAGGACATTACAGGGATTATCTAGATGCCTGTTCAGAGGGTTCTTTCTCAAGTAAGAAGGTTGAAGCTAAATGGGATCTTCTTGAAACAATTCAAACCAATAATGAAGGTTGGAATAACGACAAAGGTAAAGAATCAGGTATAAACTATGAGTATGATTGCATTAAGTCTTTCGCTGAAACTGCTGATTTTCAAGAGCTTAGTGCTAAATATGGTCTTGGTCCTCAAATGATTGTTGGTTGATATAGATCCTTTGCCTCTTATATTAATGTTCATAAATAAAATTGGGACATATATCATGAACCTTTTAAAGACACTTGCATGACACATGAAATTGTTATTAATGATTGCAATAAACATGCTCACACATCTGAGAGCACTATTTCTTATAAGCATGTTAATTTTTATGGAGCACTTAGACCTTGTGAAAAGAAAATTTTGACAGATCACATTGGCCAAAAAATTACCATCTTCCATTTTGAACCTTTTCCCTGTAAATCTATCAATATGTAAGTTTTCTTGCCTAAATTCTTATGTGGGAAGCTTTTCTTTAATGAATATTTTATTGTTTTAATAAAAGGTATATCGTTCTCAATTAGCAATATGGAATCCACATAAAGGATTAGAAATGTTATGGAGCTCACACTAAATTTCTTGTATACACAAGATCCGTCGCTGTTCTAGATGAAGAAAAACGTCTTGACCACTTCATCAAAATGACGCTTTCCACTATATGATGTTTGCATCAGTACATAGACGGATCACTAAAGTCTGCATACTTTGAGCTTCCACTGGATCGATAAAACCCCCGGGTTGCGTCATATACACATTCGTGGTTAGCTTTTTTTTAATTAACTTTGACATCCATCTTCCATATCCCGTAATTTAAATATACATTGATAGGTGGAATTATCCGACCTATCAGAGAAATGTCACGTCATAATTAACTCTTCAAACTTATTGAAAAACCTGCCGGAACAAGTCGAGCTTTTTAGGGATGTAGAATTTTCTATCTGCCTCTGGTTTGTTTTTCTATATCCATTTACATTCGCTAAGATTCCCTTTTTCTGGAGGGTCTACCAAGTTCTAAATATTATTATGTCACAAAAAAGTTCCAAACTTGATTCTCGTTTATGAATTCTATCTCGAATCTCATGTCTCCGTGTCATTTCACCAAACCCGAGCCCATCATTGCTTCAGTATAGGTCACAAGTTATTTTTTTTTCATTTTCTACTGTGGGGCAACTGCCCCCAGCCTTTTGTTGAAAAAATGTAACAGTTACAACAAATATGTACAACATAGCTGGGACAGAGAGGTTAGAGGGGAGGACCTACCTATGGAAGATTAAGTAACCAAGAATTTAAACTATCCAAATGTTTATCTTTAATCCTGTATCTCAGCGGTGATAAGTCATGAATGGATTTGGCCTTCCACTTTGCAAAAGTAGGAGCCACATTATTAAACACCATGTCATTTCTAAGCAACCATATTTGCCAAAAAGTTGTAATGATGACCTCCATAAAAATATATTTTCCAAATGATTTCCTAGCAGCAGCGACCAGAGTTTGTAAATCAGTGCTCATAGTCTAGTCAATTTGTAGATAAGCCCAAACCCTCCTGCTAAACTGACAATCAAAGAAAAGATGAATTATGTCCTTATAGATACCAACAACACACATATTGCAATTAAATTTATCAGTCACATTCCAATTCCTCCTCTACAACAAATCTTTTGTGTTCAATCTATCCGAGAGTAGGAGCCAGGCAAACATTGTAGTCTTCATCACATAATAAGATTTACAAAACCATTTGTATACCTTTGGAACAACCAAATGGGAATGAATCAGTTTATAGAACCTTGCGGAGCTGTAAGTATCTCCCCATTGATAAGACTATTTGTCCAAATGAGAGGAAGAACTATTATCATTCATGATCTCTTGTAGGACTCCTAACTCACTGAAAGCTTGTTGAGATAGAGGTAAGTAGAAAAGAGTTGTGATATCCTCAACCTGAAATACCTCAGCAGCTCACAATGAATCATTTAAAACAAAATAAAATAGTCTTGGAAACCTTCTGCAAAGAGGCCTATAATTGCCATAGGACAACCAATTATCCTGCCAGGAACCAAAAGTCTTTCCATTTCCCATCTTAACCCTAGCAATACATCTGAAATTATCCACCAATTTCATCACATCCTTCCACCAAAAAGAGCCAACCAGGGTTTCCATGTGAGGTACTTTATTATCATAATAAGCAGACCACAAAAGCTTGACCCATGGTATATCATGTTTATTATAGAATTTATCCAAATTCTTAAGTAGTAAGGCATCATTTTTCTTTTGGAAATTAACAATGCCCAGACCTCCATTGAACTTAGGTTTACAAATCATATCCCAAGTAGCTAGGGACTGCTTTGGAGTCTCAGAATATCCTCTCCATAAACATTGCCTTAGAATGCGATCCAATTGCTTAACAATTCCAGGAGGGAGCTGCAATGAACATAAGAAATGTAAAGGCATTGAGGACATATCCAAATTGATCAATTGTAACACTACTAGGGAAAAGCTTACCCGAGGCGAACAGAAAAGGCCTACCACAGGCGCATTTCGGTTCGCCTGGAACCATATCGCCAGCGGTAACGGCTTACCCCAGGCGAATAGTAAAATGCGCCTGTGGTAAGTTGACATACCCCAGGCGAATAGGCCTTGTGCGCCTGGGGTAATACTTTTACCTGTGGCGAACAAGCGTTGTGCGCCTGGGGTACCGTATTCTGTTCGTCTGGGGTATGGTTTTGCTGTATCAAAAAATAAAAGAAACCAAAATAACAGTATTACAGGAAAATGACAGAAATAAGTCTCAAAATGACAGAATAACAGCAAAATGACACAATTAAGTTTTATAATCGATCATCAACACATAGTCTCGATCATCACCACATAGTTCAACAAAATTACATAGTCTCGAAAAGAACCATACTACTAATTAATAAATCCAGGAGTTAGCTAGTCAGATGAAAATGATTATTTGTTCTAATTTGGGCTGATGTAGTGGATGACCATCATCATGTCCAAGTTGGGGATGTCACTATTCCTCATGGTGATCAGAATAGCTCGGCCAGCCTCCATACCAACTCTTGCGGAATGGAACTGCCTCCATGCTTGAGAGTTGAGGATGACGCGACCATCAGCATTATCCCTGGTGATCGGAACTGCGGTGACATGTCCCGATTCTCCACGGCGTACTCCAATGGTACCAGGCTCCATGCCAACACTGTCCGCTACCGCCATAGGTATTTTCTAGAACACAAAATTTCAAGAAAGAATAAAAGCACAATGTCACATACCGGCCACATTATAACATAAGCAACTATAGGAATAAGAAAATGTTAAGAAACATACCATGACATGTCCATTGGAGATGTTAGTGTTGGTGATGCGATGCACGAAAGGGAACCTGATGTAGCTATCTATCTGGGCAAGTCTCTGAAGGACACGGTCCTTCTCAAGCTCGCTAAGATTCGCTCTTTGAGCAACCACCACATGTTTCCATGGGTCCTCCTCGTCCATATCATCCTCAGTGTCCATATCATACTCAGTGTTCCCAATTTTCTCCTCACTCCCGCCATCCTCGCTCGCAATCCCGCCCATATACAGAATTTTGATACGAGGTTGCGGTCCTTCCATAGAGAAGTGAATGTAATCACCTCCGCTTAAATTGTACGTGGCGATGATAGCCTGCAATTGTTCCCCGCAGAAGTAGGTCTTCTTTCTTTGTTTCTTCACTCGAAGAATGTAAGTGGTCCCGTGAACATTGAAATCCACGTTATTGCCAACTAACTCGTTGAACTCTTCGCGAATATTGCATGGTAGAATCTAAAAAAGAAATATAAAGAATCTTTTGTTAAGAAACACAAATCTCAAGCTAGATAGTAAAACGAAAGAACAAGTTAACATAAAAAGAATTGTTAATTACCAACGAATCAACGTCACCGTCGTGGAGCTGAAGCATAAAAGAAGTCCCGGTGAATCGTTCTTGGGCACATCGGGACCGACATACTTCGCAAGCCATGTTCTATTAAATTAAGAAAGTACACATAGAGGTTAGAGGAGCATAGCTATCACAAAACAAAGACAAATGGCAGCACCTACCTATCATAAAACAAATGCAGAAAGGCTATCTACTTTACTGGAATATCCAAAAACAATGCTGTGTGTGGTACCACCAGATTACTGTGTTTTTTTGTTGTAGCTATCACATCATAAACTACTATCTTGTGAATTTTTACGAGTGGCCAATCCAAGTTCTGTGTACTAGTGGAGTCTGAATGAAAATTGGGGACATAGACCATTGATTTGTCATGGAAATACGCATTATTGAAAATTAAATGTTGGAGATATAATGCACTACAAAGATCCGATAAGAGCACTGAATCCTGGAGCTCAAAGAAAGCAAACATTCCTCTGGATCCACGACGACGGGAGCACCGCGGCCACCAGGAGCAGGCGCACATCCTCTGGATCCACAATGACGACGGGAGGGCCGGAGTGGGCTGGGATGGAGGGGGGATGGGAGGGAGAGGGGCTGACCTGGATCAACAACGACGACGACGACGGAGTGGGCGACGACCTGCTCTGCTCCTCCTCGACACTGGCGACGGCGGCGGCGTGTGGGTGCGGGTGCGGGTGAGATCTGGTCACTTAGAATACTACTAAAGCATTGAGCTAAGAACATTGGCACCGGTTTGTGATACAAACCGGTTCTAAAAGGATCTGTCCACTGGCCCCCCACCCTGCCGCAAATGGCCTCAAGGCCTTTAGGACCGGTTTGTGATACAAACCGGTTCTAAAGGATCTGTCCCCTGTGCCCCCCTCCGCGCAGCAAATGGCCGCGAGGCCTTTAGCACCGGTTTGTGATACAAACCGGTTCTAAAGGCCTTGCGGCCATTTGCTGTGCAGAGATGGGCCTAGGGGACAGATCCTTTACAACCGGTTTGTATCACACACCGGTCCTAAAGGTTTTCTCATTTTTTTGCAGCAACAGCGAGGGGTTACCCTAGGCGCAGAGGTACGTCTTTCGCCTGAGGTATGTGTTATACCAGAGGCGAACATGTGTTCTATTCGCCTGGGGTAAACGAAGAGTGCCAGGGGGTGGTGTTGGGTGGCCCTGCCACACTTTACCCCAGTCGCTTCCGTAGTTGGTTCGCCTGGGGTAAGGGACTTACCGCAGGCGCATGGTTCTGCTGTTCTCCTGCGCTAAGTAGCCCAGGCACGTCTACTTTCGTGTTCGCCTGTGGTAGGATATGCTGCTATAAGCAAATCTCTAGTAGTGTAATCTTGCCCCTTGGGAGAGAAAACTAGAGCTAGAGGTCAATCTTCTCTCCACTCTCTAGACAATAGGCATAAGGTCTGGAATCCTTGGTTTAGTAGTACCTAGGGGCAGACCAAAATAAGTAAATGGCATGGATCCTAGCTGACATCCAAAAGAAAGGACTAGACCATCCAAATCCTCCTCAGGAACAATAATAGGAATCAAATTGAATTTATCATAGTTGGTTTTAAGTCCAGTGGAAACAGAATACTTCTGTAGTTCCCTATTAATAATTAACAACTGATCCTTATCGGCAGGAATAATCAGCAAAGTATGATCTGTATACTGAACTATGGGAAACTCATGATCAGCTGAATGAATCGGCATGGTGATTAAACCCTCCTGCAACAACTGATTGACCACTGACTGCAACAGATCGGACCCAAAAGTATACAGTAATGGAGACCATGGGTACCCTTGCCTCACTCCTCGATGACAAGCAAACTCTTTTCCTGGAATTCCATTCAACAAAATAGAAGAAGTACCGGTAGACATTACCTCCTTTGCCCAACCAATCCATTTTCTGTCAAAATATTTTGCTCTCATAATCTACAGGAGGGCATCATGTTCAATAATATCTAATGCTTTTGCAAAATCGAGCTTCAAAATGACAATTGGTTTTTTGGAACATTGACAAAGAAACAGATATTCAAAGGCCCATGCAATACAATCCTGTATTGATATACTCCTCAAGAACCCATACTGATTTTTATGGATGCACTTCAAGATCACCTCTTGTAATTTGTTAACCACCAATTTTGTGAGAAAATTGAGGCGAAAATTTGTTAAAGAGATTGGCTCAAATCATTGACATTTTCAGGTGTTGCTTTCTATGGAATCAGAGTGATATATGAGCTATTAATGTTCTGCACCTTTAAATGTCCTAAGTGAAAATCAGCAGTGTCCCACAATAATATTTCGTCTGAATACCATGGTGGCTTGGAAAAAATCATGCCAGACCTATGCGGATTAGATGCCGACTCAATCAAAGTTCCTTCATAGCATGGAGGTTCCTCCATCTCAGCTACAGTATTTGGGGGGGGGGGGGGGGGCGGTCCGGAATAGCTGCGCTACTCCACTCCACTAAGACATCGATTCTCCAATCCCTTCAAGTAATATTGTACTTCCACTGACCTCAAGGAAATCTCGAGAAATAGACCGTTCTCGGTGACACACTTTGCCCTTGCCGCTCTAGTAAAAGTGATACCCTTCTCTCAGGTGACCAAAGACAACCAAAGACACATTTGTCAGACATGGAATCAAGTTTAAATATTTTTGAAATAGTGTTAATTTTTTCTCAATGTTGTGTCTATGTTTTTTTTCTTTATGTTGTACGATGCCAGCCGACCTTGCTGACAACTGGATGTACACTGCCATGTAAACACTTTTCGACACCTGATGCTTGGCTTCTGGCCACACATACTAAAATTGTTGGATATGTGGGGTTGCAGTATCTGAGCAATCAGAACGGCGAATATTCCATCATTCAAACTAAGCTTCCTCATATCTCCTAACCCAGTGGTCATTATTGAGCCCCTGTAGACTCCGGTTATGTTGATATCTTCGTATTACCAGTTATCATTCCTATCTATCTGGTTATTGTGCTTGATATGTTGGTTGTGAACCATTTAAGTAATATATATTGATGAGCGAATAACCCGGCCTGCCCAACTGCCTGACTGAGCTGACGACTGACTGGCCAATAAACATGTGTCAAATCAAGAAGACCACGTCTCACACACACGAAACAGTCCAAACTCCAAAGAGCGAGGGTGCAAAAATAAAACAATCCAGCGCATTTATCTCCAATGGCACCAACAGTCCTGGACAGTACAATCCATATATCACATTTGGCGGCACACGGACGCATTCAGCTCTCATGTCCCATTGCCGCCATTGGCCGGCTGCTTAATTAGCTCCTCTTAAGTGGCTGACAGTGACTCTGCCTCCCTCCCTATATATATATACCTATATTGCGAGAGGCGTAAAGCACAGCACAATAGCTATTTGCATATAGCTAGAGATTTCTATCACATTAGCCAGCAAGAAGGGCTCTCTAGGTAGATAAACTAGCTGCTTTCATAGTGATGGCTTCCAAGCAGATGCTCGTCCTCGCCGCCACCCTCGTCGCCGTCGCCTTTCTCCCGGGACTCGCTGTCGCCACGGAGCACATCGTGGGCGACGACAGTGGCTGGGTCCTCAACTTCGACTACGCCAAGTGGGCCGAGACCAAGCAGTTCGTCGTCGGCGACACCATAGGTGATTAACCATGCATTAATCCTGCCACGTACATCATCTATATACTATATACCATTGCCAGGCCAAGAAAACTGAATTGTTTGCCGTTCCCATACGTGTTAACTCTTAACTACATGGCAGTGTTCAAGTACGGGAGCGCGAGCCATAATGTGCTGGAGGTGGGCGGGCCGGACTTTTTGGCGTGCAACAAGGCGACGATCGCCAACGTGATGAACTCCGGCGAAGACAGGGTCACCCTCGACAAGGCCGGACGCCGCTGGTTCTTCTGCGGCGTCGGCGAGCACTGCAAGAATAACATGAAGCTCAAGATTACCGTCCTTGAGACCGCTGCACCGGCTCCCTGGGCTCCGCCGCCATCCAGTCCCTCCAGCAACGTGCGGGCGAGCTTTGGGGCGGCTGCGGTCACCGTTCTCGTTGCTGCCGTGCTCGTGCTTTAAGAGCCCACTCCACCGACTGACCTTAATTCCACAGTCCGCGCATTAGTTGACCATTTCTTATGTAGGCGATCGATCAAGAGCGTTAATTTGTGTGTCATGTCTATGTGGCTGTGCGGCTGTGCCGGTATTCTTGTGATGTTATTATTGTTATACCGTTGTGACTTTGTGCCTTTGAAAATATTCTTCAATTAAGATGTAGTATTTCATCTGATATTGATGTTGCTAGTTGTTACAATGTGGTTAGTTTCTATAGGTAGTTATTTGAACAGTACAAAATCGCGTGCAGGGCCTGGCTGGCAATAGGCCCGGTGCGAAACTATAAAGTGGGCCCTATTCCCACATTGTCAAAAGTCGACGACCGATCCTTGCCGAAGTGTCCATCGAGATTGAGTAATTTACGATCACAAATTTGGAGGTAGTAAAAAAGAAACACAAGATGAACGGGAGCCTCACGTTCAACACTTCTTGTTAGCTTCCTCAATTATGTAGCCTGATCAATTGGGAGGGGGCCTTGCGCCGTTTTGGACTCCTACGTGTCCACAACCTCGTGCCTAGGCATCCAGGTGAGGGCCTTCGAATTTTTAAATCGGTTGATGACCGTTAAATTTCGTTCTCCTTCGAGAAATATCCCTACGGTTTCGATTAAAAAAAAAACTTAATTTAGGAGTTTTCATGGGTCCACAACCTTTTGCCTAGGCACCCATGTGAGGGCCTTCAAACTTTCACATCGATCGGTAGCCATTAATTTTCTTCGGCTCCAAGAAATATCGCTACCATTTGAAAAACAAAATATTAATTAAGGAGTTTGGTAATAGATTAAATAGATAAGTGGATGACTATTGTGTGGCGTATAGGCCTGCCAAACTTTAGTTTTGATTTTCATGGTTGAAAAAATGAAAAAAGAACAAACAAACAGGCTAATGCAAAATTCGATCCTCATGGGAGAAATAGAGCATACGTACCACAATGCATTTTTTTTGGTAATACACGTTTTAACTATAAATCGGAACTTTAAATACTTCCTCCGTTTATTTTTATAAAGCCTTTAAATTTTGGTCATATATATTACAAAATGAGTGAATCTAGACTTACTTTAAATATAGATTTACTCATTTTACTATGTAAATAAGTAAAGTTGAAATGATACGTAGTGTGCCTTATAAAAGTGTACGCAAGGGGTACAAACTTTAAGCCAATAAAAATTTTGGCCCCTGTTCGGCCGCACGGGCTGCACACCCATGGGGCTCAAGAATTGATTTTTTCTACATTTAAGTCGACCCATACTTATCTTGTGTCTGTTTGAGGAACAAAGAATTGACCAAAAGAATCGATGATTTCATTGATGATTGAGAGGCTTATATACCCCTAGAACAGTCGCCAGCAAAGGCGGTTTACAAGGTTGCGTACGACGCGTATGCTAGAGGCGTCCGTTCGCCTGAGGCGGTTGGACAAATCCTAACTACTAACTAATTTATTCCTAACACTCCCCCTTGGACAACGCCGTTTCTTGAAAATGTCTTCTATAGTCTTCATAAATCTTCTTGCATAATCTCGAGAGTGTTCTTGTGTATCCAGGATTATGTCCTTGTAAACAACCATGTAATTTGTAGTTTCAATCATCTTGAAATTCTTTATCTTTAGAATCTTTCCCCCAAAAACCCTGTGGGAAAAATATGAGGAGAATAATATTTGATATGTTGTTAAAACTCCTTTAAACCCTCTGGGAAAAATAAGGAGAAAATAATACAACATATAATGATTAATGTCTTATGGACAACTCATATGAGAAAAACCTAGAGAGGAAAAATCGCATTAGTGAGTTTAGAGACCAACAAATATGCCTTATATATTTCTTTAAAAACCCCGGTGGGGAAAATAGAAAGTATGACATATGATAATGAGAAGATATGCTTCATTAAGAACTTTATATAAGAACCTTGAGAGTGAGCTCATAAAGTGAAAATATTGCAATATGACGTGCCATAGAAAACTCCTTTAAAACCCAATGGGAGAAAATATAAGGAGAAAGCAAAATGGCATATCCGAACACTTGTATTAATATTGTCTCATTAAAAACCTTTTATGAGAAACCATTAGGGAAAAAACTCATCAAGGGAAAAAGAGTACAATATATATGATCCTATGATCATTGAAGGGTTATGATAAGGGAGTTTACTCCCCCTGAACTTTGCAAATCTCAACAAAATTATTTGCAATATTGTTCTCTATATAACCCATATGCATTTGAGCAATACAAGTGATGTTATCTTGATAGATAATGGTAGGTGATTCTGTTGAATCTTAACCACATAATCTTGAATGTAGTCAATCATTTTGTGAAGCCACACATAGTTTATGATGCTTTGTATAAAGTACCAAAATGATTAACAATATTAGATATTAAGGTCTATTTTGAATTGTTCCCTTAATAGGACATTCCACTAAATTCAGCCATTGATATGGCATTTTTGGGATCAGATAATTATAGCCAATATATGTATAGCACACAATGGTCAATTATTGATGTTCCCGAGGGAATTGATCAAGATATTTTGTGCCTAGTACATATTGAAGGATATTATGTACACCAACTATTTAGTTGGGGTCAGCGCATTAAATAATTGACATACATTGCAACGATGGTATTCAATATGACACTAGAGGTACCGATACCATTTCAGCACTGATACTATGTATGGATGAATTTGCATCCATGTTAGGGATAGTATAACCATATGTGTATTTAATATGGTCTATCATATTTAATTTTGTAATGTATTACGAATATACACAGACTGGTAGATGTATTTCTTAGGGAATATTCTCAAGTTGTAAACTTGATTAATATTTGGTTTAATCGAAATCTCCGTCACAACATGATTGCAAGAACCTTTGATGTATTGTTTATACTATGATGATAAAATCACTAACATATACATAGGTCATGTAGAATCCAATGAGGGATTTTGTTGTTGAGTACATGTAAGCAATCATTATCCGAGTAATCCTTTTGAATAAGGAACTCATATAGTCAATTGTACCATCAATGTTTCGACTATTTTAAGTCATGGAGTGACTTTTGATATTTTACACAATATATGTTGTGATTTGTTCATTAATTTGAATCGTGTGATCCATATGAGTATGTAATCACCGAGTCTACCAACTGCATGGATAGTTTATTTGTAGCTGCCGATAATATTTATATCAAAATGTAATTCCACTTATACCAAGATGGTATGTGAGGTCTCTGCATGAACCCTAGTGCTACCAGCATCGCTTTTCACCACCTCATTTTTCGTTATGATCGAAAAATCATTTGTCTTCCTAAAAGGGAAGATTGTTATGAAGAGAATGTATTACAGTGGTAGATACCTCTCTTATGTTGAGCGAGTGCTATTCTTATTTAATTGCCTCCTTCTAGTTGAACCAATATATGAATGCATTAGGCATTCTGCCATGGACTTTGGTCCAGGGCCCTAAAGGTTTTAGCAATTTAAGAACAAATATATGTCGACATATGTAGTCTTATGTTATATGATTCTGATGAATCGGTAGAATTTGTGGAAATTATATTTACATCTTTTAACTCCTCGTGATTTCCCATGAGAATGGAGTCAAGGTGTTTCGATGTCCCAACACTTCAAATTGTGTGCACGTTTATGTTGGGTTTGGATGACGAGCATCCATTATGCGTTATTCAACTTGATGTTAAACTACATTTACTATTTGAGGATACAATTCCTCTATTTCCGCGGATGCATATGAGAACTCATTCCTCATGTGACCATGATTCTCCCCCTTTTGCTCTCATTTGGGAAGAATAGTGGTTGTATGATGTACTTCCACTTTGCATGGGACATTCCTTGCATGAATAATGTGATTTCATGACGTCTTTGTCATAAGTAAATGTATTTGGCAGATTTGCAAAGTGTTGAAAATATATGATAGAACTTTAGGTTCATATTTTGCAGTACGTGAATATGAGGACTAAATGTCTATCACATTTCTAATTTCTTGGCATTATTTATGGTACGAATCTCCCCCTAATGCCGAAAATGTCCTTGTTTTAAACGTAATCAGCATAAGGGCAATAACTAATTCTCCTGATAGGAGTTTAAAATATTTATGATTGACGGATAAATAAATAGTTATACCTCACATGGATCCCAAATTATGTGAGGGCCCATGTACACTAGAGTGCTGATATCGGTATGTAACCGAATTATTGCAGATGGGAAATACTTGTTTGATTTCTACGTACTTACTGCAAGGGGAAGCAGTATGATATGCGGTTACTATGATCTATAATAGATCTACGTCGTGTAAGACCACATGTTTCCAACAAGATGTTGGCATATTGTAATGTTGTAAAAGTGGTCATATGATTAGTTTTATTCTTTTGATAAAGAATTTGGCTGCACCATTTTGGGTATGTACATGAGGTACTTAGTAAAAACCATACATGCTCGTGAAAGCGGCATTAAAATGGGTTGAACACATATGTTAGCATAGCTTGCTCTTAATTTGATAATTTGAGCAATTAATTTAGAAATTCATGGGCTTGTGGAGTTTATATACTCACATAAGATTATCTTTTAGATGTCTATTGATACCATGAATAAATGTCCCAAAAATGGTTGAGTAGTCCACATTTTTTTTTTGCATGTGTTCAAGAAATTTAAGTGGATACTTTACGCATTTTAAGATGAGAGTGTCCTAAAAATCAATTTTCTCATGGCACTTGTCTGCACATAAAATCTGATGACTTAAGAATTTTGCAGCTTTTAGGTTATGACCAACAAAATTGCCACTAATTTTTCGTATCACCTCGATTTTAGGGTGACATAGGCAATAATGCCAAAACTCTTAAAGTTATAAAGATTCGAAAAATTAGTTTCTAAGCAACAAATAAGTAGTATGAATGTTATTCATACATTCAAATGTCATGTCGGTGGAACATGATATAATGGACAACATACCACATGGATTAGTGTGTTTGTAGGCTGATGTCATGTGGGGATAGTTATGAGACTAAACGAGGTCTCTGGAATATCTTGGTGATTTTATCCAACATGCAAATTGTTATTTCAACAAGGATATATCTCCTCTAGACAAAGACTTATGTTCTTGTTCTGATGAATATTATAAGTACTGTCCATACCCAGATTATTTTCTGGTACTTATCGAAGTGAGCTTCGAAATTATCCCATTGAACTCGCATTGATTATGAATTTGAGGAATAAACAATCAAATGCTTGAGAGCATTTATACGTATGATGAAAATTGATAGTTATACTATCAATTTTGGTAGGTCTCCTATGATTCTTCTTGTAATTTTAGCTCCACTTTACATTAATTTCTCGTGGTTCTTTTCGAGACCATTGAGATTCTTAGTATATGAGTACTAATATGAATTTCAAGTATGGATATACCACCCGTAGGGTGTATATGTTAATTCTTCATAAGAAGAAATTCTGATAGTGAAATGGAGATGATAATGTTATTGCATTATCGTAAAGAGAGGATGTAAAGTGATTTATAGATTTGGATCAGATTTATTTTTCAGCTATCTGATCACAAATTGTCAACTTGGAGTTTACTAAATACACAAGAAGAACTATAAGTTGCAATATCTAGTCCACCAAAATAAGTAAGTGAATATTCAAATTACTTTTATGCAACATATATCTCCTTGATAGAGATTAAGGAAAATGATTGTTTATCCAATTTTATCCTATCAAATTTGAGTTCATGAATTCCTTTGTGGAAATTCTAGCCATGTCTTGTATGAGATGATTATGCAATTTATTTACTTTGATAGTAAATTAAAATTAAATTTTGCTTCGACCGAGTACATTAATGGTCAATATGATTCCTTAATGACCATAGTCTAGACATTCAATCTTGAGACATTGAATTAGTGTTTCTATCAATGCTTTCGACTTCATTCCCAGATGGGTGGGTGATGATACATTCACCTCCAAAACATATATATTCTGACATTGGTAAGTCATAGTGAAGATAATCACCACATCATGTAGAACCTATGATACTTTGTGAGAAAGTCAACGTTGCGATTTACGATGGACTCTATCTTGATAGAGAAGACACAACAGTTGTATCAATGATATAGGCTCCACTTTTTTTTTATGTTACCTTTACCAATATAATGGAAGCATGAAATAGTCGTGCATGATTTTATTTTACTTTGATAGTAAAAGTCAGGTAGGTAAATAACAAATATGTTCTAGAGGAACAATTTGAAAAATTAAGCTGATGCTTTTATACCTTTTGTTATACTTTGGCAAAATATATTTGGAAGACCACTTTGGAGATAATTTATTTTGTCAACGTGAAAAATGTGTATCTCACTGTAATCATATTTACCTTTATGATTTCCAAATAAAATTTAAGATTATATTTGTACTCCGATCTCATGTTTTAAATGAGAATTTTGCGATATTTTTTTTCTTAATTGCAAAACAAAGCTTGTTGTACCAAAAATTGCATGTTATAGAGAATGCTAGATGCAAGCACACTTAACATGTCACAAATTCAGGGAAATAGAGTCCCGAATATAAGCATATTAGCCTTTTAGATATATGTAACAAATAGTAGTATAAGGGCTAAGCCATATATTTTTACTTTATTTAGCCAGAGGGCTTAAATAAAGTTAAAGAAAAAAAATCAAAGACTAAACCATAGAGCTTAAATGTCATATATTAGTTAGATGAAGTCTAAGATTTAAAGTCATATACGCCTCGGGACTTGTATAGATTTAGCAGGAAATCTTATGACTATTCTACAAAGTCCTTTAGGCTTTAATTAGCTACTAGTGGAACAACGGGTCCAATTAGTGAATTGTGTAGAGTCAGAGGACTAAACCAAAAAACAATGTTGAAAGGATAAGGTCCGTATCGTTCTCCACTTTAGCTCTTTCCTATGTATACGGACCAAAGGGCGCCATGCGCGCGGCGAAGCCATCGATTGGATCCGCCTCCATGCCGGGAGGAGACAGGCGAAGGGCCATGGCCGAGGGCGTTGATACGTCGCGACCGTGGAGCCGAAGGCCACGGCTGTGCTGGTCGCATCGATCGACGGGTTATGCAACCGCGCCGTCAAGCCGCGCGCTGGCCGTACCTACTTCTTCTCCGGAACCTGGTTGCGCATCGACGAAGAATCGCGTCGGGAGGAGCGAAGTCACGCCGCACAGGGGTGTTGGGCTGCTGGCTGTCGGTCGCCGCCGCCGCCGCCGCTGTCGAACGGCCGCGTCTGGGGCCGAGTTGGATTCTGCGCCGCGCGTCGGAGGACGCTGCTGCGCGCGTTCCGGGAACGGCCGCGCCGTGTGCCGGAGGGCGCAGTGCCGCAGACGCGGGCGGTGCTCCGGCCATTGGATCCCGACGAGGCGCTTCGCCGATGGGAGCCATGGGCTCGACCGCCTCCGTGCTTCGCGACGAGGCCGAAGTCGACGGCTGCGGTTTGGACGCCGCCTCCGGCTTCCGGCGCGCTACAGAGGGACACGCCGCGGGGAGCCACGCAAGGGGGCCGCCGCCAGTTCCCTCGTTGAATGAGCCGCGCCGTAGGGAACGTCACCGGGGAGCGACATCACGGCCGAATCCGCAGATGTAGGTGAGGCCGCTCGCACGTCGGCGTGGAAAAGCGGTCCTTTTTTTTTTTTGAGAATTGGAAAAGCGGTCCTTTCTTACCTCCGTTTTCCTCTTCTCCGGTTCTCCTTCTCTCGAATAGAAATTTTGTGGCCTTGGTGCTCTCGGTAGAGAAAAGTGCCGATAACGTGTTTGAGGAATAAAGAATTGACCAAAAGAATTGATGATTTCATTGATGATTGAGAGGCTTATATACTCCTGGAACAGTCGCCAGCAAAGGCGGTTTACAAGGTTGCGTAAGACGCGTACGCTAGAGGCGTCCGTTCGCCTGAGGCGGTTGGACAAATTCTAACTGCTAACTAATTTATTCCTAAGGCCGCGCTTGGATGATTGGTTTAGTTTCACGGCCCAGGAATATTCACGGGGGAGTTTTGTTGTGCCCAGCAAATCCGGCGGGATTTGATTCGGACCTACACTGGTCGGTAATACTCCCTAGTATTTACATGCGCACGAGACAAGAAAAATGAGAGACGAAAATTACAGGGGGCGAGAAACACGGCGAACCAAGCACTAATACTGAGATCAGTTAGGACCTCCGAATTTCACGGGCGTATTGCCTAATAAACGCTATACCAAGCGGGGCCTAACAGTGTCTATGTACATTTGTGCACTCTGATCTTACTTTGATTTACCCCGCCCACGCGTGAATCTTAATGATGTGACTCATGTTTCGACATAAGAACCACGTGTGGCAATTGACATACGTGGTTACCAACTGAAATGATAAACAAAGCGGGGTAGAAATCTGTTAATTCTTATTTTTTTTCTAAATTGGATAAGTTAGTAAGTTATCCATTGCATATTTATTTTCACTGTAGATTAAAATCCTTCTTACGGTTGCACCGCCGTACGCTCCCCCTTCACGAGGGACTCCTCTCCAACAAATTATTTTCAAGAATTCCGGGTTCCATTAGAGTACGTGTTTCTTTGTCAATTTGGAATCAGGAGACGACCTATATATATATGTCACAGAACAGGACTACCTGTTCCGACAGATCCGCGGTTGCAGAGCTTTGTGATTTCCGTGGGAGAGGCATCATGTAGACGGCGGATTTGGATAAATCGACCATGTCCATGGCTTACCCGCTTCTGGTGATTGCGCAGCCAGAAGATTCAGATTGCCCGTCGCCGAAGGTCTTCAGTCTACCTGACCAAAAGCTCGACGAGACGATGTTACTCCGTTGGAGTCGGCCAAGAAGTGCTTGGCGACGCCGCAGGGCTGGGTCCTGATCGTGAGCTCCTCCAACTCCTCGCCATCCGACGACACCACAGGAACCTATCTTCTGAACCCTCAGGACGGATCAAGAATCGAGCTCCCGACTCTCGTTGACGACGAGCTCCCGGAGCAGTGCAGGTGCATCTTGTCCGACCGCGTGGCCGTCCCCGGGTGCGGCGTCCTCGTCTTCGACCTGCAGAGTCCGGTGATGTGGTTCTGCCGCGTCGGCCAGCAGGGTCTCCCGTGGTCCCGCCACGGCTACGACATTGGCTGCTACGACCTCCCGGGGGCGTACTGCTCTCCGCCCAAGAAGAGAAACTTCTTTGACGTCGCTGCCATCAACGGCAGGTTCTTCTTCTCCGAGTCGAACGGCTCTCTCGGCACGCTGGAGTTCCACTCTAAGGACGATGGCTCGGAGCAGGAGGCGCGGCTGGGCGCCATTGACGTACCCAGCATCGATTACCCAGAAGGCATTACGGCTACTTACCTCGTCGAGTCCTGCGATGATTTGTTCCTGGTTAACATTGCCTTTCATGGACTCTGCGTCGACGGACCAGGGGAGCTCCACGTCTACAAGATGGACTTCTCGGAGCCGCCGGCTTGGCGCGAGACGCGCTGCATCGGGGATCAGGCTTTCCTCCTCGGCGGCTCCAATTTTGCGGCCTCCTGCTCCGCGAGCGGATGTGGACTCAAGGCCAACTGCGTCTACTGGGTGAATTGTTTCAGCGAAGACAACAGCGATCTGCATGTTCTTAGCCTAGAGGACGGCACATCGGGAGTTGTCAAGCAATTTGAGAACGTGGTGGGTGTCCAGAAGCCCTCGTGGATCCTTCCGGTTGTTGTGTAGTCATTGCAAGTGCCAATCTGCTCGTTTTCTTTTCTTTTTTCCTTTTTTAGTTCTCTCACTCTATTTCGTGTCTGTCATTTGGAGTTACTTTGTAAATCCCTGCGATGACAATCTATAGGCTAGTTTTTCTTCCACTTCTAGTTTTTTCTTTCTTTTTTCAGTTTGGCTTCTTCTTTTGTTTAACTGTAACTTCACCCTTCTAGGGTTTTTATAAAATGGTTCAGGCCGGCTTTTGCCCGCCGTAGATAGCTAAAAAAATGTTATTTTTATATGTTTTTATTTATATATATACTCTGCAGCTTATTTCGCTTAGGCTTCAAAACAACCTACCATTGGTTCCTGACCTTATTTTTCATTAACGTTAGTGACACATGCCTGGGCTGCGTCCTTCTAGTACATAAATAAGTGTCGGATGTGGATTTCCTCCGACACTTATACCGGATCGGAGAGAGCAAGGCAACCCACACTGTGACGCCAGTTCCATGGATTCTTTGAATCAACCAAAAATTTCTACACTGTGTGGGACCGGGTAGCGATTCCTATGCATTCGATGAAAACCTATTGCTTATTAGATATGAACCGAACCATGTTTGTGAATCGCTTTTGCTGTCAGAGCTACCAAGCGATGCTCTGCACCGTATGGAGAGCCGCGGTTCAAAGCCTTCTTTGAATCGCTTTTGGGTCACACTCTTTGGCTGGTCTAATTTAGCCCGCGCATACACGGTTTTAGCCGGTTTCCGGTGTAAACCAATCCAGCTTGTAATCAACTGTTTTTGGACAGTTTGAGACAGACGAGTTTCGCTGTTTCCACCGGTTGAAGTAGAGCCAGTGTCTCAACGGCAAGGGCGCCACGGTGCTGCTCAGCAAGCTCACCGAATCGCCACCGCTGCGACGGTCAGCGAGGGGGCCGGCGGAGTCGCCGAATCGCTTGACTCTAGCTGCCCCTTTTTCGGATTGGCCTGTACGATGATGTTCTTCCACGGGGAGGGAATATAGGATTGTTCTAATATCGATCGGCGACTCGGCCGGCCCAAGTGCCTGACTGTGCTGATGACTCCCTGACCAGCCAGCATGTGTCGCATAAAGACCGTACCACGTCTCACACGAAATTAATAGTCCAATACTCCAATGGCAAAAGAATAAAAATAAAAATAGAAAATTGCCAGACCAAATAATTAGGAACTGTGTTTTTGTGCGCATCCTTCTGCAGCTCCGATGTTACCAAGGCAATACGCCATCCATCACATTTGGCGCCACACGGACGCATTCAACTCCTCTTACCATTGCCGCCATTGGCCACATACTTAATTAGCTCATGTTGAAGTAGCTAATTAACGGTGACTCTCCCTATACATACGTGCCAGAGCTGAGAAGCACAACACAGAAGCTACCAGCAATCTGGCTAGAGATTTCAGTCACAGAGACCTTCTCTAGCAAGGCAGGTAAATAGAGCAAGCTAGCGAAATTTGGTGCTTACAGCTTACTTGGTGATGGCTTCCAAGCAGATGCTCGTCTTGGCCGCGGCCACCCTCGCCATCGTGGCCTTTCTCCCAGGCTTCGCCGCTGCTACCGAGCACATCGTGGGCGAAGACAGTGGCTGGGCCCTCAACTTCGACTACGCCAAGTGGGCAGAGACCAAGCAGTTCGTGGTCGGCGACACCATAGGTAATTGGTTAAGCATGCATTAATCAGGCCGCATGCATGATCGACTCCTTTATCTGCGACAAGAAACTAAATCGGTTGCCGGCATCGTGTTGTATGATGGCAGTGTTCAAGTACGGGAGCGCGAGCCACAATGTGTTGGAGGTGGGCGGGGCGGACTTCCTGGCGTGCACCAAGCCGGCGTCCGCCAACGTGATGAACTCCGGCGAGGACCGGATCACGCTCGACAAGGCCGGACGCAGGTGGTTCTTTTGCGGCGTCGGCGAGCACTGCAAGAAGGACATGAAGCTCAAGATCACCGTTCTCGAGACCACCGCGCCGGCTCCGTCGGCTCCCCCGCCCTCCAGCCCAGCCGGCAGGGTGCGGGCGAGCTTCACGGAGGCAGCGGCCGCGGTTACGGTGCTCGCCGCAGCCATGCTCGTGCTCTAGGCTCCCACAGTTCCATTCCGTCGAGCTTCTACATGTTACCCTGAGCATTTCTTTTTCCTGGTGACCGAGAGCGTTGCGTTGTGTATTGTTTGTGTGTGTGTGTGGTCGGCTGATATGCTTGATGTTGTGATTTGTGAATTTGTGCATTTGACAATTTTCTTCAATCAAAGATTAATTTCATCTGATAGATGTGTTGTTAAATGTTTTAAATAGCACGTTATAGCGTTTTGAGCAATACTTCGCTAAATAAAATTAATGTACAATTGTTTGCTATTGCGTGATATAGCTTCACTATAGCAGATTTTAAGGGCTGTGATGTTCTGTCATAGCACGCTATTTAAAACATTTCTTAGGATCTGTGCACTTGGCCCATGTGATCTCAGAAAATTCTAAATAAATCTAAAAATACCATATATGGCAAGAGATGTATTTAGGTGCAATATATTCAGTCATATATTGATATTTATAGCGGAAATAGAGTGAGACTAACTTATATAGTGGGGTCTCACCACCTCACTAAGTGATTGCGATGAGGAGGAAAAAGAACACCACATGCTCGTGCTCACTCACCTCACCTAGCCAGGCTCATGTGAGCGACATGAGTGTGAATGCTACACCGATACTCCGTCTAGAGTCATGGAGGAGGGCGGATTGTTTTTCTGTTTGATTTTCTGTTTCCTTGGTCATTAAGTTTACGAGTTGGAAATCTTGTTGGTTTAGATCCTGACCATGACATGATACTGTTCGGTTCTCCTATGTATATTACATATTAGCCACCGCAAAATATATACAAAATAGAGTTAGGGTTTTTCCTCCTCTCACTGTTTGCATCGCCATCATGATCTACTCCATCTTGAGCGCCCGCGAGCACCGATGAACAGGAGAGTGGATCTCCGGAATCACTCGCTCTTATGATCCTGCACTAGGAGAGGGTAATTTAGGCTTAGGGAAGTGCTTTGTGCGATTGCTCGTGTTATTAATTGTGGGTCGTGTGGTATCAAGTCAGGCAGTATCGCACATTACTATTTTGTCGGTGTCTTTTTCATCCAGTACTCACCCTTGATTAACAACGCCACTAGTGCACCAGTCATGGCAACTTCGTCTACAAACGGTCAATATGTGTGACGTGCCCTGACCTACTAATTTATCATGTTTTGGGAATATATGGTGTTGCTTGTCATGGTATTTAATCTATCTAGTATGTTAGCAACTTTTGTGCTAGTTTGTGCATACATCATGGTTTATACTATGGATTTAATCATGAAAATTTCTAAAATTCTAAACGCAACATGTTGTTCATTTCTATGCAGTTATTTTGACAGTGAAAAATTTAGTTTTTTGTCGACTCGATTTTACTTATGTGTAACTTAACGATTGTCAATCTTTTGTTTAGAAGGGGAAAAGCCTATGCATTGATTGATAGATATGATCATAATATTACATTCTTGAACTTTGTTCACACAAGAGTATAGCTCATGGATCACATACGGTTGAGACAAGATAGTCAATGATGTTGGTCCTCTCATCTTTCAAATTGTCACTGATCTAAGCATCTGATGTACTTTGATTAACCCCACACATGCATGAATCTTTACGCAGGGACATCAAATAGCTCATGGTGTGGACTTAGACATAAGAACATCACATGCCACTTAGATTTAGTGAACCTACGCAACATTTAAAATGAAAAACTCGTACTAAAAGTATGCTCGACTCTATTAGAGTTAATGTTGATTAGTTGTTTGATCTGATAGCTAAACTAGGTAAGTTTCATGCATGCATGTGTCGTGGTTGACTTAGATGCATGGTGGTAACCTAGTCCAAGTTAGATTAGTAAGTTTCCATGTTACTGCAAGGAGTCCTAGTACCTGTTGGACATGTACGTCAGTTCTAGTCATAGTAGGTTTAGGAGTTCAACATCGAGTCTGCTAGGAAGGTGTGGGCTCGGTATACATTGTAATTCTTGATATATTTAGAAATAAAGAATTAATAGAGGGCACGACAAGTGCCCTTGGACATAAGTTATTCATGTGCATGTGTTTGTATATTTTCTAATTAATGGTGGTAACTTAATTAGTCCAAATAAGATTGGTAAGTTTCTATGTTAGTGTCTAAGTAGTCCTAGTAGGAGTTGGACATGTATGTGGGTTCTACTCCAAGTAGGTTTAGGAGTTCAACCTCAAGTATGCTAGCTAGGTGTCGGCATGTCCAAGATATACATGTGTATATAATTTGTAAGAAGTAACAACATGAAATATTTAGAAATAAAGGAAAACAAAAGGCACGACAGGTGCCCTTGGGCCTTAGACATAAGTTTTTCGTGTGTGTCTGTTCATATATTTTCATGTGATCGATCATGGGGAAACCTAACTCACACAATGAGACAATGAGTAATCTGAACAAAAACATGATTCTCAAATATGATGATATTTCCTAGAAACATGAAAAGGGAAATGAGGACTTGTTTGGCTTAAGGAAATTTCTTAGGAAGGATTTGATTTTTTCGAAATTTTTCTTAAAGCTTGTTTGGTTTGTAGGATTTGAAATCATAGAAAAAATTCCTTATATCCAAGCTCATGGATATTTTCTTCATTTCTATGAAAACTATGGCAACACAACACTTTAGAAAAAAATAATAATTTGTTTGTACTCTAATGCAACCAAAAACATGTATACAAGTTCTTGTGTTTTGATTCAACATGGCATGGCAATCTATTCCTACATTTTTCGGATTCATACATTTTCAATGTCCTTTGAACCAAATAGGATAAAGTTAAAACTTATCCTTAAGACAAATTTGACCTGGTTCGGGGAACATAGGACATGTGAAGGCCATTCTTAGGTTCCCAGCTAAACGTTAACCTTTCCACCGACATTCCGTTATGGGAACCCCAACGAAACTAATTAATGTAGTGGTACTTTTTGAAATATGAAAATTGAGGATATTATCTATGATGAGTGGTGCATAGTTTGTAATGACTATGGAATTATGTTGTGTTCAATCGATAGTACTTTTAGATTATTTAACCAGAAAAGCATTAAAAAATGTAAATTTGAACATAATATAGTCTCAGATTACGATAAAACATGGTCCCAATGTATATATGAGTACAATAAAATTAATAGAATGATAATAATGTTTTCTTACCAACAAAAATAATTACAATAAAATGAGTAAAAAAATTAATAAAATATGATGAAATTAGGTATAAGTATTGTATCATAATTGCATACATGTTGTTTTGTGTTCATATATGTATAGGAATAATGTGGAGATTAATTAAGAAGATAATACATTTTCCCCTTGTGCCATAATGAAGATCCTTGATAATAAATTTAACACCAATATTGATCGGGACACTTTTAATTTTAGTTGATAATAGCCCTAACTCAAACTACCATTAGCAGTTCCACCTCATAACAAATCCCATTGTAGAAATACTCCAATTTTTCATTAACCTATCTATTTAATATTTATGAATATAATGCCATGATAACTCATTTATTTATCATCTTTTATACAATAATTTTGGGCAACTTGCTCATTTCCTAATAATAGTATTTTCCCGGTTCAAGATTTTGTTAATTATTCCACATGTGAAAGCAAAATAGTTCTTCTTTTCTAACAAAGTGGTGGATTTAATATTCCATGTCTTGACCTTCTAATATCTGAGTCAAGCCACAAATAGTCTAAATACAACCCAAGTAGTATTCACTCGGTATCAAAATATAAGATATTTTAGTGTTAAATCAACCAAAGGCTCTAGATAAGATGTATCTAGACGTTTTCTAGTGTATAGAATTTTGTGTATCTTAAACTAAAATACATCTAGGTACATGTAGTTTAGAAATCGTTAAAACATCTTACATTTCGATTCGGAGGAATCAGCAAATACTTTTGGAGAAAAAAGTAGTGCAGATATTTTAAGGATACGTCATGGAAAGACGCATCGGTTTCAAGGAAGGGGAACAGACGGCCACAAACAACGCGGTTGGCACAGACGCACAACACGCAACCCACACACACACACACCAACATAAGGGATCACTCGCGAAACCTCTACATGCCGACCTGCCGAAGACTACCCCTAAAGAGCCCTGCGACACACCACAAAGCTGCCTCTGCTTCTACCATCCTGAGCACCCTTTCTACGGATGGATGGTGCCCCTCAAACACCAATTTGGGTAATAGCCGTCCACGGATCTCTTTGGTTGACCCCCCTCCTGACCTGGCAGGGAGCCAATGCACAATGCTATCTTGTTGCCTTGGGATCCACTCTCCAAGGCCCCACCTGCTTAGCAACTCTGTCCAAACTTGTCTCGAGAGGACACAACCTAGCAGCAGATGGTCAATGTCTTCCCCGTGCTGATCGCAGAGGGGGCAGGTGGCAAGGTGTGGGAGTCCCCTACGACTTAGCTATCGGCCGTCCAGCATCTGTTCCTAAGGGCCAGCCACTTGAAGAACTTGCATTTGTTTTGCGCCCGGGAGCGCCAAATTTGCTGCACACCGGCGAGCCCTATGGAACCACCCAACAAGGCTCGGTAGGATGATCTGGCAGAGTACACGTTGTTTGGCTCCCACATCCAATGAAGTTCATCTTCCACGCCGTCAACCAGGGCAAAGCCTGGAAGGAGGTAACCCAGGGCGAGGAGGTCCCGCAACTCTGCTTCGCCCAGGTTAGGGGGAACATCCTCCAGCCATCCACCAGCTAAGCCTTCCATCACTTTGTGGGTCGCCCTCGCACGTTTGAGCACGGCCTTCGACAAATGCGGGGCCACATGCCTGATCCTCCCCTCTGGCAGCCATTTATCAGTCCAAAAGAAGGTGTTGGCGCCATTTCCAACCACAGAGATGGTCCCCGCCTCAAAAAGCTTCCACATCGCTCTCGGCACCTGTTTGTTGTATTCATTCCACGGCTTCGAGGCGTCCGTCCTAAGAAGCCAGAGCCATCTTGATCTCAATGCAAGGTTCATCAGCCTGAGGTTGGGGATCCCGAGGCCTCCAAGGAGCTCAAGAGACATCATGGAGAAGATCGAGACTGCCGCCAGAGTGGATTTAAACAACTCTAGCCTCCCACCTCTATTTAGCAGATTCTCCCTCCATCCAGGGAGGTGACTGGCCGTGCAATCAACAATGCATTGCAGCAGCGCTGCCGTGAGCTTCCTGAATGAGAGCCGCAAGCCAAGATACCGCATGGGGAAGGGAATAATGGGATACTGCAGCCCTTGAGTCACCATAGCTGACACTTCCTCTCCACAACTGATCAAGTGAGCCGAACATTTCTCCAGGTTAACACGAAGCCCTGATACCTCTCTAAAGATACCTAGGATCTCAGAGAACACTCTGAAATCCTGACCAGACGGCCTAAAAGTCACCATGTCATCAGCATAAATCAAGGTTCTGTGTCGTAAACCATTACGCGCGAACGGTGCAAGCAATCCACGGGCAGTAGCCCTCTCAACCAAGAGCTGCAACACTTCCATCACCAGAATAAATAATTGCGGAGAGAGGGGGTCTCCTTGCCTTAAGCCACGCCTATTAAAGATCTTAGACCCAGGACAACCGTTAAGCAACACTCTCGTGGGAGCCGTTGTGAGAAGGGTACATATAATGGATAACAGACGGTCCCCAAAACCTACTTTTCTCATAACCTCAAGAAGGAAGGCACAACTGGCAGTGTCGAAAGCTTTCGTAATGTCCAGCTTCAGGAGCACTTCCGGGGTGGCCGAACAGTGTAACTTTCGTGTCGTCTCCCTCACAGCCATGAAGTTGTCATGGATACAACGTCCACACACGAACGCACTCTGGTGAGAACCAACGAAGCGTGGTAGCACCGGTGCGATTCGTCCAGCAACGACTTTAGCCACCAACTTGGCGAAACCATGGATGAGACTATTGGTCCGGAAGTCCTTAGGTTCTTCTGCTCCATTTTTGGCAGCAGATTGATAAAGTCTCGGTTAACAGCGCGAAAGCCACGCGAGTCGCGGTGCTCTAGGAATCGGAATGCATTCATGACGTCTGTCTTAACAATACCCCAGCAGGCTATATGGAACCTATTCGTGAACCCATCTGGTCCTAGGCACTTGTCCAGAGGCATCCCCTTTATGGAATTCCACACTTTCTCCTCCGAGAAGCCCACGTCCAGGTGGCCCAGATCTAAGGAGGGGAGTTGCAGAAAGTCTAAGTCCACCAAAAACTCCCGATCCGAATCCACGCCGAGGATGCCATCAAAGAAATCATCTAGTGCTTCAGATTTATATTCATGACTTTAGAGTCTATTACCATCCACCGTAAGTTGCCCAATAAAGTTCTTCCTTCTTCGATGGCTTGCATGGTTATGAAAAACTTCGTGCATGCATCCCCCTCTCGTAGCCAGGCCACTCTTGCCCTCTTGAGAGCCAAAGATCTTTCCAGAGAGGCCAGCCCCAGCAGCTTCCCCCTTGGGCAGCCGCCGCAACGCCCGTTCTTCCTCGGAGAGAGCCCTAGACTCCATTGCCACATCCAGCCCTGAGGATCACCTCGTTGGCCAAAAGAATCTGGAGCTTTATACTTCCTATAAATTTAGAACTCCAAATGCTGAGTTTCTTGGCCGTCGCCCTGAGCTTATTATCTAGTAGCTTGAAAGGATTTGCCTCATATTCCACGGAGCTCCACGCCTCCTGAACAATAACTGCGAAGCCGTCCACTTTTATCCAAAAAGATTGGAAATGAAACCTACGCCCTGTCTGCAAATCAGGGCTAGGCTCAGGATCAATGGGCAGTGATCAGACGGGACCGAACGCCCCGCCGAGAGGAAAGAATCGGGGAAAAACTCATCCCACTCCACGGTCGAGAAGACCCTAGCAAGGCGCTCCATCGTCGGTTGTTGATGCTCGTTAGACCAGGCGTATCTTCTTCCATTCAGATAGATGTCTTTAAGCTCAAGGGTTGATAGAGCGCGACAACAACTGCCCATTAAAGACCGGTGCAAGTTGCCCTGGTTCTTGTCCTTCGGGTTGACTATAAGGTTGAAGTCACCGGCCATGATCCACGGACCTGTATCCCTAATGTCACTAAGCCCCCGAAGGAACTCTCTTTTCTCACCCACGCCTTGCGGCCCGTAAACACCCGTGAACCACCAATCCTGCTCCCCCATGATCGAGACGCATGCGGTCAGTGCTGAAATTTGGGATGGGCTTTTAGCCCATTAGGCAATTTCTATTTAATCCCTAAGGGCATCTCAAGCCGTGTCGCCCCCCTAGGGCCCAAAACGCCTTAGACACAAGTTTTTCGTGTGTGTTTGTTCGTATATTTTCATGTGATCAATCTTGGGGAAATCGAATTCACACAATGAGACAATGAGTAATCTGATTAAAAACAGGATTCTCAAACATGATGATATTTCCTAGAAACGTGAAAATGGAAAAGTGGACTTGTTTTTCTTAAGAAAACTTCTTAGGAAATTGTTAGATTTGATTTTTCAGAATTTTTTTCTTATCGATCTTGTTCGGTTTGTAGGATTTGAAATTATAGAAAAAATTCCTTAGATTCAACCTCATAGATATTTTCTTTTTTTCTATGAAAACTATGGCAACATAGTACTTTTAAAAAAATAAGTATTGTACTGCAATGCAACCAAAAAACATGTATACAAGTTCTTGTGTGTTTAATTCAACATGTCATGGCAATCTATTCCTACGTTTTTCGTATTCATATGTTTTGAATGTTCTTTGAACCAAACAGGCTAAAGTTGCAACTTATCCTCAAGACATACATGTCCCGGTTTGGGGAACATAGGACATGTGGAGGCCATTTTTAGGTTTCCAGCTAAACATTAACCTTTCCACGACATTCCGCTATGGGAATCCCAAACAAACTAATTAATGTAGTGGTGCTTTTTGAAATATGAAAATTTAGGATATTATATATTATGAGTGGTGCATAGTTTGTAATGACTATGGACTTATGTTGTGTTCAATTGATAGTACTTTTAGATTATTTAACCAGAAAAGCATTAGAAGGTAAATCTGAACTTAATACAGTCTGAGATTACGATAAAACATGGTCCCAATGTATATATGAGTACAATAAAATTAATAAAATTATAATAATGGTTTTTCTTACCAACAAAAATAATTATAATAAAATGAGTAAACAATTTTATAAAATATGATGAAATTAGGTTTAACTATTGTATCATAATTGCGTACATGCTATTTTGGTTTTCATATGTGTACATGAATAATGTATATATTAATTGTGAAGATAATACATTTTCTCTTGTGTGCTAAATGAAGATCCATGACAATAAATTTGACACCAATATTGATCGAGCTACTTTTAAAGATAGTTGATAATATCCCTAACTCGAACTGCCATTAGCAGTTCCACCTCATAACAAATCCCATTGTAGAAATACTACAAGTTTTCATTAACCTATATATTTAATATTTATGAATATAATGTCACCATAACTCATTTATTTCTTATCTTTTATACAATAATATTGGACAACTTGCTCATTTCATAATAATAGTATTTTCCCAGACCATGATTTTGTTAATTATTCGACATGTGAAAACAAAATAGTTCTTCTTTTCTAACAAAGTGGTGGATTTAATATTCGATAAAAAAGGCATTGATGATGCCTTTTTAATTTTAACTTAAGATGCGCTCTAAGGCATTGATTAATTTGTCTTGCCATTAACATGTAGTTATGCTAATTCTCATGTCTTGACCTTCTAATATCTGAGCCAAGCCACAAATAGTCTAAATCAACCAAATGCTCTAGATAAGATCACTGGTAGAAAATAGGCCTATAGTCCCGGTTCGCCAGGGCCAGTAGTCCCGGCTGCGCAACCGGGACTAGCTATGCGCGACTAAAGACCCCCCTATTGTCGCGCCGCTTACGGACCGGGACTAAAGGCCCGTCCACGTGGGCGCCAGGAGTCCGTCGGGGCGGAGGACCTTTAGTCCCGGTTCTTGTGTGTCGCACCCTGACTTCTAAGGGATACTCACCGCACGAACTGGATAGCAGATGCTTGGATTATGGGGCATAACTGCTCCCACGTCCCAGCTTCCTGGTAGGCATGCGCTTATGCGCGACAACACAAGCTCTGCTATTCCACCGTCGATGTAAACTATCCACTAGAAATCACAGGCACTACCATTGACGTACTTCATATCAAACACGCACTGTACGTCAACAGTTTTGAACGAATGATAATCACAACATATCTCTAAGACACAAAAGATTGAAATAAAGTTGCAAATAGCTCTCATTAGAGCAGAGATAGCAAATACAATCATCCAGAGGACACATGTCCCAACATGTCATTCATTACATCAGCGGAAGCAAACAAAGGTGTCTGAGTACAGACAAAACTGAAGGCTTAAGAAGCCGGAGGAAAATAAAGCAAACGAAGCCCATCCACGAAGGTTCTGGATCCTGCCCTGGTCCAGCTATCTACTCGTCTGCAGCGTCGTCAAACTCCACGAAGTAGCCGTCCTGAGAAGCATCGTAGCCGTAGTCGTACTCTGCGTAAACCACAGCCCCAACGGGGTCAGTACATCCAAGTACTGGCAAGCAAGACTCACAGTTCATCAAAGAGTTACCCGTCAACACAAGCATAGATGCTAGGGATCAACGGAAGGAAGGGGTGTTATAAAAGTTGCTGCTGGCTGCGCTAACCAACTACAGAAGATAACTACAAGTTCCGGCTAACAGAATAAGATGAGATCGAGGATTGTAACCAACTGAAAGATAACTTCAAACAAACCCATCCTGGATCCCGCCCCTTATCCAAAGAAGCAATCCGAGGATAACTCACACAGTTATGATAAGGTGAATCAAGTTATTGTGTGAATAACCTATTACTAGTCAAGTTATTAATCAGTGGGTGAATCATGATTGATCATTAAGTTGAAGTTGTCCTGAGTACTTGTTAGCCAGTACTTTCACCAAGTAATCCATAACCGCGGAAAACACGGCTTCTCGAGAAGATTATCCCTGCAGGGTTGCACCAATTTGGCCGTACACTCATGAATATCCCGCCAGATGGGATGCCTCCCACCAAGCGGGGCACTCAACACAACCAACCATTCCTCGCATCAAGCCCAAAGCACCTTGGGCGCACGGCTAATCGAGCCCAGAAGAAAATGGACCCTCATAGCACTCTAAGAACGTGCCCCCCTATATGCCGACTACAAAAGTTCCACCCTGCGCTGGGCTCGCAAAAACATGCATGCGGCAAATAGAAAGCACGAACTAAATGAGATGATTTGGACGAGATGCGAATCAGGTCAAGTTGAGGGGGGGCGCCCATACTCGCTTCCCAAGTGCGGGTAGTGCGCTCATCATGGATCAGTAGACAAGACCCTTTTCCTATTAGGGTCGACACTAGCAGGCTTCAAAACCTCTCATGGGCCTCCTGCCGGTGCCTTATCATCAAATTATTATTATTACCATTAGCAATTAACAGGATTGATTTATTAACATCGAGCCCCGGTACAAATATTAAGATAGAAAAAGTAATAACCGACAACAGACTCGAGTAAAAGCAACCCTAAGCATGCTAGGTAGAACAGGCACAAGCAAAGGCTGTAGGTATGGAGGTGAGGCAGTATCATTGGTTCAGGGTATCATGTGATAGGCTCGGAGAACAAGCAACGATACATATGGCTAGCAATAATAGACAAAAGGATAGTATCGACAACAAGTGTGGAAAGGAAACTCGATGATTCATGTGAGTGATAACTTGCCTGGCAGCTCAGTATCGTACTGGGCTAGGTCCTGAGAAGTGGTGTCGTAAGGATCGTCGGTCTCAACGTAGTCGTCGTCTAACCGAGAAGAAGCAAACAAACAAAACAGGTATGTAAACAAACACTGACATGGCATTATGCACAATCAAATATGATGCATGACAATTTAATAGATGCAACAAAATAAACTATTTGATATGATAACACAATTTAAATGGACTGATATGCAACTGTGAGTTGCATATGAAAAGCCCATGGAATTTGGTTAGATTATTTGTTTTCCAACTAAGCAACAGGTGATAATGGTTTAGTATGATGCATGCAAAAGGAAAACAGCAAAATAACAACATTAGAACCAAATTAGAATAGGTTGTAGCAATTTTAGAAGTTTGTTATTAATTTAGGAAAAATTTTAGGTGCATTAAAGGTATCACACAAGTAGTTGTGGTTTTCAACCATTTAAAATGTTCAAAACAAATAACAAGGTTGATATTTGAAAAGAACATCAAATTCTGGTTGGATTACATGTTTCACAATTTGAAATTGGACTTTGGATTATTTAGTTATGAATTAAACAAAATTAAACAATTTTTAATTGAATTAAACATGATTTAAATTGTTTAGGCAATTTAAATTATTCAAACCAGAAAACAAACTTTATATTTGAATAGAGCATTCAAAAAGGTGTGAAAAACATATTTTAGTTGAATTATTTGAAAACAGTATGAATTAGTTATGAATTATTTCAAATTGCATTTGAATTATTTGGATTTGAATTTAAATTGCATTTTGAAAATTCAAAACAGAAAACAAATTGCATATTTGGAAAGATTATAAAATTTGGATCAGAATAGATATCAAGTTTGTATTTGTTGGAATTGTAAAATGAAAGTTATTTAATTTTAAAGTTTGGCTTTATTTCTGCTATTTAAAAGAAATTGAAATAAAAAAAGATGCGAATTAAACTTTTGATACCGCACGGTGTTATACCCCTTAGCCTCTGCCCGTGGGCCAGGGGGACAGCGTGGCGCTGTGACGCGGCTAGGAGGTGACAAGGCACCACGGTCTATGACCAGTGGGCCCTACTGCGCGGAAGAAAAACCAAGCAAAAAGGTTGCGCCCGCGGGGATCGATCCCGGGTCGCTGCGCTGCTCTGCGCTGGATTGAACCACTAGGCTGCGATTCGCTTCGTTGACAGAAGAGCGACGCAGGGAGGTAATACTTCAGATCCGCGATAACTGAACTGAAACTGCGACGCGCCGGTTCTGAACCTTGACAGAACCGAGCTCGACGCCGGCGTTTGGCTGCTGCTCGCTGCGGCGGAGCGCTGCGGGGACGTGCGCATGTGTTTGCTCTACTGGGCAAAGCCTAGGCGCGCGCGGTGTGTGCACAGGGAGGAAGAAACAGGCGCGGTGATCGTCGGAGGGGTGCTCACCGAGAGCTGCTGGGCTCGCCGGAGAAGCGCGGATGGCGGCGACGATCTGGGGTGGCTACGGCTCGGTGGAGGTGTTGTAGACGTAGAGGGCACCGTGGGCTCACGGTTCCCGGGGCTAGCTAGCTCTGCTAGCCATCGGCGACGGCGAGCGGCGGAGAGGTTCAGAGGTGTGGCGCCGGTGTTCAGCACGGAGGAGGAGGAAGGTGAGGGCGATGGCGGCTGCGGCGGGGCTCGAGGGGAAGGTAGCTAGGGTTTGCGGCCGAGAGGGGACGCCGGGGTGTTTTAAGGGCTCCATGGGGGGCTGTACGGCGGCCATCGGAGGGGTCTGGGAGGAGATCAACGACGGGGCGGTGCTCGTACTGACGACGTCAGAAAAGGAGGAGGGTGACAGCGACGCTGAAGGGGGGTTATCGGGCCTCAAGGGGGTTCTGGGCTGGGCTGGACCAGCTGCTGCTGCTCTCCTCTCCCCCCCTATCTTTTATATTTTATTTTTTTTGCACTGATTTTTTTTTGTAGTTGAGCAAAAAGAAACAAATCCAAGATTTTTGTGTGATAGAAGATTTGGAATAAAATAGAGTAAATTTATTAGTGGAAAATGCAACCTTTTGGTAGTTGTTGTTTTCAAAAATTTATTTGTTTGTTTGTTGCTTTAAAAAAATTAAACCAATTTAAATGAAAATTGCAATATTATTTATTATTGGAAAAACAAGGCAAATCATTAGGGTTTCCCCTATAGTTTTAAGAATGATTCAAAGAATTCCAAATAGTGGTGAACTTTATGGATTTAAGAATGAGAAGGTTTGAGAAATGGTTTGAGTTTGGAAAATGATTTGGGAATAAGTGTTTAATTGAATAGTTGATTTAAGCAGCAATTTAATAGATGAATTATAAAGGAAATAGTTGGAAGCAATTTGATGTTTTGATTTGCAAATCTTTATTTGAAAGAAAGTAACAGACAAGTGTGAAAACAATGTTTGATTAAGTTTGAATTTTATTATGAAAACAATGCAAACATAAGTAAATATGAGAATGATGATATGATGCATTGCTTAAAATAAAACAAGGAATCAAACATTCTAAGGGTTGTTTTCATACTTGGATGTTACATTGTGGCTAACCGGGACTGAAGGCCTCCTCCGCAGGTTTAGGGTTTTAGGCCCCCTAAACCTGGTTTCTTTTTAATTTGTTTTGTTTTATTTCTTTTATATTTTATTTTGTGTTTTATTTTAATTTTGATGAAGTTTCAGTACACATATATATATATATATATTACGCTACTATATACATGCATATATGAAATTTCAAACAAGAAGAATTCAATAGGAATATATAATATATATTCAATATCGGGTGACCATATACAACTTCGAACAAGTTTCCATATACACAATTAAAATGGATGACCATACACAACTTCGAACAAGTTTCAATCTCGGAGATGCATATAATAGTCATCGTCGGTGGACGTATGGTGTTCTCATTTGGAATCGATGACATGCCTAAGGAAAAATCCTGCTATTTCCTCTTGAATTGGTCGGAAGCGAGCTTCTGGAGTAAGCGCCCTCCGCAAGTTATTGAGACTCCTCCGCGTGCTCTCGTCCTTCTTCCTCTCAGAGATTTTTTTTCCGTATGTTCTCACAAACATAGTATCCACATAGATTGGTCCCCGCTGGCTGCTTATCCACACCACGAACCACATTTTTAAATTCTAGCTGATGTTTGAATCCACCGACATTTTCATGTGAGAACCGTTTCCAAACCCTACATTGCAAATAAAATTAAATGAACAAGGGAGTTATTAGCTACTGCATATTAGGAAATGAACAAAAGAGACCGATCGATATAGACCGGAAATGATTGAAAATAATTACCTTTGCATCATTTTTCTCATGTCGATCCAAAGCTTTGGATCTGAATCCATAGAGTCCATGATAAAAACTGTGGAGCTGTGAAGTTCAATTTTTAGCAGCATCCAGTGAAACCTGCGGACACATTACATGCAAAGTCATGCATAACTTATCGATTAGACATACCATGCATGGAGTAAACAAAAGAGAATGGGAACATGAGAGAAACACTCACCCAAAATGTTAAGTAAATAGAATATGACTTTTGAGTTCATGCTTTTTAAGAAAATTGTACAAGTCTTTCTCCATATCTTTGGGGTGATTTTCTAACATAGTTCCATTAATGATTTGTGGGTCAATGAACCCAACATCATGGATGAGTCTTATTTTGCATTCCCAAATCTTCAATCTGCATAATAGCGTACGCAACAATATAGTTAGGACAATATATATATATATATATATATATATATATATATATATATATATATATATATAGTGTAGGCAATGAAGAACGAGATGAGGTAGAAATAAATCACTTACAGAACGTAGCAACTCAGGATAGATTTGTCGCGCTCGCGCAGATTGAACAGCTGGAACAATTCACTCAGCTCAACTGCTACAGAGTACCTTTTGGTGTGATGCTCCTCTGTAACATCCACATACACAAATTCTTTGTCGGACCATGATATGAATTGTTTGTACCAACGTAGCAGACTTTGCATTAGTGGTGGTACATTCTTTTCCCGCGTAGGCTCGACGAGAGGCCCTTTCTTCACATATTGTAATGCTACCTCACAAATTGGCGCTTCGTCCAGGCCTAACAAGGCACGAAGAGACATACCCATCTCGGACGCATTTTTCATGGCAGTAGCTACAGTCAATCCCATTGTTGCCGCAGCTGCTTTGACCTCGGGGTTCTGTTCCGGACCGGCTTTCACTATGAGCGGGGGGGTCGATTGTTTACTCTGCATCCCGAGCTGGCTAACTTGTTTCCCGCTTTTTTTTCATTTTTTCTTTCTCCTCCGTCAATGCTTGTGCTTGCCTACGAACTTCAGCATCACAGTCTTTAGGAAAATTCTTCTCGGCTTTGGACGGTGTCGACAAAAAACCCGTAGACCACTTGTCTACCTTCGGAGGGTATACTTCCTTGGGCTTAGGCTCCTTTAGCGCCTTCTTATGGGCCCTCCATTTCTCAAGGTCAGCCTTCGCGGCCAATTTGGTTTCAGCATCACTAAGTTCCCAAGGCCTTGGGGGGATAGGCTTCAGTGATGGCTCCGGTACCCGTGTGGTCTTAGGTACATAAGGCTCCGGGTTAATAGTCCAAGAGCAGATTTCCTTGCTGTCCGCCTGCTTCTGTTTCTTCGCCGGAGGAGGAATGGGGGGCGACGGCTGCTTATCCTCCGGAGGAGGAATGGGGGGCGACGGCTGCTTAACAGCCGGAGGAGGAATGGGGGGCGACGGCTGCTTACCCGTCGGAGATTGTGGATCGGGGGACGGCGTCGAATGGCGTGAAGGAGGCGTAGGTGAACCAGCACCAGCACCACCACTACCACCACCACCTGCACCATCGGAGGGGGTGTACTTGTTAGCCTTGGCGTCTCGCCTGGAAACAGTATGTACTTCTTTTTCCATAGAATGAACTGGCGCTTGACATCTCCAAGTCTTGTCTCCCCTTCGGGTGTAGCTATGTCAATCTCTAGGTCCTCAAACGCTTGGACTATGTCTTCCACCGTGACACGAGCATAGCCATATGGAATGGGGTTGTTGTGGTGGAGTGCTCCAGGTGTACAGGGTAAAGCACTGCCGGTAGCTACCTTCGTGGAAATGTTCCCCACGTGATAATGCAGATCACATTCTTTCATCTCCTTTACATCATCCACGGGGTAGTGAGGCTCCGGTGCACGACTCTCGATCATCGGTGCATTAGCACCTGCAGGCGGGGCCTCCGTGGAAGCCACGCTGCTTCTCCGCTGATGCTGGCTTCCGAGATCCGCCGCATGATCTTCATGCGGCCCTGCAGCTGCCGGTGTTTCTTTCTCAAGTATTCCCGCCATGGTCTGCTTCAACTCACTAACTTCCGTTGCAAGCTTCGAAAGCATTTCTGCAGCCCGGTCCGTATTTCTCTTACGGCTTCTCTAAACGTACGGGTCATTCTCCTGGGAAAACCCTACTTTCCACGGCAATCTGCCTTTGCCTCGTATATGTCCTCCGTGTTCAGGATTCCCGAGGGCATGGGTCAGTGCATCTTTCTCTCTGTTGAACGTGATCAAGCCCTGTTGAGCTCTGGTCATTGCGTCAACAAGGTCTTTTGTGGGAGCAAACGTTTTCTGCCGATGAACACACGCCCCTGTCTCCGGGTCTAGCGATCCCCCATGCCCGTACCACCACATTTTGGCTCTTTCGTCCCATCCCTCTGTACCTAGATGGATTCCTCGCGCCGTCAGGCCGTCCTTCATCGCCTGCCACTTAGGCGCCGAAACGCGGTATCCTCCTGGCCCCATAATATGATGGTACTGTTTCTTATCCGCATTAGCATTATTATTTTTCGACATTTCCTTGAAATGCTCCGATTTCTTCTGCGTCACAAATTCTGGCCAATCAGCTCTCAGTTTCTCATATTGTCCAGTGAAAATCGGAGTCTTGCCCTTGTTGACATATTCACGGTACAATTTTTTCTTGAAGTTCCGGAATGCTTTGGCCATCTTCTGAAGAGCGAACTCTTTGACTAGCCTCCTCCTCTGAAGTCCACCCGGAACGTCGTTACCGAATTCATCTTTTTTGTTGTATTCCGGAGGTAGAATGAAATGTACCATAAGATTTCTCCACAGATCCCTTTTCGTTCTCTTGTCGACATAACTGAAACCAAGACGTGCTTTCTTTGGCTCCTTCCATTCCTGAACCGTGATCGGGACGTTGTCTCTAACAATGACTCCGCATTGGTTGATAAACTTTGTGGTGTGTTGTAGGGGCTTGCCGGTTTCACCGACTAATTCGATGGTATATGTTTCTCCTTCTTTCATCGCCCTGGATTTGCCACGCTTTGTCGTACTAGATCCGGCCGAGGGCTAAAATAAGAAAGAGAGTCGCGCGCGTTAGTGCATATGTATTCACATTTCAGTAAGTTTGTATCACGAGAGGCTCAATGTATATATATATATATACCTCGCCGGAGGTGGTTGTTCTTTGCAATTGGAGATCGTCGTTTGTCGACGGTTGACCTCCGTCATCAATGTCCATTCCTTCACCTCCTTGATCATCGACAATGTCCGTTCCTTCACTTGTTTGATCATCGACAATGTCCGTTCCTTCACGTTCTTGATCATCAAGGTTCAGATAAGAAGAGACTACATCATGTTCTTCGGCTATCATTTCGTATATAAAACCTTCAGCCTCCTGTTCCGTAAGCGGCAAGTCTCTATTGACCGCCATATGTCACTCCTACAGACATGCATGTAGTAAAAATTAATTAAGTATATAGGAGACTTAGCAAATATCGTCGTAGAAGGTGGGAAAACAGATTGCTAGGGTTTTGGGTGGAAGAACGATGACCACCGGAGGGGGAAAACCATACTTTAGAGGTGTGTCCAAGATTAGTTTCTCAAATGACTTGGAGAACCCCATAGCTAGGTTGCATTTGCTTTCCTGGTCATTTTGGTATATTACACTTAATATTCTGAATTTATTGAATTAAAACTTATTTTCATTATTTTAATGAATTTAATACAAATTCAAATATGGTCTCATTTTGAACTTTGTCAAACATGATTGAAAATGATATAAACAGATAGCTTACATTTTTCTGAATATTTTGCATATTTTTCCATAATTTTTGGAATTGTAAATTAAAAGTTATTTAATTTAGAAGATTAATTATGTTCTGTAATTCAATATAAAGTGGGCCCCACGTGTCACGATGACGTCATCAAAAAAAATCTCGCCAACAGTGGCCAGGTGACGTCATCATGACGTCACTCCTGGCGTCACACGGTGGCCGGCGTTTGTAGTTTAGACTCTCGGGTCTCCGGCGATTCCGGCCACGGGGGAGGGAACGGAGATGGGGAGGAGGCCACGACCATTGTGGTGCTCGCCACGGGGGAGGGGACGGAGATGGGGACGAGGCCACGGCCACTGTGGTCTCGCCGGCGGCGAATCTGGCCGCGGGAGCGAGCGCGAGGGCGGCGCGTTCCGTTCGAGGGCGGCGCGTTCGCGCGCGGTTCGTGGTCGCCGTTCGATGGCATTCGTTCGAGGGCGGCGCGAGGCCCGCGGGGAACCTACCAGAGAGACGCCGACGGGGTGGGGGCGGAGCAGGGTGGAGTCGGTGGAGAGAAGGGCGCGGCGACGGCGACGACGACGGTGACGGCGCGGTCCTCTCGCAGAGTCTCTGCGTGGGCGACGGCGACGGCGACGGAACCGGCGCGAGGAAGACGAGGGTTTGGGACTTAGACAATTTTGGGGCAGGAAGACATCGCGCATATATAGGTCCAGCCTTTAGTCCCGGTTGGTGACACCAACCGGGACTAAAAGTCCCCCGGGGTACCCTCCGCGGGCCTTTAGTCCCGGTTGGTGTCACGAACCGGGACTAAAGGTGCAATTTTTCGCGGCGTTTTCGTTCCCGCGCAGAACGAGCCTTTAGTCCCGGTTCGTGACACGAACCGCGACTAAATGTGGTTATTCAAATACTTTTCCTTTTCCCAAACTTAAAAGTACGAATAATATATCAGAAAATTCAGAAAAATAAAACTAATTCTTTTTAAAATCTTGAAAATACAAATAATATATCAGAAAATTCAGAAAAATAAAACTAATTATTTTTAAAATCTTAAAAATACAAATAATATATCAGAAAATTCAGAAAAATAAAACCTCTTTAGTCCCGACATGTTTTACCAACCGAGACGAAATGGTTATGGTTTTGTTCCATCCAATCATAAAGATTCACACACATCTTGAATATATATATAGATAAAAAAGTCAGTACATAATGGCTAGAGTGGATCTAAACCTAAACGGAGAGCATAGATGCATGATCTGATATCTGCTAGTCATACTCCTGCCTAGGCCTATAGTACATGTACTAGTAGTCGTCGTAGTCGCCGCCGCCGTCGTCGTCACTATCGTCTGACGGTGCTCTGCACTCCCTCGGAGGATCACGACTCCAGGACTGGGCCTTAGGGTACCACAGGCGGGGGATATCGCCGGCCCTGATGTAGTCCATGACGCTCTGTAGAGTCCGGCCGGACCACCATAGCCGACGACCGGCCTCGTGAAAGTCCCCAGGAGGCAGGCTGTCCTCCTCATACCTGGCGAGCGCCCTCTCACGCCGATTGATGAAGAAGGCATCCCAAGTATGCTGGTTATCGGGATGCCAACTGGGATTCCTCCGCTGCTCCAGCGTGAGCTCGTGATAGTAGTGGTTCGTGATGGCCTCCCGACGTGCCACACCTTGAGGAAGAGGAGGGATCGGCACTCCTCCGGCGCTCAGCATCCAACCGGCGGGAACGTTCTAGCCGCACGAGCAGGGGTAGTTCGAGGCGGAAAGTGCCTCCGCCTGGATGAATGTTAGAGTGGGTACGGTAGAAGCCATGAGAGAGTGGTGAGTTTGTATGTGTTTATGCCAATGGTGTGGCAATGCATACATATATATAGCGAGAAGAAAACATCCCTTTAGTCCCGGTTGGGGACACCAACCGGGACTAAATGGGTTAGGGTTTCATTGGGAAACGGATCATCCCTTTAGTCCCGGTTGGGGACACCAACCGGGACTAAATGGGTTAGGGTTTCGTTTGGACCAATCAGATAGAATCACACGGATCGTGTATTTCTTTAAAGCGCTTGTGAGTCGTTGGATCCGGGGTGTGTTTCTTTCGAGCTGTTATGAGCCGTTCGATCAGGGCTACGGTGTGTTTCTTTCGAGCTGTTGTGAGCCGTTGGATGAGGTGGTTTCTTAACCGTTGGATCAAAACCCTAGAACAACACTTTGTGAGCCAGAGGACCCTATATATAGCCCACCTTCATACACCGGTCAGTTCATCAAGCAAATACAAAACATCCGGATTCGCCATCATACGTCCTGCCGTGCATTTGGTATGCATATTGCACCCAGTAGCCACGGTGGGGCTGTATGATGGCGATACCGATTGTTTTGTTCTACACCCCCCATTAACACATCCATCCATGCTTGGGTTGTGTTATGGTGGCGCGTGGCACGGGAGTTGTGACGTGTGGCCTGGAGGGCGCGGTATAAACTGTCGCGCCTCGAGCGCGTCTTCTCCATCCCTCTGCACCGTCGCGCTTCCACCATGCCTCCGAGGAGGAACAGCACCACCGGATTCCGCGGCGTCCGAGCACGGCAGAACGGAATGTTCAACGCAGATATCCGCTAGGGGGACGACCGCATCCCCCTCGGCTCCTTTGCGACGGCGGCGGAGGCCGCCCGCGCCTGGGACGCGGAGGCCTGGCGCCTCAACCGCCCGCGGTCGCTGAGGAACTTCAACGACTGCCACACCGTCTGGGAAGCGGAGGCCAGGGCGCCGAAGCCGCAGATCATCACTGCCGCCGACCACCTCCACCTCCGCCACCGCGCGTTTCAGGGCCTAGTTGACGCCAGGGAAGACCGCGTCGTCCGCGAGTATTACCGGAACAACCCGGGGGAGGAGAGCGCCGACGAGGAGCTCTGGCAGACCCGCGCGGCTCAGCGGGCGGAGCGCCGCCTCGAACGCCACCTCGGGTTAGATGTCACTCGGGAGGCGAGGACGAAGGCGCTGCAAGAGCTTCGTCGGGCCGACCACGCCGGCGAAGTCTGGGCCTCCGACGATCCAAGGTGGGGGCCTATCTCGGACATACCATCATGCACCTCCGACGACGACGAGGAGGTCACCGACGAGTTCGACAACTATGATGACCCGGAGGAGGTCACCGACGAGTTCCCCGACGACGACGAGGAGTAGTAGTGTTCGTCTGTTTTCTCTTTTTAATAAAAGAATTTGTATTCCAGCGACATTGCGGCGCGCTAGCGCGTCTGTTTTCTGTTTTTAGTAAAAGTTATGAAATTAGATATTTTATCTCACAATGTTTTGAGATATTTTTTTCCACTCGTTTTCTCAAATATTTTGCAAAGGAGTTAGTTTTAAACACATCAGAGATAATATAATTCACATGATCCGTTCAACAAAGTTTGGTACAATAAATTATTACACATCAATTCTTCCCTTGTGTCCCCGCTTTCTTACGATTTGGCCGTATCCATGGAGCATCCTCATCATTTAACTTAATGCTTGGGTCAGTGTTCACTTTGAAGGGCGGAATTTCACCAAACATATTATAATCTTCTGACATGTCTGTCTTGTCCTCCACTCCCACGATGTTTCTTTTCCCTGAAAGAACAATGTGGCGCTTTGGATCATCGTATGATGTACTGATCGTTTTCTTATCTTTCCGTTTCCTCGGTTTGCTACTCATGTCCTTCAAATAGAAAACCTGAGCGACATCTTTGGCTAGGACGAATGGTTCGTCAAGGTAACCAAGATAGTTGAAATCCACCATTGTCATTCCGTATTGCTCGTCCACCTTTACCCCACCTCCTGTTAGCTTGAACCATTCGCACCGGAACAAAGGGACCTTAAAAGAGGGTCCATAGTCAAGTTCCCATATCTCCTCTATGTAACCATAATATGTGACCTTTTGCCCAATATCGGTTGCTGCATCAAAGCGGACACCACTGTTTTGGTTGGTGCTCTTTTTATCTTGGGAGATCGTGTAAAATGTATTCCCATTAATCTCGTACCCTTGGAAATTCGTTATAGTCGAAGATGGTGTCTTGGCCAACATGTACAGCTGATCTCCAACATCATTGTCATTCATTAAATGTTTTCGCAACCAACTGCCGAAAGTATCCATGTGGGACTTTCTAATCCATGATTCAGGCTTCCCCGGGTTGTCCGAGCGTAAAATATTCTTGTGTTGCTCGAAGTACGGAGCCACCAAGCTCGAATTTTGCAGAACTGTGTGGTGTGCTTCAGTCATAGAATGACCGTCCATACATATCGTTGATTTCCTTCCGATCGTGCCTTTTCCACTTAGTCTCCCCTCGTGCCGCGATTGAGGAATACCAATCGGCTTAAGGTCAGGAACATAGTCAATACAGAACTCAATTACCTCCTCATTTCCATAGCCCTTTACGATGCTTCCTTCTGGCCTAGCACGGTTACAAACATATTTCTTTAATACTCCCATAAACCTCTCAAAGCGGAACATATTGTGTAGAAAGACAGGACCGAGAATGGAAATATCTTCGACTAGGTGGACCAGGAGGTGCGTCATAATATTGAAGAAGGATGGTGGAAACACCAACTCGAACTTGACAAGACATTGGACCACATCGTTCTGTAACCGTGGTAGATCTTCTGGACTGATTACCTTCTGAGAGATTGCATTGAGGTATGCACACAACTTCACAATGGCTACTCGAACATTTTCCGGTAGGAGGCCCCTCAAAGCAATCGGAAGCAATTGCGTCATAATCACGTGGCAGTCGTGAGACTTCAGGTTTTGGAACTTTTTGTCCGCCATGTTTATTATTCCCTTTATATTCGACGAGAAGCCAGACGGGACCTTCATACTGCTCAGGCATTCAAAAAAAATGACCTTCTCTTCTTTGGTAAGAGCATAGCTGGCACGACCTTGAAACCATTCTGGATGCCGGTCATCTGGGTCTTTCAAAAGTTGTTGGTCCTGCCGTGCTTCCTTTCTATCATTTGTCTTCCCATACACGCCCAAGAAGCTTAGCAGGTTCACGCAAACATTCTTCGTAACATGCATCACGTCGATTGCAGAGCGGACATCTAGGACTTTCCAATACTGTAGCTCCCAAAATATCGATTTCTTTTTCCACATGGGTACGTGCCCATCAACTCCCAGCGGTACTGATTGTCCGCCAGGACCCTTTCTAAAGATGACTTTCAAATCCTTGACTATATCAAATATCTCATCTCCAGTACGTTCCGCAGGCTTCGGCCGGTGATCTGCCTTGCCGTTGAAATGCTTGCCTTTCTTTCTTATGTTATGATTTTGGGGAAGAAATCGACGATGACCCAGGTACACGTTCTTCCTACAATTATCCAAAAATACACTTTCAGTCTCATGCAAGCAGTGCGTGCATGCTTTGTATCCCTTATTTGACTGTCCCGAAAGGTTACTGAGAGCAGGCCAATCGTTGATGGTTATAAAAAGCAACGCTCGTAGGTCAAATTCCTCTTCTTTGTGCTCATCCCACACAGGTACACCAGGTCTGCCCCACAACTGTAAAAGTTCATCAACTAATGTCCTTAGGTACACATCGATGTCGTTGCGGGGTTGCTTCGGACCTTGGATAAGCACTGGCATCATAATGAACTTCCGCTTCATGCACAACCAAGGAGGAAGGTTGTAGATGCATAGAGTCACGGGCCAGGTGCTATGGTTGGAGCTTTGCTCGCCAAAAGGATTCATGCCATCAGTAGTTAGACCAAATCTTATGTTCCTTGCGTTAGCTGCAAAATTTTTGAACTCTCTGTCGATCTTTCTCCATTGCGTTCCATCAGCGGGGTGTCTCAACTCCCCGTCGGACTTACGGTCCTCTTTGTGCCATCGCAACAACTTGGCATGCTCTTTGTTCCTGAACAGGCGTTTCAACCGAGGTATTATAGGAGCATACCACATCACCTTGGCGGGAACCCTCTTCCTGGGTTTCTCGCCCTCAACATTGTCACCAGGGTCATCGCCTCTGACCTATAACGCAATGCAGTGCATACAGGGCATTCATTCAAATTCTCGTATGCACCGCGGTAGAGGATGCAGTCGTTAATGCATGCATGTATCTTCAGAACCTCTAAACCTAGAGGGAAGACAACCTTCTTTGCTTTGTACGTACTGGCGGGCAACTCGTTATTCTTCGGAAACATATTCTTCAACATTTTCAGCAAATTTTCAAATGATGAGTCAGCTACACCTTCCCGTGCCTTAGATTTTAGCAAATCCAGTGTGCAGCCCAGATTTTTCAGACTATTGTCGCATCCTGGGTACAGCGACTTCGTGTGATCCTCTAACATGCGGTCCAAATTCTTCCTCTCCTTGTCAGTTTCGCAGCGTCTCCGTGCATCAGCAATGGTCCGACCAAGATCATCAGCGGGCTCATCATGTGCCTCTTCTTCACCTTCACCAAACCCTTCCTCACCTTCAGCATCATCCTCCATGAAAGTATCACCGAAAGCGTCATGATAGTTGAAATCGATATCATCCTCTTGTTCATCTTCTTCCATTCTAACCCCTTTTTCTCCATGCTTGGTCCAACAATTATAGCTTGGCATGAAACCGTGCCGAAGCAGGTGCATGTGAATGACTTTTGAGGAGGAGTGACCCTTCTCATTCTTACATTCAGCACATGGACAGATAATAAAACCTCGCTGCTTGTTCACATTTGCCACTACGAGGAAATCTTTCAAACCCGTAGTGAAGTCGCCGGAGAGTCGGTTACCGTACATCAATTGCCGATTCATCTGCATTATTATTATATAAAGTATATAATTAACCATCATGCATTTGTTAAACTAACTAGCTGGAAATAATACAAATCATGAAAGGTTCAAGTTGCTAACCGCGATCGCGGAGGTAAAATAAATGAAAACGCTCAAGTGCGGCTCGGACACTTCATATCATGTGTGTTTCATGCTATCGGGCATTTCATCGAACACCTTGTGTGCATAGTAGGAACCAAAAACAAACCCACCACCCCTTGTGAATATTGTGAGTAGAAGTGACACCAAATGTGGCAAAGTGCAGCGAGCTGAGTCCTATATAGGGATGGGTCTTTAGTCCCGGTTCACCTGGACAACCGCGACTAAAGTCTTTGGGGCGAGCCTGAGGACCTATTAGTCCCGGTTGGTCTGGCCAACCGGGACTAAAGCCCCTCCCGTCCGCCAGCTGTGGACCGAGCGCGCTGGGCCCAGACTATTGGTCGCGGGTCTCGTCCCGAACCGCGACTAAAGACCCCTATGGTCGCGGGTCGATTATTTTGGAGACTAATGGGGGCGTATGGAAGGTCTATTTTCTACCAGTGGATGTATCTAGACGTGTTCTAGTGTATAGAATTTTGTGTATCTTACACTAAAATACATCTAGGTACATGTAGTTTAGAAAACGTTACTTACGATTCAATTCGGAGGAATTAGCAAATACTTTTGGAGAAAAAAGTAGTGCAGATATTAAGTTTGTCGTTTTGTGTTTGTTAAATTATTTATTTTGCAACTATTAAAAAATGTACATTTTTTGGTGCAAAAAATGTGAATTTAGTTTTCCATATCTCAAAGTACATTTATGTTTATTTTTGTCTTACGGACTTAAAGTGAGTTTATATAAGAAAGATGAGTGGTGAGCGGTCAGACATCAATCGAACATATATACAACAAGGTGGGATTTTCCTCGAGAAACATCATGAACAACAAGTAGGTGCGCGGCACACATGAGCTAAATCAACCAAAGGCATAGTAGGACGATCCGGATCTTGTTTTCTTCTAACCAAAGTTTTATATATATCCCTGTCGTCACGTGAGTAGCGAAAGTGTCAAACCTGCTCCCAAATGTCACTTTATATAGCCATGTACGCGTACCTGGTCTCGTCACACCATAGCACGGACTGAAGACTGAATAGACAAGTGTCAGCTCTCGACGATCTCCATGGCTTCCAAGATGATGCTCGCCGTCGCTGCAGTGATCGTGGTCGCTTTACTTCCCATGATCGCTTCAGACTCGAGCTAATTCGTCGACACTCGTGCATGTCTTACTGATCTTACAGTGTTCAACTACAACAAGAGGCACTCCATAACGTGGTGGAGGTGAGCGGGCCGGACTTCAAGGCGTGCAACAGCGTCAACCCCATCGGTGCTGGGAACTCCGGCAGCGATGAGGTCGAGCTGGAGAAGCCGGGGCGGAGGTGGTTCATCTGCGCGGTGGGCAAGCACTGCGAGATGGGCATGAAGCTCAACGTCACCATCCACGCGCCGGACGCGCTTACGCCTGCACCGGCACCAGCTCCGTGGTCTCGCCATCACAAGTCCAGGCGCGCGGCTCTTCGTTTCAAAGTGGTGATCACCTGCGTGGGCTGCCAGTTGTACCTGTACCAACTATGAGATGCAAAATCGTAGTCTTGGCAGCCACGTACATTGTCCGTACTTTTGCTAGTCAAGTCGTACGTGCAGAGTGATGTGATTGTGATTGGACGCGGTGTTGCTTCGTCGTGCAATCTTGTATCCATATATTGATGTAATATTTGTTGTAGTGATAACGCAATGGATTGTCCATTTTGTTTGTTCACAGAAATACAGCTTTTTAGTGTGAAAAAAAGCTTGGTCTTGTATATACGACTGGGCTCTTTATGGGCTTGCGGTCCTATTCGGTATAACTCACGTAGAGGAAACTAACTTGTCCGTGTTGCAGCCCATTGCTTAGGCGTTTTTTTTTTGATAATGGGTTTTATTACTTAAAAGATTTAAGCATTACACCCGGCTTCTGCATAACAAGATGCACACAGCCGACAAACAAAAACAAAGGTAGTAAAAAAGCAGCAACATATCGATTACAATCAAAAGATGAATCAAAGTGTCGCCTATGGAGCAGCAGTCCGTAGATCAAACGGCAACCCATGTGGGATAAAAATATCTCTCGCCACCTTTTCGAGCCGTGCACACGTCTCCGTGAAAAGGTCTCGATACTCCGCCCGCTATAATCTGCACCACGAACGGAGTGCAACGGAATAGAACCTGCAAACGAGAGAAATTTTTATCATCAAAAATCTTATCATTCCTACACAGCCAGAGCGACCATATAACGGCTAGCGCTGCTACCCAAAAAATAGTTTTAAACATTTTATCAATTCAATTCAGCCAGTTGCCAAAAATATTTGCAACAGTTATTGGAGGATATAGGTTCGAAGCCATTTGGGTAGCTGGCCATATAGAACGCGCAAATACGCACTCAAAGAATAAGTGTCGTATAGTCTCGTCCTTAGAACAAGAAACACACTTCGTACTCCCATGCCAATTACGCTTGACAAGATTATCTTTAGTTAAAATGACACCCTTACGAAGATACCATGCAAAGTTTTTCATCTTCAAATGTATCTTCATGTGCCATATTTTCTTATTATTATCAACCGGCACACTTGAGTGAACCAATGCCTTATACAAGGAATCCACTGAGAACTTTCTATTCTTAGTTAAACTCCATCGAAACTCATCGGTGCCTTGTGATAATTGGATCAAAGTCAATCTATCTAACAGAGCATTCCAAGATTGAAGTCTTGGTCCAATAACATCTCTCCTGAACATCACATTTGGTGGATATGTTTGCACAACCGTGGCTAACGTATCCCCTTTATAACGGACAATATTGTATAAGACCGGATACTGTTCTCGGAGGGTGGTATTTCCTAACATTTATCCTCCCAAAACCGTATCTGAGATCCATCCTTAATGCTAAATACCCCATAGAGAAAGAAATGGTTCTTAGTCCCCATTAGGCCAGCCCAAAAATGAGAATCACCTCGTTTCCAAATAACCTGTAATAGTGCTTTTGTGCCGATGTATTTTCTCTTAAGAAGTGTCTGCCAAACACCATTATCTGTAAGCAACCTGAAAAACCATTTACCTAGGAGAGCTGAGTTTTTAACCTTAAGGTCATGAATCCCTAGCCCTCCCTGATCTTTGGGTCGGCACACCACATCTCATCTTGCAAGTCGATATTTTTTGTTTTTATTGTCCCCTTGCCAAAAGAATCTCGATCTGAAGTAATCTAACTTCTTCAAGACTCCTTTGGGTAACTGAAAAAAGGATATCATATACAGTACCATGTTTGACAGGACTGGATTAATGAGTACCACTCTTCCACCTAGGGATAATAGTTTGCCTTTCCAACTCGCGAGCCTTTGCTGCAGACGATCTTCAACATATTTCCATTCAGCATTGGTCAATCTCCTATAGTGTATTGTAATACCCAAATATTGTATAGGAAATTGACCTTGCTCACATCCAAAAAGTTCGTAATATTGAGCAATTGCTTCTTGTGCTTCGCCAAAGCAAAACAATTCACTTTTATGAAAATTAATTTTTAATCCAGATAGTTGCTCAAATGCTGATAGAAATAACTTAAGATTTGTCGCTTTCTCTAGATCATGTTCCATAAAAATAATTGTGTCGTCTGCATACTGAAGTATAGATAGTCCCCCATCGATAAGGTGAGGTACCAATCCTTCAATAAGGACGTTCTCTTGAGCTCGTTCAATCATGATCACTAACATATCTGGCACAATATTAAAAAGTATGGGCAATAATGGATCACCTTGCCTCAATCCCTTTTTAGTCTGGAAGTATTTGCCGACGTCATCGTTGACCTTTACAGCAACACTACCACCACATACAAAGTTATGGATCAAGGCACACCACTTCTCCGAGAAACCTTTCATTCTGACAGTTTGTTGGAGGAACGACCAATTAACTTTATCATAGGCCTTTCCAAAGTCAATTTTAGAAACTACACCATTTAGCTTCTTGGTATGCATCTCATGAACAGTCTCGTGTAAAGCCACGACCCCGTCTAGGATATTTCTACCTTGCATAAAATCAGTTTGGGTAGGTTTCACCACATGATCTGCTACCGCATTGAGCCGAATGCTAGCCACTTTCGTAAAGATTTTGAAGCTAACATTTAGAAGGAAGATATGTATGTATTGTTGTATCTTTTATGCCTCCAAAATTTTAGGCAACAGAACGATTTCCCCAAAGTTTAGGCAGAACATATCTAGTTGACCCGCATGCAAGCAACCAAACAATTCCAGTAGGTCATCCTTGATGACATCCCGGAAATGTTGGTAAAACTCTGCCGGAAAACCATTCGGATATGGCGCCTTATTGTGTTCCATCAAAAAGACTTCCTTCCTAATTTCCTCTTCAGTGAATGGAGCATGAAGGAAGGTATTCTCTTCGGCGGATACTTGTGGGATATCCTCTGTCCGCGACTCATCCATGGACACATAAGTAGCTATCGGAGTCCCAAACAGACCTTTATAAAACTTTGTTATATAGGCCTTAAGATGATCATGTCCTTCGATCAGGCCTTCATCCTGAAAAAGCGAATGAATCCGTTTTTTTCTATGACGCCCATTGGAAACATTACGAAAATATCGCGTATTCGAAACTCCTTCCAAAATAAATTTAGCCTTTAATCTCTGGCACCATTTGATCTCTTCCTCACGCAGCAAAGAGGCTACTTTTGCATTAGATTGGCTTTTTAGCTCAATTTCCTGCGGATTCAGTAGCCTTATTTCTGCAATGATGTCGAGTTCATCAATAATGGAACACATGCGCTCTTTCTCTTTTTTTAGAATACCAGCAGTGTGTCTAGCCCAACCTCAAATATGTTTGCGCACATTGTGCATCTTAATGTTCCATCTTCCGATTGGGTTGTTCCCAGCCACTGGTTTAGCCCATACATTTTTAACCAGTTCATCAAAACCATCCCGCAGCAACCATCCCAATTCAAACTTGTACTGAGGTTGAGCAGTTAGATTCAACATACCGGTAGAAAGTAGAATGGGTGCATGATCCGATAGAGACTTGATACGTTCAACATCTCGTACTTTGACCAATTGGGTATTTATTTTCCCAATCAGTGCTCATAAGTACTCGATCAAGTTTTTCGTATGTAGGCTCCGGGAGACTATTAGCCCAGGTGAACTGTCTCCCAGTCATATGAACCTCTCTCAAATCTAAACTGTCCATGACAGCGTTAAATAAGAAAGGCCAATTTCTATCGAACCTTCCTTGGCTTTTATCATGTGGAAATCTTAGCATATTAAAATCTCCACCTATTAAAATAGGATACAAGTTCTCATTAGCCAGATTCACCAACTCGCGAAGGAAAGATGCTTTATGTTCTTCTTGGGCAGCACCATACACGGCAACCAAACTCCACATGAAATTACCAGCCCGGTTTCGGATATGTGCCTTAATATGAAAGTCACCATCCGTCACTGCCAATATATCCATAGAGTCTGATTTAACGCCAAGCAAAATGCCACCAGATCTTCCACGAGAAGGAATAGAATGCCAAGTGAAGTCTACGCCTCCCGAAAGGCGGTCCAACACACTCGGCGTAAAATCCCTTCTACCCGTTTCTGAAATAGCTAAAAACTCCAACCTATGGTCCCGCACATACTGAGAAATATTCAAATGTTTAGCCAAGTCACCAAGACCTCTGCTATTAGTGAAAGTGCCGTTCGTTAGGAAACAGTTGGAATTTTAGAGGATTTATCATTTTTACGAGCTAACTTATTTCTGTTGTCCTTGGTAGACTTGGATTTACGGCCAGAAGCATAAAAATCATTCAAATATCCTAGCCCGTCATCATCCATATCCACCTCTGTCACCTCACCCACCAAATGTGATAGAAGCTTTCCATCAACCTTGGAGAAGGATGATGGAGGAGGGTCCATGGTTGTTCTGCGGATGCGCTGTAATGCTGGAACCTTTTGACGGTGCAACTATTATCCCCTCGGTAATACCTAGCAAGGTTCAAGCTTGGATACAGATCCACAAACTGCCACCGCTATTTAGGAAGAAGGAGGTTCTTACGCAGCTAGCAAGTAGGGTGGGAGAAGTAGTGCGTGTGGAGATGGAGGCAATACAGACGCGGGCGGGTGTCTTTCACCGTGCCCGAGTGAATTTGAACTCAACAAAGCCTTTCACGATGTTTGTGCCGCTCACACCAGAGGGATGTGAACATAATGCAAGTAAAATACAAGAAGTTACCAAAACATTGTGAGCATTGTGGCGTGCTGGGTCATGGTTGCCTCGAGTGTGGCACCGGGGAACACAGCGAGTCCGAGAGGCAGTTTGGAGCGTGGATGATTGCGTAGGAACTATACTGGAAGCAAGGGATGCCCGGAATGCGGCCTTGGGGGACCGGTAAAACCTTTGAGGCACGTGGACGAGGCTCTGCGGCAGACCGCGGGAAGAACAACTATGGAACAAGAGGGGGAGCTACTGGGCGAGGTAGTGTTGAGCGCACCAATCGGAAGTGGGCGCCCAAAGGGGGTTCCAATGGTCAGAAGCGGAACTCGACAGAGGCAGACCTGGAAAAATCGGAGGAACTAGAAGATACAGCTGAGAGCCCTCTCAAACAGGCACCGACGGAAGATAGTGCGAGTGCTGGGACAGTTCGTGTGGGGGCATGCAAAAAACTTAACATGGATGGCTTGGAGGATGCTGGGAATGCTAATGTGGTTGTTCCACCCCCACCGCCACACTATGCAACCCTCAAAGAACGGAAGAAGCAAAAACAGATGGAGGATGAGGCGAGAAAGAATTCTGTGGCTGGGCACAACGTGGAAGAAACGGAGGAAGGTCATGTACCAAATGATTCGACGTTGGCGGTCTCCGCTGAGGAGGACCGCCGGGACCAATGAGTTCCATGTCATATAAATGTCGCGGTTTGGGTGGCGCCATGACAGTTAAAGAGATACGTGATCTATCACGGAAACATGGCCCCACGGTGTTGTTTGTTCTGGGGACCCAGCTTCATAAAACAAGAGTAGAACGTCTAGCACCGTCGTTAGGTTTTGAAAAAAGGATTTGTTATGAGCAGTTCAGGTCGTAGTGGTGGAATTGGTTTGTTTTGGAATAATAATATATCATATAGACGCAATTATTACGGAAGGGGAGGAAGACCTGTGGAGAGTCATGGGGGTTTATGGAGAGGCACAAACGGCTGAGCACCACAAGACGTGGAAAATGCTGAAATATATTTGTTCGTCGTCTGACTTACACTGGGTTTTCCTAGGGGATTTAATGAGTTCTTGCATCGCCATGAGCATGTAGGAGTTCAGGAGAGGAGCGTTGCCCAGATGGCCGGGTTCCGAGACATGGTAGACGTATGTGGTTTGCAAGACTTGGGTTACCAAGGTACTAACTGCACGTATGATAAGAGGGTTGCAGGGGGGGTCTTACTGCCAAGTTAGGTTGGATCGTGGGTTGGCTTCAACGGATTGGTCGGCCAGATTTCCTTTGGCTACTGTTAGGCACCTAACAGCTGCATCATCTGATCACTGCCCGATTTTACTTACATGGAGAGAGAATGTGCCAGGTCGATGGAGGAGGGAGAGGGAAAGTGCCTTTCGCTATGAGATGATGTGTGTCGGATATATACCAAATAGGGGTATATCAGATGGTAGTCTAAAGTGCCGGATTACCCGGGTGGCCCGAATGGTAGTGGGCTACGGTCCATTGGGCGGCCCAGTAAGCTGACGCACAGAAGACGGATTCTAGAAGAACCCGGATCACGGCCCACGTGATCTCGCTTGGAGTAGAAGGCGGATTCTTTACTTTCCAAGTTAATAGTTACCGTAGTCTTCTAGGTTTCCTACTCTGTATGCCCTAACCCGGCTATTATATAAAGCCAGACGGGAGATATGATAGATAGACAAGAAACTACTGGCTAACTCGCCGATAAGTTGATCCTCGACGAATAGCTAACAGAACCTCACATTGTACTTTGTATACACAGGCTTTAGTCCTGAATAGTGAGATTGCAGGAATAGGAACGCCGCATTACTGCGACGTACCGAACCTGGGTAAACCATGTGTCTTTGTCCTTAAGACAACCACATCCCCCCACGTCTCTACCCGTAGTCTTATGGCACCCCCGTCTATGAATTCTACTACGATGTCTCGACAGTTGGCGCCCACCGTGGGGCCAGCGACGTCAGGCGTTAAGTTTCGATCTGGGATACTCGGCGGAATCGGCAGTTCCATAACTGTCGGAAGCCTGGAGTTCGACGACGATGTTGGACGCTTCCTCGACAATGGATCTTACACACCGGCGCAAAATCATCTGGTAAGTGCCTGCGTGTTACCGATTGGATCTGCAAATATCTTTATCGGACTAACTGCAGAGGCCATGGGGTTTTGCCGTGGAAGTAAAATTTTCCCATCCGCCCTATACTCAGTCGAAGATGACTACAATACCGGGTTTTGCTCAGATCGCCGACATAAAAGTGATTCACACTTTATCGGTATGGTGCAATCCGAGGTCACCAAAAACACGGATGAAAGCACTCCCGTGCAAGAGGCAGAAAACAGCAAACCCACTACAGAGGTGGAAGATCCGACATCCGTCAATATAGAGATGAACTCGGAAGCTGACTTTGTGCTAGCCGCCATTGAGGCGAGATTACAGTCAGAAACCGGATCAGATGATTTTGACTCCGAAGATGAAGACGAGGACGCCTTCGAAAGAAAGGTTAAATCTCTTCAAGAGGGATTCCATGAAGTACTAATGGCAAAACCGGCTGAAAACACGGATGCCGGCAGTCAGGGAAGCCCTAAAACTCCTCCGCTAGAGGAAGAGAGAGAAGACGGAGAAACTTCTCCAATATTCCCCAATGTCAAAGAATTGACAAAGGATGAACCTATCAAAAAACCTCCCTCTTCCAAGCAAAAGAATAAGCCGCTAAAAAACTCCAATACAAACTCCGGAAGAAGAAATCGGCTGGTCCAGCCGATGAAAGCCCGGAAGTAGGAGATGCAAGCGGAATAAAGATCGCGGAGAAGAAAACCAAAGAAATCCTTGTTCTGCCAATGACAGAGCAAGAAGAACAGGAATTGTTGCAAACACCAGTGGGACTACATGAACCCCCTGAAGTGCTAGAAGCCAGGAGACGAGCTCTCCAAAGGCAACAACAACATCTATTCAGAACTCATGAACACCTCCAAAAAACCCAGGATGACATCAAGCTCATGAAGGAAGAAATCAAGGAGTACGAGAAAAAGAATAGATCTGCCATTAAACCTACAAGGTTAACCGAAATCGTAAGACCGGAAGTACTGCCGCCAAAAGCAAGGTTTCACAACCCATCTTGGCAAAAGCAGGTAAACGGCAAAGATGCCAGAGGCAAACCAATATACAAAACCGCAGCAGAAAACGCGGAAGCAGCATTCGCCATCCTCAACAACGATATGTACTCCAACGGTGAAAAACAACAAGGGGTGTATGCTTTCCTAGGAAAATCATTGCAACAACAACAGCGGGTGCAAGAGCGATCAGGGAAGTTGCATGACGACTCCGCCCTATGCAAAACAGCTACTTGCGCCGCTGGAGCACCTGGACCGGAAGAACCTGGAGATTGAAACAACTCAAAAGAGAAGAAAGCGGATCCGAGAAAAAGACAAGAAAAATCCCGATAACAAGGATGAAGCGTCTAGAACTGGATCCCATCTCCCGAAAGGTGGACTTAATACCCACGATCGGGAAGAAAAACACCGGAATGACGGCAAAGCAATGCCACCTCCGAGACGCCCAGCTGAAAAGGCTGGAAGACAGGATATACCTCACAGGCATGAGAGATCTTAGACACCCCCAGGGATAAGGAAAGACACAGGAGTAGAACTCCACCTCATCCAAAGGGGCGTGATCTCGGAAGAAATAGAGACGATCCCGGAAAAGCGCGTCCGCGCAACAATGGAAAAGAAAGGAATAGATCCCCTTCTGTCCATTCAGCTGGTAGGTACTCCGCACACATGGATAGGGCGGAAAGAGATGATCTATACTTTGGACCTAAGTGTTTCACAGATAGGATCCGAAGGATAACCCTGCATTCTGGCTTTGCCAAAGTTGGTCCAACGTACCAAAAATATACCGGTAGTACGAACCGGATTCCTGGCTCTCAGACTATTATACAGCCGTCCAGATTAACAATGGGACAGACCTGGAAGCTGTGAAGTTTCTTCCCCTAATGTTACTGGATGGAGCCAGAGATTGGATCAATGGATTACCCTCCAGAACTGTCGACAGCTGGGACGATATGGCTCGAGTATTTACTCAGCATTTCTGGGGAACCTACAAGCGCCCGAATAGCATCAACCAGCTAAACCGTTGCACCCAGTTTGAGGACGAACCATACGTGGATTTCATCTCAAGATGGACGGCAATGAAGAATAGCTGCTCTGGAGTAACTGACGTACAAGCAATGCATGCTTTCGTCAATGGCCTAAAACCCGGACTTGTACCGTTCATGGTTGGTTCCAAACAGCACAAAGATCTCGGATCTATGCTTACAACTGCCAATGAACATGGTGTAGCCGAGGACGACATCAGAGCTAGAGGAGGCAATATCGATACACTAATACAAGCCAAGAAGAATCCTCGCCCTGAGAAAAAAGGAACTCCAGATGCAACACAAAAGCCCAAAGAGGTCAACATAGCCTTTGGAAGTGAAAAAGGGAACAGGTGGAAAGGACGCAGTTCGGAACCAATCAATTACACTAAGGAAGAATGGGAAAAGATTAAGTCGGAACCCTGAGTCCACCATTCGCAATTTGGGAAACCCACCCATACCAACGGATCCGGAAGGCAGTGCAGGATCCGGAAACAAGGGGAAGAGTTCCAAAAGGAAATTTTCCAAGCAAAAGCCAGAAGCTGAGAAAGAAGACAGTGAATCGGACACTGACGAAAAAATCCAGGAACAACAGCGAAAAGGCGAACCCAAGTTTCCGAGAGTTGACGGAGAGTGTGCCCTAACTTTCCTGGCAACTCCATCAGCAAAGGTGGCAAAAAGAACGTTTTGAGAAATAAATGCGGTTGTTCCGGGAACCCCGAAATTCTTGAAGTATTCAAACACACCAATCACCTGGGATCAGTCTGATCATCCCGGGAATATCCCTGAACCCGGCACGCAAGCTCTTGTTGTAAGCCCTATTGTCCAGAACACTAGGCTAAAAAGAGTGCTGATGGATGGAGGATCCAGCATTAATATAATGCACCTGCATACACTGAGGCATTTGAAAATCTCCGAGACCCAGCTCAACCACAGCAACATACGTTTTCACGGCATTGTTCCTGGCAGGCAAGCACGATCCCTAGGAGAAATTTCCCTAGATGTCACTTTCGGAGAAAAAGATCACTTCCGTCAGGAAAAACTATACTTCGAAGTGGTGCCGTTCAAAAGTGTGTACTATGCAATACTCGGACGTCCAGCTTTCGCCAAATTCATGGCAAGATCATGTTATATCTATAACAAGCTGAAGATGCCAGGGCCAAAAGGAGGAGTAATCACCATATCTGGAGACTTCAAGCTGGCAAACAAGCTGGAAAAAGAAAACGCCCTTTTCGCTGAGAAGATCATAGCAAAGGAAGAGTTGAAGGAGCTGCCAAAGAGGTATCGCCGACAAAAATGCCGGCAGGAAAAGAAACCCGGAAGCCAGCAGATAGCTTCAAGGCCTCCGAGAACACAAGACAGGTAATCCTAGATCCCAAACATCCGACAAAATTTGTCGTAGTGGGAACTGGGATGACCGACAAATAGGAAAGCGAGCTCATCAAGTTCCTTCATGAGAACTGGGATATTTATTCCTGGTGTCCAGCTGACATGCCAGGCGTACCCAGGGAACTTGCTGAGCACCAACTTAAGGTGATTCCAGGTTCCAAGCCCGTCAAACAAGGTCTCCGTCGATTTTACGGAAGAAGACGGAAAGCTATTGGCAAGGAAATTATCCGGCTTTTAGCAGCAGATTTTATACAGGAAGTTATACAGACTGAATGGTCTGCAATTCTGGTATTAGTACCGAAGAAAGATACTACTGCCCTTAGGATGTGTATAGATTACACCGGCTTGAACAAACTCTGTCCAAAAGATAGGTTCGCATTACCGCGAATCGATCAAATAACAGATGCCACTGCAGGCTCTGAGCTTTTATGCTTTTTGGATGCATATTCCGGGTATCATCAAATACGCATGAAAAAAGAAGATCAAATTAAAACTTCTTTTATAACCCCTTAAGGGACGTACTATTACATAACCATGCCATTTGGCATGAAGAATGCAGGTGCAACCTACCAGCGTTGCATGCAACGTTGTTTGCATAGTCAGATTGGCAAAAATTTCTACGTTTACGTGGACGACATTGCTGTCGTAACCAAGGAAAAAGATACGCTCCTTGAGGATTTACGAGAAACCTTCGAAAATTTGCGCACTTACAAGATGAAGTTAAATCCATCAAAGTGCGTATTCGGGGTTCCCTCAGGAAAACTTCTGGGTTTCATTGTTTCTCACAGAGGAATAGAAGTAAACCCAGAAAAGATCAAAGCAATCTTAAACATATCCAAACCTACGTGTGTAAAAGATGTCCAAAGATTGACGGGTTCCGCTGCAGCCGTCAGCAGATTTATTAGTCGGCTGGGGGATAAAGCCTTACCACTCTACAAGTTGCTAAAAAAATCCGACAAATTCGAGTGGACAGAAGAGGCAGATGCAGCATTAACCCAGTTGAAGGAAACTTGGATGAAACCTCCGATTTTGGCATCCCCAAAAGACGAAGAACCTATGTTATTGTACCTTACAGCTACAAACCGGGTTATTAGTGCAGTAATTGTTGTGGAACGGAAGAAAGACGAACAGAGCATACCAGAACAGCATCCGGTATATTATGTGAGTGAAGTTTTTTCCGAGTCCAAACAAAGGTATCCATACTATCAAAAACTGACATATGGCGTATTTTTCGCATCTAGAAAACTTCGCCATTACTTCCAAGGACATTCCATAACAGTGGTATGCAAAGCACCACTAGGGGATATAATAAACAATGCGGAGGCGACTGGCCGAGTAGCCAAATGGGGCATCGAGCTAGCAGCGTTCGACATTAAGTATCAGCCAAGGACGGCAATAAAATCCCAGGTTTTGGCAGATTTTGTCGCCGACTGGACGGATGCAATGGAGAAAACACCAATGCCGGAGTCCGAGTACTGGATCATGCACGTTGACGGATCCAAGATGAAAGAGGGCGCTGGAGCTGGTGTAGTCTTAAAATCCCCTAAAGAAGATACAATGGAGTATGTGTTACAAATACACTTCAACGCCAGCAACAACGTGGCAGAATACGAAGCTCTGCTTCATGGCTTGCATATTGCAAAAGAAATAGGTGTCAATCGCATTCTGTGCTACGGCGACTCAGATTTGGTACAGCACCAGCTCAACCAAACTTGGGACGCAAAAAGCCCTATAATGGCCGAATATCGGAGAACGGTGGACGAGTTTGCCATTTGTTTCTTCGGATTTTAAGTGCTCCATGTTAAAAGGGAAGAAACTTGGAATGCGGATGCATTAGCCCGCATGGGATCGGAAAGGATAAAAATCCTACCACCAGGTGTATTCGTCCAACATTTGTACGAACCATCGATAAAAGATGGAGATGTCGATTATCCTCTAGCTTCCGAGTCAATTTAAGTTATGCTCGTTAACCCGGATTGGACAATTCCATATCTAAACTTCTAAGTTAATCAGAAGTACCCGGAAGGAGCAGACGAAGTCTTGCAAAGACAAATCGAGCGTCGATGCAAAGGATACATGGTAATTAACAATTTCCTGTATAAACGCAGTACTTCCGGAATTTTTCTGCGATGTATTTCACCAGAAGAAGGACGAGAAATCCTGCAAGAAATCCATGCTGGAGATTGCGGACATCATGCTCAATCAAAAAGCATAGTTAAAAAAGCATTCCGTGCAGGGTTCTTCTGGCTAACAGCCAAGGTTGACGCAGAGCACAGAGTAAATACATGTGCAGGTCATCAGTATTACGCCAAGCAGACTAATATGCCAGCCCAAGCACTCAAAACTATCCCCATTACATGGCCGTTTGCGGTCTGGGGGCTAGCTAGATATGATGGGACCATTCAAAACTGCGCGAGACGGACTCACACATCTACTAGTAGATGTGGACAAATATACCAAGTGGGTGGAGGCTAAACCCATCAAAAAGCTTGACGGTGTAACTGCCAGAAATTTCATCATTGACGTAGTAATGAGATACGGCGTTCCACACAGCATAATAACTGACAATGGGACAAATTTCTCCATTGGAGAGTTGGCAAAATATTGCCGGCAAACGGGAATTCGCTTAGATCTCGCATATGTGGCACACCCGCAATCCAATGGACAGGTTGAAAGAATGAACAGCTCAATCCTGCCAGGAATACGTCCAAGACTCGAATCTCCTCTTCATACAGCAGCTGGAGCATGGGTAGAAGAGCTACCTTCTGTGCTTTGGAGTATTCGAACAACACCAAACAGGTCAACTGGGCAAACCCCGTTTTTCCTAGTTTATGGTGCAGAAGCAATCCTTCCAACGGACATGATCCATGATAGCCCAAGAGTGCAGGATTTCGACGAGTCAGATGCCAAAAAAGCACGACAGGATGTCGTCGATCTCTTAGAAGAGGAACGAGAGCTTGTGCTTCAACGATCCGCCATTTACCAGCAAGGTTTACGACGTTACCATAATCGGAAAATCAGGCATCGTTCTTTTAAAGAAGGTGACCTAGTGCTAAGATTGGTGCATCAAAGAAAGCACAACCTAGCCCCAGTATGGGAAGGACCATTTGTCATCAGTAAAGCCATGAAGAATGGATCATATTATCTTGTAGACATTCGCGATACGGAAGATGATCCCGAGAAGCCGAATCGCAAAAGAAAGAGAAAGATAGATGATGAACTAGGAGAGACAAAGAGGCCCTGGAGTATCCAGCAGTTACGTCCCTTCTATACTTAGTTCAATTTCTATGTAAACATCTTTGAGATCATGAAATAAAGTTGTCGGAATTCTTATATCCATGTTTTTTACAAGTTTATTATAGTGCAAAACATGATTCCACCTTATCTATTTCCCAATGATCTTACAAAATACTCAATGTTAACCCGAATTGTGCCTGCGTGCTCGGTGTTTAAAAACTGAATGATTTTCAGCCTACTAAAGGCTAAAGGAAACTCAGATTGTGCATGCGTGCCCGAGTTTCATTCAAAAAATTCCTTACTATTCTCTAGGCATTATCTGATTGTTTATGTGTTGGGTCACTGGAGCTAGTTAGTAAAAATGCCCTTAGTATGATCCATGTTTCCGAGTTTAAACTGATTGGTTTTACCCAGTAGCTCGGCATGAAGATTCATAGTACTATTGAGCCATTTCAAACACTAAGGATAGTTAAAGCGCATAAGCCAGAGAACTTACAAGATAAAGGAATATCAAACCCGGAAAACCTGCAAATAATTTCATAATTAACTGCAAAAGGCGGAGTACTTGTTTATACAAAAGAATAGAAGCATTACAATATAAGTTACATTGTAATGTGCAGTAATGCTCCTATTTTCTACTTCCACCATCCAGGTTAAGAAGAATCCTTCAGGCATCCGAGTCCTCGTCACTGCTGTCGTTCTCGGGGGCTTCGGGAATCTCCTCTTCTGGGTAGGTGATGGAGATGTTCACCATAGAGGTGATCTTGATGGCGTGACCCTTGATCTCGTCAAAGATGGTGGTCCGCTGGGGTCTCCGAATATCCAAGGGGGATACCGGACGCCACGCGCCAAGATTTAGCACTAGGGTAATGCATACGCATAAGGCCTAAAGCCATGCGTGCACCGCCTCGTGCTGCGGAGCGCAAGGTGGACTCCTTGGATTCCGCCACCTCCAGGATAGCTTCCGGAAGTTTTTAAACTTCCGAGAATTCCCCAGTTCTTGAGGGAAGGAACTTGTTGACCAGCTGCATACCTGCAGCTCTGATTGCAGTCCATACCTTCCCAAAAGCTCGGATTTTCTCAATCCGAGTAAGCTCTGGGCTATCTCCTGTTTTTCAGACAAACAACCAAAAGGTTAGTGAAAAAGCAGAGAAAGAAATCAAGACATGCAAAAACCAGTAAAGGTTGATAACTTACCGAGAATCTTGTCCATCTCGGAGCCTTCCTCCAAGCGTAGGGTTAAGGCATTCTCCAAGTCTTGGATAGTGGCCTTGTCCTTGTCCGCCTGCTGGGAGGCCTTGGATTGTGCAATCCCAAGGGCCATATTGCTGGGCTCCAGATCCTTTTGAACCTTCATAAGCTTCTTATGAAGGTCCAAATTCTCCTGGCGGAGACTCGCGGCGTTGCCGGCATCTTCAGCTATTTCCTTGGCCTTAGCCAAAGCAGCTGGAAAGCAAGGAACAAAATTCCGAGTTTAGAAAAACTCGGGAAAGTACTTAGACAAAAATCTGGATAAGAAACTTCAGAGAATCAAAACGTACCTGTTGTTTCCGACAGCTGTAGCTGAGACGATGCCAGCTCTGCTTCTTTCACGTCAAGAATAATTAGAAGGTTCCTAACCTACTTATTCTTGACGGAAAGTTTGTTGAAAACTTCCATGTTTATGGTCTCAGTGAACACGGAAATGAAACAATCATGATATTGAAAAGCATCAAGTGAAAAGTAGACATTTTACTTATTGCTTGGGGGCTAGAGATAATACCTGGCTCAACCGCTGTAACCCTGCTAAGTTTTCAGTGAACTCTTTTGTGTACTCCGCGAAAAGAGTCCCGGCCGCGCTAAGGCCATCGCTGATATTCTTGAAATCCTTGTCAAAGGTGGGGATCTCCTCCTCAGTTATCCGACAAGGACATCCCACCTCAAGGACCGCCCTTTCCCTCATGTTCGTTTCCGGCACAACGGGCTGGCTGGTCTGCAGAGACTCGGTGGTGGGGGCTGCGGCATGCTCTTCTGTTGCCGTGATCGGCGTACTCGGAGCGGTAGCAGGAGAAGGATGAGGGCCTCTGCTGGCCGCAGCCTTATGCCTCTTCAGCTCTTTTGGCTTCAGAGTAGAGGGAGGCAGGCTAAAAACAAAGCAAAATGCCGGAAAAGTTTAAACTCCGAATGTAAAAGAAAAACTCCGACAAAGGAAAGTAACCCAGATGTTCAAACCTGGAGGTGGCGACGGGGATCCCGTCAAGATCGATGACTTTGTGGGAAGAGGAGATCTTCTTGCGCTTCCGCCCACCGGCAAAGGTGGCACGCAATGCCTCCAGCTCGGTGTCGGAAGCAAGTTCCGACTCAGGAAGTTCGGCAATCTCTTAAAAAGAAAAAGATGAGTTAAAAACACAAAAACCGAGTAAACGAGTAATAATTTAAACCCCAAAAGGCGAAGAATTATACCTTGGGAGCCGGATTCTCGGCCGTGTACATTGGCCGGCTTACTTCATATTGGTCGCGGGATGCGACCGATTGATTCGCGCGCTTCCGCAAGTCCTTTGCGGGCCAGTCCTTACTGGTTGTCCGCATTTTGTCGCTGGTGCCCGTGTACTCGCAAAGAAGGCGAGCACCATGGTTGGCCAAGGGTTGGATCCGCCTATCCAACCAGCAAAGGACTGTGTCCATGCCGGTTAGAGGCGGATCAGAAGTGACGAGTTTTGCGATGCGCCGCTTGATCCTAAGAAGATCAGGCGGCAGGGTCTGGACAGCTTCAGTTCACCAATTTTCTTGGGGAACAGCGGCGGTGTTCAAGAAAGGTGGAACCCCGATGGCTTTCTTAGGGAAAGGAACATCAGGGTGATAGAAGAAGGAACCCGTCCAAAACTTGACGGATTCCGATGACTTTATCTTGGGGAACCAATCCTCCCTAAATCTCCGGAGAGTGAAGGAAATGGTCCGACAAGTTGGGACTGCGCCCTCCGAAGAGTTCCGCTTAACCCCAAAACAATAAAGCCAGAAATATAATCTAGGTTATATACCTAGATAGCCCTCGAAAAGGGACTGAAATCCGGCTAAGTAGAGGATGGAATTTGGCGGCAGATTATGTGGTTGGATGTTGTAGTGGGACAAGATTTGGAGGAAGAAGAAGGATGGCGGAAGACCCATACCTCTGAGAATGAGGGAGGAGAGGAGGACTCGTTCTCCGTCATTCGGCATTGGCTCAGTCTCGTCCTCCGGGAGCCGCCATTTTCCCTTCAGGACGAGCCCCTCCTTCTCCATTGTCGGAAGTAGGGACGGCGGAATACTGCTGGCACTCCAGTTGCCGGCAGTTTCCGCCTCTTCTTCAGCTCCGGCGGCGGCGGCCTCTGCGGCCGCGAGCTCGTCTCCGACGAGCGCGATTTTCTCCTCCATCGTCTCGGGCGCGAACGGTGGAGTGGGCGCGGAGGAAGATTCCGCAAGATCCGCGGAGGCGAGAGAGATTTCTTTGCCCTCCGCGCCGCCCATGGCCTTCGCCGGCTTGTCGCCGGAAACCTGCACTGGTGAATCCAGTTGCGGGTCCATCGTATCGATTATCTCGTCGATGTCCTTCACGACGGTGCGGGCTGGGGAGGAAGGCGGCGATGCCATCGAGTAGCGGCGTTCGGTCGTTCCGGTGAGGTCTTGGACGCGATTGTGCGCTCGGGAGCAGCTCTGCTGTGAGCTTGGGCGCTGGGAGTGGCGTGTGAAGTGAGAGCGGAAGATTTCCACGGAGGACGAAGACGGCTATTTATAGCCGGAATTCCGTCACGATGCCTGCTAACGGCTCTTTTGACCGTTGGATGTTCAACGCGTGTCACTCGCCGGAAAATCCAGGAAATGAAACGACGGGTGATTATTGCTATCTCCTCGTTTCCCGCGAGAATCTGTCAGAGATATGTTTCTGGGTTTCCCGCCTGAAACCCAAACGTCCCTTACGTTAGCATGATTAAAGCGCTGACGTAGGAAGTTCCTTCTCCATGAAGGATCGTGTGAGAAAATCCGGATTTCCTGGATTCCGAGTTTTGTGTTACAATATCCTTTAGGGAGAAAAGGAAGAATCGAGACTGCAAGCCGATATTTCTCGGAAAAGATGCATTTGGCGAAAGACGGCGAATCGGAGTCTTAATCCTTCTTGGGGGCTACTGTCGGATATATACCAAATAGGGGTATATCAGATGGTAGTCTAAAGGCCCGAATGGTAGTGGGCTACGGTCCATTGGGCGGCCCAGTAAGCTGACGCACAGAAGCCGGATTCTAGAAGAACCCGGATCACGGCCCACGTGATCTCGCTTGGAGTAGAAGGCGGATTCTTTACTTTCCAAGTTAATAGTTACCGTAGTCTTCTAGGTTTCCTACTCTGTATGCCCTAACCCAGCTATTATATAAAGCCGGACGGGAGATACTATAGATAGACAAGAAGCTACTGGCTAACTCGCCGAGAAGTTGATCCTCGACGAATAGCTAACAGAACCTCACATTGTACTTTGTATACACAGGCTTTAGTCCTGAATAGTGAGATTGTAGGAGTAGGAACGCCGCATTACTGCGACGTACCGAACCTGGGTAAACCCTGTGTCTTTGTTCTTAACACAACCACGTCCCCCCACGTCTCTACCCGTAGTCTCATGGCACCCCCGTCTATGAATTCTAATACGATGTCTCGACAATGTGGGAACGCCACGAGAGTTTCCAGCTTTCGCTGGAGCAAGCATGGGTTGGACATGAGAAGGCAACGACTTTAGACGAGTTACAATTGAAGATTTCGGCATTCACGGGCACGGTGCAGACTTGGGCACGAAATTCTTTCGGAAGTATCCGCACCGAAATCCGTAACTTGAGGGAAGAGTTGAAAGCTATGAGGGAAGATCCAGCTAGGGCTGGTCCGTCACACGCTGAGATTAAAATAGTGGATCAGTTAGTTGAGCTGGACTAGCGAGAGGAGATCATGTGGAGACAAAGATCACGCATCCAGTGGATGTTGGAAGGGGACAAGAACACCAGATTCTTTCACCTTTGAACAAGCCCGAGGAAGAGGAGGAACCACATTACTCACTTACATAAACACCATGTTTGACACCCAATGCGCGCAGCTAGTTGTTCACCATGTTTGACACCCTCCCGCGTGAGCAGCTGATGACTCCCAAGTGCAGGAGATCAATTGTAGTACTTTTTGAATTAGAAAGGTTGTCGAACCCACGAGAAGCATAAGGAACTGGTAAGTAGAATAGCAAAGGAATAATAAAAGCAACAGGTGTTTTTGTGTTTTAATTGTGTAGTGCAAGTAAAGTAAAATGCGGAAAGTAAATTGCAGCAAGTAGTAGGTCCCAATGAGAGACAAAGCCCAATCCTCTAATGCGCAAGAGGACAAGCTCAAGTGTGTGTTTGTGTCTTATATGTGGAAAACGTTCCCGAGGGCTGCACGGATTTAGTTGGCATAGTGATTCATTGCATAACATGTTTGTATATCTTGTCTAGTTTTAATCTTCTTCGGACGGAGCCACAAATAGGAATAGCTAAATAAATAAACTATCACCCCTTATGATGGATCACGTGGCCAATTAAATGACAGCACGAGAATTATTAAGACATGATGTTCCACCATAGCCTTATGCTCTAAGGTCCCAGATACAACTACCCTCATAATGCAATTCAACGACTCTGTCTCAAGTTCCTGTCACCTAAAGACATCATCACGTCACTACACTACAGTGTTCTCCTATGAGCCCATGTAGGTGAAGTGTTGTACAGTCGACGTTCGTACAACACCATCATATAATCACATAAAAGATAAATACTAGACCAAATAACAACTCATATCATGTAACAAATCATTGACAATTCATCCTATGCCCTCAGGAACATGCGGGAACTACTCACAACGTGCAAACATGATCATGTATGGTGACATATGTGGTACAACACAATCTGAAACAATGTATCCACCACCAAATAATGACAAGTACTCAATCCCAAACATGCAACGGAGTACAATAACACGTATCTAGGGTGTAGCAATGATCAAACTATGAGGGGAACGGAGTGGATCACGGTGATGGTGATGGTGGAGATGCAGTTGCTGGTGAGGATGGTGATGGAGATGCCTCCTCCCACGCCAAGGAGGAGATGGGGATGAAGATGGGGATGATTTCCCCATTCTCCGGAGCTCCGGAGTAGCAGGATCTGTCTCCCCCGCGGAGAGTTTCGAGAGTTTCGTCGCCCTGGCGGCTCCGTCTCGTCTCGGGAAAATTAGGGTGTTCCATTTCGGGGAAGACCGAGTCGTCAGCAAAAAGACCTCGGGGAGGAGGTGTTGTGGGCCCATTTGGGGGCCCCACACGCGGCCAGGGAATCTGGCCGCGTGGGCTACTCCCTTTTGGGCCTCCTGGCCCTCCTCCTTTGTGTATTGTGCCCACGGCCTTTCTCACGAAGAAAAACTGCCAGGGTTTCTTTCCTTTCGCAATTTGGATACCTGTAGCTCCTGAAACATCAAAAACATGAAAACAGGTGTTTTCTGACACCCAGAAATTAAATACCAAAAATAGGGACTTCGTAGGAAAGTCCCATTAAATCATCTAAAACATGCAAAACAATGACATAACATTGATAAAACATCCCAATAATGCCTATATGGAGGGTATAAAAGATGATATAAAATGCACGTATCAACTCCCCCACGCTTAAACCTTTGCTCGTCCTCGAGTAAATAAGGACATAGATCATTACATGCATCAATGGACTTATGGTTGATAAATAAATACGGGCATTGTATCATCATCATGTTCAGTTATAATGCAAGATGAATGAATAGAACTCATACACATAAGGATAACATATTCGAAGCTCTAGCAAACACCCCATACTTTTGAAAGCAAATAACCATTGTATGTTGGACAATCGAATTATACTCTTTAATTTGGAGAAAGATAAATGAGTAGAGGTAAAACATGATCAAGTCTCATTTAGTTTCCAAACTATTCAGCTTAAATTAATAATTGTAATGTGGCATCCATTGGGCTAAGACTCTCATTGCCCCTTTATCATTAGCATCTTAATTTATGGATGTTGAAGTAATGTGGTTGACAAGGTGTTGGTTGAATGTCTCATGCCCCGTGAGTGTGAAAACCTACTCCATGATTACTCAACTTAAGATTCCTAATAAGCTTTGTACAATCATAATAAGTATTAATGACATCATAGGGAATTGCAAAGAGGTGCCTCTTGCCCCATGACATAGAAACCAGCCCATGTCACAATAACAAGATGAACAAACGGAGTAGACTCATCATCCTTTTTTATTTCATCCACTATATGCATAGCTTCTTATTTTATTGTAGGATGTGTTTGTAGAGTCCACTCTAGCTGTAAGTAAATTTCCACCATGATCAAGCATGGCTTGGGTTAGCGGCCCAATGCAATTTCTCTAGTCATATATACTTACTCATCAAAACTTACTATTCCTCTATTTCATTTCGGCATGCCAGGAGTCCAAAAACAAAAGCACATGACATCAACTAAATATAAAATTTCTTTGTGCAATGTTGAAAGCTTTTCACGTGATGCACGTGTTAGCCAACTCCCAACCAAAATCCTTGTCAAGCACAAAACTTTTAGCTCCCTCTAATGGGTCATGTTTGTTAAGTGCAATAGAAATAAATGTGTGCATTCAAAAGTTCGTGAGAGTCTTATCCCAATTTCAGCCCATGCCAATTAATAACATAAGCATCTTAATTTAGAACATAAATGAAACTATAACATGGTGAACATGCTCGGAATAGCCATTAAGCTAATAGATAGATAGTGGATTTATGTCATATTGAGATAATTCTACAATTGTCCAACACACTCAAGTTAATTAATTTCAAGGCAAGATGTGATTGAAACCTCTAAATATGCCATGCTCATTTGCATGAGTGTTACCCATAAATCCCCAAAACAAGGGAATCATGGATGACACCATACTTTATTATTCATTGATAAACCATAAGACGGGGATGCATGATAATGCTCAATGAGCTCACTCAAGCCTAAACGAAAACGATAACTAGATAATAAAAGAAAGACACACCAAAACTAGATAGACATGATAAAGCTGATAAAAGACGGGGGATAGGTGAAACTCCCCCAAGCTTAGATGGTTGCGGTACTTTCTTCATTCTCCCTTCTTCTCGTACTCAGCCCACCACTCTTTCTTCTTCTTGTCGTAATCTTCCTTCCACTCTTCCTGCTTCCATGGAAAAGGCAGTTCTGGTTCTCCATGTCCCACATCAGAGCTTGGTACCTATCCATCTCTGATATGACACGCAGATACCTAGTCCCCAGGTCCTTGATCCTCTCCTCGTACTCCTCTATCTTCTTCTCCGGCTCCAGATTCATGAAGTGGTGGGCATCAAGACTGCGTTCAACAATAGAGTTATACCTGAAAGCTGTTTGTTCCAGAGCCTCCAGCCTCTCCTCCAGCGTGCCTTCGGTCTTGGGAGCCTTCACCTCCTCCATGAGCAACACACCATCCTTCAAGGTCAGGGTTTTCATGGGGGTCATCACGGAGTTGAGGTAATGGTTCACAATGCCTCCCTTGGGTGGATCTTCCCCCCCCCCCCCGGCAGACAGAAACAGCAGAAACAAAGATCGCGCGAGAACTCTTGGTGCGGGATTAGGTCGACAAAAGGGGGTATATATTGACGGGTTTTAGGGTAAGTCGAAAACGAGACGGAACGGGACTCCGAGGTGGAAAAGGGGTACCTCCACGCGGCCAAGGAATCTGGCCGCGTGTGGGGTCCTCTTTTCCCCCTCGAGGTCCAATTCCTTCCAATTTTCTTGTCCCACACGTTAATTTCCATAAAAAATGAGTTCCGTAGGTTTTCACGCAATTCCGAGAAACTTCCAAACACAATAATTGTAAATTATTGAATTTGGGTTTCTGATACTGCAGGATCCCTTACAATTACCTCCTCCGGTGTCATTAACTTTATCTCCTCGATGGTTCCTATGAAGCTCTTTCCTGCAATATAATGTTTTAGGCGTTGTCCATTGACCACATGAGGTTTACCTTTCATATCACCGTGAAGACGGATGGCCCCCGAACGGTATACCTCCTGTACTACCAATGGACCCTGCCATTTTGAAGCTAATTTCCCTGCAGAAAACTTAAAACGAGAGTTGTACAATAGGACTTGATCACCTACTTTAAATTCCCTTCTTTTAATTTTCTTGTCATGCCAAATTTTAACTTTCTCATTAAACAATTTTGCACTTTCATATGCTTCATTCCTCCATTCATCTAATAGATTTAGGTCAAGCAATCTCTTCTCGCCCGCTGTTTTGAATCAAAATTTAATTTCTTAATAGCCCATCTAGCTTTATGTTCTAATTCAACGGGTAAATGACATGCTTTTACATAACCATTTTATAAGGAGACATACCCATAGGATTTTTATAAGCAGTTCTATAAGCCCACAATGCATCATTAATTTTAAGCGGCCAATCAGATCTAGCTCTGTTTACTGTTTTCTCTAAAATAAGTTTAATTTCCCTATTACTTAATTCAACTTGTCCACTAGTTTGAGGATGATAGGGTGATGCAATTCTATGATTAACATTATATTTTGCCAATGTTTTTATAAGAACACCATGCATAAAATGAGATCCACCATCAGTAATTAAAAATCTAGGAACACCAAATCTGGGGAAAATAATTTCTTTAAGCATTTGCATGGCTGTGGCATGGTCTGCACTCTTAGTAGGAATTGCTTCTACCCATTTTGTAACATAATCAACAACAACCAAAATGTGAGTATGTTTTGTACTAGATGCAGGAAATGGTCCCATAAAGTCAAAACCCCACATATCAAATGGTTCAAGTGGTAATGTATAGTTCATAGGCATTTCATTCCTTCTACCAATGTTTCCTACTCTTTGACATTTATCACAAGTTTTAATATATTCAGCAGAATCGTTGAATAGAGTAAGCCAATAAAAACCACATTGTAATAACTTTGCTGCAGTACGATCTCCTGCATGATGTCCTCCATAGGGACTGTCATGACAATCTCTTATAATATCCTGCTGTTCATGCTCAGGTACACAACGTCTAATAATGCCATCAACACTTTTCTTATACAAGAATGGATCATCCCAAAAATAATGTCTAAGGTCATAAAATAATTTCTTTCTTTGCTGGTAAGTAAATTGTGGTGGCATAACTTTCCCAACAATAAAATTTGCATGATTAGCAAACCAAGGAGATCCAACTTTAGCACTAGAAACACTAACAAGGGCAAGTTGTTCATTAGCAAAACTATCATTAATAGGAATATGATCATCAGGTATATTTTCCATTCTACAAAGATGACCAGCTACGGGATTATCTTCTCCTTTCCTATCTACTATGTGTAAATCAAATTCTTGCAACAAAAGTACCCATCTTATCAGCCTAGGCTTAGCATCTTTCTTATTCATCAAATATTTAATAGCAGAATGATCAGAGTGCACAGTGATTTTGAATCAATTATGTAAGATCTAAATTTATCACATGCAAATATTACCGCTAAAAATTCTTTTTCAGTTGTAGCATAATTTCTTTGAGCACCATCTAGTGGTTTACTAGCATAGTAAATAACATTCAATTTCTTATCAACCCTTTGGCCTAAAACATCTCCAACTGCATAATCACTAGAATCACACATAATTTCAAAGGGCAAGTTCCAATCAGGAGGTTGAATAATAGGTGTAGTTATTAAGGCTTTCTTTAAAACATTAAAGGATTCTATGCAATCATCATTAAAAGAAAACGGAACATCCTTTTGCAAAATATTGGTTAAAGTCTTTGATTTTTTAGAGAAATCTTTAATGAACCTACGATAAAAACCTGCATGACCGAGAAAACTTCTTATACCTTTGACGTCTCTTGGATATGGTAATTTCTCAATAGCTTCAATTTTTGCTGGGTCAACTTCTATTCCTCTTCCAGAAATACGATGCCCAAGAACAATTCCCTCTGTTACCATAAAGTGACACCTCTCCCAATTAAGAACAAGGTGTTGGTCTTCACAACGCTGCAAAACTTTGTTAAGGTTGAACAAGAAATTATCAAAAGAAGTACCATACACCGAAAAATCATCCATAAAGACTTACACTATGTTTTCAATATAATCAGCAAATATAGCATTCATGCATCTCTAAAAAGTAGCAGGCGCATTACATAAACCAAAAGGCATTCTCCTATAAGCAAATGTACCATATGGGCAAGTAAAAGTGGTCTTTTCCTGATCATCACTATGAACTGGCACTACTACAGAAATGATTATAGGAGGCTCATTTTTTTGTTATGCGAGGCGCATATGGAATGCGCCTCCAGCGCCAAGCCTCGCATATTTTGGGTTATAGGAGGCGTATTTCAGAATGCGCCTCCTATACCTGCATATAGGAGGCGCATTTGAAATGCGCCTCCTATATGCAGGTATAGGAGGCGCATTTTGAAATGCATCTCCTATAAGTTATAGGAGACACATTGTGAAATGCGCCTCCTATAACTTATAGGAGGCGCATTCTGAAATGCCCAATATGCGCCTCCTATAACATTTTCGAATTTTAAAATTTGCAGAATTACTGCGCATTCCAGAATACACATATACAGGTATATAGATACACAAATACAGTACAACAGTCCAGAATTTCCAAGAAGTAGCATCACCATGAATACCATCAAATTGAATCAAATCACGACATACATATATACAAGTTCATTTATAAGAAGTACATCACACAACACAAGTGTTTGTGTCTCCGATCGAGTACAAGTCCACAATCACGTTACAACTGCGACGACGGATCGAGCTCTAGCTAGCTTAGGTGAGAGTAAAGCACATAGACTACGATGGATAGCAACGAGGCGATGATGATCACGATGAAGTTGCTCCACTTCTTCCTTCCGTGCCTCCACTTCTCTTCTGCCACCTCTCCTCCGCCACTTCCTCCACTTTTTCTCCACTTCCTCCACTTCTCTTCCCCCACCTCTCTACTCGTATAGCCTTGGTAGAGGTTGCCCGAGAAGGTGGGCAAATAAATAAGGAAACAATAGGCAAATAAGAAAAAATCTTGCATCAGTTGGAAAACACTCCTGCTACTAACAGCAAGAGCAAGCTTGGAGTATAGATTAACATCACGGCAAGCAGTGCAAGCAAAGAAGAGAGAAGAGAATATCAAGCAAGAAAATAAGTAAGCAAGGGGTACAGTTCAAAATACTTCAGTTAAAATTTCAAGCAAATGTACAGATCAAGCAATCAAATGTACTCCGTACTCCAGATATTTCAGTTTCATAGGAGTTATACAACACTAGAGAATTATTACAGCAACATAGCAATAGTAATCTTCAGTTTCAGTTAATTTTAATTAATGAGAATACTGGAGTACAAAAGCTAGCAATGAGTGCAAGCAATCGGATCATAAGTTCAAGGTCTTGTGCTTCCTTGGCATGAAGAAATAGAGAAAGCATTTGTAGTGTGGACTGGAACAGAATTAAGTGCACACAACTATCTAAGCCTGCAGTTTGGAAACAACACAAGAAGATAGCTGATTTTTGACAGTGATCCTACTGTACTCCTTAAATGAGAAAATGAGATTAGATGATGAAGGTAATCCCACAACCAGTGCTAAATGAGAACAATAGCTGATTAAAACCGGTAGCCACTGATCCTTAAACTGCAAGTGCTAGTGACTGATCCTTAAACTGAAGTGCTAGTGACTGATCAAATTTCTTACCAACTCGCCCTTTGTCTAGCAAGTGTTAGATTCAAGGAAAGCAGTTACAACGAGGATGTGATCAAAATGGACCGCGTGGGTATCACGCAGCCATGATGTGTACGTGATGAAACTGAAACCGACCGCCTTTTCGGCACAGCCATCTTCAGAATCCCAAACCTTTTCTCTTTCCACTTGACAAAAATTGGTAATAGCGGCAGAACAGAGTAAAGGTTTGATTGCCTACTAGCCAGCCCCAGCGTACTTGTAGTTTTAGACTGAAAGCCCAAGTCATGCTGCAATGTCCTTTTATTTACTTTATTAACTGGCAAATAAAAACATTTATGCATGTAAACACGACGAGTGCAATGATCTTCTTCTGTCATCCAAAAAAGGTCTCTTTAAAAGTCCTAATATTGTAAGCTCACCTCCTGTGAAGTTCTCTTTTTTAACTGTAAGGTTTGGCCGTGAGACAGACTGGGTGCACCCCATATACAAATTTTTTTTGCTGGATACAATTTCTTTTTGCTGATGCTGCTACTGCTAGTTAACTTAAACAGCCATAAAACTTTCAGTAGTCATGCTGGATACTATTTCTTTAACTGAGATTATGTAAGAACAGAGACATAAAATGTTGAGTATCTCATGATGGTGCTCCTGTGTATTTAGTCTATTCCCTTTGTTCATACTAGCACAATGCCCGTGCTTTGCTACGGAATAAACGAAAATTCCATTAATAGGTTTTGTCGTATGCCTAGGTTGTCGTGGTCGTGTCACACTCCCGAAAAGTTGCGAGCGGGGTGACGTAGTCGGGTGCTTGTCGAGGTGTGTTTAAAGGAGTCGGTTGGTGCTTGATGACAATCGGTGCTGGTGTAGAAGTAGAAGCTAGCTGATAGGCTTATGTCGAGTGTCGGGATGGTCTGATGGTGCCGTTGGTAGTGCCGGGATGGTTAGTGTTGTCCCGGGTATCTTGTTGTGGTCGGAAGGGCAACACCTTACTTCCAAGAGGTGGCGAGGGGCACTACGAGACGGTCGTTGAAATCGTGATGTGGCCGAAGGGCTCGAGAACGAACAATGACCCCAGTGAGAACTCCGACCGATGGTGCGCTAAGAGCCGTCGGGATACCAACGCACATGGGGTGGGGGACGTCACCCGCTCCCTATGGGGTCCTATGGGTACCTACCCGACTTGTAGTGGGTGATGCCTCAGCGAGGCGAGAGGTGGTTTCGACCCTTGGACAACAACACATTTACACCACCTGGACTACGCGTGGTGTGGCGACATGGACGGGGTTGGCGAGGCTGCGGCGTGCTCGACGACCAACTAACGGGAAACCGTCCCACGAACGGGCCGACATATAAATAAGCTTCTCGTTAATTGCCATGGTTTAGCTCTCATTCATGCAGGTATTCGGTAAACAGCCGCTAGCGTCGTACTCACTTCATCACCTAGGTAGGTTGGAACACGTAGGCAAGTAACAACACATGAGTCGGCTGGGTATGTGTGAGTGGCGTGTTGTTCGTTGCTTTTCTCTGGCTACTAGCGGGTGGAGATAGTGAGCAAGCGGTGGAGCGCGAATCGGATAGGATATGGAGTACCACGGCCTGCTCGACCCGGACCTGGTTAGCAAGGACGCAGCGCCGCTCACGCCCCGTCCGCGAGACACTGAAGGTAGAGGATGGACTAACGCAGCGGTTCTTTTTAGCGATAGTCATGTGCTTTATATCGTGAGTTTACCATATTATACTCGCGTGCGCTTTAATGGATATTTACTGGACCGGCCCAAACCAAACGATCACAATCGATCAATCAAAGTCACGCTAGCAATGGATACTTGCTTAATTTTCGTGGATAATCTCTTAATAGTAGTACTAAAAATTGGATGGATAATTGGGTTAGTTGAGGTGGATATTGTTTGTTAGTGCATGCATGCGGTGTGTTAGTTAGTTTCATGTGTATATGAGGAGAGAGAACTGGAGTGGATATTGTTTGTTAGTGCGTGCATGCATGTTTACGAGGAGAGAGAAATGGAGTGGCATTTGTCCCGTAATTTTTTAGATGTGTGACACCGCTTCACCGCCACTGTAACCTTAATAGTAAAGAAAAGAAATGCCACTTTGCAAAGAAAAGGTCTCGGAATGAACTCTGGATTACCAATACCTACTGTAATATATTGTAGAACCGAATAAAATTAGCAATTATGAAATAATTTTGAGACAGATCTACCCATATAGTTTTTGTGAAATGAAATCTAATCTGTACAGAGGGGTTGCAGATGGAGTCTAGCAGCAAAATGGAACGCAAACTGAAACACAAATGGAGTGCCGGCATCACAGCCTAAAATCTGCTACGAGCGGCAGCGAAATGGTAGGTACGGGTTCTACAGCCAGCCCCAAAATGACATTCGATGCACAAGTGGCACGACTGAATAATAGTATGATCATCTCCTTGTCTAGACAAACTATATGTGATCATCTGCTAATCTATAAATCGCTTGGCCGCTAAACAGAAAAAACGTCAGTTTACATGCTATTGTGAACTTTGAGCCATGATAGCACAAATTGCAGGGGATAAGAAATAAGAATCTCACGGTCGTTGTGTCATCTAGCAACAAATTGTATGCTTGTAAACATCATTGTATACAATTACTTAAGTACATATGTAATCTTACTGTATATACGTCCTGGTTCAAAAAAGCGTGAAAAAGCATACGCTTACGCGCGCTTCCGCGCGAAGCGTAGGGTCAGCGCCTCGCTTAGCCCCTAAGCGCATCATTAAGCGCTAGGCGCGATTAGGCGGGCGCTTTTTTTTCTAGGCGCGATTAGGCGTGCCGCAGCGGAGCCAAAGCGTGTCGAAGCGTTTTTTCTAGCGAAACAGTCATCCTATCCTCCCGTGACTCCCGTCCCTTTCTCCCCTCACAGGCATGTCAACGCCACACCTCTTTCTGCCCAGCCCCCGATCCGCTCTGTCCCCGATCTTGCTCCCGAACTGCTCCTTCGACTCTTTCTGGCTTTCTGCCCCGTCCCCGATCTGCTCTCGAACTACTCCTTCGCCTATTACCGTCCCATCCCCGATCCAGGCCCACCCTGTCAAGGAACTGCTCCTCCTCTCCTCCTGTCCGCTGCTGCAACATCGATGCCGCTGGCCTCGCCCCTGTCTTCACCGCCCCTACAACCTCGCCCCTGTTCTCACCGTCCGCTGGCCTCGCACTCCTCTCCTCCCGCCGCTGCTGCAACATCGACATTGCCCCTGCTCTCACCGCCTGTGCGCTGCAGTCAAGGCATGGTTCATGTCTCCTCCTTCTCCTCACTTTGCTCCTATGATCTTGCCTATATGTCAGTAGTGAGCAGTTTTCTGTCTAATTCATGCGCTATAGTTCACCGTGAGAAGAAGAAGCACACAATGTAATGCTAGTTCTTGGCTAAAAATCCTAATTTATGCTAGTTTTTTTGTCCTTGGGTTGACTAAGTCAACAACGCTTAAGCGGCGCTTAGGCGCGCTTTAATCGCCTAAGCGCTAGTTGGAAGGCCAGCGCCCCGCCTGCGCTTAACGCTTTTTTGAACCAGGATATACGTGAAGTATGAACAGACAAGAGACAAGTTTTCTATGGCTCTGGAAGAAGCGAACACTTATTTAAAATCCCAGTCAAAGAAGCAGTGCCGGTGAGCCGGTCTTGAGGTTTGGCCTGAGCTTGTTGACCCAGCGGAGGCGGCAGGACTTGCCGGTGCGCTGCAGGGCGCCTTTGGATCGAATGGAGCTCCAGTCCCGCGGGCCATGGACGCGCACGTGCTCCAGCAGCACCTCGTCCTCCTCCGCCATCCACGGCCCTTTCCGCACGAAGTAAAAGACGGGGAGGGGGCGGGGGGATTGGATCTCGTACCTGAGAGTGGAGACGGCGACCAGACGCGGGCTAGCGAGCGTGGAGACGAGGACCTCCGGGCGTGCTCCAATGGCGGAGGACTCAGGATGGGCGCGGGAACCTGGAGCGGAGGGAGCGGTTGTTCCCGTGTGGGGTTTCCAGGAGGTCGAGCGCCGCCGTGGCAGATCGCGGCACCGTCGTCTACTTTCAGGTGTGGGAGAGAAGGAATGGGGAATTGGGGAATTGAGGACGCGCGCAGGTGCCTAATTTGTTTCGAAATACGCAAGGCGCATACTAGAAACTGCGCCTCGTATAAGTTACGCGAGGCGCATATTAGGGTGCGCCTCGTATAACTCTCGCGTCTAATTAAAAGACCTCGGGTGTGTTATGTATCACAAAAACTGTTTAGCTCAGTTGGTTTGGCAACTGCATCTTGTCCACCCAGGTTTGAATCCTGGTGTGGCCACATTTTTTGTCATTTTTATTTAAGCTTATTTTAATGTAAAAACATTACCTAAACTTAATATGAACTATAAAATAAAGTGAAATTATTTTAAATATCAAAATAGCTTCAAAACATAAAATTGATAATTATGAATGTGTCTCGTCAATACATAATATTTGTAATGCAATATTATAACTTTACACAGAGTGGTAATTATGAATTTTTTGATACATAATAGTAGGACACACATGTCACGCGGTTCTTAACAATGGTCGAAGTACGGTAGGTAGCGTTTCTTATCCGCCATCTTCTTCTTGCCCCTCTTCGTCGCGGGTGCATAGGTTAGGTCCGGGACGTCTTTACTACTTCTCTTGAACGGTAGTACTCTTTTCTTCGGTAGGGTTGTGATGTACGATGCTTGGTCGTCGTATTCGTCTTCCATCTTCGGGTCGCCGTACGGTGCTTGGTCCCATGTGCTAAAAAGTGGCAAAAATCGTGCTGGATATTATAGGAGGCGCATATTGGCAAAATGCGCCTTCTATATATTATGCGAGGCGCATTTCCATGATGTGTCTCCTATATATTATGCGAGGCGCATTTTCAAGATGTGCCTCCTATAATGCATATATAGGAGGCACATTCCACAAATATGCGCCTCCTATATCTCCAACTATAGGAGGCGCATTCTGCGAGATGCGCCTCGCCTTCGCTGCCTCAGAAGCCACCCGGGCCCACACAAAATATAGGAGGCGCATATTATAGAAGTGCGCCTCCTATACTTACATTATAGGAGGCGCATATGGACAAATGCGCCTCGCATAACCTGGGGTCAGGAGGCTGTGGTCCCTACATGAAGTATGCGAGGCGCATATTTTTGGAATGCGCCTCCTATATATGCATTATAGGAGGCACATCTTAGAAATGCGCCTCGCATAATATATAGGAGGCGCATTCTGAAAATATGCGCCTCGAGCCCTCATTTCCTCCTATAGGCTTTTCTCTAGTAGTGTGGAATTTGAGAGAAGTCTGAATACCCATCTAAATAACAAAAGTGAGAATGTTTAGGTAACCTCTCTAGCATTTGATCAATAAAGGGCAATGGATAATGGTCCTTACGAGTTGCTTTATTTAATTTTCTATAATCAATGCACATTCTATAACCAACAACAGTACGTTGAGCAACAAGTTCATCATCTTTATTAGGAACCACAGTAATTCCACCTTTCTTAGGAACACAAATAACAAGACGAACCCATTTACTATCAGCTACAGGATAAATAATACCAGCCTCTATGAGTCGAATTACCTCCTTTCTTACCACTTCCTTCATTTTTTGGATGTAGACGGCGTTGGAAATAAACAACAGGTTTAGCATCTTCTTCCAAATTAATTTTATGCATACATAGAGCTAGACTTATGCCCTTAAGATCATCAAGAGAATAACCAATAGCCTTACGGTGGGCTTTAAGCACATCAAGTAATTTCTCTTCTTCCTCAGCTGAAAGGTTAGCACTAATAATAACAGGATATATATTTTTCTTATCCAAGTATGCATATTTCAGATTTTCAGGCAAAGGCTTTAATTCAAAACTAGGATCTCCTTTAGGAGGTGGGAGTACTCCTAAATTATCAGGTGGGATATGCAATTGTAATTGTGGAGGTTGCTGCCATAATATTTGTTCTAAAGCTTCTTTTTCTGCATCATTAAATGGCTCTTCCTGATTAAGCATATAACGTTCCACCACGTCTGATGAAGCTACAGCTATATGCGCAAGATTTTCAATTATATCTTTAGATTTTGGTTCTTTCTTAGCAGGTTTATCAGCAAATTTAGAAAAATTAAATTCAAGTTTCTCTCCAGTACATTCAATAAACACCCTTTCTCTAGGCAAATCAATTTCAGCACCAACAGTATGTAAGAAAGGTCTACAAAATATAATAGGACAGAAAGAATCTTGTGGACAACCAAGCACAATAAAATCAGTAGGATATTTTATTTTCCCTACCAATACTTCAACATCTCTAACAATTCCAAAGGGACTAATATAATCTTTATTAGCAAGCTGAATGGTCATACCTGTTTCTTCCATGGTGATAGGATCAATATCAGGCTTAATTTCTTGATAGAGAGAATATGGAATGACACTAATGCTTGCTCCAATATCACATAAACCATGATAACAAGAAGTCCCAATAGAGCATGATATAATTGGCTTACCAACTTTGGATGAATTCCCTTTAATAACTTTGGTAGCATCTTCACATAAAATAAACATCAACAGGATCTTCTTCATTTAATTGCTTAATAATAGAGACTTGGTTCTTGACTTCCACCTGTTCTTTAGCTTGAGAACATCTCTTTCTAATTTTGTCAGCAACAACAATAAGCAAATTCTCTTTAACTTTTTCAGGATAGGGAGGTGGTTCAATATATTCTTCTATTACTATAGATGACACTGGTGTTTCTTTAATAAATTTAGGGACAACAATAGAAGATTTATCAGGTTCAACATAATAATCAAAGCCACTTTTAGGAATTCGAATGTGCTCAGCAAATTTCTTAGCTATTTCAATTGCAACATATGGATCAAGACCAAAATCTTTAATAACATTCTTGAAAAAAATAGAACTAGAGAAACTTTCTACACATGAATATCCATAATCAAAATAAGCTTCATTACCTTTGTCTAGGTCCCAATATTCCGAGTTCTTCGGAATAATTTCCAATAAATTCCAAGCTTCTTCTGTAGTATTATTTGTAAAGCTTCCACCAGATGAACCATTCAAATATTGCTTTAGCCTATCAGGTAGTCTCACATAAAAGTTTATCAATATAAGTTTATTTGTGAGATCATGATAAGGATTCTTACGAAGGAGGTCCTTAAGCCTCCCCCAAGCTTGAGTAATACTCTCTCCAAGGTGTGGCCAAAAATTAAATATAAAGCAACGGTTCTCATAAGCTTATTTAGGAGTAAAATATTTAAGAAAGAAAACCTTCATAAAAGTATCCCAATTATGTGTAATTTCTTCATCCAGGGACATATACCATTTTCGAGCATCACCAGTTAAGGACTGGTACAATAACTTGCATTTTACCTCCTCCTCAGAAATAGCCTTGAGCCTAATTAGCCCACATATATCCTCAATAGCCCGTAGGTGATTATTTGCAGCCTTTGTTCCATCCCCTGCAATATACTCATTCCTAACAGCTTTAACAAATTCAAGGGGAATAATATAACCATCATCATGAGGTGCTTTTTCAACAACTTTAGGTTTAATAGCATAAGCACTCTCATATAAAGCAAGTTTCAGCGAAGCATCTCTCATAAAAGCCATAATAATAACAGGATGCAACAGCAAGTAAAATTCAGTTTTCAAGTTTCCTTACCAAACTTCTTACCAATAGCGCTACGCTCCCCGGCAACAGCGCCAGAAAAGTGTCTTGATGGCTCCCAAGTGCAGGAGATCAATTGTAGTACTTTTCGAATTAGAAAGGTTGTCGAACCCACGAGGAGCATAAGGAACTGGTAAGTAGAATAGAAAAGGAATAATAAAAGCAACAGGTGTTTTTGTGTTTTAATTGTGTAGTGCAAGTAAAGTAAAATGCGGAAAGTAAATTGCAGCAAGTAGTAGGTCTCAATGAGAGACAAAGCCCAATCCTCTAATGCGCAAGAGGACAAGCTCAAGTGTGTGTTTGTGTCTTATATGTGGAAAACGTTCTCGAGGGCTGCACGGATTTAGTTGGCATAGTGATTCATTGCATAACATGTTTGTATATCTTGTCTAGTTTTAATCTTCTTCGGACGGAGCCACAAATAGGAATAGCTAAATAAATAAACTATCACCCCTTATGATGGATCACGTGGCCAATTAAATGACAGCACGAGAATTATTAAGACATGATGTCCCACCATAGCCTTATGCTCTAAGGTCCCCGATACAAGTACCCTCATAATGCAATTCAACGACTCTGTCTCAAGTTCCTGTCACCTAAAGACATCATCACGTCACTACACTACGGTGTTCTCCTATGAGCCCATGTAGGTGAAGTGCTGTACAGTCGACGTTCGTACAACACCATCATAGAATCACATAAAAGATAAATACTAGACCAAATAACAACTCCTCTCATGCAACAAATCATTGCCAATTCATCCTATGCCCTCAGGAACATGCGGGAACTACTCACAACGTGCAAACATGATCATGTATGGTGACATATGTGGTACAACACAATCTGAAACAATGGATCCACCACCAAATAATGACAAGTACTCAATCCCAAACATGAAACGGAGTACAATAACACGTATCTAGGGTGTAGCAATGATCAAACTATGAGGGAACGGAGTGGATCACGGTGAGGTGATGGTGGAGATGCAGGTGCTGGTGAGGATGGTGATGGAGATGCCTCCTCCCACGCCAAGGAGGAGATGGGGATGAAGATGGGGATGATTTCCCCCTTCTCCAGAGCTCCGGAGCAGCAGGATCTGTCTCCCCCGCGGAGAGTTTCGAGAGTTTCGCCGCCCTAGCGGCTCCGTCTCGTCTCGAGAAAATTAGGGTGTTCCTTTTCGGGGAAGACTGAGTCGTCAGAAAAAAGACCTCGGGGAGGTGGTGCTGTGGGCCCATTTGGGGGCCCCACACGCGGCCAGGGAATCTGGCCGCGTGGGCTACCCCCTTTTGGGCCCCCTGGCCCTCCTCCTTTGTGTCTTGTGCCCACGGCCTTTCTCCCGAAGAAAAACTGGCAGGGTTTCTTTCCTTTCGCAATTTGGATACCTGTAGCTCCTGAAACATCAAAAACATGAAAACATGTGTTTTCTGACACCCAGAAATTAAATACCAAAAATAGGGACTTTGTAGGAAAGTCCCATAAAATCATCTAAAACATGCAAAACAATGACATAACATTGATAAAACATCCCAATAATGCCTATATGGAGGGTATAAATGATGATATAAAATGCACGTATCAGCAGCTCATCCGTATGTCCGTGACTTTGTGGGCGCTGTGGCATGCTCGAAGGAAAGCCATCCACGAAGGTATTTTCCAAAGTCCGTTGAGTACACATTATTTTTGTGGATAATTTTATCTCTGAGATGTTCAACTGAAATATAAGAGAGACTCGATGCAACCAGCTAGGGCAATCATACTTGGGCAACCTGGTTAGATCCCCCCCCCCCCCCCCCGCGAGAGGGTATTGAAAGTAAAGTATGGGCACCTAGAGGGGGGTGAATAGGTGCCACGACCAATTTTAATTTTTCTTAAGGTTTAGGCTTGACAAGAAGGTAAATTCTCTAGATAGTGCAACTAGTGGTGAATTACCTATATGACAAGGCAAGAAATTAATGCAACTAGTACAACACTTAATACAACTAGTACAACAATAAATGCAACAAGTACGAGTAAGTAAAGAGAGGGGAACGAGGTAACCGATGGAAGCACACGGAGACACGATGTACTCCCGAGTTCCTCCTTGTTAAGGGAGTACGTCTCGTTGGAGGGGTGTGAGCTCGCCACGAAGGCCTACTCAACGCCACAAAGGCCTCACCCTATTCTCTGATGAACCTCGCCACGAAGGCCTAGTTCACCTTCCACTATTGGACCCCTTTGAGGCGGGGATCGAGTCCTTTACAAACAAGTTTGGGGCACACACCCACAACTTAATTGGGGGCTCCCAACACTCACAAATCACCAAGAGTAGCAAGAAGCCTAGGTTCTCCACAAGAGGAAACCCTAGGCAAAGATCCCTCAAGCAAAAGTGAGGGGAAATTAAATCCGGTTGGTGAAGACGTAGATCGGGGCCTTCTCCTTCAATCCTCCAAAGATCTAGGCTTTTGGGTGGTTGGATTGGGAGATCTAGCAAGGTGGGTGAGCTCCAACAATGGTGACTTTAATTCTGGTCGAGCTAGCTGGAGGTAGGTGGAGGGGAGGGGATATTTATACCCCTCATAAAGTCTAAGAGTCGTTGGAGCAGATCTGGCGAAATCACACCGGAGACTTCGGAGTAAAGGCCGGAGACTCCGGTCTGGTCCGGAGACTCCAGACAGTCTCCGGTGTCCCTCCGGACTGGATGCAGTACTGGACACCACCTTGGTACACTTGAGATCCTTCAGGAATGTATCAGTCCGGAGACTCCGGTCAGGGGGACCGGAGACTCCGGTCTTGGTGTTGCGGGTAGACACAGAGACTGTCTGGGGTCTTATGAGACAATTAAACTCCACTCACACCGGAGACTCCGGTAAGTATCCGGTAAGTCTCCGGTGCAGGTACAGTACGCAACACCACTTTTCCTTAGCGAATCTTGAGAGAAAAACTCCACACCGGAGACTCCGGACAGTCTCCGGAAACTCTCCGGTGTGGGTGCAGTGCGCGACCCCATCTGATACAGAGGAAAAAGCCTGGGAGAAATCTCCACACCGGAGACTCCGGTCTGGGAGACCGGAGACTCCGGCCTGGAGAAAACTCCAGCAACCAGTGACTTGACAGCTTGCTCCTTTTTGTACCAACACACCACCATAACAAATAAGTTGGATTAACCCTGAAATACATCAACACCTTTTAGCAGTACATGTGTTGTTAACAAAAACCAAAACAAGATGATTTAAGCGCGTTTGCACTTTCAATCTCCCCCTTTTTGGTGTTTGATGACAACACACATATTTTTTGCAATTAAATCACAGCTAAGCTAAGTTTGTAAAAGATAGAGCACTCACAAAGTGTGCTCCCCCTATATTTTACAAACAAAGCCCTTCTAGAGCAAACATTAGTGAACAATAATACAAGCATGTAGAGACAATAGATAAAGCACAAAGAATAATAATAATAAAGGATAGCTTCACCACGAGTCTCTCACATAAAACACAACCATTGTTCACTAAAAAGGCAAAGCGACTAAGATAGCGGGAACACAAGCCATAAGAGGCAAATCAAGTTCAAAGACTTGTGTTCCGAAGCAAATAAAGCAAAGCAACCCATGCAAAGTGGAGAAGACAAAGTAGTTACTTCTCCCCCTTTGGCATCGAGACACCAAAAAGGGGCAAAGAGCACAACACGGTCCAAGGGCTCAGCCATCATCCTCGTAGTCATCGTCGTCCTCATCCACCGGGTCCGTGGCCGCGTCACTCTCATCATCATCATCATCATCATCATCTCCAGCTCCCTCATCATCATCTCCAGCTCCCTCATCATCATCCTCAGCACCAGAACCAGTGTTGAAGTACTCAAGGTCCCCATCCTCATCCTCATGCTCAGGCTGATCATCAACATGTTCTTCCTCAATCTCAGGAGTCCTAGCACGGTGGGTCGAGGAAGAAGGAGCCGAGGTGACATCCTCAAAGTCACCCCACGGAAACTGATCAGTGTTCCACCCCTCATATGACATAGTCACAGAAGCGGTGGGAGGGGTGGGTGGAGTAGTGGGAGGAGTACCCATAGGAGGAGTAGTTCCAAGACCCGCATGGTCATGCAGCTTGGAGATCATCTTCTTCAGCTCGCGTCTCTCCTTATAGGCAGCATGGTTCTCCTTGTGCATAGCCACAGTCATGCACAGAATGTTGCGCTGGAACCAAGAGAGCTTCTTCATTTCTTCCTGAGTCTCCTCCCTGCTAGAGCGGCAAAAGGGAGGATCATCATTCTTCCTCCTAGAGCGAGGAGGCGCATCAGCGTCCCCCATGGGAGTGTCATCATCAGGAAGGTGGGAGGACAAAATCTGGAGAGAGAGCCCACAGGGTGCACAGTCTCGGTAGCCAAGCCAGGAAGCTGATCAAGTATGAGTTTCATCACATAAGGAGCATAGACGGGCACTTTCTTGATCTCGATCATAGCTGAGTATATCTCCTCCTTGATGAAGTGCATAAGATCAATCTCGAAACCCTCTCCATCAGGGCCAGCAAGGTGACACTGGAAGGCCTGGTAGAGAAGGTTCACAAGTCCACCACGAATAGCATCTACATTCCCGACCTTGGGAGCAATGTTGTAGCGAAAGAGGCAAAGACAGATGTTGTATACCCTCCTCAGATCCTTGGCAGTGCCGGTACTGGAGATCTTCTCATACATAGGTGTCGTTCGCTTCTTGTCATAAGCCACTCCGTGAACATGCATGCGCTCACCATTTCCTTCTCCCCAAGGGTAATCAAGAAGCTCAGCAAACCGTCTCATAGAAGACTCACACTCAACAGTCCCAGACATCCATCTCATAGTGACATCTTCATTATCATCAAGGGTGACTGTGGCAAAGAACTGCTGAATGATAGGGGGGTTGTAGTTCTGCTGAATGCCCACAAGATGCTCAAGACCCAGTTTCCTCGTGATCCAGACGTCCTCCTCAAAGTACTGAGAGCTGCCAAGAGCCTCTAAGTCAAGGACTTTCTGTGGACACACAGGTTGCCTGAAACGGGTGTAAATCTCCACCATGATCAACTCAGACTCCCTCCTCCAATAATGAGCTGAATGAGCAGTGCGAGCCATGGAGAAGAAAGGACGAGCTCTCATGATCCTGTACTCCTTCTTGCTCATGGATGCCACCGAGGAGATAGCATAAAATCTGGCATTCTTTGCTGCTTCAGCGTTCATCCTGTTCTCGTGCTTCTTCTTCTAACGCCTCTCACCCTCAAAGGCACCCCTCTGACCATAACGACCGGTTTCTTCATCAGTAACCATGTAGTTGCGGGAGTGAGGACGGGGACCACGCTTGGCTAAGGACTTCACCCTTTTTCCTGAAAGCATACACAAAACAGAGAACACAACACCAGAGAAAGCACAATGAGCAATCATGTCCAAAGAAAGGTGCAGGTACAAGACAGAAGCAACAGAAGTCATTTCTGGAAGATCCACACCGGAGTCTCCGGTCTGGCAGACCGGAGTCTCCGGACAGACACACCGGAGTCTCCGGTCTGGTACACCAGAGTCTCCGGACTGGTCGACAGCAATGAGCATGGATCTAACACAAATGTCCTACTGGAGATTCTAGCAGTTCCTACACAAGTTACACTAGCCAAGGTGATGCTACCAACAGCAAATGTAACTTTTCCCAAAAAAAAACTACCCAGATTTTTAGATCTAGATCAAAACCAAGCAAAAACAAGGGGGAGAAGTTGTACCCTTGTCGCCTTGGCCGGCCATTATGCCTCCCACGGATGGGAGATGCAAGGGGAGGCGGGGGGAAGGTTTCCGGCGGTGGAAAACGGCCGGGGAGGGCTCCTGGCGGCGGCAGCGGTGCAGCAAGACTATGGGGGGCGTGGGGGAAGTGGGGAATGAAACCCTAACTTCCCTCAGCCCCCAGTTTTTATACTGCTTGCCGCACACCGGAGTCTCCGGTCTTAGCACCGGAGTCTTCGGACTGGCCGGAGTCTCCGGTCTTTCGCCAGAAAACCTCCCCAAGAAGGACATGAAGTGCACAAAAATAGAAAAAAAATTAGGAAATGGGTTTTTGGCAAGGAAAGATAGGAGCAACAGCAGGGAGGGAACTTGTACTCAAGAACACCGAGAAAAACAAAAAAACAAAAATTGAGTACATCCCTCAAGAAAAAGCCAAAAAAACGCAAATAAGAACCAACTCTTCACGGAAGAGGTTGGTGGCCTAGGCCACCATGTAAGAGTTCATGGTATGCAACCGCAAAGATATATCTTGGGGCCATTGCCATTACTCAACATTGAAGCTCACAATTCAACATTAGAAAAAGAGAGATCACGATGAATTTTTGCATTGGGCATAATGGGGGAGGGAGAACCCAATGTGTTAGGATAACACTTCCCCTATGTCCATGCCTACATCTAAACTCGAACACGTTTCATCTATAGGGGTGTGTGCAAGATCTTCAAAACAAACTCCTTGAATCAATCACATTTAGTTCATTCCTCAAGAACAAGAATCTTGCATCATCAAGTGGCTTTGTGAAAATAGCCGCGAGATTGTCCTTGGTGGGCACATAAGATAGTGCAATATCCCCTCTTGCCACATGATCACGGATGAAGTGGTGGCGAATCTCAATGTGCTTCATTCTTGTATGATGCACCGGATTGTATGCAATCTTGATGGCACTTTCATTGTCACATAAAAGAGGCACTTTATCCAAATGAACTCCATATTCCTTGAGAGTTTTCCTCATCCATAACAATTGAGTGCATGCACTTGCGGCGGCAACATACTCGGCTTCGGCGGTGGAAAGAGATATGCAATTTTGCTTCTTCGAGGACCAACTCACAAGGTACCTACCAAGAAATTGGCAAGCCCCGGAAGTTGATCACCCGCCCAATCGGAATCCGTATAGCCATTGAGAGAAAATTGTGCCCCCTTTGGGTACCATAAACCAAATCTTGGGGTATGAACTAAATAACGAAAGATCCTATGAACCGCCACTAAGTGGCAATCCTTAGGGGACGCTTGATACCTTGCACACACACCTACACTCAAAACGATATCGGGTCTAGATGCACAAAGATAGAGCAAAGAACCAATCATAGAACGATAAAGCTTTTGATCCACATCCTTACTCCCTTTAGGATTGCGTGATAGGTGGCACTTGACTTGCATAGGAGTGGATTTGATCTTTGCATCTTGGAAGTTAAACCTATTGATCATGTCTTGGGTATACTTGGCTTGAGAAATGAAAGTCCCACGGGCCAATTGCTTGATCTCAAATCCAAGGAAGAATTTAAGCTCTCCCATCATGGACATCTCGAACCTGTCAGTCATAAGCTTAGAGAACTCATTATTGAAAGCTTGGTTAGTTGAGCCAAAGATAATATCGTCCACATAGAGTTGGCATATGAAAAGATCTCCTTTTACTCTCTTGGTGAAGGGAGTGGGGTCGATCTTCCCAACTTAGAAACCACGGTCATCTAACAATTCTCTAAGGTGCTCGTACCAAGCACGAGGTGCTTGTTTGAGACCATAGAGAGCTTTGTCAAGTTTGTAGACATGGTTAGGAAAGTTGAGATTTTCGAACCCGGGAGGTTGCTTCACATATACCTCCTCTTTTAGTGGACCATTCAAGAAAGCACTTTTCACATCCATTTGTTGCAACTTGAAATTGTGAGAAGAAGCATAAGCGAGGATACGGATGGACTCAAGACGAGCCACGGGTGAGTAGGTTTCATCAAAGTCGATTCCTTAAACTTGAGTGTAGCCTTGAGCAACCAAGCGAGCCTTGTTCCTTATGACAATACCATGTTCATCTTGCTTGTTCTTGAAAATCCACTTCGTGCCAATAACATTGTGGCAATCCTTGGGCTTCTCAACCAATCTCCAAACCTTGTTGCGCTCAAAGTTATTGAGCTCATCATGCATTGCTTCAACCCGATCGGAGTCCTCAAGAGCTTCATAAACTTTCTTCGGTTCCACCATAGAGATGTGAGCTTGATGTTCACAAAAGTTTGCCAATTGCTTTCTTGTGGATCTTCTAGTTTGAACATCCTCCAAGACCTTATCGTCTTGGGCATCAATTTGCTTCAAAGCTCTTCTTATCCTTTTGATACGACGGGCTTCGATCTCCTCATTATTGCGAGGAGGGATCACTTGATCATCTTGATCATTTGGGTCCCCATCTTGACCAACTTGGCCTTGATCAACATCATCATCATCAACAATAGTATCTTCAACACTTGCTTCAATTTAAGGAGAGGATGAAGAAGAAGGTTGATCTTGGCCTTGACCTTGACTCGCATTAGTGAGAGGAGTGGGTACGACTTGCGGAGTCACTTGGTCAAAGAGAGGAGGGTCTTGAACATGTTTTTGGTTAGGTGAAATAGTTGGCTCCTTGGGTTGTTCTTCTAGCGTAGAGGAGGGCTCCACTTGTGTAGAGCATAGTTCTTCTCGAGTCGCCATAAGGTGTCCCTCAATGGGGCGGAAAAATCCCACACCCATCCTTCCTATGGCTTCTTGAGGTATTTCAACATCTACATTAGAAACATGAAATTGCGCCACTTGGGAGCCATCATTTTCCTCGAACACCACACTACAAGATTCTATGACAATCCGAGAAGTCTTGTCATAGACTCTATAAGTGTGGGATTCGGCACCGTAACCAACAAATATACCCTCAATAGTTTTGGATTGAAATTTAGACAACCTAGCACCTTTGATCAAATAGAAGCATTTACAACCGAATACACGGAAGTAGGAGACGTTGGGCTTGTTGCCGGTGAGGATCTCATATGGGGTCTAGTCCAAGCCTTTGCGGATGTAGAGGCGGTTGGAGGAGTGGCATGCGTGGATATGGCCTCGGCCCATAAATATTGGGGAGATGTGTACTCCGCCAACATGGTCCTAGCCATATCCAAGAGAGTGCGATTCTTCCTTTCGGCAACACCATTTTGTTGAGGAGTATAAGTGGCGGAGTATTGATGACGAATTCCTTCTTCACTAAGGAATTCATTCAACGTGTAGTTCTTGAACTCCGAACCATTATCACTCCTAATAGCCATGATTTGCACATTGTGTTGACGTTGCACTTGGTTGGTGAAGTCGATGATGGTTTGTTGAGTCTCACTCTTGCACTTGAAGAAATATACCCAAGTGTATCTTCAATAGTCATCGACAATCACCAAGAAATACTTCTTGCCTCCAAGACTTGCCTCGGGCACGGCACCAAAGAGATCAACATGGAGAAGCTCCAAGATTCTCTTTGATGAAATAATAGTCTTGGATTTGTGCACCATGTCATGCATCTTCCCTTCAACACACGACCTACAAACGCGATCCTTTGAAAAAGAAACATTTTATCTTAGTCCGACAATAAGGCCACCTTTGTGAAGACTTTGCAAAGTTCTCATGTTGACATGGGACAAGCGGCGATGCCACAACCATCCCACGTCCGCCTTCCCGAAAAGACACATTGCTTTAGAGTTGGTTGACTTCGAAAAGTCCACCACGAACAAGTCATTTTCAACATGTCCCACGTGAGCGACGTCAAGAGTCTTGCCCCTCAAAAGGACCACAATATCACCATCGAAAAAGACGGAAAAACCCATCTTTCCAAGAGAACGGACGGAAAGTAAATTGTAACCAAGGGATTCGACAAGCATGACGTTCACGATAGTGATATCGGGAGCCACCACAACCTTGCCAAACTCGGATACCTTAGACTTGGACGAGTCCCCATAAGCGACGGTTGCTTGGATGTCATTTGGTCGCAACTCCGTCACTAGTTCTTTGCTTCCGGTCATATGATTAGTGCATCCACTATCAAGAATCCATTTAGTCCCACCGGAAGCATAGTCCTGCAAGAGATCATTGACTAGAGTTAGGACCCGAGAAGGGTCCCTTCATGTTAGCAACAAGGGTCTTTGGAACCCAAATAGTATAGTCAATGAAACCCTCAATAGGACCAACATATTTAGCTTGCACAACACCATAATAATCAACATATAAGAAATGGTGTGGATTGTTAGTTCCCGCGGAGGTGCTACGAGTAGTGTTGTCTCTCATGACACTACTACTCGAGGCAACATTGTTTTCTTGTGCGGGTGTGCTACGAGTAGTGTTGTCCCTAATGACAATGCTACCCGAAGCACCATTTTGGTTCTTCTTCTTGTTCTTCTTCTTCTTGTTCTTCTTCTTGGCTACAGAGCCAAGCCCTTGCTTACCCACTTGTTGCCTTGGAGCACTCAATTGTGGTCTAGTAATGACCGCATTAGATCTAGGGGCAACCACTTGTGGGGTAGGTATCACCCCCTTCTCAACATGAGGGCCTTTACCCTTGAGCCTTGCTAGCTCATTCTTCAACCTAGCATTTTCCTCAATAATATTTGCATGATCACAAGAAGAAGTAGAGGTGCTAGGATTGTTAGGTGGAGTAAGTTGAGTTTGAAGTTGTTCATGCAACTCTTAGAGGGATGAGTGTTGGCTTTTCAAAGCTTTGTGAGCATTGGTTAGCTTTTCAAACTTCTCGGTTAGTTTACCATGACCAACGCCAAACTCGACTTTATCCTTTTTAGCCTTTTTTATATTTAGCAATGGCAAGATCACGTTCCTTAATGATTTTAGAGACAAGTTCATTATGGGTTGATTCAATAGATTAAAGTTCATCCTCTAGAGAAATTCTACCATCATGCTCTTCTTCAAGAGTCATTGAGAGGGATGCAATTTCATCCGCATCCCTTCTCTCAACCTCAACTTTCTTCTCAAGGGACTATTGGGCCTCTCCCAATTGCCTCATGAGATGCTCAAAGTACTTCTTGGTCTCCCCTTGCATGTTAGACATAAAACGGTCCAAGGAGACCCTTTCATCTTCTTCTCTAAGACTAGCAATATGTTCTAGTTCAATAGGGGTCTTAGAGTTAGGAGAAGATGATATCTCCGTGGCCTTAGCCATTAATTTCATTAGGGGATTCAAAGAGGGATGAAGATGATGGAGTGGAAGCAATAGCTAGAGCGGCCACTTCACTTGTGGTTTCTTCTTCTTCATCACTCCCGGAATCATACTCCTCTTGAGTCAAGAGCACAAACTTGGTGGGAGATTTCTTGTTGAATGGTTTCTTCTTGAAATGAGGTTTCTTGTATTCAACCTTGGACTTGTCCTTGCGAATGAGCTTGCCACTATGGTGCTCTCTATTCTCGTAGGGGCACTCCGCAATGAAGTTGTAACACCCGGGGTTTTCCCCAATTAGTTTGCTTGTTTTCTTTTTTGCATCATCATGGCATCCTTGCATTGCATCATGCATCATATGCATTGCACCTCTATTTCCTGTTGTTTTCAAACCAATTAAAAGCTTTAAACCAATTTTACAATTCAAACAATGCACCTTGTTTTCAAATCAAATTGTTTCAATAAAAAATTGAATTGGAATTAACAATTGGCTTGGTTAATAATTTTTTTTAAAAAAAAAACCCCAATTTGAATTTCAAATTCAAATTCAAACAACAAACAAATAATTCAAATTTTGAAAAAGAAAGGTTGGTGCACCTGGGCATTTTAAGTGTCAAGTGCAGAGAATTTGAGTTCATAATTTTCTGAGTTTTTAAAACCCCTAAAATTCCTTTTCCCTTCTCTTTTCTCTTACAAAAAAAAGAAGAAAAATCAATAACACCTGCAGGGGGAGGCAGGCCCAAAGTGGCCCACCTACCACCCCAGTCCGTTAGCCCCCAGCCCACCCCCTGTTTGTCGTCTTCCTCACAAGAAAGGACACGCAGAGAACGTGACCATGGATCCCCACCTCCACCTGCTCCTCCTCTCTCCCTTAAAGCCCCCTCTCCTATCCAAACCCTAACCCTAGCCCTCCTCCTCTAGTTCCCCTCTTTCCCTTCTCCGCCGCCGCTCCCCTTCTTCTTCTTCCTCTGTTTTTTCCCCTCCACTTTCTCTGTATTTTACTGAAACCGGGACAGACACCTCCATGGCCGGCACTTGGAGCTCATGGCGCCGGCGCTGAGGACGTCGTCTGGCCCCGGTTCCGGCGGGAATGGAACCGGGGCACGTCCCGCTCCCTCTGCGTTTCCTCGTCGGGGTTCGAGAGCCACTAGGAGCGCCGCGCCGTCAAGATCTTTCGTCGGCCGTGCGTACGCGCGGGCAGCTGCGTCGTCGTCTGCATCTCCTCCGCGTCGAGTCCGACCCCTCCACGGCGACCCCGCGGTTAGCCCCCGCCTCCGGGCCCTCTCCCTCCTTCCTCCCGCTGCTCTGTGAGGGCCGCCTTCGAGCGCCACCCGCTGCAGGTCGCAGCCACCGTCTCCCGTCTTCCAGTCCGTCAAGTGCAGTTTCCGTTCTTCAGATTCGTCAGCGAAACAGCCGCGCCGATCACCTCATCCTGTCCAAACCCCCTCTGAAATCACAACAGCGTAGCAGCCCAGTTGGTCAGCCCAGCAGCTCCATCCGTCCGCACTCCTAGAGCCCCGAGTTTGAATCCCACCCGTGGCGAAGCCACCCCTTTTTTTTCTCCATTTTCTTTTATTCTCGAAAATCCAGAAAACAGAACTGAGTCTTTATTTGTAAAATCAATAACAAATTGAAAAATGCTCCAATTTCAATGATTCAAATTTCTATGGATTCAGCATCTTGTTCTCTTTTTGTTAGTAACAAAGTTGCAACATGTTTCTGTAATAAATTTTGCACTAAATAATTAAATACAGAAATGGCTATTAAAATTTGAAACTTTGGAAGTTCATAACTTGAGTTCTGTTCACCCAAATTGAGCAAACTTGGGCTCTAAAATTTTGTCTTAACAAACTCTACACAGTGTTATTTTATTTGGTCACAATTGAATTAAATTTCAACATGTTTCCTTCTGTTTACTAAAAGGGGCAGAATAAAAATGCTTATGGAAAAATGCATAATAAATTCAATAATGATCCAAAAATATGTTTAATAGCTCAAACTGTTCATTGAAAAATTTTATACATGTTTTCAACCTTTTCAATACAATTTGTTTACTGTTTTTCCTAATTAAAAGTGGTGCAATAATTCAATGCTTTAATTAAACCTTTAAATTGCAAAAATTCATAATTAAATATTTAAAATTCCAAATTTGGCAAGTGAGGTATCAAATTGAAGCTAATGTTGTTTACCTTCTGTTTTCATCAATTATGTTGCATTTAATCCACTTTAACTCAATGTTTATTTGTAGTTCAATTAATCAACTATTAATGCATATGGGATTTTCCAAATGCAATTCAAATTGCATATGGGCCCATTTAAATTGTTCCTTGTGTCCTCTAGTTTATTTTGATGCACCCTTTAACTTGTCATGCATATAAAATAGGATCATCCGGGATATTTTGCCGTAGTAGTAATTGTTGCATCCTGTGTTTGTTCTAGTTCGTTGCTTCTTCGCGGATAGGACGTTGAGATTATGTGAGCAACGACAAGTTCTGCGGATGTACCTCTACTTGCTGGATCTCAGGCAAGTATACTCACTTGCTACCCGTGTTGATTTTGCTCACTTGTTACCGATTCTTTCCGTTGTCTTTATGCTAGCCTTTTGATTCGATGCTTGTGTCTCGATCCTATCATATGTTTACCTTGCAGCCATGATATAGCCTTCCTTCCACTTCCTATTAACTGTTGTTTGTTTACCTTGTTGGCCCTCGTGTCGTAGTTGCATGCTTAGTGTTGTTTGCGCTCGAGTCTTGTTGTCCTTTTCCATACCACCTGTTTAGTTGATAGTTGGGTTTCAATTTAACCAACAACATGTTACTGTTTGGGGTAATAATAATTTGATGATAAGGCACCGGCAGGAGGTCCGGCGTGGTTTTGGAGCCTGCTGGTGTCGAAACTAGGAAAAGGGTCTTGTCCATTGATCCATGATGAGCGTGCTCACCGCATACGGGAGGTAGTATGGGACCCCCCTCGACTTAGACCTGATTTGCAGCTTTTCCGAAGAGCCACACTTAGTTCGGGTGTTCCATTTGCTCCTTTGCATAATGGGAGGCGCCCCCATGGTTACTGGTGATGATGATGATGATGCATATAGGGCGAGGCCTGTATTGCCGGAGTGTTGCATCCTGCGGGAGTTTTGCACACTTGCACTGAGTATTCGGCTGTGTGGCTGGGACCTTATAGCTCCGTGGCTCCTAGGATGGGTTGTAGAGACGGTTTGGGTCGTGTCGAGCCAACCTGAGTTTTAGTTGGTGGCTTGAGTGTGTACGGGTACTGGAGCACACCCTGCAGGGATGAATCTTCTCGAGAAGCCGTGTTGTCCGCGGTTATGTGGCGACTTGGTGAAAGTGCTGGCTAACAAGTACTCAGACAACTTACACCTAATTAATAATAATTTGACTAGTAATAGGAATATTGTCACAATAACCTGAACTTCACTTTAATCAACAGTGTGAGTTTCCTTGGGTTGCTTCCTTAGTAGGGGGTAACACTGGATGGGTATTGTTTGGTGAGTAGTTATAGTTGGTTTTGTAGCGCTCTCTTATCCCTCTCTAAAAGCCGGAAGTTGTAGCATGTCTCTGTAGTTTGTTAGTGCTGCCCGCTGCCGCTTCTTTGCAATAATCACTTCCTTCCGTTGTACCCAAAGTATTTGTATCTTGTGATGATTGGTTACGCTGGTATCTTGTGATTATGATTTGCCAGTACTTAACAGTACTGACCCACGAATTCATTTTCGTGGCTGCATATTCCACATTGCAGTCAACAGGTTTAAAGTCTGACGACGTTAGCTTGGGAATCCCTCCGGCTTGGCCTGGGCAGGGATTGGACGCCATCGGTTTTCTTCAGGACTCTTAGTCCAATTTGTATCTTGTCCGTAGTCGGACACTATGTTGTTTCTTCCGCTGTCATTTGGATCTTTGTATTGTATCAGTTTTATCCTTGACTCGTTTGAGTCGTCTTGTATATATCTTTTCTATTGTTGTTGCGGAATATTCGTGAACTGTTGTAATGTTATCACAAGTGGCAACCTGGAATCAGTTATTATGTGGATTTTGGCGGAAATGCTGAAATCTGCATAGTGCCCGATCCCGGGGCGTCACAAATGGTATCAGAGCATGGTTTCCGATTCCCGATATTGTTTCGATACGAAGGGTTATCGAAGCAACGGGTCCGCAAAGCCTGTAGGATAACCTCGCTAACGGTCGTGTTTCTAGAGTGTCAAAAACTATTTCTGCTAAACTATTTTGGAAACATCTCAATAGGATTCTTGTTTTCTCCTTATCTCTATTCTATTTCTCCTCTCATCTTATTTGTTTTGGAGTCTCTCTTCCTCTCAATCTTTCAAAGTTTTAGGATCCTACATGGGTGGACGTTTTCTGAGCCGTTAACTTAATAGGTTCGATCATCGGAAGATTCCTGGTGGAAGAACATCGTCATTAATCCGAGCAAGAATCTTTTGTTAGTGGTGTCGAGAAGCTTGTTAGTGGTGTCGAGAAGCTTGTTAGTGGTGTCGAGGAGATCAACTTGAAGCATGAAGACCCGATAGCTCCAACTTCTTCTCTCTCTTACCGGCTTGGAGCGGATTGCGAGGGCGCAATCCCTTGTTAGTGGTGTCGGCTGTAACACCCGGGGTTTTCCCCAATTAGTTTGCTTGTTTTCTTTTTTGCATCATCATGGCATCCTTGCATTGCATCATGCATCATATGCATTGCACCTCTGTTTCCTGTTGTTTTCAAACCAATTAAAAGCTTTAAACCAATTTTACAATTCAAACAATGCACCTTGTTTTCAAATCAAATTGTTTCAATAAAAAATTGAATTGGAATTAACAATTGGCTTGGTTAATAAAATTTCTTTTAAAAAAAACACCAATTTGAATTTCAAATTCAAATTCAAACAACAAACAAATAATTCAAATTTTGAAAAAGAAAGGTTGGTGCACCTGGGCATTTTAAGTGTCAAGTGTAGAGAATTTGAGTTCATAATTTTCTGAGTTTTTAAAACCCCTAAAATTCCTTTTCTCTTCTCTTTTCTCTTACAAAAAAAGAAGAAAAATCAATAACACCTGCAGGGGGAGGCAGGCCCAAAGTGGCCCACCTACCACCCCAGTCCGTTAGCCCCCAGCCCACCCCCCTGTTTGTCGTCTTCCTCACGAGAAAGGACACGCAGAGAACGTGACCATGGATCCCCACCTCCACCTGCTCCTCCTCTCTCCCTTAAAGCCCCCTCTCCCATCCAAACCCTAACCCTAGCCCTCCTCCTCTAGTTCCCCTCTTTCCCTTCTCCGCCGCCGCTCCCCTTCTTCTTCTTCCTCTATTTTTTCCCCTCCACTTTCTCTGTATTTTACTGAAACCGGGACAGACACCTCCATGGCCGGCACTTGGAGCTCATGGCGCCGGCACTGAGGACGTCGTCTGGCCCCGGTTCCGGCGGGAATGGAACCAGGGCACATCCCGCTCCCTCTGCGTTTCCTCGTCGGGGTCCGAGAGCCACTAGGAGCGCCGCGCCGTCAAGATCTTTCGCCGGTCGTGCGTACGCGCGGGCAGCTGCGTCGTCGTCTGCATCTCCTCCGCGTCGAGTCCGACCCCTCCACGGCGACCCCGCGGTGAGCCCCCGCCTCCGGGCCCTCTCCCTCCTTCCTCCCGCTGCTCTGTGAGGGCCGCCTTCGAGCGCCACCCGCTGCAGGTCGCAGCCACCGTCTCCCGTCTTCCAGTCCGTCAAGTGCAGTTTCCGTTCTTCAGATTCGTCAGCGAAACAGCCGCGCCAATCACCTCATCCTGTCCAAACCCCCTCTGAAATCACAACAGCGTAGCAGCCCAGTTGGTCAGCCCAGCAGCTCCATCCGTCCGCACTCCTAGAGCCCCGAGTTCGAATCCCACCCGTGGCGAAGCCACCCCTTTTTTTTCTCCATTTTCTTTTATTCTCGAAAATCCAGAAAACAGAACTGAGTCTTGATTTGTAAAATCAATAACAAATTGAAAAATGCTCCAATTTAAATGATTCAAATTTCTATGGATTCATCATCTTGTTCTCTTTCTGTTAGTAACAAAGTTGCAACATGTTTCTGTAATAAATTTTGCACTAAATAATTAAATACAGAAATGGCTATTAAAATTTGAAACTTTGGAAGTTCATAACTTGAGTTCTGTTCACCCAAATTGAGCAAACTTGGGCTCTAAAATTTTGTCTTAACAAACTCTACACAGTGGTATTTTATTTGGTCACAATTGAATTAAATTTGAACATGTTTCCTTCTGTTTACTAAAAGGGGCAGAATAAAAATGCTTATGGAAAAATGCATAATAAATTCAATAATGATCCAAAAATTATGTTTAATAGCTCAAACTGTTCATTGAAACATTTTATACATGTTTTCAACCTTTTCAATACAATTTGTTTACTGTGTTTCCTAATTAAAAGTGGTGCAATAATTCAATGCTTTAATTAAACCTTTTAAATTGCAAAAATTCATAATTAAATATTTAAAATTCCAAATTTGGCAAATGAGGTATCAAATTGAAGCTAATGTTGCATTTAACCACTTTAACTCAATGTTTATTTGTAGTTTAATTAATCAACTATTAATGCATATGGGATTTTCCAAATGCAATTCAAATTGCATATGGGCCCATTTAAATTGTTCCTTGTGTCCTCTAGTTTATTTTGATGCACCCTTTAACTTGTCATGCATATAAAATAGGATCATGCTGGATCTTTTGCCGTAGTAGTAATTGTTGCATCCTGTGTTTGTTCTAGTTCGTTGCTTCTTCGCGGATATGACGTTGAGATGATGTGAGCAACAACAAGTTCTGCGGATGTACCTCTACTTGCTGGATCTCAGGCAAGTATACTCACTTGCTACCCGTGTTGCTTTTCCTCACTTGTTACCGATTCTTTCCGTTGTCTTTATGCTAGCCTTTTGATTCGATGCTTGTGTCTCGATCCTATCATATGTTTACCTTGCAGCCATGATATAGCCTTCCTTCCGCTTCCTATTAACTGTTGTTTGTTTACCTTGTTGGCCCTCGTGTCGTAGTTGCATGCCTAGTGTTGTTTGCGCTCGAGTCTTGTTGTCCTTTTCCATACCACCTGTTTAGTTGATAGTTGGGTTTCAATTTAACCAACAACATGTTACTGTTTGGGGTAATAATAATTTGATGATAAGGCACCGGCAGGAGGCCCGGCGTGGTTTTGGAGCCTGCTGGTGTCGAAACTAGGAAAAGGGTCTTGTCCATTGATCCATGATGAGCGTGCTCACCGCATCCGGGAGGTAGTATGGGACCCCCCTCGACTTAGACCTGATTTGCAGCTTGTCCGAAGAGCCACACTTAGTTCGGGTGTTCCATTTGCTCCTTTGCATAATGGGAGGCGCCCCCATGGTTACTGGTGATGATGATGATGCATATAGGGCGAGGCCTGTATTGCCGGGGTGTTGCGTCCTGCGGGAGTTTTGCACACTTGCGCTGAGTATTCGGCTGCGTGGCTGGGACCTTATAGCTCCGTGGCTCCGAGGATGGGTTGTAGAGACGGTTTGGGTCGTCTCGAGCCAACCTGAGTTTTAGTTAGTGGCTTGAGTGTGTACGGGTACTGGAGCACTCCCTGCAGGGATGAATCTTCTCGAGAAGCCGTGTTGTCCGCGGTTATGTGGCGACTTGGTGAAAGTGCTGGCTAACAAGTACTCAGACAACTTACACCTAATTAATAATAATTTGACTAGTAGTAGGAATATTGTCACAATAACCTGAACTTCACTTTAATCAACAGTGTGAGTTTACTTGGGTTGCTTCCTTAGTAGGGGGTAACACTGGATGGGTATTGTTTGGTGAGTAGTTATAGTTGGTTTTGTCGCGCTCTCTTATCCCTCTCTAATAGCCGGAAGTTGTAGCGCGTCTCTGTAGTTTGTTAGTGCTGCCTGCTGCCGCTTCTTTGCAATAATCCCTTCCTTCCGTTGTACCAAAAGTATTTGTATCTTCTGATGATTGGTTACGCTGGTATCTTGTGGTATGATTTGCCAGTACTTAACAGTACTGACCCGCGAATTCATTTTCGTGGCTGCATATTCCACATTGCAGTCAACAGGTTTGAAGTCTGACGACGTTAGCTTGGGAATCCCTCCGGCTTGGCCTGGGCAGGGATTGGACGCCATCGGTTATCTTCAGGACTCTTAGTCCAATTTGTATCTTGTCCGTAGTCGGACACTATGTTGTTTCTTTCGTTGTCATTTGGATCTTTGTATTGTATCAGTTTTATCCTTGACTCGTTTGAGTCATCTTGTATATATCTTTTCTGTTGTTGTTGCGGAATATTCGTGAACTGTTGTAATGTTATCACAAGTGGCAACCTGGAATCGGTTATTATGTGGATTTTGGCGGAAATGCTGAAATCTGCATAGTGCCCGATCCCGGGGCATCACAGAAGTGGTGCTTGTCTTGGCAATTGAAGCAAGATCTAACTTTTTGATCCCCATCATTTCCATAACGAGACTTGGTCTTCTCCTCAACAAATTTCTTGCCCTTGGAGGATTGTTCCAAAACTTTTGCACGGTATGAGCAATGAGATCCTTTAGAACGGGATCATAGTCTTGTTCCTTCAACAGAGGCAATGCTTCTTCTCCATCTTCTTCATTCTCAACCTCTCTTGACAAAGCCTTGGCCTTCAAAGCAACGGATGCTCCTTGGTGCATTCCAATGGCCCTAGCACGGTTGTCAAGGGCATTCTTCGTTTGCACTTTGTAGGAGCGCAATTCTTGTATCACATGAGTTGAGGTCATGGAGGAGAAATCATGTCTTCCTTGAATGCTCTTCAAGTCCGTGCCCTCAAAAGGCATCACGGCAATCATGTACTTTCTCTTGATCCAAGCATCGTCAATATACTTTGCACACGCACTAGAGAAGGCAGTGGAAAGAGTTTTGAGTCTTCGATACATGTCAACATGATCTTCTCCATCACGCATGAAAAATCCTTCGACATCATTGGTCAAGGTGTCATAGCGATTTCTTTGCATGCTCTCATTCCCAACAAACATGACGACTAGTGCATCCCATGTTTCTTTGGCGGTGGAGAAATGTTGAAGATGTGGCATATGGTTTGGACCCACGGCTTGTTGAAGGATAAACAATGCGGTGTAGTTTAGTTGGCAATCTATGGCTTCTCTTCTTGTGAGATTCTTGGGGTCAAATGGTTTGTATCCGTCACGAGTGACCCTCCAAAGATCTATACAAGAAGAATTCATGTGAGTCTCCATATAGTATTGCCATTCACGAAAAGAAAAAGCATCAATTTTAGGTGGATCTCCCCTAGGGATTATATGAGGATGGGGGACGGGAGGATCGGGAGAATAACTTCCGGGAACGGCATGAAATCCTCCACTTCCTTCCGTACCCGACTTAGCGGATTGTTCGGCGGAAGCATTTTTATGTGGTTCACCATCTACCCCTTTCTTGGCACCCTCCGGTTCAACTTCCGGAAGAGATGATTTGACCACCTCCGGTCCTTTGGCTTTGAGGAGTTGTGTCATGAGTTGACGCAACTCATCAAATTTGGCGTCTATGGATGAGGTCAATGAATTTCTCAAAGCATTGAGATCATCCATGGTCACATTGCCATCGGACGGAGCGTCAACCAAATCAACTCCCATACTTAAACTCTTAGGCGGTTAAGCCCGATAGAAGAGTCGAGGCTCTGATACCAATTGAAAGTAAAGTATGGGCACCTAGAGGGGGGTGAATAGGTGCTACGACCAATTTTAATTTTTCTTAAGGTTTAGGATTGACAAGAAGGTATATTCTCTAGATAATGCAACTAGTGGTGAATTTACCTATATGACAAGGCAAGCAATTAATGCAACTAGTACAACACTTAATACAACTAGTACAACAATAACTGCAACAAGTACGAGTAAGTAAAGAGAGGGGAACGAGGTAACCGATGGAAGCACACGGAGACACGATGTATTCCCGAGTTCCTCCTTGTTAAGGGAGTACGTCTCGTTGGAGGGGTGTGAGCTCGCCACGAAGGCCTACTCAACGCCACAAAGGCCTCACCCTATTCTCGATGAACCTCGCCACGAAGGCCTAGTTCACCTTCCACTATTGAACCCCTTTGAGGCGGGGATCGAGTCCTTTACAAACAAGTTTGGGGCACACACCCACAACTTAATTGGGGGCTCCCAACACTCACAAATCACCAAGAGTAGCAAGAATCCTAGGTTCTCCACAAGAGGAAACCCTAGGCAAAGATCTCTCAAGCAAAAGAGAGGGGAAATGAAATCCGGTTGGTGAAGACGTAGATCGGGGCCTTATCCTTCAATCCTCCAAAGATCTAGGCATTTGGGTGGTTGGATTGGGAGATCTAGCAAGGTGGGTGAGCTCCAACAATGGTGACTTTAATTCTGGTCGAGCTAGCTAGAGGTAGGTGGAGGGGAGGGGGTATTTATACCCCTCATAAAGTCTAAGAGCCGTTGGAGCAGATCTGGCGAAATCACACTTGAGACTCCGGAGTAAAGTCCGGAGACTCCGGTCTGGTCCGGAGACTCCGGACAGTCTTCGGTGTCCCTCCGGACTGGATGCAGTACTGGACACTACCTTGGTACACTTGAGATCCTTCAGGAATGTATCACTCAGGAGACTCCGGTCAGGGGGACCCGAGACTCCGGTCTTGGCGCTGCGGGTAGACACAGAGACTGTCTGGGGTCTTGCGAGACAATTAAACTCCACTCACATCGGAGACTCCGGTAAGTATCCGGTAAGTCTCCGGTGCAGGTACAGTACGCGACACCACTTTTCCTTAGCGAATCTTGAGAGAAAAACTCCACACTGGAGACTCCGGACAGTCTCCGGAAACTCTCCGGTGTGGGTGCAGTGCGCGACACCATCTGATCCAGAGGAAAAGCCTGGGAGAAATCTCCACACTGGAGACTCTGGTCTGGGAGACCGGAGACTCCGGCCTGGAGAAAACTCCAGCAACCAGTGACTTGACGGCTTGCTCCTTTTTGTGCAACACACCACCATAATAAATAAGTTGGATTAACCTTGAAATGCATCAACACCTTTTAGCAGTACATGTGTTGTTAACAAACACCAAAACAAGATGATTTAAGCGCATTTGCACTTTCAGGTATGTCCAAAGTTAACTCCGATGGGGGAGTGGCCCAGAAGAAGGACCGCGGAGCGGTTACAGCTGTGGCGAGGCGGACAGATGGTGAGTTTCTGGGCGCATCGGTTGTAATATTCGAGGGAATCACTGACACAGATGTTCTCGAAGCACTAGCGGTAAGGGGGGCTTAACCTCGCACGGGACCTCCACTTACAAAGGATTTGTTTGGCAATCGACTTTCTTTCAGTTATCAATGCGCTAAAGGAGGAAGACAGGGGGAGATATAGCAGCATCACACATGAAATAACAATGACGGCGGAGTCCTTCCATGAGGTGAAGTTTGTCCATGAACGTGGGGGCTCGAACAAGGAACCTCACTCTCTTGCTCAACTTGTTTTGAGTGAGCTTTTTAGCCGTTTTGTCTGGCTTGGTGATCCGCCGACTGCCATTTGTATCCCTAGAGTTGTAACTGTCTAATAAAGCTAGTCACACTGGGCATAAAACCCGGAACCCAAAGCCCGAACCCGAAAAACCCGAGCACCTATTCGAGTGTCAATTCTAAAAACCCAAATTTTATATGGGAAATTCGGGTTTATACTTCTATAACCCGAACATCCCTATAACCCAAAGTAGATAAGTAATTTTATCCCAATACAACGAATTAAACTCCCGCATAACATAACAACATGAATTAAACTCCGGCAGAGCCCAAGAACGTATCATTGACCACAAGTCTCGAAGCCTTAGTCGCTCAACTTTACGCACATGAACAGGCCATGGCCGACCGAGACTCTGACCTGGCCACCGCCTGCACGCGGTCGCCTTCCACCCATCCCCTCACACCCGTCCTAGCCTGAGATGACAAGGAGCTGCAACGTGTCAGCCGCCTCCTGCCGCCTACCTCGATGACATGTTGTGGTGATATGCAGCGCCCACCTCCTACCTTGACGGCATGCTCTCGTACAGTGCAGCGCTCGTCGCCTACCTTGACGGTATACTGTGTAGTGTGTACAGCGCAGCGCCCGCTCCCTCCCTGGAGTGAACGGCATGTTGTGATGAAGTGCTGCTCCCGTTCTACGTGTATGGGTGCACCGCCGCGCCGATCGATCTGCCTATGTCCTCCTCTAGTAGCTACGACTGTGATGCATTGAGGAATTTTTTAAGTGATGCTCCTATTCGGGTTAATCGGGAAAACCCGAACCCGAACCCAAATTATCGGGTACCCGAATTGTCGGGTTCTTATTATTTTGGCTAAATTTCGGGTATCATTTTTCAGAACCCGAACTTTTTTAAACCCGAATAACCCGACCCGAATTTTTCGGGTAACCCGAACGCCCGACCTGAAAAGCTAGAACTGTCTAAAAAAACGTAGTCGTCTCCGTCTGCCGCCATGGCTGCGGCCAACGCCCCAATCGTCGTGCGCAAGGCCTTCACGGTAACATGCGCCCAAATCATATTGTCTGCTTCTGCTCTGACTAGTGACCCCCCCTCGAAAGTCAGATCAGATCCCCGGGGATGAGCTAGCCGGAGCTTGCGGCTGACCGACTGACTTGACTGACAACTGCGTACGTCCATGGCAGCGTTGTTGCTTGCAGCTGACCAATCTAGGGATCGCGCCCCAGTTCGTCACCTTCTCCCATGTCACCATGGAGTCGGAGAGCTACATCTGCGTCCGAGAGACCTCGCCGCAGCACAGCGTCGTCATCGTCGACATCATCACGCCCAGCCAGGCCCTACGCAGGCCCATCACCGCCGACTCCGTGCTCATGAACCCCAATACCAAGATCCTCACGGTCAAAGGTAGATATCGCCAACTCCTTGCCTCCGGATCTCGTTCCTTGATATGCTTGCTGCTGGTGCCATCCTAGCTTGGTCGTCCCATTTTAGGAAGCCGACGAAACACCGACGTCCTACTTCCCGTTGGCGAAGCCCTCCATCTCGTCGGCGTATACTAACGGCGACGGTGACCGTCGGCGTTGTCGAATCTGCATCTCAACAAGTCCCTCGGGTGAACCCGTAGGGTTTCAATTAAGAGAACGTGTAGGCGTTGGTAACAATCGTTGGCTAAACAGGGGGCACGATTTACCCAGGTTCGGGGCCCTCGTAGAGGTAAAACCCTTACTCCTGCTTCTGTCGATCAGTATTCACGAGTAGATTGGTTACAATGGGGGGTTGCTTAAGTCGAGAGTATGATCTCGATCTCAAGGCTTTGGTGGTGCGGTGTTGCTTGTCCCCCTCCTGGTGGTTCTCCTGGCCTTATATAGGTGACCAGGTCCCAAACCGTACCCGGGGGGACTCAAACCCTAACCTAAAGTCAGTTACAGGTTTCCTAACTTGACCCGCAAGGCCTTGCGGGTGGGCTTCAACTGGGCCTTCTAGAATAGTATACGGCATCTCCTCTTGGGCTTAGGTATTGGGCCTTGGACCGGGTATCCTTACCCGATAGGTTCAGGGTTCATCCCTTCGTCAGTAGCCCCCGAGTTTTTACTCGATTGAGATTTTCTCGTCGGGTAGACGCTCAAAGTCTTGTCTTGAATTCTTTCGACTGATCGTTTCAATCGTTTATCGTTTGGAGGGCGTGTACCCTGTGTGAAGACTTTTTATACTCGAGCATCAAGCGTGAAAGTGCCTGTATTTTTCGGCTATTTTCGCAGAAGGATATGGCACAGTTGCTTGGCTCTCCCGAAAGCTCAGGGCCAATTAATTGCATCCAGGGTAAAAAACAGTTCTTGACTACTTAGATTCGAGACCTCCGACTCAAATCCGATGAGGTGATCATTGTGACTGGGCCGTGTAGGTCTTACCGAGTCGAATTTAACCTATAGGGGTACCCGGCGCGTCCGCTAGGATTTTTCTTCATGTTGTTGACACGGAAATTTACCGGAGGACACAGCTTGAGTGTGATTCCAGGCTCATAAGAGAGATCTTTTGGGTCTTACCTTCGTATTCGAAAGAATACGGCATCCAGATGTGCCTAGTCGGCCGAACGATCCAGGGAGGGTATGTGTGTACATCGTATGGCTGAGTGGCAGGAGCTACGCACTCGCGAGTTTTGTCTAGAGATATTTCGAGTGAAAAAATCTCCCTTGTTTTTTATGCACAATCTTGTGGTTTTCTGTCCACACGAAAGAGTTTTCGTGTCTGGAAACCTTGTTGTGCCCATACGAAAAAAAATCGTGTCTGGGGCTTTTATGCGAAAGAGTTTTCGCGTTTTGATATGCCCATACGAATAAAATTCCGTGTTTGGGATCCTACCCGAGGGAATTCTCGGGTCTGATGAGGTGCAAAATGACGTCATTGCGCACTTTGTTCATTCTGACTCCTCCCAATGGGACGTGATGAAGTGAGAACAGGGTATGCTGGCCCACCTTGTCAGCTTTTGACCGGAAACGAGACGCCGTTTCCGTTTTTTCCGCGAGCCGTGTGCAGTAAATGCACACGATCTGCTGTTAAGATCGTGGCACAAAACAGGTTTCACCGCCTCCTCGTTTCCGCTTCACGCGTGGCAGCCGCGATGGGTGCCACGTTGCTCGATGGACGGCTGAGATCGAGTGGCTCTGTATATATATACCGTCCTTAGGTGGAAAGTGAAAACTTCCCGGTCATTTGCTTCCCTGCCTTCTTCTTCCTCGCGCTCATCTCCTCCTCTGCAACCACGTACAAGTTTCCATGGCGGGAGGAAGGAAACGCAGCTCCGCTGCCTCGAATTCAAAGGCGCCTGAAGATGCTCCCGTGCCACCCGCCCCGCGGTCGGGCGACTGGCGCTCTGCCAACACGACGAACAAGAGCATCAAGGAGATGCAGAGGGAGGGGATGCTGCCCCTCGAGACCGAGAAGCGAGTTCGCCTCGGCAAAAAAGAAGCGGTACCAAACCCTCACGCGAACGAGCGCGTGATCTTTGCGGATCACGTCTCGTGCGGGCTCTCGCTCCCCCTCCACCCTTTTCTTCTTGGCTTGCTGTATGTCTATGGCATACAGCTCCATGATTTGCCTCCAAATGCGGTGCAGCACATCTCGTGCTTCATCGTACTTTGTGAGTGCTTTGTGGGCATCCGCCCGCACAGGGGGGGCTTTGGAAAAGCCCTATTCAAAGTGCTGGTCTTCCGCGAGAAGTCGCGGGTAGAGACCGAGCTTGGAGAGACGCTTCGCACTGGCGGCTTCGGGATCCAGGCGAAGTCGGATAACCCTTACTTCGAGATGTACTTCATCGACTCCGTGCAAGGTTGGCGGAGGAAGTGGTTCTATGTCGTTGATAACAGCGCGGATGGAGCTCATGAATTCCACCCGTTCGCTGTCTTGAAGCGGCGGAAGTCCTAGGCGCACAGGCTCTCGGCTGAAGAGAACCGAGTCATCGCCCCGCTACTCGCCAAGGTAACCGCTCTTTGCGACCAGACCGCAGGGTTCGCGCTGAATGGCCTACATCTGGCGAGTGTATTCCTCAAGCGCAGGATCCAACCTCTCCAGGAGAGGCCTTCGACTATGTGGGAGTACCAGGGCATCGAAGAGCCGAGATATTCATTCGAATGCTGAATTCGAGAAGAAAATCGCGAGCATCACCAAGCTGAAGGTGGGCGAGTCTTTCCCTATCATCCCTATCGCAGCATTCGAAGCTTCAAGGCCTCCTCCATCCGATGTAAGTTTTTCTTATCTTCTCTGCTTTAACTTTTTTGTTACTCGAGAGTTTGTGGACTGAGTTTTCTCTTTTCTCCTTTTTCTTGTTGACGTGGAAGATGCTTTGGACTTGCTGGCGAGCAACCTGGAGGTTCCCCTTGACTCCAGCGTTGCCGAGGCCGACTCGACTTCTCACCACGGTTCTTCGGTTGACGTGGAAGAGTCGGGTAGTGACCTCCATCACCGCAAGCACCGCAGGGAGGGGAACGACGAAGCCACCTCCAAGGATAATTCTTTGGGTGGAGAATCTGAGAAGGAAGCTGAGCCTCTCATGGTGACCCCTCTGAGCGTGCGTGCTGCTCTCATCCCCAAGTCGAATATCTCCACCGCCTGGAACGCGGACATGCTGGATGACGAGGATGACGATGAGTGAGTTCTTTCTTTTCTATCATATTTCAGCCGAAAGTTTCTTCTCGCTTTTCCTTATGCTGTTGTTTTTTCATGACAGACTTCAATCCATCAGCCCTGGCCAGTTTGCTTCCTCTATTCCCTCCGTGAAGAAAAAGGATGATGTTGCGAGTGAAGCTCCAATCGCTAAGGCTGCCTAGAATTCTCCGAGCCCAGCTCCAGCACCTGCAGCTACGGATTATAAGTTGCCTAGCTTTGCGGGTGGAGCCTCGGCTTCGAAAGAAGTGTCGGGTGGCTCGGCTGACCCTCTGCGCACCGCCCAAGGCGAGGTAAACCATGTCATCTTCCTTGCGTCTTGTACTTCGTTTATTTATGATTTTTATCGGGTGCACGACAGTGCTCCCGATGGGAGTATCCCCCGAGGTTGCGGTCAATCGCTTGCGATTGGCTATAGGATCAACATTTAAGCTTTTTTTCTTTCTTGACTTTATCGGGTGCACGGCAGTGCTCCCGATGGGAGTAGCCCCCGAGGCTATACTCGACTGTTTGCAATCGTGAATAGGCTCAATTTCTTTCCTCTTTCTCTGACTTGACCTTCGTCTTGTGTTTTTTTCATTCTCTTCTTGACTCTCTTGTAGCCATTGGTCGCCGCGTGCTTTTGGCTGAGGCAGATTGCGTATCCCTTCAGGTAGATCGTGATCGACTCGTCGCGGATGACCAAGCTCTCCAAGGTAAATTGATATGTTCCCTCTTGCTTGTTCTTTCTGATCATAGGAATTCCCTTAGGCTAAAGTTCGCTACTGCGTATCTCAAGTTGATCTCCTAAAGGCCGAGAAAACTGATATTGTCACTCGGGTGAGAACCCTTGAGGCCGAGTTGGAGACCGCTCGAAAGAACTTGAATCCTCTCGCAAGCGGTCAACTGACTTCGAGGGGAAGCTCGCTGGGGCCCAGGATGCGCTGAAGCAACTGGAGGAGGCTGGTGCTAAACAGGACAATGATCTCGTTGGCTTCATTCCCCCTCTGGCCCAGAAATTCGCGGGTAAATTGAACTTAATTTCCGCTGTGTTGCAACTAGATTGGTTGTCTTTGGGATTTATGATGCTTCTTTGCAGATATCCTTGGCGTTGTGCTGGAGCTGCCTGGGGTTCAACGAGTGGACGTCCTCACGAATTCTTGCGCTCGGCTCCAGAAACACGCGAGTGGGATCTGCTCCCTCGTTGGCGAAGCCATTCGAGTGCTGACGCAATTCCACGAACGTCTTCTGGTGGATGTCGCGGTTCCGCCTACGCTGGATGGTCTTCTGAAGGTTTTCCTAGAGGATGATCTTCTTCAGGCTTACTCGGTTGCCCAGTCTGAATGTGAAGCGAAGACTGCCATCCAGTTTGCGTTGGCGCATGGAGTCGCAGGCCTGGACGAGGCGTATTCAAGCCTTCCCGTCGATGCTACCACAGGCAAAAAGGTAGCGCTTCATCCTTTTGACGATCCGGCTAAAGCCCTTGCCAAGAAGCTATCCGAATTCATTGCTCGTGCTAGTCGCAAGGGACATCCTGTCGCGAGTGGCAGTACCTCTATGGTTCCATAGGATAGACTTCTTTTAGTTTGCTCTCTTGATGTAATGAATCTTGCGATGTATTCCCGTATTCTACCTTTGATCCAAGTTTTCTTTGATGTCTGAGATGTGATTATTTGCGATTGATCGTTATGAGCTCCTCCCGATGGGAGTAGCCCCCGAGCACCTGTTAAGTAGGTGGTTTGTTTCTCGAGCGGGGAGTCTTGAAATGTTTCTTAACTTTTCTTATCTCTTTCTAGGTAGTAGGTGCTGGCGCGGAGTCTTCGGGTGGATCTATTGTACAATTGGATCCCTTGTTGCCGCTGCTAGTACCCTTGCCTCTCTTCGTGATCGCGTCGCGGATGGCGAACGCAAGTTGAAAGCTTTGCGTGGAGTGGCTGATGTGGCCAAGTCGAAACAAAAACTTGTAGTCGAACGTGAGCAGTTTGTGATGGAAGAGCTGGCAGCTGTTGCCAAAGATATGCTTTGTAAGCATACGAGCCCCCTAGCACTTTGTTTGATTACCTCCTTTTCATTCTTTAACTCTTTGTACTTTTCTTTGTAGTTGTTGAGCCCGACGGTCTATGTGAAGCGCATTGGGTAGATAACCATATTGCTCATGAAGCCGGTATCTCAAAACCACATGCAAACAACTTCTGGTCCGACCGCAGTCGAGGCTTCATTCTGGCTACTTTGAAATATCGTGTGGGCCAGGCGAAGATACTCGTTGATTCCTGTCACGAGGCTCTGGTAGCTATGAACCGAGCTTTCTATCCGCTGGAGAGAGGTCCAGAAGACTTGAGCCACCTGCTCAGAACTTTCGGTCGAGTAGGTGAAATTCGCGAGTGCGTCCGCCAACAGCTGATCTGCGGATCCCTAGTAGCACTTTCTTTTGTCCGGTTATGGCATCCTGAGGTCAATTTTATTTCTGTGGCTAGGCTCCCCAATGCTCCAGTCGATATTACCTCTCATTATACAGTCGTTCGTCCTGCAGCGGAGGAGATTATTCGACTAACTTCTGAAGAGGTTGATCGAGTGTTAGCCGAGGAAACTGCTCCCCGCCATATGTAATTGTAGGATGTAGATATCCTGTTGTTTTTTATAGTTCTCTCGAAACTTTATAAGGTGTCAACCTTGTCTATACCTTTGTATTTGTAATTTTTCTTATGATGCTAAGTTAGGCGTAGCCCCCGTGTGTTTGGGGTGTATACATGTTGTTCAGCGTGTAAAATGAAGAACATGTGTAGCTATGGTTGAGAAACCATGTGTTTTTATTGATATGACTGAGAATCCATGTATTTCTTCGAGCTACAAGATGGCTAGTATAGCCTTATTTCGCAAATGAGATAATCCTAAGGATAGAATTTGCGGAGGTGCGCAACGTTCCATGGGTTGGAGTAGATGCCACCCGTCTTCGGGTTCTTCAGTCGATACGCGCCACGCGGGATAACTTCGTGTATTATGAAGGGTCCTTCCCATGGTGGCTCGAGCTTGTGTCCTTCCTTCTGCTTGAGCCACAGCATCAAATCTCCGGCCACGAAAGCTCTGTGGCGTATACGGCGACTGTGGTAGTTACGCAGCGATTGTTGGTATACCGCGGATCTTGCGAGTGCAATATCGCGTATCTCGTCGAGTGCATCCATATCTTCCTCGAGTGCCTTGTTAGAGGTTTCTTCGCTGTAAGAGATGACCCGTGGGGCGCTGAATTTGACATCCTCGGGAAGGACTGCTTCAGCTTCGTATACCATGAAAAATGGCGTGTAGTTTGTTGATCGATTTGGGGTTGTGCGGAGGCTCCATAGCACGGAGGGTAACTCTTCTTCCTAATGCCCTGCCGCTGGGTGTAGACGATCGAGTAGCCGTTTCTTTATGCCAGCTGAGACTAGGCCGTTGGATCGCTCTACCTAACCGTTGGTTTGCGGGTGGGCCACTAAAGCGAAGCTGAAGGTGATTCCCTTTTCTTCGTAGAACTGGTGTGTTTCCTTCGCTGTGAAGTTGCTGCCGTTGTCGGCGATGATGTTGTGTGGTATGCCAAATCTGCACACAATGGAGTCGAGGAATTTTACGGCGTATTGGGCGCTAGCCGGGGTGACTGGCATGGCGTTGATCCACTTCGTGAATTTGTCGACTGCTACAAGCAAGTGCGTATATCCTCCAGGTGTGGACTTGCGTAATGGTCCTACCATGTCTAGCCCCCATTGTGCAAAGGGCCACACGATTGGTATCATGTGTAGTTCCGTGGCAGGGGCGTGTGGCTTGGGCGCAAATCGTTGACAAGCGTTGCACCTGTCAACTAGGTCGTCTGCGTCTCTGGCCGCTGTAAGCCAGTAGAATCCTGCTCGAAAAGCTTTCCCCACAATTGCCTTCCAGCTGGCGTGGTGTCCACAATATCCTTGGTGTATGTCTCACAGCAATTCCTTGCCATCTTTGAGTGCTATGCATCTCTGCAATATTCCTGAGATGCTCTGTTTGTATAATTCTCCGTTGAGTACCCGAAAATATTTGATGCGTCGTACTATCTGTCGAGCTTCGCGAACATCTGCTGGGAGCAGTTTGGTGGACAAGTAGTCGAGGTATTTCTGCGTCCAGACTGGCTCGAACAGAAAAACTTGTCTTGAAATACTGTGGCTGAGCTCGATGATAGCAATTTGCGGGCTGACGTCTGTTTCCAATGTTGCGGGTGCTCCTGCAGTCTTCTTCACCTTCACTGAACGTTTGGTCATCCTCTCGAAATATATTCCTGGCGGTATGGGTGTATTTGTGGACCCCATGTTTGCCATCCTATCCGCTTCTTCGTTGCTAGACCTTGCGATGTGTTTCAGCTCACACCCTTTGAAACTTCCTTCGAGTAGATTATACATGTCCCGATAAGCAACCATGTTTTCCGCGATAGCGTCGCATTCCTTCATAGTCTGTTGTACGATGAGGTTGGAGTCTCCATAAATCATCAATCGGGTGGCTCCGCATGCAATCGCTATATTCATGCCATGTAGCAGGGCCTCATATTCTGCGTCGTTGTTGGATGCTGAATCGTCGTGTGGGAAATCCAATCTTAGTACATACTGCAACTTGTCTCCCCTGGGGGATATGAGGACGATCCCAGCTCCAGCTCTTTCGTTCCTTTTGGACCCGTCGAAGTACATGATCCAGTTACTCGTGTATTCTGGTGGACCTGGTGTTTACAGTTCTGTCCACTCGCTTAGGAATTCTACGAGTACCTGTGATTTCACGGAATTGTGTCCTGCGTATATGATATCCTAGGCGCCTAGCTCGATGCTCCATTTTGCAATTCTTCCGGATGCCATGAGATTGTTCATGATGGTACCGAGTGATGCGTCGTTTAGCATTGTGACGGTATGTTCTTGGAAGTAATGCTTGAGCTTTTGGGCTGTGAGGACGACCCCGTATGCGAGCTTCTGGTAGTGGGGTATCGCTGTTTGCACGGCAAAAGCACACCTCGCTGATGTAGTAGATTGGCCGTTGAACTCTATACGCCTTGCCGTCCTCGAGTCGCTCGACCACGATAGCCGTGCTGATGACTTGATTTGTTGCGGCTAGGTATAAGTACAGTGACTCCCGTTCTTGTGGCGTTGCCAGAACATGCCTACTCTGTATTGCTCGCTTTAGGTCTGCGAATGCTTGTTTTGCTTCGGGTGTCCACTCGAACGTATCTGTCTTCTTCAACAGTTTGTACAAGGGTAATGCTTGCTCGCCCAATCGTGCAATGAATCTGCTCAAGGCGGCTAATCGCCCTGCGAGCTGTTGCATGCCGCGAAGATTTGTTGGCTCCTTCATTGTTAAGATCGCTTGCATTTTCTCTGGGTTGGCTTCAATTTCTCTAGCGGACACCAAGTACCCGAGAAGTTGTCTTGCAGGGACGCCAAAGACGCATTTTGTCGGGTTGAGCTTGATCATGTATGCGTTCAGAGCATCAAATGTTTCTCTGATATCCTCGAGGAGCGTGTCCTCTACTCGAGTCTTCATAACGATGTCGTCAACGTACACTTGTATGTTCTTGACAATGAGCTTGGCGAGGCATTTTGGCATGCAGCGCTGATATGTAGCGCCTGCGTTTTCGAGCCCAAAAGGCATTGTCGTGTAGCAGTAGACACTGTGAGGTGTGATGAATATTGTCTTTTTCTCGTCTTCCTTCTTCATCCTGATCTGATTATATTCCGAGTAGGCATCTAGGAAGGAGAGGCGTTGGCAGCCTGAAGTGGAGTCCACAATATGGTCGATTCGTGGGAGGGGGAAGTTATCCTTGGGGCAGTGTTTGTTCAGCGATGTGTAGTCGATGCACACGCGAAGGATGTCAGTATTCTTCTTTGGGACCAGCACTGGGTTTGCTAACAAAGTGGATATTTTTATCTCTATGATGAATTTTGCTGTGAGTAGTCTGTTTACTTCTTCTCCGAGCGCTTTTTTCTTGGGCTCTGAGAACTGTCGGGTGGTCTGCTTGATAGGCTTGGCGTCTTTAAAGACTTCGAGTGAGTGCTCGACGAACTCCCTAGGAATCCCTGGCATATCTGAAGGCTGCCAGGCGAAAATTTCCCAGTACGCACGGAGGAGTTCGACGAGCGCGCCTTCCTATGCTAGAGAGAGGGTGGTGGAAACCATCGCCGTCTACGTAGACTCTGTCGGGTGCACTTGATGCTTGCGGGTATCACTGTTCGCGCTGAACTCGAGCTCTGGGGCGTTCTTCTTTGTGAGGGGCATCACGGAGTGGTCTGTGGTTTTTGCTATCTCCACCAGTTCTTCTTGCATCCCGAAAGATTTGGCGATTTCGTTGAACTCGATGTCGCACTTGATGGATTTTTGGAAGTCATCGTCAATGGTAATTGTGCCATACTCACCGGGTAGCTTGAGCTTCAAATAGGCATAGTGTGGTACTGCCATGAATCTTGCGAGCGTTGTTCGACCGAGAATGGCGTGGTACTGTGAAGGCCAGTCGACTACTTCGAAGTCGAGAAATTTCCGCTTGTAATTGCTTCGGTTGCCTAGCACCACCTCCAGATTGATTGTTCCAAGTGGGCGGATCGCCTTTCCTGGAACTATCCCGTGAAAGAATGTATCTGATTCTGCGAGTCCGTCCAAGTTCATGTTCATCCGATGGAGTGTGTCCGCGTAGATGATGTTGATTCTGCTGCCCCCGTCCATGAACATGCGAGCCAGCTCGTAATTGCCAATTAGCGCTTGGATAACCAGCGCAGCGTGTCCTGGTCGATAGACTCGTGGGGGGTGGTCTTCCTTGGAGAAAGTTATTGGTTGATCTGCCATCTTCAGGTATTCGGGTTTTATCGGTGGGGCTTGCACAACCATGCATATTTGTCTTGTGTTCGTCTTCTGGATCCTGCGGGATGGAAAGACCTTTTGTATCATCCCCAAAAGTCCCGTGGGGTTCAGGTATGCGTTGCCTCCCGGGTTTGCGGCAGGCGGCGCAGGTAGTGCGGCTAGCACCACGTTTTGGTTTCCTGGTGGAGGCAGGGGTTGTGGTGGTTAGAATCCCTGGTTTCCTCCTCCTGGGAGATGCGGGTAGCCTTGACTAACTGTTGTTCTGTTTTTTTTTCGAGAAGGCCTCGTGTATGTCAAGGAACTTTCGGCAATCTTTGAGAAGGTGTGTTGCCTTGGTTTTGCATGTGCGCTTATCTGTAAATACATGTAGCGTGCAGTATCCGTCGAGGTCCTCCTCGGGAGTTTTATCCTCTGTCTTCGGCTTCCATTCGCGATTTCCACGGCGTCCACTATCGCGATTTCGCGTGAATTCTACTGCCACTAGTTCTTCTCGGTCTGTAACACCTGGGGGTGTTACCCTAATAGAGAGTGTTTGTTTTCTTTTTGCTTGCATCATATGCATCCCATGAGCATTGCATTCTGTTCTTTTTAAAAACAAATCAAAATTCAAAACAATTTAAACTCCCACCCCTTGCTCAAAATTTCCAATTTCAAACTTGCAAACTAAACCACTCATTTGTTTTTCAATAGTTTGAAATTGTTTTAATCAAATTGCCTGTTAATAAATTTTTTCCCTTTTATTAAAACCCTAAGGGCAAATTCCAAGAATTCAAATCAAATCAATCTTATTTATCATATTTCAATATGGGTTTAAAAAAAATTAAAATTTGGCAAACAAACTAATTTCAATAATGTTTGTATAATTGCTTGTTGCTTATTAAATAAAATTTGTTTAAATCCAAAATTCCAACCAAACCCTATTTGAAAAATCACCTAACAATTTAATATCCAATTAATAATTTCAAGTTGTTGAAATTACTTTTTAAACTACCTTGTTGTTGTTGTGTTGCAAACTAATAAACTTTAAACTATCAAATAAATACCCCAAACTCTATGGGAAAACAATTCACTTAACAAACTTTAAATCAAATTAAATTTTCAAATTGTGAAATAATGTTAACTTGCTCTAATTGCTGTTTTGGAAAATTATCACAAATAAGTCCTAAAAGAAAACCCTAACCCCTTTTCTATCTCTCTCTCCCTTTTATTCTTTACAAAAAAAATCAAAAGGAAAAAAATCCCAAAGGAGAGGGAACCAGCCCACCCCTTTCCTTTTTCTTCCCCCCAAGCCCACTTCTTTCCTCTGCTGGCCCGTTACCCCTCTTCCTCATGTCGCTGTCCGGCGGTACGATAGAACCTCCACCCTCTGATCGATCCCCACCCCTTCCGATGAGCTGCCGTACCATAGCCCCCTCCCCGATAAAAAGCCCCCACCTCTGCCCTAGCATCGCTAACCCTAGCCCCTCTCCAGCTAGCGCAGCCTTCCCTTCTTCCTCTTCCCCCGAGCCCCCCTCTGTTCTGAAGCCCTGCACCCACTGAACCACCGTGAACCACCACCTCCTCCCCTCACCGCCGGTAGCCATGGTCGCCTCGAGGAGCATCTGAGGAGTGAAATGGAACCGCGGCGGTCCCTGGTGTCTCCCCGTCCCCTCGTCGCTTGCCAGGAGCGCCCGTGGAGGCCGCGCCGTCGCCGGTACACCACCTCGCCGCGGCTGCACGTCTTCAGCCGCTCGACCAACCGAGGTGATCGTCCCTCGTCTTATTTTCCCTCGCCCCTACTACTCTGCCACGGCCACTGCACGCACACCTGCACGCCTCCCCATGGATCTAGCAAGCACACGCACACATCGCGAGCCAGCCAGCCCGTCGATCGCCGCAGGTTTTCTGCCCGTTTCTGTCCGCCGTCAGGGAACGTTGCTGTTGCTTTTGTTCAGTTAACGAGCCGTGTAGTAATAACTTCCCTGCGTATCTGAACCCAACAAAACGAAGTCGAGCACCGCAGTGGTACTGCGACCGTGCGCGCGAGCAACGCGTCCCGGGATCGAATCCCCCGGCCGCGCAATTCTTTTTCGCAAATCCATCTGCGAGCCAGGCCCCACCAGTCATACTCCCTAATGCCCCGTCAGCTGCCCCCGCGCCAGTCAGCGCTGCGTGGCCCTCGGGCCCGCGCGTCAGCCGCTGTGGCTGGCTGCCGCCCCGGTGAGAAGGACCAGATCCAGATCTGGATCTGGAAATTGCACCGAGGCCCCTGTCCCCCTGTTTCTTTCACCTCTAGGCCCCTAACAAATCACAGATTGGTCCCCTGTTTTAATCTGTTAATAACTTTTAAAATATGACTCCAATTAAAAAACTCTAAATATGTTTATTGTTCAAAATTAAATTGTCTATCCAACTATGCCATTTGTTTTCTGTTTTGAATTTTCAAAATGCAATTCAAATTTGAATTCAAATAATTCAATTGTAATTTGCAACAATTCATACTATTTCCAAATAAGGCAAATAAAATATGTTTTCCATACCATTTTGAATAACCTTTTCAAATGTAAATTTTTGTTTCATGGTTTGAATAATTTAAAGTGCCTAAATAATTTAATACTTGTTTAACTCATTTAAATTTGATAAAGGGGGTCCTGCGAAAGGCGGCGGCTGGGGCCTGGAGAAGAGGACCTGCGGCGGCCCGGGACCGGCACTGGAGGGCGACGGGAACCGGCAGCGGCCAGGCGACTGGGAACCGGCGGCGGGCGCGGAAATCTGAAGAGCAGCCGGTGACGGCGACCGAACGGAGACATCAGGGACGCGGGGCAGGGACCTGCTGATTTCTTGAGTACGAGCGCAGTAAGATCCAATATCGACCTGTAGCATGCACATTTTCAGAGCAGATGGACTTCCCCCCACCCACACCACCTCCACCAACCCGGCCGGCGACCATGGAATCTCGCTGGCGTGATCTACCTCTGATCGTGGTGTCATGGAAGGGCTTTTGCACTGGGACTTCTCTCCTGGTTTGGCAGTAGCTGCACAGTTGGAGTAGCCCTTCAATGCTGCATTGGGGGAGATTCTATTGGATTCAGAGTTTACAAGCTTAGTGATCGGAGATTTCGGTTTTCTGTTGCCTCAAACAAAGTGGGACATTTTATTTATGGTTTGCAAGACAGAGTTTGGCCAGATTTCGTTTGTCATTTTAACCTCTATAGAGGTGATGTCGAGAAAGCTAGGCATCATGTTGATGAGGCAGCAGCTGCCTGGCTTGCGGGATCTTTCAATCCTGGTCTTCCTCCGGCCATTCCAATGACTGTTCATCGTGATCTGAGCTTTCTTAAGGCCAAAGACATGGGTTCTGTCAGGGACGTTCTTCAGTCTACTAGTAATTCTGGCCTGGCGAATTCTTCACGGGAAGAACCAATCATCTTTGGTAGTTTCAAATCCCTGGTTCCCGAAGCTATCCGTGAGCAAGGAAATTGTTTGAATTTTGGACAGTTCAAGGCGGAAATTCCTTCAGAGACAGAGTATTCAATTCTTCCAATATTTGCTGGGCGCAATTTTTGGTCGCATATTACGCCCGTGAATATCTCGCCATCTATTGCCTCATGGCTGGACCACGCGATGGACCTGTTCCACGCTAATTACTCTGTCTCCGAAATCACTCGTGCCATTAACTTCTTTGGTCTCCCTGCTAAACATGAGATCCTTTCCTTAGCTGGCAGGTGCTTGGTTTGTCACTGTCGGGGACACAAGGATTTTGAGTGCCAATCTCACGAGCCCCCATCCAATGTTTCTGCTAATGGGCCCAGTGGACTTCTATACAATATTGCACGTGACGGACCACTGATGGGTTGTTCTAGATGCCTGGAACTTGGCCATTTGCGGCGAGAATGTTCGAACAAGATGAAATGTTTGGGCTGTTATGGTCTGGGACACAGGGTCAGAGATTGTCTTGTGGCTCCGTTGTGTTCGTACTGTAATGCTTTGGGCCACAAAGCTGGAAATTGTCCTCGGGCTACTTGTATAAAATGTGGTGTTATTGGACACATGGCAAGTTCCTGTAATTCGCGGAAAATCTGGATTCCAAAGAATAAAATCAATTCACCACTTAAGGAAGTTTCCGCCACAAGTGATTCGCTTCCTTGCTCTGCTTCAGGTTCCAAAATAGAGGAAACCATCTCCTCAGCTGTGTCGCTCCCTCTAGTTCCTCTTGCTGCTCCTCGTCCCTGCTCTCCTTGCAGCTCAAGCACCCACACAATGGCCAACTTCCCAATCAGGCCATTCCCGTTCATCACGGCGCATGCGGAGATTGTCCATGGACCGATTGATCGTCTGCAACGGAACATGCTTGTGGTGGAGGCGCCGCCACGCTCACATGAGGAATTTGCGATTGCCACAGTAACTCCTCCAATCCCTGATCAGAGTAAGAGAGCTACCCTCAACCGAATTATTCGAGCTATTGAAAGAGATCTGAATTATCAAGTGGTCTGGGAAGAGATTAGTGCATTAGGGGTTGGACTGCTTGAGTTTGAAGATCCTACCATTTGAGATCAGCTCGTCCAGGATAGTCCCCATTATCTGAATGCTCACACCACTTTCTCCTTGATTCGGCATGATGAAGGTCTTAATATGAGAACCCCTATTTTTGAGTATGAAGCCTGGGTCTTGATGCTAGCATTTCCAATGGATTACCTTACTGAATCCTACATTAACAGACTGTTAATTGTTTTGGTCGACTCATCTTATGGCACCGTCCTAATGAAAGCAAGTCTAGGGTCCTTGTGAGGGTTTTGATCAATGAAATTCGCAATGTTCCTATGAGCTTGATTGTGAAAAAGATTTCATCCATGGCTGGATTGGGACGTTCATGGACTGTCCCCATTTACATCCTGAATGGGCGCCACCTGCACCCACATTTAGTTGGCAATGAGGAGCCTGCGCCCGCTGGGAATGCTACTCCGCATCCTTATGTCTCAACTTCTGATAATGAATTGCAGGAATACTATCTACAGGCTCAAATATGGAACCACCATAATGCCATGCCAGGTGCCCACCAAGCCGACTCATTGGAGGATGAATCTGAAGATACTGAATCCAATGACTCTGATAATCAAGTGGCTGAGAATGGTATTAGTAACTCCAGGATCAATATGAGAGATCTTTTTGGATATGAGGGACCATCGATGATGGATGGAGTTGCTGATCCTTCCAATATCCAGGACAATGGGTTAGATGCATGAAATGAGCATGTCATGCAAGTGGAGGCTGCTGTTGATAGGTTCATGGAAGGAGATAATTCCGGTGAATTTTTCTTTGCTCGTGCTGGTGGTGATTTAGCTGGTATCCAAGTGCCTCCAATGCCTAGTTACATGCTTTTTTTGGGTTTTATTGTGCGTATGACTTATACTCGTCGCATTCTGCCAACTGCCCATGATCAGAATGAGTGCTTCAATTTTTTCGACCAGTGCATCAGGTCGTTTATGCTAGGACACTCATCTATTTTTCTGCATTGCTCCACTCCCGCATCAGTTGAGTTTGAGATGATACCTATTTTCATACTGCCTCTGGCCCTTTCACTTCACATTGGAAATGTTTCTGTCAGTCTGCAGCCTGCCGTAGTATCTGATCTGCACTTTGGGTTACCTGATGATTTGGCTTTAACCGAGCTCGAGCTGGGATTTGTTCTTCCCTCTGATCGTCTCCAATTACAGGATGATGCACCTGACTACTCTGCTATAGTTACCTCCTCTGCATCTGCTATTGTGCCCGCCCCTCCTCGTGGCCGCGCACATAAGGCAGTTACTCCTCTTGTCACCACGCAAGTAAAGCGTTGCACGCGCAATAATAACCAAGGGTTCATGCACATCGCCTTACCAGACAAGGCTCCTCGCCGGCGTGCTTCTGCTGTTCCTCGTGCCACTCCACCTCAAGTTCTTCAGATATCCGAGATGCAGCGCATTGGAGCGGACGAGTGCAATATTGCTCCTGAGGAGCTCAAAGAGGATCGTCTTCGACAAGCTCGCCGCACCTAGTTCTCATGCTGATGCGGAGATTGGTCGCTTTGGAGATGTTGGAGTTATCTGTTTTTTTGTTATTTTAGCTCTGTTATTCAGAACTTTGTCTTCCAAGTTGTCGAGATTATTTTGCTCATTTCGTAATGAACCTTGTTAATCGTATTTGGAGAATCTTATGCTGGAACATTCGTGGAATTAATATGTCTGAGAAATGGCCTCTAATTCGCAACAAAATTGATGAAAGCTTGGCTTCCATAGTATGTTTTCAAGAAACTAAAAGAGGTGATTTTGATCTTAGATACCTCAAGAATTTTGCCCCCAAAAGTTTCAACCAGCTTGCCTATGTTCCCTCTGATGGAGCATCAGGCGGGATCCTTATTATGTGGATGGGTTCCCAGTTTAAAGGAGAAATCATACAAGCTGAAATTTTTGGCCTTATTATGAGATTCCAATCCACTGTCTCTGCTGACGTCTTCTATTTAGCAAATGTTTATGGTCCTTGTGATGGCCCTGCACGTGAGAATTTTATTGCTTGGCTTTATAGCCTGGACATTGATCATGATGCCCTCTGGTTATTAGTTGGTGACTTCAACTTTTATCGTTATTCTGACAGTCGCAACCGTCCTTGTGCGAATTTGGATGATATCTCGATCTTCAATGACATAATAAGCTACCAAGGTTTGGTTGAGTTACCTATTAAAGGCCGTCAATATACTTGGAGTAATATGCAATCCGAGCCCCTTCTAGAACAGCTAGACTGGTTCTTCACATCGTCGTACTGGACTCTGAAATTTCCAAACACTCTGGTCCACCCTCTTGCTCGCCCAACATCAGATCATGTCCCATGTGTCATCTCCATCAGCACGGTTATTCCTAGAGCAGCAGTGTTTCGATTTGAAAACTATTGGCTCAAATTACCGGGTTTTATGGAAGTGGTCAGGACAATTTGGAATATTCATGTGCCGGGAGATTGTGCCAAGAGAATATCGGGAAAATTGAAACTTCTTCGTAAAGGCCTGAAGATTTGGAGCACTAACATTTCTGTCATCTCCTCTCTTATCAGTAACTGTAATGCAGTTATTTTGATGCTAGATGAGTTCGAAGAGATGCGCCCTCTTCACATCACTGAGTGGAATTTCAGGAAAATTGTGCAAGAGAAATTGTGCCACCTCTTGAGTTGCAAGCAAGAATATTGGAAGAAACGCTGCACGGCTAAGTGGGCAAAACTGAATAGTGAAAATACTTCCTATTTTCATTCCATGGCAACAATCAGATACAGAATCAACACTATCTCATCTCTCACTAGGACAGATGGCTCGGTTACTCATGACCACTATGAAAAAGCAAGTATTTTGCGACAAGCATTCCGAGAAAGACTTGGTGGTTCTGTACCTTTGAACCCAGATTTTGATTTCTCTCTGTACTTGACAAATCACAGTGATCTTGGCAGTCTTTCAGCTCAGTTCACTCATTCTGAGATCGACAAGGCTGTCCAGGACCTTCCCACTGATAAGGCCCCGGGCCCGGATGGATTTAATGGACTTTTCATCAAATCATGTTGGCATATCATTAAATTTGATTTCTATCAACTTTGCCAAGAATTTTGGGAAGGCAAACTTAATCTGCAAAGCATCAATGATGCATATATTATCTTGATTCCCAAAACAATATCTCCTGAGTGCCCTAACGATTACAGACCCATTTCATTGCTGAACTCTTGTTTTAAATTGCTCACTAAAATCCTGGCCAATAGGTTGCAACAGAAGATTCTGTCTCTTGTACATGCTAATCAGTATGGATTTCTCCAAACCAGAACAATTCAAGACTGTATTGCATGGGCTTATGAATATATCCATCAGTGCCAACAATCAAAGAGGGAAATCGTTGTTCTAAAACTAGATTTTGCAAAGGCATTTGACACCATTGGTCATGATGCTCTTCTAAAAATTATGCGCTGCAAAGGGTATGACAATAGATGGATTAGGATGATGCAATCCATCTTCTCCACTGGTTTCTCGTCTGTCCTTCTGAATGGAGTCCCGGGGAAAAAATTTCCTTGCAAGTGTGGAGTACGACAAGGGGATCCACTTTCACCTATACTTTTTGTCGAAGGTGCTGATTTACTGCAATCCATGGTGAACTTTTATGCCTCTCAGGGTCACTTAATTGCTCCTCTTGATATTCCAGCTACTGATTTCCCTATTATCCAATATGCCGATGACACCCTTGTCATTTTACATGCCTGTGCCACGCAACTCTCTGTTTTTAAGGACATTCTGCAACAATTCTCTCTTGCCACTGGTCTAAGGGTTAATTTCTCGAAGACTTGTATGATTCCTATTAATGTGGAGGCCTCAAAACTGCATGATCTTGCTCAGATTTTTGGTTGTGCGACCGGAGTAATGCCATTTCCATACTTAGGTCTCCCCTTGGGCACTACAAGACCGACAATTGCGGATTTATCCCCCATTGTAGACCAGATTGAAAGAAGGCTCAATGCTAGTGCTAGATTTTTGGATTACGGTGGCAGACTAACTCTGGTTAATTCTGTCCTATCTTCACTACCCACTCATTATCTTGGTTCTTTCAAGTTACCCAAAACTATAATAAAGATTTTTGATAGGAGTAGGAGACATTGTCTTTGGGATAAATCTGAAGGTGATAGCACTTGCCACTCCCTTGCAGCATGGAACTTGGTGTGTAAACCTAAAGCACATGGCGGCCTTGGCATCATTAATCTAGAAATTCAAAACTGTGCTTTATTAATGAAACATCTTCACAATTTTTTTTGCAAATCAGATACACCATGGGTGAAACTTGTGTGGTCTTTATATGGATCTTCCCCTCCTCAAGGTCAAAGTGTTAGAGGCTCTTTTTGGTGGAGAGATATATTCAGTATGATACATATTTATAGAAGTATATCTCGGTCTGAGGTGCACAATGGAAGAACAACTCTATTCTGGAAAGATTATTGGCACAGTAATCAGCTTCTTTGTGACAAATTCCCCCACCTCTACTCATTTGTCTTGAACGAAGATGTCTCTGTCGCAGATATGGCCTCTAATTCGGATCCTACAATATTATTTGCCTTGCCTCTATCTGAACTTGCTTACAGTGAGAGAGAAGAGATCATGTCTATTTTGATCAATGTGGAGCATGGATCTGATATTGTGGATGCTCGTACGTTCGTTTGGGGAAATCATAGTTACACTTCGGCTAAATATTACAAATTTATCTTCTCGCAGCTGCCACAGAACCAGACCCTCACTGAAGTCTGGAAATCAAAAGGCCTACCAAAACTGAAAGTATTTCTATGGCTCTTAATGAATGATCGCCTTAACACCAAAGACCTGATGATGAGGAAACATTGGAATGTGGAGGAGGGTCATGATTGTGTCATGTGCTCCCTATCTACGCATGAGACCATAGATCACTTATTCTTTGAGTGCTCATTTGCAAGAAGGTGTTGGGAGGCTATTCATATGAGATGGGACTATAACCAACCAATCTATTCTCGGATCACTGCCGCTAGGGAGCGTTTTAGTGGGCCCTGCTTTATGGAGATATTTGCTTGTGGGGCATGGAACATATGGAAAGCTAGAAATGATCTGATATTCAGAGGAGTGCCTCCACAGTTCGCGAGGTGGAAGACCAATTTTCAGAGTGACCTCTTGCTGCACCAGTATAGGGTGAAACAGACGCTGTTAGACTCACTATTAGAGTGGAGTAGAGATATTTTTGTTTGATATGTATCACCAGTTTCATTTCAAACCTCCATAGACATCTGTATTTTTTTAGGGTCCCTCATTATCAATATATTGAAAATCTAACCGTAGGGGTTTTTCCCCTACGGTAACCCCCCTCAAAAAAATTTGATAAAATCATAACTTGCTCAAAATAAAATAATTTTGAACATGCAAAATATGTTTTCAAACCATCAAAGTGTGAACTTTTCAAATGTGAGTTTGAATTTATGTTTTGAACAAATAAAACTTCAATTAAATTCAAACTTGTTTTAAATCCATTTAAAACTTCTTTAATATTGTTTAATTCATAATTAAATTATCCTAATTCCCATTTCAATATTTGAAACATGTAATCCAACTAAAATTTGATGTTCTCTTCAAATACAAATTTTGTTAATTGTTTTGAACACTTTAACTTGATGAAAACAACAATTGTTTGTGTGACACCCTTAATGAACCAAAATTTTCTAACTTAATAAATAAATTTCTAAAATTGGTAAACCTTATTTCCAACTGTTTCTATTGTTGTTATTTTGTTATTTTCCTCATCCATGCATCATGCTAATCCACCTTCACCTGTTGATTAGTTGGAAAACAAATCATCTAACCATAATTCATGGGCTTTTCATATGCAACTCCAATTGCATGTGGGTCCATTTAAATATGTTTATCTTGTCAACTAGTTTACCTTGATGCATCTTTAAACCTGTCATGCATCCATATCTTGATCATGCTGGATCTTTTGCCGTAGTAGTAATTGTTGCATCCGGTGTTTGTTCGAGGTTCGTTGCTTCTTCTCGGATAGGACGTTGAGGTGATGTGAGCAACGACAAGTTCTGCTACCTTGCGGGATCTCAGGCAAGTATACTCACTTGCTGCCAAATGGCTGCCTTTCATCACTTGTTACCGATACTTTCCGTTGTTCTTTTCTGCTAGCCTTAGTAGTAGTTGTTTCTGCTACGAACCTATCACATGAATCCTTTAAACCTGATAATGCCTCATCTCCCTTCCTACAACCCATTGTTTGAGCCAGTGTCTTACTAGCATGCTTAGGTTGTTTTGCTCGAGTCTGTTACCCGTTACTTTCTGTTACCATTTCTATTATGTTCTGGGGGCTCGATGTTTAATAAATCAATCATGCTAATGTTGCTATTAATAATAATTTGATGATAAGGCACCGGCAGGAGGCCCTTTGTGGTTTTGAGGCCTGCTAGTGTCGACCCTAATAGGAAAAGTGTCTTGTCTACTGATCCATGATGAGCGCACTACCCGCATGTGGGAAGCGAGTATGGGCGCCCCCCTCAATTTGATTCGATTCGCATCTCGTCCAAATCGCCTCATTTAGTTCGGGCTTTCCATTTGCTGCATGCATGATCTTGCGAGCCCTTGGATCCCGGGTGGAACTTTCGTAGTCGGCATATAGGAGGACACGTTCTTAGAGTGCTATGAGGGTCCATTTTCTTCTGGGCTCGATTAGCCGTGCGCCTAAGGTGCTTTGGGCTTGATGCGAAGAAGAGTTGAGTTCTGTAGAGTACCTCGCTTGGTGGGTTAGCTCCCCATCTGGCGGGTTATTCTTGCGTGTACGGTTAAATTGGTGCAACCCTGCAGGGATAATCTTCTCGAGAAGCCGTGTTTTCCGCGGTTATGGATTACTTGGTGAAAGTACTGGCTAACAAGTACTCAGGACAACTTAAACCTAATGATTAACAATCTTTCACCCAATGATTAACAACTTGACTAGTAATAGGCTAATTGACACAAAAATCTGAACCATCATTAATTCAACTGTGTGAGTTATCCTCGGATTGCTTCTTTGGATAAAGGGGCGAGATCCAGGATGGGTCTGTTTGGATTTACTTTTAGTTGGTTACAATACTCGATCTTATCTTCTTTCTATTAGCCGGAAGTTGTAGTATCTCTCTGTAGTTGGTTAGTGCAGCCCGCTGTCGCTTATTTGCAATAATCCCTTCCTTCCCATTGAACCCAAAGTATTTGTATCTTGTGATGACTGGCTACGCCGGTATCTTGTGAGTATGGTTTATCCACTTTCCAGTACTTAACCGTACTGACCCACGAATCTTTTTCGTGGCTGCATATTCAATATTGCAGTCAACAGGTTTGAAGTCTGACGACGTTAGCTTGGGAATCCCTCCGGCTTGGCCTGGGCAGGGATTGGACGCTCTCGGTTATCTTCAGGACTCTTAGTCCAATTTGGATCTTGTCCGTAGCCGGACGTTATGTTGTTTCTTCCGCTGTTATTTGGATCTTTGTAATGTATCAGTTGTATCCCTGACTCGTTTGAGTCATCTTGTAAATCTCTTTTCTGTTGTTGTTGTGGATTATTCGTGAACTATTGTAATGTTATCACAAGTGGCAACCTGGAATCGGTTATTATGTGGATCTTGGCGGGAATGCTGAAATCTGCATAGTGCCCGATCTCGGGGCGTCACACGGTCGTCGTGATCGTAGTATTTCCTTCTTTTCTTTCGACCATGGCGGTCGTTTTCGGGTGCTGGTGAGGGTGCCCTCTCGTTTCACACTGAGTCTTCTCCGTTGGCCCATCTGTCGGCTATAACCATTAGCTCTCCAATAGTTTTGGGCGCGGCTTGTCCCAGTTCTTCCCAGAAATCAGTTTGTCGAGCGCCCTTCGCGAAAGCTTCGACTGCTACTTCCTCTGATATGTTTCCCGTTGTGTTCCTAAGTGCGGTCCACCGCTGGATATATTCGCGGGTAGACTCGCCGCTCTTTTGCTTGCAGGCTCGCAGTTCCTCGATGGTCGCTGGTCTTTTGTATGTTGCCTGGAAGTTCTTGCAGAAGTCAAAGTGTAGATCGTCCCATGACCCATAGCAAGCCTTTGGTCTTGCCTCAAGCCAGTTGTGTGCTTCCCCTACAAGGTGTAAGTTGAGGTACTGCATAGCTGTGTTCTTGTTCCCACGTTGGCATTTTACTTTCGTGAGGTAATCCGACAGCCAGGACGAAGGTTCGAGTGAACCGTCGCATTTTGTTACTTCCGTACTAAGCTTGAATCTCTTGGGTAGGGGCGCTTCGCGGATGCTGCGAGCGAAGCATAGTGCGCCGCAGGTCTCATCGTCAGAAGAGGTGGATGAGGAACGCACGATGTTTCTTGTTGCTCGGGCTTTATCAACCTTACTTTGCGTGATGTCTGATCGCGCGTTGTATCCTGGCTGATCGCGATCGGTTTCCTTCTGTGGCTCCTTGCTGCGATGTCGCGAGCGGCTGCTGTGATGCCGGACAATCACCGCGTCGTCGAGCTTCTTTTCCTCGGGAGCGACGAGGTGATTTTTCCTTTCTGGGTGATGCGCTCCTATGTCTGCGGGATGCTTCCTTTTCTTTTTGTTCAGCTGCTTTTTTGCGATCGTAGGAGGCGAGTCTAGCGGCTGCCATGCCCAATCCTTTCTGTACTTGCTTGTATTGCTCTACACGGGGGTCGTTCTCCCCTGGTTGATTTATCTGCATGTAGGTGGTTGCGGCCAGTACCGCGGCGGCGGGAGTTTGCGGATGGACGTTGCCATCCTCGCCGACGCGCATAAGGGAAGCTTTGAGTGATTTATCGATTCCGGTCAGGGACTCGCCATCCATGGTTGCGGTTCTGGAGACGTATCCTTTTCTTGCGGGACGATTCCCGACAGAAGGTGTTTTGGATAGCGCGGCTCGGCACTGGCTTGACTCATCTGCTAATCTCCTCCGCTCGGCTAGATCTATGCGAGTTTCCTTGATTAAAGTAGTTGTTCTCACTAGATGATAGTTGTAGGCGGTCATATCCTCGTGGGGAGCTCCGACTTCGAGTGGTTTGCTTGTGCGGATGGCCTCCTTTGCTCGAAGCCAAGCGGCTCGCGAGACTCCGATGTTAGCGCATTCCCTTGCGTTGTTCTCAGTTTCTTCGGGTGGATCTCCTGAACCTGTCATCCAAACCTGAGCCAGATATGGCTCGCGGGTCCTAGGCGTAGCTTGGAAGGCTTTCCTGACGCGAGAAGGTTCCTCTTTGGAGAGGGTATGGAAGTTGCTGGTGTTGAGGCGGATAGATTCGCCGCTTTTCGCCAAGTCGCGATCCGCGTGGTAGGGTCGCAAATCGACAGATCCTGGGCTAGAGATCGACCCAGATCCTGATCCTTCGAGATTGGTTTGCTCGACGAAGTGAAGAATTCCGTCCTTGTTGGCATAGAACTGGAAGCTCCCGAACGTCAGGATGATACTCTTCTCCAAGTCGCTAAATAACGGGCGTGATTCCGGCGAGTGAGGGGCGACGATGACCGATCCGATTCGGACCGGATTGGTTGGAGCCGAAGTTCTAGGGTTCCAGCATGAATTGGTCGTTGATGATGCCGGAGATCCAGCGCCCTCCGTTCCCACAGACGGCGCCAATTGTCGAATCTGCATCACAACAAGTCCCTCGGGTGAACCCATAGGGTTTCTATTAAGAGAATGTGTAGGCGCTGGTGACAATCGTCGGCTAAACAGGGGGCACGATTTACCCAGGTTCGGGGCCCTCGTAGAGGTAAAACCCTTACTCCTGCTTCTGTCGATCTGTATTCACGAGTAGATCGGTTATAATGGGGGGTTGCTCAAGTCGAGAGTATGATCTCGATCTCAAGGCTTTGGTGGTGCGGTGTTGCTTGTCCCCCTCCTGGTGGTTCTCCTGGCCTTATATAGGTGACCAGGTTCCCAAACCGTACCCGGGGGGACTCAAACGCTACAGGTTTCCTAACTTGACCCGCAAGGCCTTGCGGGTGGGCTTCAACTGGGCCTTCTAGAATAGTATACGACATCTCCTCTTGGGCTTAGGTCTTGGGCCTTGGACCGGGTATCCTTACCCGATAGGTCCAGGGTTCATCCCTTCGTCACGCGTCTTCCCGTCGGCGTTCACGTCTGTCGGCGTCGCACCGTTTGACGTTGGCCTATAGGGCCACGCTTCAGCCCGGTGGACCTCTCTAGGCAGGCAAACTGGGCCCGCGCTCGGCAAACGCCGACGGCATCACCGTCGGCCTGTAAGGCCTCGTGGCAGGACGGTGGGCTTCCTGGGGCCGCAAAAATGGGCCACGCAGGCTTATACGCCGACGGCAACCCCGTTGGCGTTTAAACTATCATTTTTGCATTTTTTTTCTGCGCTTATTCGGTCGATTTGAGAAGTTTTTAATACAATTTAATTTGCAGAAAATTTAAAAACATGATTGAAATCACACAAACAACATGCAAACATCTTATCCATATCATCCAAACATCGTATAAAGTACAAAATCATCCGAACATCATCGATAGTGCATACAAAGATCGATCATCCTAGCTAGATTTCGCGGGAGCTCGATGTACCGATCTCGGACGGAGTGAAAATAGGTGACGCTTTGGGCTCGGTACCCGCCGTCGAACCATGCGCGGAACTCGGCGATGCACCAGGAGCGGGATGAAACAGTGTGATCGTGCGACTTGGCGAGCCATCAGCACGGCCAAAGGGAGTAGCCCTGGAGTGTCCCGATCCCTACATGCATTTTTAAGCAGAAGTTAGCAACTTGGTGGACACATGAAAACGGTAACAACCGGTTTAGCAAATAACTTACCGTGTCCTCGGGTAGCCTGCACGATTGAAGTCCTCCTTCGAGGACGAGCAGAAGTTAAGCTTGGGGATGTTGATACGTTGCAAACGTTTCTATAATTTGTGATGCTCCATGCTTGTTTTCTACCCAATACCTTCTGTTTTCCACATGTTTTTTTTTTCTTTTTCCGGGTTTTTTAACAGACTAACCTATAAACAAGATGCCCTAGACCAGTTGTTGTTTTCTGCTATTTTTCTACTTCAGAAAAGTTCTTAAGGAAATATTCTCAGAAAGGGCTGAAAATCCACGGATATCAATTGTTACCCATAACGAAGACGGGGTCCAAAGGGAATCCAGGGGTAACCAGGAGGGCACCAGGCGCAGCCTCCTTTATGGCGGCACCCAGTGGGCCCATGGGGGACCTGAACATCGCCTCTCATCCCCTATTCGCCTATAAATTGCCTTTTACCCTAAAAATCACGGGGACAGAGTCATTTTCCGTGAAACATATAGAGAGGTGTTGTCACCTTGAAAGTCCAATCTGGGGCTTCTACAGTCCTGCTCCGGCACCCTGCCGGAGAGGGGGATCGTCACTGGAGGCCTCTACATCGCCATGATCGCCTCCGGACAGATGCGTGAGTAGTTCATCTCGGGACCACGGTTCCATAGCGGTAGCTAGATGATTGTTATATCCCCTATGCCTCCATGTTTAGAGTCTCGTGAGCTGCCTCACATGATCGAGACCACCGTTATGTAATTGTGCATGTTGTGTTTGTTGGAATCAGATGAACCATGAGATTATGATTATTTTGTTCATGTCAATTTGAGATGATTCACTTATATTTGTAGAGAGTTTTAATCTTGTCTTGCAATGCTCTCCGGTATTTATGATTACCTTGGCCACGTAGTTGTTTTCACCTCCAAGAGAGGGTTTATATGCTAGATAGTGGTTTCATGCCTCCTTGTTACGTGCGCTCGAGTGACAGAAACGTGCGGGGGGGGGGGGGGGGGGGGGGGGGCAAGTGTTGTTGCCACTACGGAGAAAAAAACGGTGCTCTTGTCTACGGATGGGAACCATTTCTTACATTACGTATTGACTTAATGTATTTGTTTGTTGCACGCATAGCAATCACTTCATTTGTGAAGCACACATACCAAGGGATTTGCTGGATAGCTTTCTTGAGGTGGATATTTAAATATGGATGCATGCTGGATAGCGGTCCATATGCCTTGACGAAATTTATGCAATGTTAGAACCCGTGAACTTTATATCGTCATAATAGTATTGTTATACGTTCATGATTTGTCAATTGCCCAACTGTAATTTTTTCACCCAGCATGTTGTTTTCTCTAAAGAGACACCACTAGTAAACCTAATGCCCCCTGTCCTATTTTACTCATATTGCAAAGCTTCTTTTAAGTACTTTAATAATTGTTTCCTTGTTGTCCCATTTTTTCTTTTATTTTTTCTCAAGACTCTATACGTTTAATTCTCCTGTTTTCAGCAAGACCAGAAGATTGACAACCTCCCGGAAAATTGGGGCAAGAGAGAGTTTGTGTTTGTGTGCAGGTTCCACGCCTCGTCAACGTCAGAATTTTCTGGCACTGTTGTTAGGGCAACCTTCTTCAAGACTAGAAATCCTACTGGTTCGATAACTCTCGTTCTTTACTTGGGAAACACTTACTCTAGACTACATTACACGTTCAGCTTGGGATCTCCCAACGAGCGTGTGATCACGTCACATCACCCCCGGCATTGCCGACCGGGCCGCGCCACCGGCGACCGTCCATAGCCTTCCTCTTCTCCTTCCCCCACCGTCGCTGACGTTCATCGCCGGTTAGGCCCGGGCGGCGTTGGTGGTGGCAACCCCTACTTCCTCTCCCTCCCTTGATGATGTCCTTGCGCGGGACGAGGCGGCGTCAGGCGGTGCGTTCAGGCGGCAGAGGACTGCCTCTGCGCCCGCTGCGGCCGGTTGCTGAGCGGATGGAGGACGACGCGGTGGCGCCATCATTGATGCCGAGGGTGGCTGGCTGCAGCTCAGTCAGAGCCCTATAGGCCCATATCTGAGCCCTTTGGGCCCGATCTGGGTCATGGCGGGTCGGGCGTGGCCTTGCTGCCTTCGGGGTGGTCTAGAGCAGCTCGTGGCATGGGCGGCGGCGATGACACTACCCCTGCTGCAGCACGTCGGCATGGGCTTCACGGACCCCTCTGTTCGTCTAGTTCTATGGTGCCAATGAGGGTAGCGGCGGCGGCGGCCTACGCGTGTAGCAGTGTAGCGGCGGGGACTTTACGGCCCCCGGCTCGGCCGGGCCTCTGGCCTGGTGTGTCCCTCCTGTCGCGTCTGGTCGGCACCCGCCTTTGGCGGTGGAGGACGTCCTCTAGGCGGCTGTGTTGTTGCCGATTTCCAGCTCCAATAACCCGGTGTGCTCCTGTCGTTGTGTCCGGTCAGCTACTGCCTATGGCGGTGGAGGTTGTTCTCTCCCGTGTGGTCGTGGTCTCGTCGTCCCTTGTCTTCGGCTATCTCTTCTCAGTCCGGCCTTGCAGCGTTTTCCATGGTGAGACGGCGTTGGTAACTCCAAGACCGATGTGGCATATGTTGGTGGTTGGCAAGATTGGTGGAGCGCTACAGATCGTCCAGCAGGGGCGGAGGACCCCTTAGGGAAAGGTAGGGCGGCCGCCCTACCTTGATTTTTGGCAAAAAATCGGGCGTATGTAGGCATTTTCACGTACATATACATTTTTTTCTACTCTCTGTTCGTTTCTAAATAAAAACAAAGCAAATAGAGGCTAACTGGGCCAGTTCTGAGTGGTATGGACGACCTGGGCCTTAATGGGCCTCACAAGAGCGCACGACCGCACCTGGGAACTGGGATCTTTCCATCAGCACGGCCGTACGAGATCGTTGTCGCTGTTGTTCTGTTCGCGCCGCCGCGCCACAGACCGGCGATCTGCCTCCGCAGCTCGCCTCCTCGCCTCTCCCTCGTTTCTCCTCATGCTCGGCGCCTCGCCTCTCACTCCCAAGCACGCCTCTTGGGGTCATCCCTTCCCAAGCGCGCATTTCCCTACTCCGGCTTCACTCCCCAAATTCCCAGACGGCGGCTGGCCAGCTACCGGACTTTCTTGGCGGCGATTTTGCCTGGAGATGGACAGGAAGGGCATAAGACCTACAATTGCAAATGCAAAGGGGTAGCGGTATAATTTCTTAAATTTACGGTAAATTAGTTGAAGTTTTGAAAATATACATCGTAAGCTAACTAAATGGGCAAACTACTCATGTTAATGTTTTCAATTATAGAACTCAAAAGACTTTTTTTTGCCGGTTGCTCGTGACAGTAGCTCTAAACCAAGCACTCGGGAAAGTGCAAATATTGTGAAGAGCAAGAAAAAGAAGTGGAAGGAGGGGCTAAAATTTCTACGGCTTCGTTGTTGGTAAGTTTGTTGGTTCTATTTTGATTTTAGTCTTTCTATTACAATTGTACCAAGTAATTATTATGCTTAATATAATATAAATCTTCGATATTTCTAGACAATATTAGTTTTGTTGCATAATTTTTTTTTATCCTTTAGAAGTTTGCCCGACCTCATTTTTTTTCTGTCCTCCGCCGATAGGGATCTGGTTTTTTGGGGGGTCGGGAGAATTCGATGTCACCTTGGGACCGGCGCTGCGACGCTTGCGAATGCCGCCGTTCCTTCCTGAAGGGCGTCGAGAGTACCCCTCCCCCTCTCCCCGTAGCGTACCAAGGGAAACTCTAGGATTAGTCCGGGCAGCAGCGCCGTCGTCGTCGTCGCTTTCCTTCTTGGAGGTGTTGTTTGGTACGCGAAGATTCGAAGTCCTAGGATTGTGGTGGGAATACTCGGAGGGCGCAACGATTGTGAGTCATCTTTGTTTTTGTCGTCGATGTTGGCATTGTTTTCCTTTTTTTTTGCGTTGTTGTATTGTTTTGCTCCAGCAGTGGACTCGCATTTGTACCATGTCGGCATGTCGCTATATAAATATAGCGGACAAAAGATGTAAAGACAATATGTGGTGCAGCCTACTACAATGCACGCACTAGTCATACGTACATACTTCGGCCGTGCAGCCGGCGCATTGGCCACGGTGTACCCGCGGCAGGCAGGACAGGCCAAGGGTATGCCAGTTGGTGTTGCTGCTGCGATTAGTTGGCGGCCGCCGGTAAGGCTGGTGCCAACCGGGGCTATAGGAGGGGGCGGTAGCGGCGCTACCGCCCGGTGGCGGGCGAGAGGGGGCGGTAGGAGGAGGCGGTAGGTGCCGGCGGGCGGCTGCGGTGCCGCCCGGGCTATAGCCCTTGCCGCCCGGCTTGCCGCCCTCATAGGCGGGGCGGTAGGGAGGGGCCGGGGCGGTAGGGTGGGGCGAGAGGGAGAGAGGGCGGGGCGGCGCGCTGGCGGGGGGGAGGGGGGGGCGGTAGGCTATAGTGGAAAAAGACCTAGGGCTGCTAGAGGATGACGACGACGACGACGAGCACGATGATTAGATTTTTTTAATTTTTATGTAATTTTTACAATTTATTATGCAATTTTATTAATTAGTATGTAATCGGTAACAATTTTAGTTCAATAAAATTATTTCCTTGCATTATTTGTAATGTTTTTGTCTCAAAAATATGTGTTGACATGGAGGAGAGAGAAAAGCTGATGTGGCAGAGAGAGAATCTTACAGCCCGGGCTATAGCCCGTGCACTGGCACCGTGCCCGTGAGAGTGGCGTGATAGTGGTGAGAGAAGGTGACGTGGCGGGGGCTATAGCCCGTGAATAGTGGGCGGTGCATTGACACCAGCCTAAGTTATGGTCAGGCGTCAGGAGGCCGGACGATAAGTAGTACTAGTATTAACTAAATCTTTACGCCCGGTGCTCACGGGGCGTTTTCAGCGCATCTGCCGTAATTGGGGTCGCTGTTTGTGGGCCACATGTCACTGCCAGGTGGGACCGGTAGACAAAGCAAAACAAAACCTCAAGATTTTTCTCCCCCTCGCTCAATCGATCTCTAGCACGCGCAGAAGAGCTAGGGTTAGCGTGCGCCGGTCCCTCACCCAAGCTCCTGCTGGCCGCCGGCAGCCCCCCGGCCTCCCAACCTCCTCGTGTCGCCAGAAGACACTGCTCTGCCTCCCAAACTCCTCTGCGCCGGCCGCCGCCCTCCCCCAACATCCTGTGCGCTGACGGCGTGCCACCGCCACCGCCTCCGAGCCTCCTCCGATCCCAAAGGTCCACGAGCTCGCCGTGTCAGGTGATAAGTGGGAAAGGTGGTTGCACCTTGTAGAGAGGTTAATGGATGTTTCGATCACTAATGAGACAGATAGGTTTGATTGGAAGTTGACACAGTCTAGAGTGTTTTCAGTCAAATCATATTATGAACACCTGATGAATGGAAACACACGTTTTCTACACAAATACCTATGGAGGTTGAAAGTCCCTCTCAAGATTAAAATTTTCATGTGGTTTCTTTACCGTAAGGAATTATTGACTAAAGATAATCTTGTTAAAAGGATGTGGACAGGGTGTACGAAATGTGTGTTTTGCAATGAAGAGGAGACGGTTGCGCATCTTTTTATTTCTTGCGAGTTTGCTAGGAAGATTTGGAGGCTAGTTCATTTCACCTTCAGTATTACACCGCCTATTTCGTTAGCTAATTTGTTCGGCTCATGGGTAGATGGGGTGGACAAAGTTACAAAAGCCAGTATACGCATAGGTGTATGTGATTTTTTATGGGTAATTTGGAATTGCAGGAATGATGTTATTTTAACAATATGAAAGCTTCTCATTTTCTGCAGGTTGTTCATCGAGCTACGCATTGGATTCAACCAGTGGTCTCTACTTCTCCCAGAAGGCCAGCGAGGACGTTTGGCTTCTGGATGTACCCGGCTAATGGCGGTAGTCCGGGCTATCTTCAACAAGGGTGGTTGGTTGTACATTAGAAGATTACAATATGTGTGATTTGTGTGCGGGCTTGTTGTTTAGATGGCTGATTTATGCAGCAAGTTTGTGTTACCACTGAGTTATCTCTTTTATTACTGTAAACAAATCTGGATACTGGGTTCTAAATATTAATAAATAAGCCGTGTGCATCGACTAGATGCACAGGCTGGGTTTTCCGTTTTTTAAAAAAAATGAATGAGTTGGTAGAAGAAATCGTTGGAGCTTCCGCTGTTAAAGGTTGAGCTCTTCAACAGTCTCAGTTGACAAAACTTTTCCATTGCCCCTGCTAATTAACCAAGAAAAAAATTACAACACCTCTATGTAAGTACGCTGTATGATGTTTCAGTTTGAGAAACGAAATTCATCCAATATTGCCCTATGCAGATTCAGTTTGAGAGTCCATTTCAGTTTGAGATGCCATTTCATACAACACATATTTACTATTTAGACATAAATATTCAGAAGAGCACATTGCAAAATATACACACAGAGCCCGTCTAAAATTCATGCATGTACCACGTAAGCTTCGGCCGGAGGCATGGGCATGCCATGAGATAGGGGATCAGCTACAGTTTGGTTATTATGAGCGACAGTGTTAGGGCAACCGGCGTAAGTCAATGGCTTCCGCCAGCTCCTATTAGCCGGATAGATTGATCTGGCGCTGGACATCGGATGCCCAGTACTCCGTCAGGTCCTGTTACAACGCTCTCTTCGAGGGATTGGTAATCTCAGGATCGTGGCGATTGAACTGGAAGACATGGGCGCCGCCTAAGATGAAGTTCTTCATCTGGCTCGCTTGCCATGACAGATGCTGGACGGGGGAGAGGCTCGCGCACCGTGGCCTTCCCCATGCTGCACGTTGCCCGATGTGCGACCAGTCAGTGGAGACTATGGCGCACATCCTCACTGGATGCTCCTTCTCGAGGATGATCTGGCACGAGGTGCTATCGTGGATCCGATCTACCTCGACCCCTCCCGCGGATGAGGGTGTCTTCTCAGTCTGGTGGACGCAGGCGCTAAGCGCCACCCCTAGCGGCATGCGCAAGGGTACCTCGTCGTTAATCATGCTGACGGCATGGTGGATCTAGAAGCATCGAAACGCGGCGGTCTTCGAGAATGTTCAACCCTCGGTGGATTCCCTGCTCGACACGATCAGAGCCGAGGCTCGTGACTGGGCGAGTGCGGGAGCCCGAAGCCTTCGTCAACTTCTCCCCTAGATAGGTTGGATCGAGTTGTATGGTGTCGGGTTAGCTCATCTTCAAGCTTGTAAATAACTCTCTTTCTATCAATGAATCGAAACGCAAAACTTTTTGCGTTTTCGCAAAATTTCAATGGCTTCCGGCCCAGGCCGGCAGAGGGCGAGCGTTCCTGGACAAGACCAGCGGAGAAAGAGGAGATCAAAGTTGGGGCTCTCGAAGATCTAGGCCACACGTCCGGCGGCGGGTCAGCGCACACGGCGATCGGCACAGGAGGAGGCTCGTGGTGACACAGATGAAAGACGATTTGTTTGCCTAATCGTTACCAAGCACACGTAAGAGGAGGGGGTTATTTGCAAACTGCGTTTGAGTGGCTGGTTGGATTCCCACGTTTCATCTGTACTGTACATTGTTGATCCGACGGCCTACGTGGATAGTTTGCAGGTTTTCACTAGATACGTACTTCACCGAATATATATCCGACAAACCATTAGCATTTATCGCAATGCCGACGGTGTATTAGAATTGGAATTATTTGAATCATCGAATTATTTTCGGAATTTCTAGAAAATATATCTCACTACAGGAAACGATCAAGACGTCGACGGCAAGACCCCCTTGGCGAAGGTCTACGCCGACAGCCCCTCTCGGTGTACAGGTCCGTCGGCGAAACCTTTTTGGCCGTCGGCGTACCCTACCCCCCTCGGCGTATAGTTTCGTGGGTCCCACCACGTGTCAGAACGGATCCCGTTCGGTGACGAAGATACGCCGACGCCCCCCCCCCCTCGGCGTACTAGTGGGCTACGCCGACGGCCCCCCTCTGCGTATACAAAAAAAAAATCGATTTTTTTTTAAATCTTATTTTTTTCATTTTTTCATTTTAATTTTTTTTAACTACTTAAACGCACTATAGACATATTTATCTCTAAGTGTTCTTAATTACTATATTCTAATGAAACTTCTCGACAGGTCACCCATCCTGAGACTACTCCACCCATAACACGTTTAACTTCTTCGTTCATTACCTATGAGCTACCTAGAAACAACACATGCTTTACTGACAATATTATCCTATCAATCCTATTAACCTATGGACTATGATATCACGCAACTTTATTTTATGAATCCAAATAATTATTTATATAAATAGAAATGGATCATTAATAAAAATATTTTTGAATTCAAATAATATTTAATTATTTTCCTTGTTCCATTTAATATTAAATAATTCATATCTATAAATCCGTAAATCGAAATTTGATAAATAATATGTCTAAATCGATTAGAAAAATGAGATAAATCTGACATCCATATTATCCATAAACCAAATCTAGAGAGAGGTAGATGTCGGTGAAGTAGATCACACTCTGGAGTGCAATATTTGCCATCCAAAACCCATAACACACTTGTACACACATAGTATGGAACCCCTAGCTTGTGGTTGGATCCTGACGCTCCGGAGCCCCTCTCCGGTGAAAAACCTAGTCCCGCTAGAGAAAAACTAGGCTTATACGACTAAAGTCGATACCAACATCAAAAAGGGGTAGAAAAGTGTAACTATTTGCTTGGTTGTGTTAGTCTAGACCCTAGGAAGTCACAATACAAATGTATAACCCAACTCTTAACAGGATTCCCTCCGTTTTTTTCCGATCTCGGACTTGCAGGCTAAGTCATGAAACTATCTAGAGAGAGGTAGATGCCTGTGAAGCAGGTCACACCCCGGAGTGCAATATTTTCCATCGAAACCCATAACACACTTGTACACACATGGTATGGAACCCCCTAGCTTGTGGTTGGATCCCGACGCTCCAGAGCCGCTCTCCGGCGAAAACCTAGTCCCGCTGGAGAAAAACTAGGCTTATACGACTAAAGTCGGTACCAACGTTAAAAGGGGTAGAAAAGTGTAACTAGTTGCTTGGTTGTGTTAGACTAGGCTCTAGGAAGTCAAAATACAAAGGTATAACACAACTCCTGACAGGATTCCCTCTGATTTGTCCGATCTGGGACTTTCAGGCTATAAGTCATGAAACTCTCTAGAGAGAGGTAGATGCCGGTGAAGCTGGTCACATCCAGGAGTGCAATATTTGCCATCCAAAACCCAAAACACACTTGTACACACATGGTATGGAACCCCCTAGCTTGTGGTTGGATCCCGACACTCCGGAGCCCCTCTCTGGTGAAAACCCTAACCCCGTTGGAGAAAAAGCCTTCATGGTTTATTGTTGGTTCCGTCTTTGCTCCTCATTTTTTTAAATAGATTGAATAATATGTATGATGATGTAGATTTTTTTTCTCCTCTTTAAAACGAGGTAAAAAACATCGAAATCCGAGTTCGCATGCAAAAGTTATGATCAAAATGGTGATTAAGTTTTTTTTTTAAATAGCTAGGCCGAGGGTGGCCGTCGACGTAGCACGAGTTAGGCCGAGGGGGAGCCGTCGGCGTAGCTAAAATCGAACTAGGCCGAGGATAGCCGTCGGTGTAGCTACAAAAAAAAATCGTGGTGGCCTGGTCGGGGTCTGCGCCGACGGCCCCGACGTTTGGCCGTCGGCGTATGTTATGTTTCCCGTAGTGTCTAAACAAATCCATCAGCTAAGCGCACAAGTGTGCAGACCGTGTCAAAACTACATGAAACTTTCTATCGATGCCTCCATTTGTTTCGTTGGTCACTCCAATGCAGAGCTCCACGTCCGTCTTGACCGTTTCTTCCATGCACGTGAATACGGACGAGATCAAATTGTCTATATAACCGTGACATCTATACAACAGTTCAGCAACTAGAAGGAACTAGCTAGCTAGCTAAAAGATGCAGTTTCAGACCTCCAGTTAAGCCTCTCATTTGCTGGATCCATATCCATGGCTTCCAAGCTGACACTTGCCGTAGCGGTGGCGATCGCCGTTGTCTTGCTCCCCGTGCTATCCTTGGCCGACTTGCACCCGGTGGGCGACGAGAGAGGGTGGACGCTCGGGTTCGACTACACCGCCTGGTCCGAGAGCAATCAGTTCAGAGTCGGCGACGCGCTAGGTAATCGACCGGTCGAACCGTCGAAGTCTCATAATTGCGGAGACGTAGTACTTAATCATGATTTGTGTTGCATCGGATCTGTTGCTCTTACTACTCTGCAACTACTCCCTCCGTATCAAAATAATTGTCTCAAAGTTGGACAAAAGTGCATATATCTAGACATATTCTAGTATAAGAGACAATTATTTTGAGACGGAGGGAGTACTCATCATTTTCTTAAGCAAGTCATGCTCAGCCAGTTAGTACTCCAATAATAATCCACAATATCGTCGATCAAATTACTCTGACTGAAGCATCGTGACATGCATGACTTGCAGTGTTCTACTACGACAGGAAATTCCACAACGTGGTGGAGGTGAGCGGGCCCGACTTCAGGACGTGCAGCGCCGCCAACGGCACCGGCACCTGGAGCTCCGGCAGCGATCTGGTCAAGCTGGACAAGGCGGGGAGGAGGTGGTTCATCTGCGGCGTGGGCAACCACTGCCAGATGGGCATGAAGCTCAACGTCACCATCCTCGCCGCTGATGCGCCCTCCCGTGCTGTTGCACCAGCTCCGTGGTCTCCCAGTCACAAGTGGTGATCACCTTGTAGGCATGAACCAACTATGTGATCGTAATTCGTGTTTTTGCTAGCCACCTATGTGGTCACCATGTACCAACTACTCGATCGTGCACGGCGTCATCGATCGTCCAAGCAGTAATTCAAGTTTTCCATATCATACAAATGTAGTAATTGTTTGACTCGTCACTACTGGAGAAGAGCTCGTTGCCGTGTGCCAACTGCACAGGGCAAAAGCATAAAAACACACGGCAAAGACTTGTCGTGTGCTGCACACGGCAACGAGTACACGGAGGAGAATTGCATGACGACGAACTCTTTGCCATGTGAATTATATCGGTGCACACGCCAAAGAGTTAAAGTGGGCCCCACCACCACTTGGCTACGCTCCAAGCAAAAACAGAACCAGGTGAGACGCACCTGTCAGTCTTTGCCTCCATGTCTAGCACACTGACATGTGGGCCCCACGGCCTCTCCCCCCGTTGTGTCATCCGTGCCAATCTTTGCCGTGTGCAAGCAGGCGGCAAAGAGGTGCCAAAAATTTAGATGCTATAGGCTGGCTTCACATGGCCTCTTTGCCATGTGCACGACAAAAGAGTGAAAAAATTATTTGCCGTGTGCTTGCACACGGCAAAGAGGTCAAAAAAATTCCTTTTTTTTTTTGTTTTCCTTCAACATCACAGTTCATATATTTTCAATATCCTTTGAACCAAATAGAATAAATTTTCAACTTATCCTCAAGACATATATGACCTAGTTCGGGGAACATAGGACATGTGAAGGCCATTCTTAGGTTTCCAGCTAAATTGTAACCTTTCCACCGAGTTATGGGAACCCCAACAGAACTAATTAATGTAGTGGTACTTTTTGAAATATGAAAATTGAGGATATTATCTATGATGAGTGGTGCATAGTTTTTAATGACTATGGAATTATGTTGTGTTCAATTGATAGTACTTTTAGATTATTTAACCAGAAAAGCATTAAAAAGGTAAATTTGTACATAATATAGTCTCAGATTACAATAAAACATGGTCCCAATGTATATATGAGTACAATAAAATTAATAGAATGATAATAATGTTTTCTTACCAACAAAAATAATTACAATAAAATGAGTAAACAAGTTTATAAAATATGATGAAATTAGGTACAAGTATTTATCATAATTGCATACATGCTAGTTTTGTGTTCATACATGTATATGAATAATGTGGACATTAATTAAGAAGATACTACATATTTCTCTTGTGCCATAATGAAGATCTATGACATTAAATTTAACACCAATATTGATCGGGCCACTTTTAATGTTAGTTGATAATAGCCCTAACTCAAACTATCGTTAGCAGTTTCACCTCATAACAAATCCCATTGTAGAAACACTCCAATTTTTCATTAACCTATATATTTAATATTTATGAATACAATGTCATGATAACTCATTTATTTCTTATCTTTTATACAATAATACTAGACAGCTTGCTCATTTCCTAATAATAGTATTTTCCCGGTTCACGATTTTGTTAATTATTCCACATGTGAAAGCAAGATAGTTCTTATTTTCTAACAAAGTGGTGGATTTAATATTCGGCAATGATGCCTTGATGGTGCCTTTTGAATTTTAACTTAAGGTGCGCTCTAAGGCGTAAATTAATTTGTCTTGCGATTAACATGTGGTTATGCTAATTCTCGGTTGGCTTGACCTTCAAATGTCTGAGCCACCTTGAATTCTCTAGTACTAAAATCCATAAATAGTCTAAATACAGCCCAAGTAGTAGGAAATACTTTTACAGAAAAAAAAAAGTAGTGTGGATATTAATTCTATTGTTTTGTGTTGTTAAATTATTTATTTTGCAACTATTAAAAAAATGTAAATTTAGTTGTGTACATCTTAAAGTATATTTTTGTCTTATGGCAGTATGGTGAGTTTATATAAGAAAGATGAGTGGTGAGTGGTCGGACCTCAATCCAAGAGACAAGCAGTGGCGGAGCTAGAGCTAGCGTCTGGCTCCAGGGTTCCTAGGGGTGCCCTAGTGGAGAAAAATCATGTTGTCAGGGGTGCACATGTGGTGAAAAACTTCTATTTTACAAAGAAAAATAATTCTACCAGTGTCCTGTGCACCCGGCTGGCTCCATGCAGCTCCGCCACTGGAGACAAGGCGAGATTTGTCTTGAGAAACATCGAGTACAGCAAGTTGGCACGCACAAAAGCACAAGCTAAATCAACCAAGGTATAGTCAGACGGTCTGGATCTTGTTATTCCCTAATCAAAGTTTTCTATCCCTGTCGTCGTGTGTAAGTAGCGAAAGTGTCAAACCTGCTCCCAAAAATGCACATTTGGAGGAACGGCCACAAACGAAAATGCAGGCCGCACAGGTCTTTGACTATTTCCACACGTAGGTACGTACGTACAACCATGTCACTCTATATAGCCATGTATGCGTACCTGTGTCCTCACATCGATCATAGCACGGACTGAAGAGAGAAAGGACTGAATAGCAAAGAGGTAGTTTCAGTGTCAGCTCTCGAGGACCTCCATGGCTTCCAAGATGATGCTCGCCGTGGCTGCGGTGATCGCGGTCGCCTTCCTCCCCATGATCACTTCAGAAACCGTCCATCCCGTGGGCGACGCAAGGGGCTGGACGCTCAGGTTCAACTACACCGCCTGGTCGGAGAGCAAGCAGTTCAGAGTCGACGACACATTAGGTAACCAATCGAATTCTCACGGCCTGTTGGATTTGTTATTATTTGGCTTTTCCTAGCCAAGTCATGCGCAAATTGATCAGCTAGTAACGATCGATCACTCGAACTAATTCGCCAAAACGCTTGCCTGCTTGCAGTGTTCAACTACAACAAGGCATTCCATAACGTGGTGGAGGTGAGCGGGCCGGACTTCAAGGCGTGCAACAGCGCCAACCCCATCTGCGCCGGGAGCTCCGGTAACGATGAGGTCGAGCTGGAGAAGCCAGGGCGGAGGTGGTTCATCTGCGCCGTGGGCAAGCACTGCGAGATGGGCATGAAGCTCAACGTCACCATCTTCGCGGACGACGTGCTTACGCCTGCACCGGCACCAGCTCCGTGGTCTCCCCATCACAAGTCCAGGCGGCCCTTCGTTTCCAAGTGGTGATCACCTGCGTGGGCTACCAACTATGAGAAGCAAATCGTAGCCATGGCAGACAAATTTAGTCTGTGTGGCAGACACAGCGTACATTGTTCGTACTTTTGCTAGTCAAGCCGTACGTGTACGGAGTGATGAGAATGTGATCGGACGCGGTGGTGCTTCGTGCAATCTTGTATCCATATCGATGTACTCCTTCCGATCCGAATTAATGTTCGCATATTCACACAAGGCTTAGGCAAAACTTTAACTAGCCCTCCAACCATTAATTCGGATCGAAGGTAGTAGTAATATTCACTACTGGAAAATCGATTATCGCCGAGTCACCTAGACTTTGCCGAGTGCCAAATCACGGGGCACTCGGCACATCACTCTGTACGCCGACACCTGCCCAACAAACACTCGGCAACAAGGGACACTCGGCGAAAAGAGACTACGCCGAGTGTGCCCTGCCCACGACACTCGGCGTAGCGGAAACACTCGGCGTAGAACGTTTGTGCCGAGTGTCCTACGCAGGGCATACTCGGCGTATAAATATACGACGGCGTATCAGAAGAAAACACTCGGCAAACACACCACACTCGGCACAAACCCTTGACACGTGGCGAACCGTGCGTTTCGACCGTGATGGAACGGTGGCGTGGGTTCGCCGAGTGTTTTCGTAACGGGGACTCGGCATACTGGGAATCTTTGCCGAGTGCCGTGGTGCACCACTCGGCAAACTCGGCTCTGAAAATTTCGTGGCTTCGCGCCAACTCTTCCCGCGTGGATTTTCGAATCTTTGCCGAGTGTCTAGGGGGGTACTCGGCAAAAAAATGTTCCCTCGAAAGATTTTGCCTTCGCGCCAACTCCTCCCGCGCAGTTTATAGCTTTGTCGAGTGTCCCGTGATATGACACTCGGCAAAGAAGTGAAACAAGCACACAATCCGTGTGCCTATCTTTGATCCACCGGCTCACGATCACTTGAAAGATCCAACGGCTCCGAAGACCTCGAAGAAAACACACGATCCGTGTGCTTCTCCTCACTATATAAACACACATGCATCTAGCTCGTTAGCACATATCTACAACCCAGCACACTCTTCCATTTCTTCGCGACAACTCTTCCATGTCTTCCACCGTACCCACTTTAACCTACTCGGAGGCGGAGGAGCTCTGCGCCTCAAACTACCCCTGCCCTCCCGGGTACGGCGTCCCCGCCGGGTGGATGCTGAGTGTCGGAGGCGTGCCGGTCCCTCCTGTCCCTCGAGGTCTGGCGCGCCGGGCGGCCATCACGAACCACTACTACTTCGAGCTGACACCGGAGCAGCGTACGTATCCCCAATGGAATCCCAACTACCGCGCAGGTTGGGACGTATTCTTCTTCAATCGGCGTGAGAGGGCGCTCGCCAGGTACGAGGAAGACGGCCCGCCTCCTTCGAACTTCAACGAGGCTGGTCGTCGGCTGTGGTGGCGCGGCCGGACTCTCCAGGGCGTCATGAACTACATAAGGAACGGCGATAACCCCCGCCTGCGCTACCCGCAGTCCAGGCGTGCTGCCCCATCGACATTTCAGCCCCCATCTGACGACAGCGTTGACGGCGGCGGCGACTTCGACGACTACGAGTACATGTATTATACGCCTAGGCAGGAGTATGACTAGACCTGAGCCAGAAGATGGCTGGGACAAATGGTTTGTCCATGTATCCTAGAATGTTTAGATCCACGTACTGTCGTGTATCCCGCTTCCTTCGAATTTCAATCTAGTCGTAAAATTCAAAAATAATCGTAGTGGTGTGTGTTCAAGTGTCATGTTAGTCACAAGGAACACCCTTGACAATGGTAGGGCCCACCTACTTGCAAGATTCCCCCCGTTACGTCAGATCCGGGAGTTTCGGGGTGTGAGCAGTCCTGGAACCCGCGAGAGAGAATCCGACGTCGGTGAGGCCCCGGCACAGAGAGTGATGGTATCTTTGGCACACAACACCCATGATACAATCTAACACACATGGCATGGCAAAACATTGGTTTAGGTGGGATCCCGACGCTCCGGGTCCCCTCTCCGGAGATACACTAGCCCCGGTGTAGAAAAATACTCGGCAAAAAGGTTGCCGAGCATCCCGTGGTCTGACACTCAGCAAAGTTTCGGTTGCCGAGATGGACGACGCCGAGTGACCTGTGCCGAGTGTGGCACTCGGCAAAGAGGTTGCCGAGTATTTTTCGTCCTTCGCCGAGTATTTCTGATACACGGCGAAGTGTCCGTTTCCAGTAGTGATTTGTTCTAGTGTTAACGCAATGGATTGGCCATTTTGTTTGTTCACGGAAATACAGTATACAGCCAGGGGATGCTAGATAAAGGTCGCCCGTGCCTAAGGTCAATTTTCCGACCGGCACGTAGCAGGAGCAATGGCAGTTTTACAGCAGGGCGGCAGGGGCGCGTGTGATTAGGTTGGGTTCAGAGTTGGGTTCATCAAGAGTAACTGTGCCAACGGGTGCCCTGGAAAGGGCCGTCCTGTATACAGCCTTAGTTTGAAAAAAAAAACTTGGTCTTGAATATGACTGGGCGCTTAGTGGGCTTGCGGTCCTATTCGGCATATCCTTCTAAACTCTAATCTGCGGGGAAATAGAGCACTCTCCTTCATCCAACTGGTTTCACGACCTTGGTCCGCCTTGTCGGTCTCTGCGATTTTCCTCTTTGTGTGGGACCATTTGTCGGTGATAGACGGCCTCTACTATGGCGGCTAATCGTAAGCTGCCGAGGTGTCACCCAACGCCCAATCCCTCGATCCAAATCCCCTCGCAGGTGCACGGCGGCACGACGGCATGCCAGCCCACAACCCCGCCACACCGCTCCCCCATCTCACCATCTCCCGCGGCGAGGCAATGGCAGGCTATGACGACGTGTGGGCTGTGAAGGAGCAGGTGGCGCAGGAACCGCGGAGGGCTATCGGGGCTAGCGCCACCAACGGGGACGCTCTACGGCGGCGCTGAATAGGGATTTCTATGTCCTCCAGGGCTCCGTCGATTTCCCCAATCCTGCTACCATCAACAAGGTCCGTCCACCTCTCCCTCACTCACTCAGCCTGATTCGAATTGGATTGTGCTACGGATGGGATTCGACGGTGGTGGGGCGTGAGGGGATTTCGAGGGAGCCGCATATTGCGGTTGGAATGATGGCTACGCCACGAGCGCTGGTAGAGCATGGCGCAAGACGACGATGGCGTTGGCATAGTCATGGCTGGCGCGGTGCTGGAGTGGGCGGGGGCGCGGGGCATGGTGAAAGGATTGACAGCTGAGGTCGACAAGGTGCAGATTAACCAGAGTTGCTTAGTTGGGTGCAACCCTGGTGGAGAATCCAGTCGGCCATCTTCTTGATCCCATCGTGGTGCCTCGATTAACACCGGAGTCCCTTGTCGCATCTCAGCGCAGACGTTGTTGGCGATCTAGGGAGAAGCCAGCAGATGAGTGGGTAGGTGCAGCTCGAGTGTGCGGTGCTCCTCACCGGTTCTCAGCAAAATTCCCCCGCGCGAACGCAAATCCGAGGCTCGGAGATATATGCTCCCCGCGCGGCGCGGGTGCACAGCCAGTGCTCGACGGAACGTGTGCAATAAACTGGCAGTCCTCGAAACGGCCATCGTGTGTCTTCCTCCCACCCAGCTCGCCGCCACCCCTCCCGCCGAGGTTTCTTGCGGTGCCCTGACATGACATGACATGGTTCCAGGTGTCCCTCATGCTTCCTGTTCTGTGATTTGTCATATGATGCCATATGAGGGGAGACTTGCACTTCTGTAGAGCAGTACAGAAGTTGCATTCCGTTTTCAGGCAAAATATGTTTGGTCATTTGAGTTCCGAATGGGTGATTTGCTCCCTTTTGTTGGAACATCTCTTGGGAGATATGCCACAAGTTTCCCCTTGAATATTGATGGTTACATGTTGATCATTTGAATCATAAATTGGTACACTACGGCCAGACGGATGAGAGCAATACATTTTTCATGCAGACCTATCAGCCTAGAAAATACTGCATTTCATGATCTCCTCCTTAGACATGTTTATTCTCTAATACATGCATTAGGACAATCCAACTATAACCACTGGTAGAAAAAAGGTCTATAGTCCCGGTTCGTAAAGGCCATTAATCCCGGCCGTGCAACCGGGACTAAATAGGCGCGACTAAAGGCCCCCCCTTAGTCGCCCCTCTTACGAACCGCGGCTAAAGGCCCGTCCACGTGGGCGGGTGGCGTGCGCCGGGGGTGGAGGACCTTTAGTCCCGTTTGGCCACACGAACCGGGACTATATGCTTTAATTCGTTATTTCTTTAATTCATGTGGGTTTCTAATTATTTTTCACTCCGTTTTTTTCACTTTCTTTCACTCCCTTTTTTTCACTCCTTTTTTTTCAGAATTTTTATTATTTGCTTAGTGTCTAACTACAATTATATTTTTATTATTTGCTTAGTGTCTAACTACAATTATATCTAGTCAAATTTCTTACTCGTGGTCAAACTTCCCGCTCGGTCACCCATCCTCCCACTACTCTAGCACTAAAACGCTTAACTTCCGAGTTCCATCCCGTCCCGCATCCAAGTGTTTCGCACGCATGTATGTGATATTAGTATCATATCAATCCTATTAACATGTTGGTCGATGCCACATTTCTTTATTGTCTGAATTTCAAATAAATCTTTTAATAAACAAAAGTAATGATGTAATTAGTAATTTTGAATAAATAAATAAACATTAAGTTTTTAATTTGTATTATTAAATAAATAAATAAATAAATAAAACTAATTCATTTTAAAATCATAAAAATACTATTAATATATCAAAATATTCAGAAAAATAAAACTAATTCATTTTTAAATCTTAAAAATAAAAATAATATATCAGAATATTCAGAAAAATAAAACTAATATATTTTAAAATCTTAAAAATACAAATAATATATCAAAAAATTCAGGAAGATAAAACTAATTCATTTTGCAGATAAAATTCATGAACCAAACCATATGAAATCTAAACCATATAAAATTCTTTATTGTGAGAATGATTTGAACCTAACTTTTAAAAGACCAGTAGGCTCTTCTATTATTTTCTTGATGTGTTTTTGTTTGTTTTCTTAATATGTTTTTTTTTGTTTGTTTTGAAATGTGTGTTTGACATAATATAGAAATAGTATAGCTAGGAATTAATATAGAAATAATATCCATTACATAATAATATATCCATTAAATACTAATATATCCATTACATGCATATATCGAACGCAAGATGCGGTACACAAACAACATCTACTCGAGCTCCGTCAAGTAGATGCGGAACAACTCGTAGGCAACGTATGCATCTATGGCTGCATACTTGACGTTGGTCCGGTCTAGTGGGTTCTTCTCCCAATACATGTGATTCTTGGAGGGGAAACGAGACTTAATGGTTTTGTAGTCGTCGTGGATGAAGGCAGTTGCCATCGATGCCATCCCGGTCTTGGGCCCGGACAACTCATCAAAATGGATAAGGTCCTGAAGATCAATGTAGTGATCTTCAGGTATCACAATACCCAAGCGCATCAACTTCTGACGGTCTTGAGTGATGTCAACGCTGCAGAAGTCATACCCACTGTTGACAAGAAAATCAACAAGTGCCGGAGAATGCTTTGAACTACTGCAACAACAAAAATAGAACACGTGTTAGATATGTTGCAACACATGTATTCTTCAGATGCAACAAACAAATCGAAAATGCAAGATTGTACGTGTGCGTTACCTTGACCAATGGAAGAGCAAAACGATCTCCTTGATCGCAATCTGGATGACGGCAACATCCCGTTGATCCGCCGTATACTCTAGATCAAGCCCGAAGAACCTATGGTGTTCATCGGCTTCTTCATAGAGATTGCTAAAATGCTCAAGAAGACCGGGGAGCCTCTCGCTGTTATTGGTGTAGTCCACGTCGAGACTCTTGCCGCATGGTGTGGCCACACAGAGAATCTTCCAAACTTCAGCCATGGGTGCTTGGTGGAGGAAGATCGAAGAGAGGAAGAAAAGAAGAGAGAAGAAGAAACAGAGACTCGGGGTGCGCACTGTAGCAATGGCGCCCTTCTGCATCTCGCTCACGAAATAAAACCGCCGAGCGGGAGGCGAGCAGTTTGTATCTTTAGTCCCGGGTGGCCAGGCCAACCGGGACTAAAGACAGGGAGGCCAGCAGACTGGACCATTAGTCGCGGGTGGCGACGCCAACCGGAATTAAAGCCCTCCACGCGCCTCCACGCGCTTCCCAACCCACGACGCATGACCTTCTGTCGCGGGTCTCCTCCCGACCCGGGACTAAAACTTCTTTAGTCACGGTGCGCAATGTTTGGGGACTAATGGGGGCGTATGGAAGGCCTTTTTTCTACCAGTGAACACCAAGGAGACTACAAGTCTATGTAATTGGAAAAATTAAGAGACTAGAAGCTCAGCTATGTGGGATCTGAGCTACTTATCGATTAATTAAAAAATAAGAAAATGTGTCACAGTAAACACGAAATTGGCCAATGAACGCACTTGTAAAACCACAAAGAAGATTAAACTCCTTGCCCTGTTGCCAACCGTGTTGCTGTGGTAGCTGCGGAAGAGGACCATTTTGTTGCATTTTTTGTTGAGACCGATGTCGGTTAGCATTTCCATGCCCACCTATGCCTAATTACACAAGAAAATGTATTGCAACAAACCAAGCACAACCGTGACCAGTGCAATGACATATCATGATGTTTCCCACTTACGGCTGGAACCACTTGCCTAGGCTACCAGTAGTCCAAGCAAATCCACCACAATAGTTGTCCTCAGTGGCTTGAGCCTCTGTCCTTCTCCTACAGCGACTTGGGCAGCAATAAGATGATGACAACAATTGATGCCATAAAGGAAGTGGAGTTGCTATAGAAGAAACCGATGTAACGAAGCCTCCTGTCGTCTTGACTCACACCTCCCGGTGGGTTTAGGCCAGCTGCTCCTCGCTTTCTCCCCGAACCCACCCACCACTCTCCGTTTCAGCAACATCGTTAATAATTTTAACTGGCTAAGTTACTGTTATAGATGACCCTGGTTGTCAATTTTTTCTTAATGTCAAGCCTATGTTATTAATTACCTTCTCGGATGATTCATCGTTTTAGTGCCGACCATTACCTTGAGAAGCCACTTTGTGTCCAACATGGTTTTCATATTGGTATTGAGTAGGTATTTTTGGTTGTCAGATTCTCAACGCAGTAGTCCAATGTATCATAAGATCTGAAATAGTTCACCAGAATAATGTGACTTTAGGCAAGATTTATCCAAATTTAAACTATTGCTTCGGACCTAGAGGAATCCTTTGATTTTCTCTTCCAAGGACAGATTTATCCAAGTTCGTGTTATACCACGATGGCTATCCACTGTTTTAATTGCTGCTAAAAGCCTAAAAGTACTTGAAAATCACAATATCGATTATATATGAAAAAGAGAGGAGAGTGCTAGGTGTGCTAGCAAGAATGGCTTCAAGATCCTGTTTTGGATTAGATGGTGTGGCTTATGATTAAGTGTGTGCACTCCTGAAGAGAAGAAGTGATATGTGCAAATGTTTGCCACAGTTAGTATGGAATCCTCCAAACATCTAATTTCCTTCAGAAGAACCCACTCATTATATTCATTCTACTACAAACATCATAAACCTATTAATCTCTAAGAGGTTAAGAAACTTCAATTTAGAGTAGGAACACCAGCCGACCAGCAATCACCTTCCATATAGGTTTTGATATCTCTAAGATGACAGTTGATGGTTGTTTGTCATCATGAGATGATCAATCTGAGACTAGAGAGAAAATAAGAACTTACGCTTAGCTCTAGATATGCTGATAGTTGTGTTGTTTTTGTTCGAAGGAATCTTGGCACTTGCTTTCAGCTGCTGATAAATCTAATATTTCATGTAAATACTTGGTCAATCTTTGAACATGTAGCTTGACTCCTTCGGCACATATTTTCTTTGTGATTTTTTCATGGAGGAAGGCTTTATGATATCTTTAGAGTGTGCAGACTGACTTGTCACTTGTTCATTTTATAGCCTTGATACTTCAATATACTATTGACTTTCTCTGACAAACTTAGTTGCTAAAACTATAGTAAAGCATTACCTATTAATACACAAATTTGCAATCGCAGGAGCAAAGGTGTGCAAATAACACCTCATGAGAAGGCAGATCAAAGCTGCTGATCAATATGCTTGGTGTGCGCCACAACGATACATCACTAGAAATTGCCAATTATGGCACTAGGAACAACCATGAGGTTGCAACCAGGACGACCCTTGGCTATTAGGTTTGATCCACATACTTCAACCTAACTAGGAGGTAAAACTACAAACATCATAAACCTATTAATCTCTAAGAGGTTAAGAAACTTCAATTTAGAGTAGGAACACCAGCCGAACAACAATCACCTGCCATATAGGTTTTGATGTCTCTAAGATGACAGTTGATGGTTGATTGTCATGCAAGAGATGATCAATCTGAGACCAGAGAGAAAAATAAGAACATACGCTTAGCTCTAGATATGCTGATAGTTGTGTTGTTTTTGTTTGAAGGAATCTTGCTGTTTGCTTTCAGTTGTTGATAAATCTAATATTTCAGGTAAATACATGGTCAATTTTTGGAACATATAGCTTGACTGCTTCGGTACATTTTTTCTTTGTGATTTTTTCATGGAGCAAGGCTTTATGATATCTTTAGAGTCTGCAGACTAACAGGGGAATATTTGTCACTTGTTTATTTTACAGCCTTAATACTTCAATATACTATTGACTTTCTCTGACAAACTTAGTTGCTAAAACTATAGTAAAGCATTACCTATTAATACACAAATTTGGAATCCCAGGATCAAAGGTGTGCAAATAACACCTCATGAGAAGGCAGATCAAAGCTGCTGATCAATATGCTTGGTGGGCACCACCCCGGACACATCACTAGAAATTGCCCATTATGGCACTGGGAACAACCATGAGGTTGCAACCAGGACGACCCTTGGTTATTAGATTTGATCCACATACTTCAACCTCACTAGGAGGTAATTTTTCTTACGGTTATCAACTATGCATGTAACCCTGATTTTTCACGGCCACTACATATCAGTCAAGAAGATAGTTGACACATATGTTAACTATGCATGTACTCAATAAATAGTTTGTTCACGGCCACTACGGAGGGGAGGAAGTTTTATACCCTTGTCTTAGCTGCTTTTTGCTGGGCCATTTTGACGATCAGGAATAAAGTAACCTTTGATAAGTATGTTTTGCGGACTCCTCTTACTATTGTCTTCACTGCTTGCTCCTACCTGATCTACTCGGCAGGGCTGTACCCAGAGGGAGGGAAGGAGGCGATTACAGAGGGAGCGATGCAGCTGAAGAAAGTAGCTCTGTCGCTGGCTGAAGAAACAGTTGCTGCTGAGGGATCCTCGACAACCACCGTACCTGGGTTGTTGATGCTGGAAGGATGAAGAATCATGTTGTTGTGACAAGACTTTGTTGCTGTGGGCGCGTTTTGCTGGCCCTAAGAACTTCAAGTGCTTTTGTTTTGTTTTTGCTGTTCTGGTGCTGGTGTATGTTTAGTTGTCGCTACTGATTAAGACTTGGTTGTGTGGTTGGTTTGAGACTTATGCTTTGTTTTGGTTAGGGTAGAGGGGATATCTACCGGCAGGTTTTCGCCCCGTAGGGGTGCTCGAGGGCGAGCGCTTTCAGCGGGTTTCCTATGTGGTACCCCTGTTTTCTAGCTGGACTTATTTCCTGTCCCCTTTCTGTCTGTCTTTCTATCTGGTGTAAGAACTTGTTATTTCTGTCATGCAAGAATAGAAAGGGGCTAGCCCAGTTGGAAAAAATAGTTTGTGCAGCATTTTTCTGTGAGATTAGCGAGCCATGGATATTTTGCATCATATGCGGTCAAGATATATGTGGCTCGAGTTTCCACTCTACGAGGAATATATTCTGACATGTGTTTGTCAACGGTTCACCATACATCTCTCGGAATTCGAGGGAAGTCAGTGCAGTTAAAAATCTCCCAAATTCGAGTTAACTATCAACAACTAAAGGAATACAATGACTTGATAATGACCAGGTTTACTTATTCTCTTTTTATAGCCACATAAGGTTCTTTTCACCTTTTCTGACCCATAGCTAATTTACTGAAACCGGACAAAGAATACCCTCTTTCCTTCTTAGTAAAGTAGTAGTACTATGTTAGACTTGTGGTAATCCTTAGTCACAAATAATATGGTTAATTCTCTCCTATAACAGCTTAAGAACTCTAAAACATACACGAGACCAGTAAATCTGCACCCTTTGATTGTCATTTTCTTTTGTTTACTTGTTCATCGGTTACCATGTTAGTGATCGATTAACATTTAATTTATCTAGATGGCAGAATGGCAAATGGAACACCAATGACATGTACTAAATAACACTGTATGATCGAGTAATAACATGAGCAGGCCCACACAGGGACTGCTGAGACATGCCTTCAATGGTATGTACTTTCTAAACATTCCATGGTAACCCCTTTCTCCCGAGGAATTATGTTTTTCTTTGGCCGATCTGCTATTCGAGGTTGGACCCTATACAGTTATATATTGGTCATCTGACAACCTATAACAGATTTTTACCAATTTTTTGTTTGATACATTCATGGCATTTTTGCGTTGCTGTAATATGGGGTTCTTATCCAAGACAATTTGACCCTTTCTGGCTGAATTTCTAAGTACTTTAGTTAGTGTTGCCCTTCGATTTTGTAATCTGAGATTGGCAATTTGTTTTTTATGTTAATGCTCGTTTCTTTATAACTTCTTTAGGTGGTGGTCCTCCTTTTATTTTGTTGTTGCATTCGATCCATCATAACATGCATATATACTACTCTCAGAACATAAGCAGGTAAGTTTTAACTTTCGCATTCAAAGTAAAAACGTTCCAGGAGATGCCTGTGGCGTGCCGGACCGTCTCAATGATCCGAAGTTCGGCTCATTTCAGGATGGTCCTCATTGTCTAGTACTATTGAGATGTGTTGTTGGTCAGGTCTAACATGAGTAGCATCTCACGGTTTTGTTGCTCTATTATCTAGCTGAGCTGAATATCGCCGCAGTGTATGATGACAACAAGATCTACATAATTGTGTTTTTCAACACTTTGACATGCCTTCCATTCAATAAATTTATCTATTACTTATCCATGTAGTTACCCAATACAATAGTTCAAAATCATGCTATAAGGGCATCTCCAGTCGACCCCCCAGAGCCCCCCAAGCGTCCTTTTTAGCGCCTGAAAGCGACGAATAGCGCCGTTTTTGCATCAGCCGCCTCCAAGAAGCCCAAATAGCGCCGAAACGGCGCTATTTCGCGCCGCGACACCCAAGCGAAACCCAACCCGCTGGGTTCGGCTTGGGGGGCGAAAAGGCGGGGCTGCCCACGCGGGCCAGCGCTGTCAGCGACGCGTGGGAAAACCGCGGGAACAGAAATCCCAGCCCATGAGCTTTTTCTCGGCGCCCTCGTCGGTCAAAGACTGTCGGAGTAATGGCGTGGCGGGCGGCCAGTGCATGAGCCCCAGTCAAAGGCTGCCGGAGTAATGGCGTGGGCGGCAGCAACGGCACGCGCGGCGCAGTAAATGCCTCGCCAGCGCTAAAAAAGGCCGCTCATCGCATTCTCGACGTCCATCTCCTCGCCCTCACCACGCTCACTCTCATCGCCCTCGCCGCGCTCCACCTAGACACCCCGACACGATGCATCGCCGGCTCCGTGACTGCCGCAACTCGTCGTTGTACTGCCGACCCGCGGCTGCGACGCGTGGCCACAGTGACGGCGACAGCGACAACGAGTTCCACTACGAGGAGAACAACCAGCCGGCGCAGGAGGAGGGGCGCCCGAGCAGCAACCGGCGCAGGAGGCGGCGACCGAGCAGCAGCCGGCGTAGGAGGAGGCGGCGCCCGAGCAGCAACCGGCGCAGCAGGCGGCGCCCGAGCAGCAGCCGCGCAGGAGGAGGCGGCGCCCGAACAGCGCAGGAGGAGGCAACCAATCTGACCCGGGCAGCACGCGGCGTGCCACTCGTTTGAAACATGGCGCAACGAGGATGCGTTCCACCGGGTCCGCGCTGGCCTCGAGGAGGCGGCGGCAGTGGCCGAGGCTGCCGCTGTTCGGGCATCCTTGGAGACCCATCAGAGAGAGGAGGCGGAGCGCCAGGTCCACCAGCAGCTCACCGCAAACGCGGCATCGGATGAGCAGCAGGCGATCGTCTTGCGGTACGAGAGCGACCGGCGCAAGGTTGTCCTGCAGAGTGAGAGGCGCAACCGCCATCCCTCCGAGCAGGCGTAGTTGCACCGGCTGCGGATGCAAGGCAGAGCGGAGCGGCGTTGGCTCGCTATGGTGGCGAACCCATCGCCAACCGACCCATCGCCCTTCGCCGAGAACGACCACGAGGCTGGCCCCTCCAACATGCCGCCCTACGACGACTGCGAGGAGGACGACGAGGAAGAGGACGACGTCTAGGAGGAGGACGACGAGGAAGAGGACGACGACCAGGCCGGGCGATCGCGGCGAGCCTCGGCCTGCCGTAGTTTTTTTATGTTTTTTTTAATGTTTTTAGTTAAATTATGTCGTCTTTCTGTAAAAATATCGTCGAATCTATGAATTTGCGCCTATTTCAACGAGTTCGCCGTTTTTTAATTAATTTGGTCCGAGGCTTGGGTTGGGGGACGATTGGAACCGTGCCTTGTGGGGGGCTAATTGCTGGACAAATAATTTTTTACTAGGAGCCCAGTAATCCCGGACGGAGGGAGTAGTCGACTAGGATAATCGGCAGTCATTGCTTTGGTCCAGTGTGAATGCACTCAAGCGCTTGCGTACACTAATGGGCAGTCATTGCTCATCGCTGACTTCCATGGTGATGCTTGTCTGCTCGCTCCCCTCGACGAAGCATCCAACTTTTGCTAGTGTATTACAACTAACAGTGGCGAGAAGCAGGAGCAGTGGCTTTCAAAATTCGTGAATAATTAGATGTGGCAGTTGTTTTTGGCGTTTTGGTGTATACTATTCTCACGTTGCCAGCAAGTTGGGAAAAGGGTGTAGATATTTTTCTCCTTTTTATTTTTTATAAAGATAACTCTCGCAGAAACATATATTTTTTATAGATTGGAAAAGAGATTCTAGGCCATTTGATTAGTCACATGCAAGCATGCATGCATGCATCCCAGAATCAGCCTCTAATTCTAGATTTGTTCTTTTCTAAGGGGTTGGTGGACTACATTTTTTCAACACACACATGTTGTTGACGACAACACCGTTCTTTATCAGAAAAAGGTAGGTTCCTCTCTAGGCGGGTGCTTCAATAATATGACAAGAACGGTCGTGCGCATTCGCAATGGAAATATGCAAGTTGAGTTCTTCATTGTTCTTTGTCCAACTCCCAGTTCCCGCATCACTTTGCGTGTCGTTCACGGCAACCGTGGTTCCAAGAACCCTCTGGCCTCTCACATGACCCATGCATATAAGATCTGTGTGCGTGGTATAAATAACACGGAGGAAGCCTCCTTAATAGTCGACTGGTCAAAGTGAGGGGAGGATTAACCAGAGAAAGGCATTCTATATAACCGTGGTTGTGACTTGTAAAACTCTTTCAGCTACTTCCGCGCGCGCGCCATGGAGAATTATTTTGCAACACAGCCCTCTTCTTCTAGCTCTAGCTCCTACCTCTTCATGAGCCATAGCTCCTTCTCCGTGTCCAAGCACGAGGGGCTGTCCTGCTCAAAGGATGGTGGCGGTCATGATGCAAGATGTAGTCCACATGCTGGCGGTGTTGATGCAAAAACTACTCCACATGTTGGCGGTGAGTCCTCTGCGGGGCGTGATGGAGGCAGCGGCGGCGAGGTGGATGTTTTTACCATGAAGAAGAAGGGCGAGAAGAGGGAGCGGCGCCCTCGGTACGCGTTTCAGACGCGCAGCCAGGTCGACATACTCGACGACGGCTACCGGTGGAGGAAGTACGGGCAGAAGGCCGTCAAAGACAACAACTTCCCCAGGTTTGTTCGAGGAGATTTTAATTTCTCTAAGTCAGTACGTATGGGATCATAGTTGGGTTCGGTTTAGCATTTTCTTTTCATTGGTGTTTTGGGTACAATTTCGTGCTTCTCAATCGATCGTGCTCAAAAAAAGTAGGTGAGATGGAGTCCCAGTGAATCTTCCAAGCTCGCGTAGTGGTTGCTTACATGGGATAACGACATGTCTCATCCTTATCACCTATAGATGAAAAAGATAGATTTTGTCCACAAGATAAACGGGTGGTCGATGGCTACCGTGTTTGACTAGGAATAATCTGCGCCACTAGGCTTACGCCCGACAGTGCAGTAAACGGACTCGGTCTTCGTGGGCTCAACCTATACAAATTGCACACAACCATTTGGTTACCGTGACTCGAAAAAAAAGAGAAGCATATGTAATGCTCGCATAATTCTTGACTTTGATCAGAATTTGGACGATCGGCAGGCGTTGCAAAACAGAAGTGAAATTATAGCAAAATAGCTTGACTAAGCGTGTGCATGGGGCGGTGTCTTCCTGATGGCGATCGAGCGACAGCAACGTACGGCGCACCTTGACTAAGCGTGGACAAAAATGTTGAGACCGATGCAGCAGCGTGGAAACTTCACCGGCCGGGGCCGATGGATCGATGTCGCCTCAACATTATTCCCACGCACGGCTCGCCATTTTCCAGTCGCGTCTATAAATGTCTTCTTCCCGGCCGTGCCTATCTCCTTGCCTGGGATTCTCCCGGCCTGGTGCTGATCACTCTTTGAGAAATGACAGGAACACGCTGGCGTCACCTGTTGCGCAACGCGTACGCACGCCTGTCTTCGGCGAATATCCCGCCAGTCATCGGCACGCGAGAGTTCGATCCGTAACATGCATGTTCTCCATATTCGAAGCAGAAGGCGACCTTGAGCTTTTGACTACGCATTATATCGTATGCATGCAGCAGGAAGAACCTCGCGCGGACGGTTTCTACTAATTAATCCCGGCCACGTAGTTTTTTTTTTCTTTATCAAAAAAAGTTAACTTAGATCGCCATTCTTTGACTGGATCCATGGATTCTTTCCAACCGGTAGGTGGATCGCGCAGGAGTCACTGATTGTCGACCAGCTAGGCTTTTCGAATCCAAACCGTAACATATTACTCCATCCATCTATCCATCCATCTATCTATCTATACTTCTTATAAAGGAACCCCACTAACATACATTAATGGTTTTACGATCTCAACATGCAAACTATTCACATCATCCATTCTTCTAGGCAATCAATTGTCCAAGTCATCTTCACTTATATTTATTAATAACTACATGCAAACTACATATTATCCAATTATTAAACCATCAAATTATTCATACTAATAATATAAAATATATACTATAATCGACTGAAATTTGTATATTATCTTAGAAAATATAATGTATCATATCTCTTATAAATTTTGTTTACAGTATAGTGCAGATTTTAAAGCGATCTTCGCAGCAACGCGGAGCGTATTCTTTTAGTCAGTTAAGTACTTTTGCCTATTGGAAGTTTGAAACAATAGTATAACCTGTTCGAGTTTGAATTTCGTAGCTATAACGTCAGTATGATCAGGTGTTGTATTTTCCCCGATAAAACGCGTTTTATTGACTCATAAGTTAACGCCACACTAATACAATTTATTTATAAGAGTTCACACCCGTCCACTATTTAGATAGGATCCTAATAACCGTTTAAATAAAGAAAAATAAGTAAAACAAAAAGATGCAATACAACTACGCAAAAACTCATAACAACGACTAAGATGACGGAGGGATAGTCCTTAATTAGACTAGCCGTGATTTATGTGTAATAAAAAATATTCCTCACCTTCTGCTCCATCCGAACCTCTGTATATCTCTATTCCACATAAGCTCAAAAGACAGCATGAACAAAGCAATGAGTACATAGGTAATTTACCCACAAATGCGTAGACTTTTTAAAGTAAAAAATAAAATCATTTCTAAATAGTCAAATCGATCAAATAACGGTAGAAGTTCCATACTAATGACACATCTAAACTCTTGATCAATCAGACGGAAGGCTCAACCCGACTTTACATTAATAAAGCTAACACCGGCCAAGAGTACATAAGAGGTCAAGCCTCGAAATATCCAGACAACGATATTAAAGAAAAGCACGACACCGCACGCATGTGGGAGAGAATACGTCCACAATCAAAGCCCCTACGATGATCGGAGAAATAGCTAATCTTGAACAATTCCACACTGTTCCATATTAGATGAAATTAAAATGGGTGTATCTAGTACTAATATATGTCTAAATACATCTATTTAAATGTCAACTAATATAGAATGGAGGGAGTAGTTGCCAAAAATACTTGCAACGCTACATGGTGGGGACAAGTTAGAAGCCACCTCGATGTAGAACACGCGAGCATACAGCGGAAAAATAAGTGCTTAATTGACTCATAAAGGCGACAAAAACTGCAATGTAAATTCTTGTGCCACTTGTGCTTTGCTAGATTACCCTTGGTCAGGATTACCCCTTTGCGAAGGTACCACGTGAAAATTTTAATTTTAGCGTCACCTTCATCTTTTTTTTTTGTTATTATGGACTGGCACTTTTAAATGAACAAGTGTCATGTAAATGAATCCACTGAGAATTCTCCATTCTCATGTAAATTTCAACAAAATCGTCGGTTATTTTAACAATTGAACCGTTGCAAACCATCAAGAAGAATGTTCCATGGTGCACGATTTGGTCCTAATAAATCTTACCTCAACAACGTATCCGGTGGAGATGTATCCAAAACTGTGGTAATTGTGCCGCCTTTGTTCAATACAATATTGTACAATTGCGAATACTGTTTCTGAAGTATGGTATTAACTAGACACTTATCCTCCTAGAATATTATTACCAATTTGGCAGTGATGTTGAAAGATTAATAGCGAAGAAGTGTTTTTTTTTTGTTGCCATTAGACTATTCTAAAAGTGTGAATAACCAAGTTTCCAAAAACTTGAAACATCGCCCTTGAGTCTATATACTTATTCTTCAAGAGTTTTTTGTCCAAGCATTCTCGATAATAAGCTTAAATAGTTATTTACCATGAGGGGAGAGTTCTTGGCTGCCAATTCATGAACACCAAGACCCCTGTTGTCGATAAACCACATTCCAAAGAAATATGATATTCTTTTTTCATGGTCTCCTTACTCTACGTGGAACTTCTTTGGTAGCTTGAAGAATTATATTTTATCCAATATCATATTTCTTAGCATTGAATTAATGAGAACCAACTTTTTGCCGACGGAAAGCAATTTTTCCAACTACTTAGTCTTTTCTCCACACCTTCCTCGACATGTTTCCATTCGGCATTTATAATTCTCTGATAATGTGTCAGAATATTCAAATGTCTTATTTGAAACAAGACATTCCTAAAACCATATAACTCAGAATATTAAGCGGCAATCTCTTGGGGCAAAACAAAATTTATCTTTATAGATGTTAATTTTTATTCCCGAAAACTGCTCGAATGTTTACAATAATAATTTCAGGTTCTTAGTCTTTTCGATTTCATGTTCCATAGAAAAATTGTGTAATCAACATATTGAAGGATGGATAGTCCACCAACCATCGGAAACTACACACTCAATTTGACCATCTAACTTTGTGCACTCAATTATATGACTAGCATATCCACCACTATGTTGAATAGTATAGGCGAAGATGGATCGTATTTCCTTTTTATTTGAAAGTAATGGCCAACATCATCGTTAATTTGAATGGCGACAAATTTATGGATCTAAACATGCCACATCCCCGAAAACCTTTCATTCTCAAAATTAGTTGAAGAAAAAAAAAATCATTTGACCTTGCATATGCCTTTTCAAAGTTAATTTAAATATATATCACCCATTTAAACTTTTCTAGTGAATCTTGTGGATCGTCTCATGAAGAATAACTGCACTATCTAGGATGCTTTTTGTTTACCTTGCATGAAGGTAGTATGTGTCAGTCGAACCACATGGTCATCTATTTTGAATTCAGCCTCATAGTTGTGCTATTTGTGAAAAAAGAATTAAGCTAACATTAAGACGGCAAATCAGTTTGAATTGCTGGCTCCGGTGTGCGCCATTACGTTATTAATGCTAGAAAACAAAATTAACTCAACAAAATGAAGACAAAACAAGTCTTGTACGGCATGTGAAAGCCAAACATATCTAGAAGAACTGACTTAATGTCATCCCAATTTTTTTGGTAAAACTTAGCATGGAGGCCATCCGGCATAGGACCTTGTTACCCTCCATTAGGAATACCGATTTTCTTACTTCCTCCTTGGTAAAGGTGTAGTAAGACGACTCTTGTAAAACCCGGTGGGGGGAGGGGCTAATAACGTAATATACAAAATAGTGAGACAAATGCTCAAAAAAAATTAGAAGTTGTAAAACACGGAAAACTTTCTCTCTGCGAGTTGTACATATGAAAATCTGTTAAGCGTAGTAATTATCATTAAAAAGGGTGAAATATGGGTAAAAAATGAAATGCTCTCGCATATATACTCCCTCCATCCCAAATTAATTGATTTGAATTTGTCAAAATATGGATACAAATGTGGATCAAGGTGGTGTACATCTCCAGCTCCATGAAGCTCACCGCCAGCGCCAAGGAGCTCCGTGCAGGAGCTCACCGGCCGCCACTCGAACGTGGCCGACCACGACGCCCCGGGCGTCCCGTCCTACTACTCCTCCTCATCCTCCTCCTCCTACTCCTCCTTCAGACGTGCCTCGCCGACGACGGATCAGGGCAGTACGGCCGCCCACGCTTTGCCGCCGGTGATGGCTGCGTCGACACCGGACTACATGACCGCCGCCGGCGCCATGCCTCCGCCGTTCCAAAACATGTATGACCAAACGGGAGGCGCCGGCCTGCTTTACGGCCAAGACTACTACGGGTAGGACTGGATATCCGCCTCCACCTGCATATATGTATGTGTGCGAGTTTGCTGTCTACGGTCATGCTTATTCTCGATAGGCTTGTAGTGTACTGAAGATGATCATAACGTCGTAGAATCGTATGGTAGAATCATGATTCTGACAACTATGGCTTCTGTTGACCGTGCTAGACTTGCAATCTATTTTCTTGTTGACTTTGTGTGCATTTTAGGCGATGAATCAACAATCTAATTTTTCTGTGCATTCGTAGGAGTTAAATTTGTATGTCAATTTTACAATTTTGAAATTGTATCTCAATTGTTGTGTATTTATAGGACTTATAAAGGAATTCAAATTTGAAATAAGTTCCAAAATTTTAAACTGTTGTTGAACTTAGGTGAACCTATATTATTTTCGGTTTATTTATGTGAAATATGTTTATGCAATAGAACATAAAATCTCAAAAAGGATGAAATAGGGAAATGGGGTGGACAAATGAGGAATACCCTTGGTACCGGGGTAAGATGTTCATACTCGTCTGTCCAACCTTATCCAAATGGACAATATATTTTATAAAGGATGAACAAGATTAGAGACACACCCTTGAGGTGTCCTAGTACCTATCCTGATAGGCACGAGTATTACGTATTGTAGTACGATTAATACTTCACAGGATGAAGCAAAACCAATACACTAACTTCTTGTTATATCCAGGAGTTACTACCGGTGCACTCACCAAGGGTGCAATGTGAAGAAGCAGGTTCAGCGGCTATCGCGAGACGAAAGCGTGGTGGTGACAACGTATGAGGGAGCCCACACACACCCCATCGAGAAGTCCAACGAGAACTTCGAGCACATACTCACCCAGATGCAGGTTTACTCGAGGGTTAACAACAACTCCTCGCCACTTACCAACCATATGATGCAATGAACGTTAGATGGTTTCCAACGAAAAATTGGGGTTTTGTTGATATGTACATTAACCCTATACATGTACGTAAGAAAAGATAAATAATAAGAGTGGTTTGCTAGCTACATAAAGGCTATTCACGCACTTATTTTTTTTGTTTCTAGGTTGATGTTTTGTTCAATTGTAGATGAACTCCAATCTAATCGAACGACATAGATCATGAAAATTTGTGATGGGAACCCTTGGTGTATATATATATCCTCGGCACATGTGAAATGTCAAGGAGTGTAAAAACTATGGTTCTGAGCGCCCGGTCAAAACATCTAATTGGTCGCCCTCTCCCGCATGCCTTTTTCTCCCCTTCTTCTTCCCCTATGCATGAGGCCCGCCGGTCACCGCTAGCGCCGGTCCCATTCTGCTGGTGGGCCAAACCTTGTTCATAGGACTACCAAGATTCGTATAAAAGGAGGCTCACTCCTCTCCAAATATGAAATCATTCCCCACTCACTCATTCCAAACTTGGATCTAATGAGAAATGGAAGGGTGGGGGTGGTTGAATGAGGGAAGGAGGTGGACTGCACGGACCTCGCCGATAGAAGGAGGTGGCGCAATGGCCACCGGCGATGAAAAGCTGGTGACGCCGAGTGGCCACTATCTTTGTGTGCAACCTTAGAAGGGATGGGACCTATGCAGGGGATGCTCGGATAAAGCCATCATCACAGGTAAAGCTCCTCGCCCTTTATTCACCTTCAGGTGGCGAGTCTGTTCTAAATGCAGATACAAGAAGGTGCATTAGAGAAGCGAGACCCTTGAGCTCGTTCATCTACGAAGAGTTGGTTATCAATGCACTACTTGCACACTCATTAGTACCGCGACAACCGCACTGCATGACATGCTCGTAGCATTCTTTCCCATTAGACGGTTCATGTTTCCAAATAATAAGTCACGCGAATGGGATGGTGTGGCTCATGAGAAGGAGAATTTTTGGGTTAGTGAATCCGCCCCTCCACATGTCGAGTCCCGCGACCAACTTGATCCCTTGCTTGCTTGCCTTCCTTCCGTCACATTGTTTGTGTAGATGACAAAGACTCCTGGGACGCCTATGACGCCTAGGTCATGAGAGGGTGAAGGTTCGTATTAGATGAAATGGAAATTGATGTACACCTTACTTTTGTCAGATCGTTCGTGTTTTTTCCCGCCGTGGTAGTGAGCAGCTGGATACTGATAGAAAATTCTCAGTCTGCTCTGATTTTTATATTTCCATGAGTACCTCACTTGGGATAATGGGATTAGATTTTATTCCATCTCCTAGTGATATAAAAGGTTATTTCATTTGTTCGAGGTAGGGAATGAGATCATCCAACATCATGTCACCACATAGAGAAATACTATGCGCCATAATATAATAGTGTCAACATTTACTTCGGAGCATGTGAACATCCCACTTACTCGGTCATTATTAGAGAGATGCGATGCATCATTTCTCTATTAGATAGATTTCATTTAGTGATCCCACCTCTTAATAAGGTATAGATCCTTGTGTTAAGGCTAGTCACAATGGGGAGTAACATTGAGTAGTAACATACACGTTATCCTATACTATGTTACCACTACCACAGTGGGTAGTAACATCATGCAAACCTCCATTTATTAGCTTATAGACTCATATTGTCTTGAAATATGTGATGTTCCGGTAACTAGCTATGTTACCACTACCCTCTCTTTCCTCATTAAATGCTTGACACGTCAGCTTTTTGTCCTACGTGGCGTCGATGTTACTATTAAGTTCCACCCCACTGTGACCAGCCTAACACCAGTAGGAAAAAGTTCATAGGGAAACTCATACTAGCAGCTATCGTGGACCCACACGCGCTGCTGGAAGTTAGTGGCATCATGGCTTATAATGCAAGCGCTTCTAGTAGCCTTTACTGGAAGGGTGTTACCCCCACATGCTCGCTTCCAGTCAGTTAGACCCAGCTTGCAGTAAGGGCAAAGAATATTCGCAGCGTGTGCACTCGACCACATACGCTTCCATTAAGCCTTTACTGGAATCATTTGTGAGTCACGGGCACACTTCCACATTCTCTATCCTTGTGGACCTTTTGAGGGACTACTAAGGCCTTCCGTAATGCATTGTATCTTAGCGCGCTATCCTAGGTGGAAGAAAATTTTAAGAAACGATCACCCTAATGCATTGTATCTTATACGTTGTATCTAAGTCAAGTAGTATTTAATGATTTTAGCCTAATACTTGCTTGTCATTGGTCTATCAATGTTTTTTGCCTATGATCTCGTGCAAGAGTTGTATCTTATATAAGATACAACTACAATCTCTTTCATCATTAAATAGGGTGCCACGTAAGCAATTTGCCTATGATCCCGCGCTAAGATACCCCCATTACGGAAGGCCTAATGGAAGCATAGGAGCCCGGCCGCATGCTCCCGGTATGTGTTTGCCTATATATAGGTCTCATCCGACCATTTTTTTCCTGCAGAGACCCAGATTGGATCTAGCTAGGCGCCCACACCCACTCCTAGGACCGAGCACTGCTGCTCCGAGGACCGAGCGACGCTAGCCGCTCCTTTCTCGCCTAGTGACGATGCTCTCACTGCTTTCCCCGACTGCTGCCGCCGCCCTTGACTAAGGGCCAGCGTCGCCACTCACCTGGCCCTAGTGACGCCGCCTCCCCTTCCCCAGGGAGGTACTCTCTCCTCTTCCCCTCTTCTATTTTTGTTCAATTGTGCAATGATCTCTCCCGTTGGTACATATGTAGGTATTTAGGTAGATGAAAATACATTTTGATTTCAAAATGTTGGAGATTTAGGTTAGGATTTATGTATGCATTGTCATTGATCCTCGAAATAACTCTATAAGGACCAGCACCTCTAGGCATCAATTTTGATTTGCGCACTGTGGGAAATCTGTCCTTACGAAAGTGAACCCACACCATATCACCTGGCCGAAATATTAACTCCTTTCTCTTCTTATTAACCCTCTCGGCCAAATGTTGTCCTTTTTTCTCAATTGCTTCTTTTGTTCTCTCATGAATCTTCTTCACAAAATCATCTCTCTTTGATGCCTCCATATTTATTCTCTCTTGTGTAGTAAGTTGTAACAAATCTAATGGGGTAATTATCTTAAACCCATAGACCACCTCGAAAGGAAAAAGTTGAGTAGTTGAATGCACAACCCTATTATATGCAAATTCCACATGTGGCAAGCACTCTTCCCACTCCTTCAATTTTTTCTTGATCATGCTTCTCAATAATGTTGACAATGTCATATTTACCACCTCAGTTTGCCCATCAGTTTGGGGGTGACAAGTTGTTAAAAATAACAATTTAGTTCCAAGCTTCCCCCATAGTGTCTTCCAAAAGTAGCTCATAAATTTGACATCTCTATCTGAAACAATGGTCCTTGGCACTCCATGTAATCTCACTATCTCTCTAAAGAAGAGCTAGCGATGTGAGAAGCATCATCACTCTTGTACTAATAGTACGTCAATTATAATCATTTGAAGGAACATGGATGGTACTAATAGTATATCAATTATCATCATTTTCAGAATCGGTACCAAATAGATTTTCAATATGAAAAGTAGTGTGTTTCTCCCAATCATGATCACTTTCATAAATAACATGCATCGGAAAATCATCAAGTTCAGACTCATAAAAACTGAAATAGGAGCAACATGCTTAGTGAGAGATACCTTACCTCTCTCCTTTTACTCCTCTTCTTCTTCTTCTTCCCCTCTATAGGAGGGAGAGGCTTGAAAGGAAGCTTCTCCACATACCCTGATTTATTGTCAAAAACAATAGAAAAAACCGTGTTGCGCCGCTGATTGCAAAGGTGGACAAGTTCCTCTCGGGGTGGAGTGCCATCCTCCTCTCCGCTGGCGACCGCGTGATCCTGTTGAACGTCGTCCTGAACGCCCTTCCCACCTTCGCCATGGGCGCGGTCGAACTGCCACCGGCCCTGCTGCGTGCCATCGAAGGGCTCCGACGTGCTTTGCTCTGGGATGTCAAGGACCGCACAAATGGCGCCAAATGTTTGGTCGCGTGGAAGGATGTCTACCTCCCAAAGCAGGAGGGAGGCCTTGGCATCAAGCAGCTCGCCGCCAAAAAGAATGCCTGCAGATGAAGCTGCTCCACCGTGTGTACGCCCATTCCTTGGCGCCCTGGCCACACTGGGTCTGGAGTGCCGTTGGCGGGCGGGGTGGGCTTGGCTCCCACTGGCGGGTCTGGAGGCCCTGATGCCGCTCTACCGTAGCATCTCGCGGGTCTCGGTGGGCGACGGGCGAAAAACCTCTTTCTGGCGAGATATGTGGCTGTCGGGCGGCCCTCTGTTCGCCTGCATGGAAGCCCTCTTCTCGCATGCCACGGACTGCGATGCCACCGTCCAGGCAGTGATGGAGCGCGGCGTGTGGCGTTCTTTGGTCCGCGTCTGAGCACTGTGGAGAGTCAGCAGTTCGTCGCCCTGTCCGCCATGCTGGACGAGGTCGCTCTCTTGGGCGATGAAGACGTGCGGGTGCTCACCCGCTGCAAGAAGAAGGACGGGGCGCCGGACGTGGCGGAGCTCTACCGACTCCGCACCTGGGGAGGGGTTGACTCGGCCACGTCTGCGTTCGTATGGAAGAACAACGCACCCTCCAAGGCGCAATTCTTTGCGTGGGTACTCACCAAGGACTGGATTCGGTCGCGGAGTGCCCCGCTGCGCAAGCACGTGCTGACGGCCGAAGAGGCTCTCCGTCCCATCTGCGGCGCGACAGAGGAAACCGCGAAGGACATCGTCTTCGGCTGCGCCTTCGCGGTGCGATTCTGGGCGCTTCCTTTCCCACTGAGGCCGATGTTCGCTGCCTACATGAGTACGCCGCACCGGCGTCGGTGCCCGTGGAGACGGCTGCCACCTTCACCCTCCTCTGCTGCTAGGGGTTGTGGAAACACCAGAACACGGTGGCGTTCCGCGAACAACGCCCCTGTCTTGCCCTCCTCCGGAAAACATGTAGGGACCCCTGGTGACCATAAAAAAAACAAATGGAAGTCATGTATTTTGGAACGGAGGGAGTATTTACCAGACATAATGATGAGATACTATCTATATTCAAATAATTGACATCTCTAGTTTTTTTCTTAAAGTCCAACTTTTTAAGGTCGACTGAGTTTGTAGCTAGCAGGTACTCCCTCCATTCCAAGAAAGAAGGCGTGTATCCGTGAGCTCGACGACTAAGGCAGACTGAAGTGAGCGATTTTCTTCCCGTGATACCCCTGGCTGAAAATCAGCAGGCCGCATGTCCGTATCCAACAAGCCCTCGTTGTTTTCCCTTTGTCTTCTCAATTCTTAAATAGAGTGTGGCATGTAGCCAATCAAGAGACGTCTCCGTAATGATAGCATGCATGCGTGGGGGCAACGACAAGCATCAGGGCATTTTTGGAAAGAACTGAGCAGATGCCGATCCGCACCTTACTTTGTGGAAAAAATGCAAAAAAAAAATACACACCTTGTTTAAATTAGCATTTAAATTAGTTGTATAAGGTTCATCGTAGAATATATTTTTGAATCATCTGTTTGACATTGTAAATATTAGCAAAAGTTTCTATGCTTACAGAATTTTACTTGTGATCAAGTATAACTTTAATTAATTTGGAACTGGGCTGAGATGTACACTCAACTTGCTAGAAAGAGAGTAGATAGCCATGTCATCGATCCGGTTTCTCCCCAAGCGAACCAGTCAAGTCGCGTCATTTCCAACCCCGCGGATCGCCCCTCCTCTTTGCCACGCTACCGAATCCTAGCCGTCCATCTTCAGTCGAAAGCACGAGGGCGCACCTCCATCTCCACCACCATGCCTTCGCGCTGGCATAAATAACTCCGGATGGCACCCACCGGGTTCGAGGCCGGGTCGGCGCCCCCCATACCCGCCTTATTTAACTTGTCGGGTCTCATTTCTTACCATACCCACGACCCGGCCGGGTTCGGGGCCCCAACGGGTACCCATTTAAGGAGCAACGCCGATACATGTGGGGAATAAAACAATGAAATATTGGGATGAGCTTGATAGGAATAGACACGTGTGTACCTGTGTTGTCTCCGGGATTTCATATTCCAACACGTCCATCTGATGTGTGAGGTTTGTGGTCCATAGCTCGTGGACGTGTGGTTAGCCATAGGATTTAGGGGTATGATTAGGTTAGAGCGAGTCTGCGGGTATGCGGGTACGGGTTGGCCACCCCCATACCCGCCCAATTAGACCTGGCGGGTCGAACATTTTACTAAACCCTTCCCATTTTAGGTGGGTACCCGTCGGGTTTGCGAGTTTTGGGGCCCCATTGCCATCCGTATAAATAACCCGCTCACCCCGCACTTCTACCACGACAGTCGCCAGACAAATTCCCCCGATCTCCAGCTGTTCTTCTCCGAGCTCCTATCAAGTCTCACTGTCAACAATGTCGGGCCGCGGCAAGGGAGGCAAGGGGCTGGGCAAGGGCGGCGCCAAGCGCCACCGGAAGGTCCTGCGCGACAACATCCAGGGCATCACCAAGCCGGCCATCCGCCGTCTGGCGCGGAGGGGTGGCGTGAAGCGTATCTCTGGGCTCATCTACGAGGAGACACGCGGCGTGCTCAAGATCTTCCTCGAGAACGTCATCCTCGACGCCGTCACCTACACCGAGCACGCCTGCCGCAAGACCGTCACAGGCATGGACGTCGTCTACGCGCTCAAGCGCCAGGGACACACCCTCTACGGCTTCGGAGGCTGAGCCCCAGATCTGCCGGGCGTTATCTCATTTGGTTGGCTGATGCTTAGTGTTGTTAGGGTTTAGCTTGTTGTGGGTCGATGGCCTGTAATCTGTTGCATATGAATGAATGAATGGATTTGTTGTTGCGGGCTTTTTAATGATGCATATGAATGAATGAACGAATGAACTAGAGATATGTGTTTCAATCTCTAGTTCTGTGATGTTAACTGAATTCAGACTTCACTTCAGTTCAGCAGTACAACAACACTTCACTTCGGTTGTTAACTGAATTCTGGTGTGGTGAAATTTCACTCAACAGAACAGTTGTGCTAGTACAAGTCTGAAGATTGGCTTAGGCTACATAATTGTCAACATGGTTTGCAACTAACACAGGCTAATCAAATTTTTTTTATCCCATAACCATGATGCTTTTATTTGTACTTGTCCTTCAGAATCACAATTTGGTAATTTGTCCTCTGTTCTCTTTATTGTTGCATAGTGCTCATTAGTGGCGGAAACAAATTAGGTGTGTTTGTAGAATATGTTATTTGACAAATAATTCAACTTCTCATGCTTCGGTTATCTCAACTCTTCTGTAGGATGAGTAGTAGTATTGTTCAAACACTAACATACAGGACCGGATGAAGAAATCTGTGAACCTGAAGGGATTTGATGCTGCCATAGTATGAAGCCAACAAGCAATGCCTGCTCGTTTGTACTATGTACAAATGTATATTAATCAAGTTTGTTTTGTCGGTGATTCCTGTTATAAAATTCCAATCCTCCAAGCTTTAAGCCATTGCTTAGAATGTTGTCTGGATTATGGTGTCAAATTTCATTTAATGAAACAAGTGGTCTGAAGCTTGGCTTAGACTACATTTCTGTCAAAAAGCATTGCAACTATCCCACTAGCGTGATGCTTCTCATTTGCTCTCTGTTAATGTTCCATCTTACAGCTGATGAAAACAATTTAGGCGTGTTTTAAGATTATCATACTATTCAACTTTATGTGATCGGGTTATCTGAACTTCTCTGCAACATGAATGATATTACGTATCAAGAAATAATATATATGTCGAGACATCGTAGTAGAATTCATAGATGGGGGTGCCATGAGACTACTGACAGAGATGTGGGGGGGACGTGATTGTGCGAAGGACAATGACACGGGGTTTTTACCCAGGTTCGGTACGACGCAGTAATGCGACGTTCCTACTCCTGCAATCTCACTATTCAGAACTAAAGCCTGTAAATACATAGTACAATGTGAGGTTCTATTAGCTGCTCGTCAAGGATCAACCTCTCGGCGAGTTAGCCTTTAGCTTCTTGTCTATCTATCATAACTCCCGTCCGGATTTATATAATAGCCGTATTAGGGCATACAAAGTAGGAAACCTAGAAGACTACGTTAACTATTAACTTGGAAAGTAAGGAATCCGCCTTCTACTCCAAGCCAGATTACGTGGGCCGTGATCCGGATTCTTCTAGAATCGGCTTCTGTGCGTCAGGTTACTGGGCCGCCCAATGGACCGTAGCCCACTACTACTTGGGCCATCCTGGTAATCCGGCACTTTAGACTGCCATCTGATATAACCCTAATCGGTATATATCCGACAGTAGCCCCCAAGAAGGATTTAGACTCTGATTCGCCGTCTTTCGCCAAATGTGTATTTTCCGAGAAATATCGGCTTGCAGTCTTGATTCTTCTTCTTCTTAAAAGGATGTTATAACGCAAAACTCGAAATCCAGAAAATCCGGCTTTTCTTTCACGATCCTTCGTGAAGAAGGAACTTCCTGCGTCAGCGCTTTAATCAGGCTGACGTAAAGGACGTTTGGGTTTCAAGCGGGAAACCTAGAAACATATCTCCGATAGATTCTCGCGGGAAACGAGGCGATAGCAATAATCACCCGTCGTTTCATTTCCTGGAATTTCCGGCGAGTGACACGGTTGATCATCCAACGGTCAAAATAGCCGTTAGCACGCATCGTGACGAGATTTCGGCTATAAATAGCCACCTTCGTCCTCCCCCGCAAACCTTCCGCTCTCACTCGTAGCTCCATTCCCAGCGCCCAAGTTCGTAGCAGAGCCACTCCCGAGCGCACGCGCGAAATGCCGCCCGAAACTTCACCGGAGCAGCCGGAACCCCTTCGCGCCGCCCACTGATGGCATCTCCGAGCTCCTCACCGGCACGCTCCGTCGCAACGGAGATCGACGAGATTATCAATACGATGGATCCCTTACAAGATTCACCGGTGCATGCCACCCGCGACGAGCCGGCGAAAACTGCTTGCGGGATCTTGCGGGATCTTGCGGAAATCCCTCTCGCCGCCACAGATCTTGCGGGATCCTCCTCCGCGCCAACCTCGCCGTTCGCACCCGAGACGGCGGAGGAAAAATCATCCTCGTCGGGGATGAGCTCGCGGCTGCGTCCGCCGCGGCGTCTGCCGCCGCCGGGGCCGAAGACAAAGGGGAAATTGCCGGCAACTGGAGCCAGAGTAGCATTCCGCCTTCCCTCCTTCCAACAATGCAAAAGGAGGGGCTTTTGCTGAAAGGCAAATGGCGGAGCCCGGAAGGCGAATCCGAGCCTGCGCCAACGGACGGGGAACGTGTTCTCCTTACCTCCCACATCGCGAGAGGTATGGGTTTTCCGCCTTCCGCCTTTTTCTTAGAAGTCCTTAACCACTACGGTGTTCAGCCTCACAATCTTCCCCCAAATTCCATTCTCTATCTAGCCGGCTTCCAGGCCCTTTTCGAAGGGTATTTAGGATTAGCACCTAGATTAGATTTTTTGGCAATACTGCTTTGGAGTGAAGCGTAACCCTACAGAGGGTGTTCTTCCCATCTGCGGGACCATTTCTTTCACTCTCTGGAGATTTAGGCAAGACTGGTACCCAAAGATAAAAACGTCGGAATCCGTCAAATTTTGGACGGGTTCTTTCTTTTATCATCATGACGTCCCGTTTCCGGGAAGAGAAAACGGGGTTCCTCCATTCATCAACTCCGCTGTCGTTCCACGTGACAGTTGGGCAGTTGAAGCCGTGCAAACTTTGCCGTATGACTTAATGAAGATAAAACGGCGCATTGCCAAGCTTACTTCTTCCCAGCCTCCTTTGACTGGAGCACACACGATTTTGTGTTGGTTTGGTCGCCGTATTCGGCCTCTCTCTTTTCTCCCTCGACTCCTTTGTGAATACGAAGGACCGGATGATGAAATGAGAGTGACAGACAAAGCCTATTCCAAAAGGGATTTCAAAAAACGAGTTAACCATTTGGTTGCTACTCGCGACCAGTATACAGAGTACCTTAGGCATCAGACCAGATTACCGGCGATGGGTGGAGTTATAAACCTGGCTGCGCTATTCATCACGCCTCAGGATCAACCGATCCCCGCGGCAAACCCAGGAACCGTACAACAACCCGCAACTGGAGGAACACAGCCGGTAAACACGCAGGCCGGGTTACCCATACCACAGACTGGAATCACTACCGGCAATACAGTACTACCACAACCACCATCACGATTTCGCACACCAGCAGGTCATTACAACAACCCCATGGACAACGTGTACGCAGCAACACTCGCATTGAATCAAATCCCCATGAGAGAGTCACCCCACGCAGAGGAGACCCGGCGGGCGATAGATCTATTGCGTACCGTGGTGGCGCAACAAGTTAATTACCCGGATCACAGAAGTGGAATGCATGGGACACCATATATCAGCCAGCAACGAGGCAATACCGGTAATATCCAGACAAGTTCAGCGCGGCGGAGGGAAGAGCAGCAGCAAATGCCGCCTCCTCCCCGCGCCCAGGCAGTACCCGCAGCATCAGCAGCACAAGCTATTGTGGATAGTTCCAGAGCAAGGAGAGTCGCGGCCGGGTCTGCGGTGCAGGGACCAGCAGTACCGCGTCTGGCCGTACCTCCCGCAGGGTCACACGTTTCCCGAGTAAGGCTAGTTCCGACTAATCTCGCCGGGCCTAAGTGTCTGTCGGATAACATCAGAGTTGTGCCTTACCCGGATAAATTCAAGGAACCGGGTAAAGTTGTGAATTATGAGCCGACCATGGATCCAGAAACATGGTTGAGCAGTTACGAGATGGCTATGTCAATTCGCAATGCTTCCGAGAATCTTCAAGCCAAGTTCATGTATTTGATGATGTCAGAAGGAGCAGCAAAGTTATGGTTTACTAATCTGCCGGAAGGATCTATCAAGTTATGGGAGGAGTTGAAAACGGCGTTTATCAAGCACTTTCATGGGACGTGCAGAAAGTTATTCACTATTGATGACCTATAACGATGTGTCCAGAAGAAGGGAGAATCGGCGCGCAGCTGGGTGCGCCGGGTTATGGAGATACTTCATTCATCTACAGATATTCAGCCCAAGGATGCGCTACAAGCTATGGCAAAGACGTGCAAGTACACACCTTTAGTGCAAAAGTTAACTCGCATGAAATCTAGTCGGAATGCTTCAGAGGTTACGATGGGAGAGCTGATGGATGCATGCAACAAGCACGCCGCAACGGATACTACAGAAGAGGATGTCGATGACAATAAAACAAAAGCAAACAAAAGCAACAACGGAAGAGCCGGCAATGGATCAGCGTCGGGTAACAATGGAGGTAACAACGGGAACAGCCAGAACAAGCGCCCGTTCGAGGGAGGCTCCGAGTTTGTCGCCAGTACAGAAGCCGGGTCTTCGAGACCTAGGGCAGAAGGAAATTTCAATGGAGGAAACCAAAACGGAGGAAATTATCAAGGGCCACCACGGCCGGGTAACAATTGGGATATCTCCAGAATGGCGTGCCCAAAGCACAGCAGGAACGGTAGGCCGGCTAACCACTCGTTGGAACAGTGTGCGGACTTACAGAGATGGAAGAATGAGGAAGTAAATAGGGCTATGCGAGGTGCAGGTCGGGGAGGAGGACCGGGTCCGGGTGGAATCCCGGGCAACGGCCCACCCCCAGCCGGTAACCCGGCAGGAGGAAATCCGGGTAACAACCAAGGGGGAGCTGGAGGTTTCCAGGCTAACCCCAAGCAATTGGGACAATATCACGTGCATACCACAGGAACTTCTAACAAGGATAAAAAGATATTGAAACAAGCGGTAAACTCGGTTTCCTCGGCTGTTCCGAGATACCTGAGATGGTCAGAGCAGGATGTAACGTGGAGCAGAAGAGATCACCCGGAAAGGATAGAACACCCGGGAGTCTTAGCATTGGTGGTCGCACCACAAGTTAATGGTTATGAGCTGAAAAAGGTCCTAATGGACGGTGGAAGTAGCATCAATATCTTGTATTGGGAAACTTTTCTACGCATGGGTCTCAAGGAGTCTCAGCTACAGAAAAGTTCGACAGTTTTTCATGGGATTGTGCCGGGTCATTCGGCGTGCCCCGAGGGAAAGATCACATTGGAGGTAGCTTTTGGAGAATCGAAGGATAATTATCGAGTCGAGTGGCTTACTTTCGAAGTGGTCAAGTTGCGCAGTCCTTATCACGCGCTATTCGGAAGGCCGGCTTATGCCAAGTTCATGGCCAGGCCGTGTTATGTGTATCTACAGTTAAAAATCCCGGGTCCCAAGCAGACTATCACCATACATGGGAGCCGGGATATAGCAGCTGAGTGCGACGAAGGAGATGCGGCAATGGCTGAGCAAGCTTGCAGAAAAGAGGAACTCAAATATTACCGGTCTCAAGTAGACCCGGATGACAGAACAGCGTTGAAAAGGCCAAATACTGAAGATGAGAGAGCAAAGTTCAAGGCAGCACAGGACACCAAGATGGTAGCCTTTGTCGAGGGTGATCTCTCTAAGCAATTTGCTATAGGATCTAACTTGGACAACGAGCAGGAGAAAGCACTTGTGGAGTTCATTCGTTCAAATCAGGATGTGTTCGCCTGGACGCCTAGCGACATGCCGGGTATCCCTACAGAGTTGGCAGAGCACAATTTGCACGTCGATCCCAAGTCCAGACCCGTGAAGCAGGGTTTGAGAAAGATGAACGAGGAAAGAAGGAAAGCCATAGGAGAAGAAATTGCTCGGCTGCTGACAGCCGGCTTTATCGTGGAAGTATTTCACCCGGACTGGTTAGCAAACCCGGTTCTCGTGATGAAAAAGACTAATGAGTGGAGGATGTGCATCGATTACACGAGTCTCAACAAGCATTGCCCAAAGGATCCGTTTGCATTGCCAAGGATAGATCAGATGATAGACGCAGTAGCTGGAAATGACCTATTATGTTTCCTGGACGCATATTCCGGGTATCATCAGATCAAGCTCAAGAAGGAGGATTGGGAGAAAACATCATTCATTACCCCTTTTGGGGCCTTTTGTTACAATACCATGACATTTGGATTGAAGAACGCTGGCGCAACCTATCAACGGTGTATTCAGAAGTGCTTCGAGGATCAAATTGGACGCAACGTCCACGCATATGTAGATGATGTGGTGATCAAGACCAGAAAGGGGGAGACATTTATAAATGATCTAAAGGAAACATTCAAGAATTTGAGAAGGTATCAGATGAAACTCAACCCGACAAAGTGTGTTTTTGGAGTCCCAACCGGGAAATTACTCGGCTTTATCGTTTCTGAGAGAGGAATTGAGGAAAATCCGGATAAAATCAAAGCTATCCAAAGTCTGAAAAAGCCGGAAAATTTGAAGCATGTTCAGAAACTCACAGGGTGCTTAGCAGCTCTGAGCCGGTTTATATCCAGACTCGGAGAGAAAGCAATACCCTTGTACCGGCTCTTGAAGAAATCCGACAAATTCGTATGGGACCAAGAAGCGGACGAGGCGTTTGAGGCCCTAAAGAAGCAACTATCTGAAGCACCAGTCCTAGCAGCCCCGGGTCCTAAAGAGCCCATGTTATTGTACGTTGCAGCCGGGCCCCGGGCTGTTAGCGCAGTGGTTGTTGTCGAGCGAAAGGAAGATGGAAAAGAATACCCGGTCCAGAGGCCGGTCTATTACGTCAGTGAGGTGTTATCAGAAGCAAAGCAGCGCTACCCGCATTGGCAAAAGCTGGTTTTCGGGGTCTTCATGGCCAGTCGGAAATTGAAGCCATATTTTCAGGAACACCCCATAACAGTGGTTAGTTCTATACCAATGTCGGATATCATCAGAAACTCGGACGCAACAGGCAGAATAGCAAAGTGGGCGATCGAGATGGGAGATTATCATATCAATTACGAGCCAAGGTCATCAATCAAATCTTAAGCTCTAGTCGATTTTATTAATTATTGGACGCACACAGGCATGCCCACCATGGCTCCAAACTCCGAATCTTGGATCATGCACTTTGATGGTTCCAAGCAATATGAAGGGTCAGGAGCTGGAATGGTGCTAACATCACCCAAAGGAGACAAGTTGAGTTACGTACTGCAGATTCACTTTGATTGTTCCAACAACGTGGCCGAGTATGAGGCCTTATTGCATGGTTTAAAGATAGCCAAGGAGATGAACATTAAGAGGATACGATGCTTTGGAGATTCGGACCTTGTGGTACAACAGGTCTCAGGAACTTGGGATAGAAAAGATGCAACTATGGCAGCATATCGCAGAGAAGTGGATATAGTTGTCGGGTATTTTTCCGGGTATGAGGTGGGGCACATAGATAGAAGAAAAAATGAGGCAGCAAACGCACTTGCCAGACTCGGCTCGCGCAGAGAGCCGGTTCCACCCAATGTTTTCCTGGATGAACTATGGCGACCATCAGTTAAAACCGAGTCTGAGGAAGAACTGGCAAATCAAGACCCGGATTTGGAGCTCGTGGCCACAGTACGTGTTGTTCCCGAGTGGACGGAGCCGTTCCTGGCCTACCTATCACGGGGCGAGTTACCACAGCAAGAGGTATTAGCAAGGAAAATTCTGAGGCGAGCAAAAGGATATTCTATCATCAATGGGGAGTTATACAAGAGAAGTGCAGCAGGAGTCTTTTTGCGCTGTGTAGCACCAGAAGAAGGCCGACAGATCCTCAAGAAAATCCATGAAGGTGATTGTGGGCATCATGCATCCACAAGATCCCTTGTGGCCAAAGCTTATCGACATGGTTTTTTCTGGCTCACGGCCCTAGCAGACGCGGAGCGTTTGGTGGCAAGGTGTGACGGATGTCAAAGGTACGCTCGCCAAACCCATGTGCCGGCTATGGAGCTACGGACTATCCCGTTAACATGGCCGTTCGCTGTTTGGGGCATGGACATGGTTGGCCCCATTCACACGTCACCTTGTAAAAAGACACACTTCTTGGTGGCTATTGATAAGTTTACTAAGTGGGTCGAGGTTATGCCAGTTACCAACTGTGAAGCAATTACAGCAGTTAAGTTCCTGAAAAAGATTATCTATCGGTTCGGGTATCCCCATAGCATAATTACCGACAATGGAACCAACATGTCCCTTGGAAAGATGGAGAAATTTTGTGGTAACAACGGAATCCGGCTTGACATAGCTTCAGTGGCCCATCCACAGGCCAATGGGCAAGTGGAGAGGGCAAATCAAGAGTTGCTTCGTGGATTAAAGCCACGGTTGCGAGTCCCATGTATCAGAGCTGTTGGTGCATGGGTTGAGGAGTTACCTTCAGTGGTTTGGGGTATCAACACAACACCTAACAGATCTACTCAGATGACACTGTTTTTCATGGTTTATGGCGCAGAAGCGGTGTTGCCGAGTGATATTATTCACGATTCGCCTCGAGTGTCGGCTTACGTCGAGGTGGAGAACGAAAAGACCCGGCAAGACGCCGTGGATATGCTAGAAGAAGAAAGGGAACAAGCATTGGAAAGATCAGCCATATATCAGCAGGATCCGCGGAGATATCATAGCCGGCGCGTGAAAACCCGAGTCTTCCAGGAAGGAAACCTGGTTCTGCGCCTGGTACAGTCAAAGGAAGGAAAACACAAGTTATCACCGCCATGGGAAGGACCGTTTATCATAAGCCGGAATCTGCACAATGGATCATATTACTTGATAGATGCAAGGGAAGAGTCGGCTACGGTTAACGACACCGCTCATACCACTTCATCTATGCAAGAGAGAGAAAGACCATGGAACGTAGCCCAGCTACGTCCCTACTATACCTAGTATAGACTAGACTCACAAGTGGGATTACACGATGTAACAGGCGGCCTGCTGACCTAACTTTCTCATATCAATAAAGAGATGGTTAAGCAACATATCTTCTTTACATGTTTTATCAAGTTCTTTATCTTTCTGTTATGTTTTTACTTTTCTTCCAGGTAAGTATTATTCATTGTTTTTTTAGTTTCTTTACTGTGTCGCATATATTTATGTCTTGGGGGCTGATTGCTTGAATAGCACAGTTACAAACTCAAAGACCCGGCCACGATGCCTATGAGTTATAAGGGTCGATTACTCGCAAACGAGTACGGCTGCAATCTTATAACCAGACAAAGGAGTCAAATTTTCTTGACTTTTCTTACTTAAGCTTGATGTGACTCGCACTAAAGTGGCATGCTTTGCTCGCTTACGATTACAATCAGCCATGAAGCCCAATGGGACTTGCCTGACCCTGTTTTCGTATAGATGTAACAACATGATATCCACGCGAAAGCCGGCTTACAGTACAAGATAGTCAAAAGGGTCATCTAAACCACAAGTTATGCAGAGTACATGGTTGATAGCCGGAAACTCAAAGTTTATTAACCATAACTTCAAAAACCTATGTGAAACGGCTCACGGTTTTGGACTTAGCAGTAACAACTTGTTTTTCCTCGAAAAACCTCACACCCTAGACTCGGAATTTCGGGCCTTGGGGACTGGGGATTTTGAAAAAAAGGGGCAAGTTGCTTAGCTACTAAGCTCAAAAAACCCAAACATCCAAGTCTTGGGGACTTGGGGACTTAGAGAAAAGTCCACCTGTCAAAACCCACGAGACTCGGAAACCGAGTCTCACAAAAGGAACCATAAAGAAAGTCGGATATCAAGAACAAATGGGCTCATAAGCAGATAAATATTAAGATCATCCAAAGGCCAGGAGGGCCACGAAAGCTATTAAAGTTTCAAAAGCGTATTACATTTCGCAACGGTAGTATCAAAGGTGCACATGCGCACCATCCAAAATAATTGTTCAAAAGGCCCATAAGCCCGATAAATATGCCTAAGACGGTCGCCGATAAAAAAAAATCTCAGCGTCTCAGGCCGATTCATCAATCTTCCCCTTGCCCTTGGCAGCCGGGTCTTGCTCCTCGCCTTGGTCCTTGGCATTCTCGGCAGCAGCGGCACCCGGATCAGCAGCAGTGCCGGCCCGCGAGGGAGGAGGGACAACTGGCGTGGAGGTAGTAGGCACAGAGTCGGCCTCAGCTTTCTTCTTAGCGGCCTCCTCTCTTGCTTGGGCAGCCTCCGCCTTCCATCAGACCAGCATGTCGTATGGCTTGGGAAGATCCGATTTAATCACCTTATCATTGGCATCATACGCAGGAGTAATGGAATTGATAACCAAGCCCTCAGCAATCACACTGGCCGGGTGACGAACTTCCTTCTGGATGGCCTTGAAATTCTTGACTGAGAACTTGGACCCATCATGGTTATATTCTGGAAACCCGCCCACAAGCTTGGCCGGCTCGAGCTTAGGAAAATAAGCTTTGGCGAGTGCAATCCCCTGGGTTACCCCAACCCGGCAGGACGAGCGCTTCCAGTGCCCAATCCACTCAGGAATAGTGGAGCAGGCGTCCAGCAACTTCTTTAGATTGCCGTGACCAACACCCGGCCATTGCAGTTCCTGAAGGATCCATTTGGTTCCGGCACAGAGCCGCCGGATAGTGTTCTTGATGGTTTTCAACTTGGCAACATCATCTTCGTCCGGGATTACTTCATCCGGACCTGCAGAAAGTAGGAAAAGACAACGAGTAAGGAAATCCGACTATCTATCAGAATAAGAATCCGAATTATAATTGCCGAGTCAAGAATCGTACCAGTCAAAGCACGATACGTATCAGCAATTTGAACAGAAAGCTTTGTCAGCTCATCTTCTGCTGCATGAGCCCTCTTCCTGTACTTCCTCGTGATCTTGCCGCTCCTCCTAGCTTCGGCCTCAGCCGCCTCACGCAGAGCCGCCTCTTTCTCAATGAGCTTGGTGGCCTTTGCCAATTTTTTCTCGGATTGGGCCACGAAAGCCTGAGTGGAGACACAAGGAAGGATTAGTCGGATATACTGCGAAGTTCCAAGTAAATTATAAATAAATTCACTCGGAACTTGGGGACTAGATAAGGATACAGGCAATATTATTCGGATTTACCTCATGTTTAGCTATCAAAGCTTCCAAGATATTTTCTTCATCGGCCCTCAAGGTGTGCAGGGCATCAAGCATCTGGGAGAACGTCATGTCCTCGGGTCTAACACCAGAAGAGCCGGCCGATTGATCGACTGGCAGGTGGACTTTCCCCGACTTTGGGGTTGAGACCTGGACTGTCTGGGCGTCCGGGTTTGGAGAACCCGTCCTTGCGTCCAGGATCTCAACCTCCTCGTCTTTAGCCTCTTCAGATCGCTTCGGAGACCCGGCTTCCTGGTGGGCTGGGTCACCCAAGGGGCCTTGTTCCTGGTTGCCTTCAACATCACCGCCAGTAGCGGCGTCCATATTATCAGTCGGCCCCTCCGTCTCCCGGTTGTCAGTATCCATGTTCTCTGGGTCACTAAGCGTGACTTGGGCACTAAGGAAAAGAGGGAGAAATAGTTAGCGGCAGTCGATGAAAGTTATCAAGTATGCAAGGATATCATATAGCAAAGACTCACCCGGTGTTCACAGCGTAATCTGGGGGGAGCTCGCTGCTGGAAGCCGATGAAGTTGACAGAGGTACTAATAGCGGAACCCGGAACTGCCCAGCCCGTGGATGGTTGGGGGAGGGGTGACGCTGAGGAGATTTAGAAGGATGAGGTGGAGGAGTACCGGCTCGGTGGACTGGTGAGGTGGAGATTCCCGGGTTGAGGGGATCGTCACCCGGGGAACTCCGGGTCACCCTACGCTTGGCCGGAAGAGGGTCCTTCAAGTGTGACGAATTGGATAATTGTTGGTTAAGTCTACGCATGTTATCAAAGGAATAGGGTTCGGAGGACATAGAGGAGAAGGGAACCTTGGATACTACCCCTCTGGCCTTCCTCTTAGCCCCGACCGTTGCTTCTTGTTCAGATTCACTTTTATCGGACTCGGTGGCCTCCGGGTCCTCCTCGTCCTTGTCCTCCTTGTCCTCCAACCCTGTGAGTCGAGTATGTATAGTCGGAAAAAGTTAGACATGTGGGCAAAATGATGCAAGTGAAGCTGATAGAAGACCCGGATAAATACCTTCATCATTATCAGCCGGCTCTTCATCTTCTTCCGGGTCTCCGGAAGAAGGGGAGGTCTCAATGTTCCAGAAGACGTTATCAGCCTGAGATAAAAGCATAAAAATGAGAGTTAGTGGCTGTATCAAGTCAAAGTACAAGGACAAGTGTATAAGTATCGGATTTTACCGCTGGAGCTGGGTTATCCCGGGTGAATGGCGGTAACCCGGCGATATTCTTGATCACCTCCAACTTCTCCGTCAAGAAACTCTTGATGGTCTTGTTGGTATCGCCAGCTAGATAATTCTTAGAGGAGTATCGGAGCGCGTCCGTGACGTGCCCCGAGTAATCGCACATCAGCTTGGTGCGGATGGAGTTGGCCTGGATCCGGAAGTCCACCCATGTCTTAACTAGATTGAGCCCAAGGAGACCTTGGGCCGAGAGAATAGCTATCTTAGCTAAGAGAGGTTGAATGTCTTCCCTGTCCGGCTCAGGGGCAAATGCATTGAAAGACTCGTAGATATCTAGAAGGCCCTCCGAGTAACCCGGCAGTTTCCTTTGGCCGGGCGGGGAGGTGTCTCGGCAGTAAAAGAAAGAGAGTTGTCAATGCTTAACGTGAGAGTTCAAGTTAAGAGTCGGCATAGGCGAGTTCTTACGGCGCTGGATGGAAACCCCGCCACAAGCAAGAAGCGCCCCGTCACCGCTTTCGTGGCACGGTTTGCACTGAAAGAGTTCAATAAAAAGAGCCAAATTTGGCGGCATGCACAGATATGACTCGGAAAGAACGATGAAATGGGTTATGTTCAACATAGAGTTAGGCCCTATGTCGAACACCCGGAGGCCGTAATGGCTCAAGACTTCACGAAAGAAAGGGTGACCCGGAGGGCGAAACCCCCCGGGTCACGTGCTCGACGAAACAGATTACCTCGTCGGCAGCAGGCTTGGGCTGGGTCTCATCACCCGGCACCCTCCAGTGGATATCCTCCTGAGGAGGGAGGACCCCTAACTCGGCCAGCTCCTCCAGCTTGGCCTTGGTGACTGTGGATCGCGCCCAGTTGGCGGATATTGACTGGGTCATTCTCGTTTTAGCCGGCTGCTTCCCTTGCTTCTTGGGAGCCATGGGTTCAGCCTGCAAAGCGCAAGACAAAAAAGTATGAGACGTAAGATTCGGAAATCATGAGTTATCCGAGTATACGCAAGCAGTATCGACAAGAGGCATGGAAACTATAGATTGTCCGGGTATCACTAGACGGAGCGAAAATTACAGATTATCCGAGTATCGAGTATCAGTACAGGAACTATGGGGTACTTACGTATTGGAAAGCATTTGTGGAAGAAGGATGATTTCCCATGTATCTATTGCAGATAAAAGAACCGGGAGAAGTGGATTCGCCGAGTATCAAAGACAGCCGCGGAAAAATTGGGCGGACCGAGCCTAGATTGGAAATTTCATTTTCGGATTCGCAGTGAAATTAGTGAATACAAGCAGTAGGAAAGCGAAGTGGAGTCAATATTTAAGTGGTTGGATGAACTATCGTGAGTCTATGTGAGTAAATCCGGCGCGAATCAAGAAATGGCCCGCGGCTGACCTAGATCCGATCTAGACCCAATTGAGAAATTGCAAGGTTAAACCAATGAGGGCAAGAAGCTTACTGGAGTAGATTGGAGCAGAGCGCGGCGGCGGCAGATGGCGCAATCCAAATGTCCCTTTGCGAAGGCCGGCGAGCTTGTCGAGGGCGCGGCGGCAGAGATTGGCGGCGGCGCGGGACGGGCCGTTGAAGAGCGTAGCCGGCGGCGGTTTTGTTCCGGCGGCGTGCGCGTGGTCTCCGTGGTGGCGCTCCGTGAGCTCGGGTGCGGGAGTGAAGGAGAGGAGGAAGAAGATGGAATGAACCGTCGGGGTGGATTACCCCCTAGGTACCTATTTATAAGGCACGGGTGACTAAACCTAGACCAACGGGCGGGAATCGGAAATTTCGGGATAAGGGATACTCGTCCGGATTTTCTGAGATATGCTTTAAGTGCTGGACGAGATATCCGGAATGGATAGGAAACAAATATTCTCCGCGATATCAGGATCAATTATCAAGTGAAGTAAGCCGGATCTTTGACATTCTTACCAGGGCGTTGACCCGGAAAAAGTAAAGGAGGACTTAGAGAAATCCGGGTTATTATATGGCCACCATGGAGTTAGGCCTAGCTGTTTATCAAAGCAACCTAACCCGACCTCTATCAACTTGTATGTTTGACATTTTTTGCAGGGAATAGCGTGCGCTTCAAGGATGATCTCGTGAAGCCCAAGCTATTCTGGGGACTACTGATGGAGGGATGATAACCCGGTAGGCCAACGCCAAGGAGTAACTCAGCCCAAAGGACGTTGCGCAAAGACCCGACTTAGGATAAAGGAGCTTCTAGAAGGCCCAAGATTGTAGGCCTCGTAACCCGGATTGTGGGTTCCGATAAGGAAGTTTAGGGTTTTGTAAGTAGTGTCCAAGTAGGATTCAGAGTGCGCCTTGGAGAGTAGGACAGGGGGTCTGGATATTATATAAGCCGGCCCCTAGGTTTAGTTGAGAGATCCAAGAGTTCGAGCAATATCGCTAGGTATCGAGTATCCATTGTAACACGAGAGTTGAGTTAATATATCTAGATCGGAGACTCGGCGACTTGATTGCCGGCTACCAGATCGCATATCATCATGTTTTCCCTTGAGCTAAACCCTCTCCCAAACACCAGAGTCGAATTTCCCCAAGATAAGTTACCCCCGGTAACGTCTGTCGTGATTATCCCACGACAGGTTTAGCCTCCACCCACTTGGTATACTTATCCACAGCTACAAGTAGATGTGTAAGTCCGCCTCTTGCAGTTTTGAATGGACCCATCATATCTAGCCCCCAGACAGCAAACGGCCATGTAATGGGGATAGTTTTGAGTGCTTGGGCTGGCATATTTGTCTGTTTGGCGTAATATTGACACCCTGCACATGTATTTACTATGTGCTCAGCGTCTGTCTTGGCTATTAGCCAGAAAAACCCTGCGCGGAATGCTTTTTTGACTATGCTTTTTGATTGAGCATGATGTCCGCAATCTCCGGCATGGATTTCTTGCAGGATTTCTCGTCCTTCTTATGGTGAAATACATCGCAGAAAAATTCTGGTAGTACTGCGTTTATACAGACAATTGTTAATTACCGTGTATCCTTTGCATCGACGCTGAATCTGCCTCTGCAAGACTTCGTCTGCTCCATCCGGGTACTTCTGATCAACTAAGAAGTTTAAATATGGAATTGTCCAATACGGGTTAACGAGCATGACTTCAATTGACTCGGAAGCCAGAGGGTAATCAACGTCTCCACCTTTTATCGATGGTTCATACAAATGTTGGACGAACACACCTGGTGGTAGGATTTTTATCCTTTCTGATCCCATGCGGGCTAATGCGTCCGCGTTCCAATTTTCCTCCCTTTTGACATGGAGCACTTCAAATCCAAAGAAACAGATTGCGAACTCGTCCACCGTTCTCCGATATTCGGCCATGATGGGGCTTTTGGCGTCCCAGGTCTGGTTGAGCTGGCGCTGTACCAAATCTGAGTCGCCATAGCATAAGATGCGTTTGACACATATTTCCTTTGCAATATGCAAGCCATGAAGCAGAGCTTCGTATTCTGCCACGTTATTGCTGGCGTTGAAGTGTATTTGTAATACATACTCCATGGTGTCTTCTTTAGGGGATTTTAAAACTACATCGGCTTCCGCGCCCTCCTTCATCTTGGATCTGTCAAAGTGCATGATCCAGTACTCGGACTCTGGCATCGGCGTTTTTTTCCATTGCTTCCATCCAGTCGGCGACAAAATCTGCCAGAACCTGCGATTGTATTGCAGTCCTGGGTTGGTACTTAATGTCGAACGCTGCCAGCTCGATTCCCCATTTGGCTACTTGGCCAGTTGCCTCCGTATTGTTTATTATATCCCCTAGTGGTGCTTTACATACCACTGTTATGGAATGTCCTTGGAAGTAATGGCAAAGTTTTCGAGATGCAAAAAATACGCCATATGCCAGTTTTTGATAGTGTGGGTACCTTTGTTTGGACTCGGAGAAAACTTCACTGACGTAATATACCGGATGCTGATCTGCTATGCTTTGTTCATCTTTCTTCCTTTCCACAACTATCACCGCGCTAATAACCCGGTTTGTAGCTATAAGGTACAACAACATAGGTTCTTCGTCTTTGGGGGATGCCAAAACCGGAGCATTCATCAAAGTTTCTTTCAACTGGGTTAATGCTGCATTTGTTTCTTCCGTTCACTCGAACTTGTCGGATTTTTTCAACAACTTGTATAGTGGCAGGGCTTTGTCCCCTAGCCGGCTAATAAACCTGCTAACGGCTGTAGCAGAACCCATCAATCTTTGTACATCTTTTACGCCCGTAGGCTTAGAGGTGTTTAAGATTTTTGATCTTTTCTGGGTTTACTTCTATTCCTCTTTGAGAAACGATGAAACCCAGAAGTTTTCCTGAGGGAACCCCGAATACGCACTTTAATGGATTTAACTTCATTTTATAAGTGCGCAAATTTTCGAAGGTTTCTCGCAAATCTTCAAGGAGCGTGTCTTTTTTCTTGGAAACGACAGCAATGTCGTCCACGTAAACGTGGACATTTTTGCCAATCTGACTATGCAAACATCGTTGCATGCAACGCTGGTAAGTTGCACCTGCGTTATTCATGCCAAATGGCATGGTTATGTAATAGTACGTCCTGTATGGGGTTATGAAGGAAGTTTTGATTTGATCTTCTTTCTTCATGCGTATTTGATGATACCCGGAATATGCATCCAAAAAGCATAAAAGCTTAGAGCCTACAGTGGCATCTATTATTTGATCGATTCGCGGTAACGCAAACCTATCGTTTGAACACAATTTGTTCAAGCCGGTGTAATCTATACACATCCTAAGGGTAGTACTATCTTTCTTCGGGAATAATACTGTATTTGCATACCATTCAGTATGTATAACTTCCCGGATAAAATCTGTTGCCAAAAGCCGGATAATCTCCTTGCCAATAGTCTTCCGTCTTCTTCCGTCAAATCGACGGAGACCTTGTTTGGAGGGTTTAGATCCTGAAATCACCTTGAGTTGATGCTCAGCAAGTTCCCTGGGTACGCTTGGCATGTCCGCGGGACACCAAGCAAAAATATCCCAGTTCTCACGGAGGAACTTGATGAGCTCGGTTTCCTATTTGTCAGGCATCCCAGTTCCCACTACGACAAACTTTGTCGGATCTTTAGGATCTAGGATTACCTGCCTTGTGTTCTCGGAAGCTTTAAAACTGTCTGCCGTCTTCCGGCTTTCTTTTCCTGCCGGCATTTCTATCGGCGATACCTCTTTGGCCAGCTCTTTCAACTCTTCCTTTGCTATGACTTTCTCAGCGCAAAGGGTGTTTTCTTTTTCCAGCTCGTTTGCCAACTTGAAGTCTCCTGATATGGTGATTACTCCTCCTTTGGGCCCTGGCATCTTCAGCTTGTTATAAATATAACATGATCTTACCATGAATTTGGCGAAAGCTGGATGTCTGAGTATTGCGTGATACACGCTTTCGAACGGCACCACTCCGAAGGATACTTTTTCCTGACGGAAGTGATATTTTTCTCCGAAAGTGACATCTAGGGAAATTTCTCCTAGGGATCGTGCTTGTCTACCAGGGATGATGCCGTGAAAACGTATGTTGTTGTGATTGAGCTGGGTCTCGGAAATCTTCAGATGCTTCAGTGTATCCAGGTACATTATGTTAATGCTGGATCCTCCACCCATCAGCACTCTTTTTATCCTAGTGTTCTGGACAATAGGGCTTACGATAAGAGCTTGTGTGCCGGGTTCAGGGATGTTTCCGGGATGATCAGACTGATCCCAGGTGATTGGTGTATTTGAGTACTTCAGGAATTTCGGGATTGCAGGAACAACCGCGTTTATTTCTCGGAGCGTTCTCTTTGCCACCTTTGCTGAGGGGGTTGCAAGGAAAGTTAGGTTGCATTCTCCATCAACTCTCGGAAACTTGGGCTCGTCTTTTCGTTGTTGTTCCTGGATTTTTTCGTCGGTGTCTGATTCACTGTCTTCTTTTTTAGCTTCTGTCTTTTGCTTGGAGAATTTCCTTTTGGAGTTCTTCCCTTTGTTTCCGGATCCTGCACTGCCTTTCATATGCTTGTTCAGCCGGCATTGTGCATTGGTGTGGGTAGGTTTCCCAAATTGAGTGTGGTGGACGCAGTTTTCCGACTTTATCTTTTCCCACTCTTCTTTGGTGTAATTGATCGGTTCTATACCGTGTCCTTTCCACATGTTCCCATTTTCTCTTCCAAAGGCTATAGTAACTTCTTTGGGCTTTTGTGTTGCGTCTGGAGTTTCTTTTTTCTCATGACGCGGGGTCTTTTTGGCCTGTATCAGTGTATCGATATTGCCTCCTCTTGCTCTGATGTCTTCCTCGGCTGCTGCATGTTCATTAGCGGTTGTAAGCATAGATCCAAGATCTTTGTGCTTTTTGGAACCGATCATGAATGGTACAAGTCTGGGTTTTAGGACATTAACGAAAGCATGCATTGCTTGGACGTCAGTTACCCCAGAGCAACTATTCTTCATTGCCGTCCATCTTGAGATGAAATCCACGTATGGTTCGTCCTCAAATTGGGTGCAACGGTTCAGCTGGTTGATGCTATTCGGGCGTTTATAGGTTCCCCGAAAATGCTGAGTAAATACTCGAGCCATGTCATCCCAACTATCGACAGTTCTTAACGGAAGCCCGTTGATCCAGTCTCTGGCTCCGTCCAATAACATAAGGGGGAGGAATTTTACTGCCTCTAGATCTGTCCCATTGTTAATCTGGACGGCAGTGTAATAGTCTGAGAGTCAGGTATCCGGGTTTGTACTACCGGTATATTTTTGGTAAGTTGGACCAACTTTGGCAAAGCCAGAATGCAGAGTTATTTTTCGAATCCTGTCAGTGAAACACTTAGGCCCGAAATATAAATCATCTCTTTCTGCTCTATCCATGTGTACGGAGTATCTGCCGGCTGAATGGACAGAAGGGGATCTACTCCTTTCTTTTCCATTGTGGCGCGAACGCGCTTTTCCGGGATTGTCTTTATTTTCTCCGTGCTCGTGCCCTTTGGGTTAAGGTGGATTTCAACTCATGTGTCTTTCCTTATTCCTGGGCGGTGTCCGGGATCTCTCACGCCTGTGAGGAATGTCGTACTTTCCAGCTCTCTCGGCCGGGTGTCTCGGAGGCGGCATTGCTTTTCTGTTTTTCCGGTTTTTATCTTCCCGGTCATGGAGATTATTTCCGTTTTTCGGGAGATGTGACCCAGTTCTGGACGCTTCATCCTTATTGACGGGATTTTTCTTGTCCTTTCTCGGATCTGATTTTTTCTCTTTCGAGTTACTCGAATCTCCAGGTTCTTCAGGTCCAGGTGCTCCAGCGGCGCAAGTAGCAGTTTTGCACAGGGCTGAGTCGTCATGTAACTTCCCTGATCTTGTTTGCGCTCACTGCTGCTGTTGCAAGGCTTTTCCTAGGAAAGCGTGCACCTCTTGAAGTTTTTCACCATTGGAGTACATATCGTTGTTGAGGATGGCGAACGCTGCTTCCGCGTTTTCTGCTGCGGTTTTGTATATTGGTTCGCCTCGGGCATCTTTGCCGTTTACCTGCTTTTGCCAAGATGGTTTATGAAACCTTTCTTTTGGCGGCAGTACTTCCGATCTTACGATTCCGGGTAACCTTGTAGGTTTAATGCCAGATCTATTCTTTCTCTCGTACTCCTCAATTTCCTCCTTCATGAGCTTGATGTCATCTTGGGTTTTTTGTAGGTGTTCTCGAGTTTGGAATAGATGTTGTTGCTGCCTTTGGAGAGCTAGTCTCCTGGCTTCTAGCACTTCAGGGGGTTCGTGACGTCCCACTGGTGTTTGGAGTAACTCATGTTCGTCTTGTTCTGTCATTGGCGGAACAAGGATTTCTTTTGTTTTCTTCTCCGCAGGCTTTACTCCGCTTGCATCTCCTTCTTCCGGGCTTTCATTTGCTGGATCGACCGGCTTCTTCTTCCGGAGTTTGTACTGGAGTTTTTTAGCAGCTTTGTTTTTCTTCTTGGAAGAGGGAGGTTTTTTGCTGGGTTCTTCCTCTGTCAATTCTTTGACATCAGGGTATCTTGGAGAAGTTTCTCCTTCTTCTCTCTCTTCCGGCGGAGGAGTTTTAGGGGTTTCCTGACTGTCGGCATCCATGTTTTCAGCCGGTTTTGCCATTAGTACCTCATGGAATCCCTCTTGGAGAGATTTAACCTTTCTTTCGAAGGCGTTCTTATCTTCATCTTCGGAATCAAACGCATCTGATCCGGTTTCTGATTCCAATCTCGCTTCAATGGCGGCTAGCACAGAATCAGCTTCCGAGTTTGTCGTCGTGTTGACGGATGTCGGATCTTCCACCTCTGTCGTGGGATTGTTTTCATCTACCTCTTTCACGGGATTATTTTCATCCGTGTTTTCGGTGATCCCAGATTGCACCATGCCGATAAAGTGTGATTCACTTGTATATCGGCGATCCGAGCAAAATCCGGCGTCTTGGTCTTCTTCGACTGGGTATAGGGCGGGTGGGATAATTTTACTTCCACCGCAAAATCCCATGGCCTCTGCGGTTAATCCGATAAAGATGTTTGCAGATCCAATCGGTAATACGCATGCACTTACCAGATGATTCCGCGCCGGCATGTATGATCCGTTGTCGAGGAAGCGTCCAACGTCTTTGTTGAATTCCAAGCTTCCGACAGTGATTGTACTGCCGATTCCGCCGAGTATCCCCGATCGGAACTTAACGCCTGACGTCGCCGGCCCCAGGGTAGGTGCCAACTATCGAGACATCGTAGTAGAATTCATAGACGGGGGTGCCATGAGACTACTGATAGAGATGTGGGGGGACGTGATTGTGCGAAGGACAATGACACGGGTTTTTTACCCAGGTTCGGTACGACGCAGTAATGCGACGTTCCTACTCCTGCAATCTCACTATTCAGGACTAAAGCATGTAAATAAAGAGTACAATGTGAGGTTCTATTAGCTGCTCGTCAAGGATCAAACTCTCGGCGATCCATCATAACTCCCGTCCGGCTTTATATAATAGCGGGATTAGGGCATACAGAGTAGGAAACCTAGAAGACTACGGTAACTATTAACTTGGAAAGTAAGGAATCCACCTTCTACTCCAAGCCAGATCACGTGGGCCGTGATCCGGGTTTTTCTAGAATCTGGTTTCTGTGCGTCAGGTTACTGGGCCGCCCAATGGACCGTTGCCCGCTACCATTTGGGCCACCCTGGTAATCCGGCACTTTAGACTGCCATCTGATATACCCCTAATCGGTATATATCCGACAATACAGTTGCTGATGGGGCAAATTGGAACCTGAAGGCATCATGTCCTATGTGGAGTGTGCTGACAAGACTGTTAATTCAGCATTCCGACCTAACACTCTTGTGCATGTAAGTTCATAGCATGTATTTATGCAGCCTTTGCTGATGTTGTATCCCACGTACCATAGCACAACTGCAATCGACACCTCATTCTCTAATTTACCATTCGATGTAGTACTTAATTGTGGTATCGCCATTCTGAACCTTGGCTTAGACTGCATCCGTGTCAAAATGGTCTGCACTTGACACACGTTCAATCAAATTGGTGTACTCCATAAGCATAAATTTTGACTGAGCACCATGTCACCTACACCCCCACACTCATGCTTTTATTTGACCCTGGGTTTCAGAATCATATAAGCTGTCCCTTGTTCTCTGTTTTTGCTGCATCTTACAGGCTCAAAACTGGTGGAAACAAATTAGGAGTGGTTTAAGAATGTGCTATTTGACACTATTTACCTTCCTGTGCTTGGGTTATCTCAGCTCTTCCGCAGGATGAATAATGTTATCACCAAATTGTATAACTGTGAAGCCAAAGGCATCATGTCGTATGCTATAGAATGTGCTAACAAGACTTCCTATTCAACATGTCGATCTAAAAATCATGTGCTTGTAAGTTCATACGTGTTTGTGCAGAATCTCTTCGTCCACTCCATCCTCCCCACATCTGACGGCTCATTCGCCCCTCTGACAGCCCCTCCAACACCCTTTTCTGCCCACTCCTATCAGGGCCGGGCCGGCGAAATCCGGGGCCCTGTGCGGAAATCTTAAGCGCGGCCCTCCTGTATGAAAAATTGATATAATGAAATCATCTTCCTTTTCTAATAAACTTGTTCCTAGCATCTTTTTAAGATTTAATCATTTTCATTTTCTTTTCTCTTGCGCTTTTGGTAACCAGACTAATAGTATCTGGGCAGGAATTCAAACATTTAAAAGAGGCCACATTTGGCGTGTTGGCGATGGCACCAACATCAATATCTGGACGGACCCGTGGATACCTTCTAGCCCCTCCAGGAAATTAATTACGGTGAGGGGGAACTGTGGTTTGAGCACTGTGTCGGATCTGATCGACCCCTTCTCAAGGACATGGAACGAGCCTTTGCTACGTGCGGTTTTCTGTCTGTTGATGTTAATAGGATTCTTAAAATCCCGCTTGCGGTGGGACATATGGAGGACTTTATTTCATGGAACTTCACCAAAACTGGAATTTTTACGGTACGCTCCGCCTACTATGCTGAATGGGATTTCCAACACGGGAGGAAAATTCAGAGAACTAGTGGACAAGGTACGGTGGCTCCAAATCCAGTTTGGGCTAAGGTGTGGAATTTAAAAGTATCACCGAAGGTAAAAAAAATTCTCATGGCGGTTATTACATGATACCATCCCTTGCCATTGCATTCTAGCAAACCGACACATTATACCAAGCAGTCTTTGTCCGGTTTGCTCAATATACTGTGAAGATACTCTACACGTCTTCTTTGAGTGTCCAAGGGTTCAAGATATTTGGGAATTCCTGGGTGTTTCGGAAACCATCAGCAGCATGATCACTTACGACCGATCGGGGGTTGGGGTATTCGAAGCCCTTCTTTGCCTCCCTGATCGTCCAACACCTAGGATACCTGATTCGGGTATGGGAGAGCTGATTGCGACTGCTTGTTGGTACATATGGTGGCAGCGGAGACAAATTAAACATGATGAGACGGTCACCAGTCCCTCCAGATCAGCACATGCAATTTCGGCCATTGTTGCCAATCAATCTCGAGCCGCAAAGAAGAATTCGAGATTACGGACTGAGGGATGGGAAAAACCCAAGGAGGGGTACACAAAAATTAATGTTGATGCTTCTTTCTGTGCAGAATCTTTCTCGGGTGCAACAGGTGCAGTAATCCGAGACGACAGGGGTTCTTTTATCGCCGCAAGCAATTGTGGAATGCCTGTTATAGCGGATGTGGCAACGGCTGAAGCCAGGGCCTTGCGAGATGGTCTTATTCTTGCAGGGCAAGTGGGGTGCAATAGATTGATCATCAACTCGGATTGTTTAGAGGTTATCTCGACTATGCAAGAGGGGGGAAACTCCAGTGGACCAGCTGCTGCTATCTACGAGGAGTGCGTCTTTCTTGCGAGAGGTTTTACCCATGTTACCTTTAGCCACTGTAATAGAGAGAGTAACCGAGTTGCTCATATTTTAGCTAGTAAGGCGGAGGGACCCCAGACTGTAGTTTGGCTGGAGGATCCGCCTGATTTCATTTTAGAGCAACTCACTGCGGATGTAACTATTTTCTGACCTTGGTGCCGCAAGTTTCACGACGCACTCTTTTCCCTACCAGGGTACCTACGGGGACTGGGGGGTTTTAATGAGGCGGCTTGCGTGCACGTTTTATTATATATATTTGAAAATTCAAAAAAAAAAGAACGGAGAACTGATCCGTAAGAATTTCTACCAAAATAATGTATTTGGGATTTAGCAATTCGAAATAAGAGCCGATCAGCAAATATAATCGGATAGAAGGGCTAGCAACATTCTACGTGTGATCTGCCAATCGGAAATTGTTTATCGCCGGCGGTCTTGCCTGGAGATGCAATTGATTTTTGCGCGATAAAACTGCTGGTGTTTAAGTTGGATCTGATGCGATGGTTGATGGGTAGTGGTACACTGGTACGTGTGGTTTTAGGTTTCGAACAGGCTAATGCGAGTGGATCGAGGCCCACGCCGGAGACTGGCATGCGCGCAAGGCCCAGAAAACTAGAAGAGACCAACGCTCGCGAGGTGGACACCCGATCTAGAGCAGCGAAACAAAAATGCCGTACGAGGGCTTCTACGAACGACGATAATGGGCCGGCCCAACAGCGAGCTCTTCGGCGCAATGTTTACAGGTTTCTGGGGAGGCGGGGTATTTAAGCTGGTCGCGCGTTTGCTGAACTTTCGATGTGGGACTAAAAGATGGCTGGTCTGTACATTCTGTGCTTTGAGAGACTGCATCGTTCGTTTTCTATCTTTTTTTTTGTGCGCGCGCGGCGAGAACTGGGTCCGTTGACTCCGTCAGACTCATTGCCTTTTCCAGACCTGTGACTGTGTGGTACCGTGTACACATATACAGATAGACTTTACATTTCGTCCTGGACTCCTGGTCGTCTCTAGTCTCACTGACATATCAAGTTCAGCTTTACATTTGTTTTTACAGTGGCTGACATCTACATGCATGTGGGTCCCACCAAGGAAAAAGTAACGTTACAACCAAGCTGGCTGGTATCGTGGCCCTATCCCCTCCTCACAATTCTCTTTTCCAACCTTTTATATACTCTCTCTCCTTTGTCCATGGGAGACTGCAGACGATCCTCTCTCTCTGTTCTATTCAGGTGCTAGACACGGCCCTACGTGACCTTTGGTACTAGCGTATGCAACAAATTTTTTGCCCAAGCGTATGAAGTTTCAAATCCAAAGAAAATAAAACACTGCAACACAATGTGTAAGTGGAACAAAAAATTAGCATCGATAAAACAAAATAAAAAATAGCCGTGAGTTTTTTTTTTTAACTCGCATAAATATCCCTAATACAAAGAGAAATTTTTTGACCGTAAAGAACAAAACTTTGGCAACCAAGAAAAATAACAACTATAAGCAGAAATTTTGAAGATAATTTAAATATAGTGAAAAAAATACCGAGTATTAATGAAACTCATTTGCAGAAAAGGAGAACAAATTTTAGCAACTAGAGAAACAACATAATTAGCGCAAGAATAAATTTTAGCACCCGAAGAGAAAAATCATGACTACATGTTAAACTATAAAACGATGAATTTGCGTGGTAAAAAAATAGCTTGCATGAAAAAACTGATAAAATACTCTCAGAGCAGATATTTTGTCGAGAGTAAATAAGAGACCGTGAACATATCATAATTATGACGCCAAGTTATGTGGGAACAAGGTTCCAAGTTGATAAGAACTACCTAGAGTAACAAAGTTTCAAGTTGATAAGAATTATGTAGAGGAACAACTATACCTATATATAGGAAGAAATTTCAAAGAATGTTGGAACAAACAATAACCATATATACGAACAAAAGGTCCATTGATGTGGGAACAAGGTTCCAAATCTGATAAGAACTATCTAGATAAAGGAAGAACTTCCATGAATGTGGGAACAAAACAAAAACCATATGTAGGAACAAAAGTCCATTGATGTGGAACAAACTTCCAAGTTGATAAGAACTATCTGGAGGAACAAACTTCCAAGTTGGTAAGAACTATGTAGAGGAACAACTATACCTATATATAGGAACAAAGTTCCATGAACGTGGGAACAAACAAGAACCATATGCAGAAACAAAAAGTACATATTTATGTGGGAACAAAGGTCACAAAGTTGATAAAAACTATCTATGGGAACAAAGTTCCAAGTTTGTAAGAAATATGTAGAGGAACAACTATACCTATATATAGGAACAAAATTCCATGAACGTGGGAACAAACAAGAACCATATGTAGAAACAAAAAGTCCAAATTTATGCGGGAACTAGGTTTTGATAACAACTATCTAGAGGAACAAAGTTCCAAATTAGTAAGAACTATGTAGAGGAACAACTATACCTATGTATAGGAACAAAGTTCCATGAGTGTGAAAACAAACAAAGAACCATACGTAGGAACAAAAATTTCATATTTATGTACGAACAAGGTTACAAAGTTGATAAGAAATATCTAGAGGAACAAAATTCCAAGTTAAAAAGAACTATGTAGAGGAACAACTATACCTATATAGGAACAAAGTTTCATGAATATGGGAACAAACAAAAACCATATGTAGGAACAAAGGTCCATTTATGTGGGAACAAACTTCCAAGTTTATAAGAACTATTTAGAGGAACAAAGTTCCCAATTGATATCTAGATAAAGGAACAAAGTTCCATGAATCTTGGAACAAAAAAGGAAGCATATGTAGGAACAAAGGTCCATCGATGTGGGAACAAATTTCCAAATTGATAAGAACTATCTAGAGGAACAAGTTCCAAGTTTATAAGAACTATCTAGATGAAGGAACAAAGTTTCATGAATGTGGGAACAAATTAAGAACCATATGTAGAAGCAAAGTTTCATTAACGTGGAAACAAAGTTCCAAGTTCATAAGAACTATACGAAGGAACAAAGTTCAAAACTGATAAGGAAATATGGAAAGGAACAACTATAGCTATATATAAGAACAAAGTTCAATCAATGTGAGAAAAAAAAGAACAAAATATCATAGTTCATCCAAAACCGGTTTGCGACAACCAAAACTAGTATAAAACGTTACTATTGATAAAATCGAATATAGATCATGTTGAAAAAATTAGATACACAAGGAAAAAATTAGATTTACTTACGGGGTCAAAAAAAATAACAAAAGAAGAAAATAATTAAGAAAAAAGCTAAAAAGAAAAAATGAAAAAGAAAAGAAAACAAGAAAGGAACAAAAGGAATATACGAAAGAAGGAAAAACAGCAAATGCTACGGTACAGAAAAAAATGTTAAAGAGAAAGGAAGGGAACCAACCAACGTTAACCCATTCTGGCGAGCCAACCTGTGGTTGGATGGTTAGGAGGGTGGTTGTACCATCCATCCCACCAGAGTTCAAACCCCAGGTTTGACACATGTGTGTCGCATTTAGGCGGAATATTCTTTCAGTGGGAGGCGACGTTCCCGTCGACAACAAGGCGCCTGTGGTGACTTCGTCAATCTCAAGACCCGCCGACTCAGTCTCTCAGAGGTGCTCATAGGGGTAGGGTGTGCGTATGTGCGTTCATAGGGGTGAGTGTATGCGTGTGTATGTGAGCGCTTGCGTTTGTACTGTGTTTCTAAAAAAAAAGTGTTAACCCATTCTGTACTTACGGAAAAAATATTAAAAAGAAAGGAATCGAACCAACCAAGTGCGCACGAACGAACTAATAAATGGGCCGAGCCCATGCTCGTGCGCCTTAAGCGAAATGGCGGACAGGAACGCTCGGGCGATGCTGAGGGAAACCGAGTATATCTTTGTTGGATAGCCTTCAGAATCAATGTACAGTATACAGCGTATATAAAAATATTGGGCCCCTCAAATTTCTAGGCCCTGTGCGGGCCGCACAGTTGGCACAACTGTAGGCCCAGGCCTGCCTCCTATGACCATCTCTGACCCCTCAACAAAGCGGGCGTCTCTCAAGGAGATGATCTTATACGGACGCTCACGACTCTCTGGGCGATTTGGCATGCTAGGCGGAAAGCAATACATGAGGAGGTTTTTCAAAGTCCGATGGCCACAGCAGCGTTCGTGGATTGTTTCCTTCGAGATCTGAATATGGCAACGGTTGCATTACCGAGAGCTCAGTCGGGGGAAGCTAGTTCACAACCAGTTTGGATAGCTCCTCCTGCGGACTCGGCAAAGGTTAACGTAGATGCAGCAGTGGCTAAATCTGAAGCACGTGGTGCAGTTGGTGCGGTATGCCGATCGGCAGAAGGGCTATTTCTCGGGGCTTCGGCAGTGTCGTATGTTGGTATCACTGACCCTGGAACATTGGAAGCACTTGCATGTAGGGAGGCTATTGCCTTGGCGGATGATCTGCTGGTGGGCAAGGTCTGTATTGCCTCGGATTGCTTGGAGGTGGTGAAAGGTCTACTCAGCACAAATTTGGGGGTTTTCGGAGTTATACTAGAGGAAGTGAAGGAGAAGATGGCGCGGCGTGGAAGCACTACCGTGTGTCATGAGAAGAGGGACTCGAACGTGGAGGCACATCGACTAGCCAAGTTTGCGACCTCGCTACCTCATGGGAGACATGTGTGGTTCATTAACCCCCCGGCGGGTCTGAACATCTATGTAACTTCACCGTTGGTTGATTAGTAGTTGTGAGTTCTTCAAAAAAAAAAAAAAAAAAAACAAAGCGGGCGTCTCTGAACCCTCAAAAAAAAAAAAAAAAAAAAAAAAAAAACGGGCGTCTTTGCCGCTGGTAGCCACCAACCCAGCAACGATTTTGAGTCCAATTTCTTCAGCCAGGGAACAAGCAGAGCATAACATCGGTTCAGTTAACACAATGCAGTGCAGTTCATCAAAACAACAGCAGTTCGGCAAAGCAGCAGTACGATGGCACTTCGGTTCAGTTTACTTTAGCAACTAAACTTCACTTCGGTCCACTTTCTGGAAGCAGAGAACAATACAGTTCAGGTTAGCAAACAATAGCACTTTAGCTCAGTTTAGCAAATATCAAGCAAAAAAGGAAAACCATGTCCAAACAACAGCACGTCAGTTCAGTTCAGTTTATAGCCTTAAAAAATAAACTGATTGCTTGTGTTAAAATTAGATTTCCAGAAAGCATTCGATTCGGTCAACTGGAAGTCCCTACAACACATCCTGCAGGCCAGAGGGTTCCCTGTAAAATGGAACTGCTGGATTCAGATGTTGCTACATTCCTCCAAGATGCAAGTCCTAATTAATGGTTGTCTTGGACCCATTTTCCGAATTTCTAGGGGGGTAAGACAAGGAGATCCACTTTCCCCTTATCTATTTGACCTAGTTGTCGATGTCATGCAGCAGATGTTCAAAAAGGCAAACAATGCACAACTACTAGCTCACCCTCTCTTACAGGGAGCACCACTGCCGGTGTTACAGTACGCTGATGATACGTTACTTTTACTCCAAGGGTCTGTGCACCAGGCCACATATGCAAAAACCATACTACAGGCTTTCTCTCGGTTCACTGGCTTACAGATTAACTTTGCTAAGAGCACAATGGTTCCAATCAACATCTGTGCTGAGACTACAACCGAAATTCCTGCTGTTCTGGGGTGCTCTGTCACTGGGCTACCCATTACTTACCTGGGCATGCCCCTATCCATGTCTAAAATCAACAACCAGCTGCTGCAGCCTATTATCCAGAAAATTGACAGGAGACTACCTGGCTGGGTCCCACGACTCTTAGGTGCAGGAGCAAGAATCACAATGGTAAACGCAGTTCTATCGGCTATTCCAACCTATTATATGTCTTGCATCATTTGGCCTGCTGCAACAATCGAACAAGTCGATAAGATCAGAAGATCCTTTCTATGGAAGGGTAGCCGGGAGGTACATGGCGGACACTGCCTTGTTGCATGGCATACCGTGACTATGCCAAAACAGCAGGGTGGCCTGGGGATCAGGAATCTGCACACGCATAATATGGCCTTAATGTGCAACTTCGTGGCTAAGCTGTTGTCCTCCCATTCTGCAACATGCTTGGACTGGCTTGCCGCCTGGTATCTCAGAGATCACATTCCCATTCATCCAGTTGCTGGTGACACGTCCTTCTGGAAATGCCTGCTACCCCTCATTCGTGTGGTCCAGCAATCCACCAGATGCACACCGGCGGTCTGCGCTACGATATCCTTCTGGTATGATGACTGGTCCTCCGCGGGCCGTCTCGCAGATACCTTCCCCACACTGCTCTCCTTTGCTATCGACCCGCTTTGCTCAACTCAATCCCAAACCCATGATGGGGAATGGGCAGTTCAGCTACACCATCCGCTATCTGCGACTGCTGAGCAACAATTAGCGCAGCTCCTAACAATTCTGCATGATCACAATGCTACCACTGATGGCCCGATCAAGAGGTACATGACTACTGGGAACACTACTATCTCCACTAAAGGATACTACCAATTACTATCAGACAGAGGAATGCGTTGGCTTCCGGAAAGATGGATTTGGTTACCGCAGATACCTCCTAAACACAAGCTCTTTCTCTGGCTGGCCTTCAGAGGAAGACTGAACACAAGGAACAACACCACCAACAAACACTGGACAACTGATGCCAGCTGTGACACCTGCCCTGCTCTTGAGACAGTACAACACATTATACTGCACTGCAGGCAAGCACAATGGGTGTGGGATCGCCTTGACTTGTCACATACGGCCTCGGCAGCAAATGACATTGCCACATTTGTTCCAGAGGTCCGAAAACTCCGAACTTGCAGGGCATGGCCTGTATGCTTCGCTGCCTGCGCTGTCACTCTTTGGAGAGCGAGAAACTCCAGGATTTTCGACAACACAACTTGGACAAGAGGCTACATCTTTAAGCTCATATCGGAGGAGCTGCGACTATGGTCTCACAGGAGCCCCAAGCTACACCAGAAAATTATAATTTGGGCTGACCAATTTGTTCTTTGATCCTTTCTTTTCTTTTCTTTTTTTTCCTTTTTGCCTTTTCTCTTCTTTTTTATCTGTTTTCTCTTCTTTTGCTTTTTTTTTTCTTCCTTTAACCACTTGTAACTTCACAACATCAATATAATAAGGTAGAGACTCCTCTACCTTTTTACCTTCAAAAAAAAAAAACACATCTTAAAAATCATCAGAAGAGTTATGTACAGCATAAATATGCTCTGACCAAAGCTTGATCATGCATCTACTTAAGACTGAATCTTGACAGAAAAAGTCTGGGAAACCATGTAGGTCTACGTGTTATCATTTTTTTTTTGAAACGTGGCAAGAGCTTTGCCTTTTTTATTGATATAGGAGGAGCAAATACATAGGACAAGGCCTAAAAAAAGAAAAATACAACTCGATCCACACCGGCCCCGAGGCTGCGCCCCACACGGGTCAACGACCAAGTTGCCCGAACAACCAAGGTCGACACCAAGACTCCACAACGCAACACGGCGGAGTAGAGAAACCGGAGCCGCCGCTCCGACATCCACGCCGGCTCCGAAGCCGCGCACCACACGGGTCGACGACCATGACGCCCAAACGACCACAGCCGACACCAGAAGACTCGACGCCCCACAGCGGAGACGTAGCATCCGGAGCCGCCGCTCCGACATCCCCGCCAGCCCCAAGGCTGCGCCCCAAACGTGCCGACGACGACGACGCCCGAAACGCCCGAAGTCGACGCACCACCACCTCAACGCCGCACGACGGAGGTGAGAACCCGGAGCCGCCACTCCGGCATCCACGCTGGCCCCAGGGCCGCGCACCCCCAAGCCAAAGACAAAAACTCGCCGCCGCTAGCCACCATCACTCCACAGGTCCCGCTGATCGGTGGAACATCCAAGGCGAGGCCCCAAGAGGCAAGCGACGCAGGAGCGCCGCCCTCGCCCGATCCCGAGGATCTAGGGTTTCCCCTGGAGAACCCGGTGTGAAAAAGCGGGAGCACCACCCCGACGACGCCTCCAAGAAGGTCGCGGCGCCCAAGGGCGTCGCCGTCGCCGGCCCAGCCGGGCTAGGCTTTCGCCCGGTGGTGTGCCGCAAACCCCAATGACCGCCCAACGGGGACCGACCAAGCCGCCAACACTGTCTACCGCCAAACCGCGTCACCTCAAAACAACGGCCGCAGCACGCCGACCACGGCCCACCCGCAGTCGCAAGCTCCGGGGCCGCCGCCCCGGCTTCCACTTCCCCGGGTAGGTGGTGAGAGCATCCCGGCAGCGCCTCCAAGAAGGGATCATGACGGCGGACCGCCCCCGCTGCCGGCTCCAACCAAGGCCGGAGAAAACTTTCGCCCGAGCTCCACCACCCGACCACCTCCTCCGCGCGCCCGACGACCTCCACGCCTGCGCCCCAGGCCAGCGCCCTCCGTGGCGCCGCCAAATCCCCCCGAGCGGCGCACGCCCAGACCACCACCCCCGCCGCAGCAGACCACCACCCCCGGTGCCCCTTCCCGCCGCCCCAGCAGAGACGGACGCAAACCAGCGCCTGCACCGGCCGCGGCCCGCCCGGCCCGAGCGGGGCCCAGATCGGGCCCGCCCCGCCGCCGCAAGCACCGCCCGCTGCAACCGGCCTTCTGCTCGCCGCACCTCCAAGCCGGCGAAGCCGTCCCGCGTTAGTCAATACTCAATACTTTTGGTTCAGCAGATCATACATCTCATGTACATATGATCCTGGGTCACGGCCTCGCGGGATCGCCGGTGCTCGGCTGCTAGCTGTCTGGCCGGATGCGTTTCTGCCTGGAGGCAGGGGCTTGGGGATTTGGGGTTGGGGCCCTAGGCGTCCTGGCCGGCGGCTCGCCGTAGCTACACGCCGCAAGCCGGATCGAGTCTCTCCGGACTCCGGCAGTCCGGCCGCTGAGTCACGTGTATGAGATATAAAGACTGGTTTGTGAACCGTGCATTAATGATGCCGGGAGAGCTCATATATATGGGCTTTTTATCGAATTGCCCACAGCGGGTCACTTGTACTCAGTTTTACCCCTACTGCCGAATCGACCTCAGTTTTGCCCCTAGTCCGTGCGCAACTACTATGGAGAGGCTGGAACGGTAAGTTTGGAGTCGAATCCGTTAGTCGAAGTGGGCTCGGAGGAGTCAGGCTCCGTTTCGCGAAGTGGGTCCGCGTGGGACTGCCAGTTCGCTGAAACCGTCCGGAGCTTACAGGTGGTACCGGGCAGTTAGTTGACTAATCTGAATAGTCCACACCAGAGGTTCCCGCCACAACCGTCGTGCGCTGCCGCCCAATTTAGGTTCCCCGCCGTCGTGCGCTGCCGCTCTCGCCGCCGCCACCTCCGCACCAGCCCCTGCTGCGCCACGAGCACCTGCGGCACCACCACCACCTGCGGCACCACCACCACCTGCTCCGCCGCCACCTTCCTCAGCCAGCGCGCCACCGCCACCTGTGTCGCAGCCAGCAGCACGCATTTGCGCCGCCAGCACCACCTGCACCACCTGCACCGCCGCGGCCGTTCCGCGTGGCCACCTGCTTCACCGCCGGGGCCGTCCTGCGACGCCGCTGGTGGGGCGCTCGTTCCACCACTCTGCCCGCCACCTGCTCGACGAAATGGATAGGAATGAAATGGAGAGCGGCCGCGCCGTGGGGCAAGAGACACGCCGCGTCCACGATTGGGTTCCCATTGGGTAAGTACTGAGCTTTGAATTATCGATTATACACGGATGCCATTGATTTGCAGCTGATTGCGTCTCTGTTTTCGTGGGTTAGGATGGAGTTGCGGTTTGCTTTCTTGGTGCACGTTAGAAGAGAGCGCTACATCGTCGATGCAGACAGTAAGAAGAAATACCAAGGAGGTTTCAGTTATTCGGTCCCAATGGATTGTAACTGGAGTTTCAGACAATTTGGGGAGATAGTTTGCAGCCCATATCCTTGGGGTTTGCATGATGAAGTGGAATTTAGATACTTTGATGGGGGAAAAGATTGGATCCAAATTAGTAATGATGAAGAGCTCGCTATCATGTTTGCTAAGCATACATAGGCAGAGAATTTTAATGTGAAGCTGCAAAATGATGTGGTTGTGCCGGCAGTTGTGGCGGGTTCATCTTTTGTGGCAGGACCATCACGTCGTACTGCCAACTCCAGCCAGAACAGTTCAAAACCAGCTCGACGTGGTGGCTCGACAAGTGTGGGCACTGCGAAAAGGGTTCAAGTCGCTGTGGAGGAGGATACATGCATGTCTGCGGATGATGAAGAGAGGCTATATCCTGATGTTATTAGGAATTTAAGACAGACACCTCGGGTTGAAATCCAATATCAGTCTGACAGTGACGATGACGAAGAGGAAGACCGGACACCTGTTGAATGGAACCCTGCGAACCCTCTTATGGCAGAAGGTTGCATTTTTTCTTCCATGGCTGAGTGTAGAAATGCACTTGTGACGTACTGCATGAAGGTAGAACGTGCCTTTGTAGTTGACAAGAGCGATAAAAGGCGCTACACTGTGCACTGTGTGTCTGAAGATTGTCAATGGAGGATGCACGCATCTAAAATGCGTGGCAGCACCAATGTTCAGGTAAAAGTGAACCCTTTTCCCCACACATGCGAAGAATCAACTCTTAGGAAGCAAACAATCAGCAGAGCCAAGTCAAGATGGGTGGCGGATGAAGTAAAAAGATGGGTGGCAGAAGACCATCAAGTGAGTGCAAAGCAATTGCAGAAAAACATGAAAGACAAGTTCAAGATAGATTTACCATATATGAGGGTGTTCACTGGTAAAAACAAAGCATTGGAATCTATCCATGGTAACTGGAATGAAAGTTTTCAGTTGTTGTATGCATTCAAAGCTGAAGTGGAGAGGGCAAGCCCAGGCAGTGTTGTTGAAATTGATCACCACGCCGTGGATTACACATTGAAGAAAGTGACAAGGACCAAGCAATGCTTTAGGAGGGTTTTTGTGTGCTTTGAAGCTTGCAAAATGGGTTTTTTGGTAGGCTGCAGGCCTTATTTGGCTATTGATGCTACTTTTCTCACAGGGAGGTTTAAAGGCCAGCTAGTAGCAGCTTGTGCAGTTGATGCACACAGTTTTGTTTTTCCAGTTGCCTACGGTGTGCTGGAGACAGGGTCCGAGGAGAGCTGGACATGGTTTATGCAGAATCTGCGCCGGGCTATTGGACATCCCAATGGATTGGTAATCCACACAGATGCATGCAAAGGTTTAGAAGTGGCCGTGGATAATGTGTTCCCAGGAGTGGAGCACAGGGAATGTATGCGTCACCTTGCTGTAAATTTTGTGAAGAAATTCAAAGGAAAGTTTTATACCGATCATTTATGGCCTGCATCTTTGACTTGTAGTGTCAGGAAGCACAACTACCACATGAGGCAGTTGTACACAAAAGAGAAAGTGAAGGAATAATTGGAAACACACCACTCGAAGCTATGGTCTAGAAGCCAATTCAGTGAATTGAGCAAAGTTGACTATGTGCACAATAAACTTGCAGAATCTTTCAACTCAACGATCCGGAAACTAAAGGATCTTTATTTGGCTGATTTGCTTGACAGGATAAGGATAGAATACGCCGAGAAATTTCATTTCCGTCTTGAAATAGCTAATGCAAAATTCATGGGCCACATTATTATCCCGAATGTGATGAAGGCGTTGAAGCAGAAAACTTTGGGCTTGAATATGGACATGAGATTTGTCTCGGATACCAAATCAGAGGTATCATTCTTTGATAAAAGTAACAAAGAATGGAGATATCCAGTGGATTTAGAAGCGAAAACTTGCACTTGTAGGTAATGGCAGATAACTGGTTTGCCATGCATTCATGCCTTGTTTTTCATCACTTCTCTCACAGGTCCAGCAGGGGATATACAGCAGTATGTCCATGATTACTACTCTGTAGCAATGTTCAGAGCCACATATGCACATGCCTTGCCTGCTTTGGAGGGAAAACAGCAGTGGGATAGAGTGGACCCTGGATTCAAACTTTGTGCTCCGGTTCTGAAGAGAGCTGCAGGTAGACCAAGGAAGAGTCGACACCGACGTCGCAGTGAAGGTGGAGGTGGAGCGAGGGTGCGTAAGTGCACAAGGTGTGGTGGGACCGGTCATTTCGGCAAATATTGTGATAACGCAGTCGATCCAGGGTTTGGAGAGAGTATGCCTGATGAAACTGATGGTCAGCAGCCGGATGCAGCATTTCAAAATGATGATCAACAGCAAAATAATGATCACCATCCGGATGAAACATTTGAAAATGATGTTCAGCAGTCAAGTGATTCAGATGATGCTCCAGAACAAAATGATGATCAAGTACATGATCCAACTGATTATTCATATGATGATCAAGTCCGTGATGCTCCATTCGATGATCCAGATGATCCAGCTGATGATTCATATGATGCTCCAGATGCTCCAGCTGATGATCCAGCTGATGATTCATATGATGCTCCAGATGCTCCAGAAGATGCTCCAGATGCTCCAGCTGATGATCCGCTGGATGCTCCATTGGATGATTCTGCCATGATCTCACAAGTTTCATTGGATGCTCCATTGGATGATTCTGCCATGATCTCACAAGTTTCATTGGATGCTCCATTGGATGATTCTGCCATGGACACACAAGTTTCGTTGGATGCTCCATTGGATGATTCTGCCATGATGTCACCAGTTACAAGCTTAGATGGGTATGTAAATCCTGCCATGGTCTCACCAGTTTTAATTTTTCATTTTATTTTTTATTTATTTATCATGATCCTTTATGTTTTGTACAGATCTGGTGTAGTTTCAAAGAAGAAAGCCAAGGTACCGACTACCAAGAGGAGAAGAACAGAAGTTGTGAGCAAGATGAGCACAAGGAGCAAAGCACCACCAAAACAGCCAAGGATCACAAAGAAGCCCCGACGCTATTAGGACTAAGTTGGTGTTGTATTTCTGTTGAATAATGTTATATTTATGTTGACTGGTGATGTATCTAAGTTAGAACATAGTTGGATGATGTTTGAATAATGTTGGATGATGTTGAACCAAGTCGTTTCAAATTTTTAGGAAATTTCATGAAATAAACTACCTTGTCAAAATTATCCAAATAAATTTGAGGAGCAACTATATCGCAAGTAACAACATGGTGCGGTGGATTCATGTCATTTTGATTTTTTTTGAATTATTTATGCTCATTTGAAACCATCGCTCTATTCTCATGAGAAATGTGCTTCAAATGAGGTGCGAAGCTAGGGTAAACACCCCCGTTTGTAATTTCATGAAAAATTCTACCTTGTCAAAATTATCCAAATAAATTTGAGGAGCAACTATATCGCAAATAACAACATGGTGCGTTGGATTCATGTCATTTTGAATTTTTTTGAATTATTTATGCTCATTTGAAACCATCGCTCTATTCTCATGAGAAATGTGCTTCAAATGAGGTGCGAAGCTAGGGTAAACACCCCCATTTGTGCTTCAACAAGTTTTGGCATCTCGTCTACATCAGCCAAATTAATTTCCTAGACAACTATTCTACATATATAGTGTAAATCTGAAGTTTCGTTATATTTTCAATAATTCTTCTATTTTTTTTAATATTTTATTTAAATAACATGGTTTAATAGAAAATTCATATATAAAACAGATAAAAATCATCGCTCTAGTAAATATGAAGTTTCATTATGTTTTGAATAAGGGTATTCTTTTTTTTTAAATAACAAGGTTTAATACTTAACAGCAAAGAAATCATATGTAGAACATATAGAAACCATCGATCCCTGTGGCCAACGGACCAACCAATCAGAGCGCAGAACGAGCGTCTCGCGGATCGCTGTGGCTGCGAGCGCATCCGTCCGATGCACGATTCCTTCTAGAAGGCGTCGATCCAACAACCCAGGTCGAATCTATGTGTTTCCTTCTAGAAGCTTTTCGACTGGTCAAACAGAGGGTTGACCAAGCTTGAAATGAGCATAAATAATTCAAAAAAAATCGAAAAAATATATTGCCGACGCACATAGTAGTGTTATGTCATATAGTAACGAGAAAAAAATATAAACCTGTCTTATAAAGAATGGAACGAAAAAACCTTGTGTAACATATGATATCTTGAACAGTCTAGTAGAGAGTTCAAGATAATGAGATGAGTTTCAAACCTTTTGAACTCAAATAAGGTCAAAATCTCACCAAAGCTTCATTTTGGTGTGACTAAGAAAGATCCAAAGTTATTTTTTCATTTTGATGTTTTAAACTTGTTTTATTTACGATTTTCGATTAAAACAATTATTATTCAAAAGAAAATAAATAATACGAATATTCATCCAATAAATTTTTGGGCTTCGGAATTGCATTATATAGGTCTAATACAAGTCTAGGAAAAATATAAATAGGATTTATAAACATTAGAACGAAAGCCATCACTAAAATGAGATTCCTCGAATACAAGACTAGAGATTTCAAAGAATAAGAGGTGGAAACATTGTGAATCTTCCGAAGAGGTGGGTTCTACCTTTTTGTTTTGTGTTCCTATGGGCTATCGTAGCACAACCAAGCAAATAGTTCCACATTGCTACCCCCTTTCGACGTCGTTATCGCGTGTTTCCGTATAAGTCCGGTATTTCTCCAGCGGGTAGGGTTTCACCGGGAGGGGCTACGGAGCGTTTGGATCCCAACACAAGCTAGGGGGTGCCATACCATGTTAGTATAGGTGTGTTGTGTGCTTTTTATGTCCAAGATTGCTCTCCGGGGTGTGACCCGGCTTCACCGGCATCCACTTCTCTCTCGTAGGCGATTACAGGGTGAAACTCCCGTATCGGACCAAACACCGTGAATCTTCCGAAGAGGTGAGTTCTACCTTTTTGTTTTGTGTTCCTATGGGCTATCCTAGCACAACCAAGCAAATAGTTCCACATTGCTACCCCCTTTCGATGTCGTTACCGCGTGTTTCCGTATAAGTCCGGTATTTCTCCAGCGGGGCTAGGGTTTCACCGGGAGGGGGGCTACGGAGCGTCTGGATCCCAACGCAAGCTAGGGGGTGCCATACCATGTTATTATAGGTGTGTTGTCTGCTTTGGATGTCCAAGATTGCTCTCCGGGGTGTGACCCGGCTTCACCGGCATCCACTTCTCTCTCGTAGGCGTTTACAGGGTGAAACTCCCGTATCGGACCAAACACCGTGAATCTTCCGAAGAGGTGGGTTCTACCTTTTTGTTTTGTGTTCCTATGGGCTATCCTAGTACAACCAAGCAAATAGTTCCACATTGCTGCCCCCTTTCGACGTCGTTACCGCGTGTTTCCGTATAAGTCCGGTATTTCTCCAGCGGGGCTAGGGTTTCACCGGGAGGGGGGCTACGGAGCGTCTGGATCCAAACACAAGCTAGGGGGTGCCATACCATGTTAGTATAGGTGTGTTGTGTTCTTTGAATGTCCAAGATTGCTCTCCGGGGTGTGACCCGGCTTCACCGGCATCCACTTCTCTCTCGTAGGCGATTACAGGGTGAAACTCCCGTATCGGACCAAACACCGTGAATCTTCCGAAGAGGTGGGTTCTACCTTTTTGTTTTGTGTTCCTATGGGCTATCCTAGCACAACCAAGCAAATAGTTCCACATTGCTACCCCCTTTCGACGTCGTTACCGCGTGTTTCCGTATAAGTCCGGTATTTCTCCAGCGGGGCTAGGGTTTCACCGGGAGGGGGGCTACGGAGCGTCTGGATCCCAACACAAGCTAGGGGGTGCCATAACATGTTAGTATAGGTGTGTTGTGTGCTTTGTATGTCCAAGATTGCTCTCCAGGGTGTGACCCGGCTTCACCGGCATCCACTTCTCTCTCGTAGGTGATTACAGGGTGAAACTCCCGTATCGGACCAAACACCATGAATCTTCCGAAGAGGTGGGTTCTACCTTTTTGTTTTGTGTTCCTATGGGCTATCCTAGCACAAACAAGCAAATAGTTCCACATTGCTACCCCCTTTCGACGCTGTTACCGCGTGTTTCCGTATAAGTCCGGTATTTCTCCAGCGGGGCTAGGGTTTCACCGGGAGGGGGGCTACAGAGCGTCTGGATCCCAACACAAGCTAGGGGGTGCCATACCATGTTAGTATAGGTGTGATGTGTGCTTTGGATGTCCAAGATTGCTCTCCGGGGTGTGACCCGGCTTCACTGGCATCCACTTCTCTCTCGTAGGCGATTACAGGGTGAAACTCCCGTATCGAACCAAACACCGTGAATCTTCCGAAGAGGTGGGTTCTACCTTTTTGTTTTGTGTTCCTATGGGCTATCCTAGCACAACCAAGCAAATAGTTCCATATTGCTACCCCCTTTCGACGTTGTTACCGCGTGTTTCCGTATAAGTCCGGTATTTCTCCAGCGGGGCTAGGGTTTCACCGGGAGGGGGGCTACGGAGCGTCTGGATCCCAACACAAGCTAGAGGGTCACCGCACTGTACCAACTATCTCTAAAAATGTCTATAAATGACATGGCCGAGTAGTGCAGACAGCACCCGTCTAGACTATTGTACATGCACTAAAAACAGAGGGAACCCGATCCTCTTACTTTGCCCACCTTATGTACTCTGACTTTCTCCCATGACACGTGGGTCCGGTGTGTGATGGGCTCCATTTGTCAGTGACCTAAAGTCAGAGGATCGCGTCTCAGCGTCTGCAGGCCGTTGCCGCCGTAGTTTGCATGCATGGACTCTATCTGCACCGTTCCTTACGATCAAACGGTCGAAAATGACGCAGGTGCATGGACGTGGTGTTTTGGCTCAATGTCGAGTCGCATTTGCAGTAGCCCTGCACGCCTCCTTTCAGAAACACAAGTCGCGTCGCATTTGCAGCGACGCAGCCCTCCACGCCTAGTTTTTTAGTACAAGATACGCATCAATGCATATGCAGCGAGGCAGGATTTGGCGTGAGACTTTGGATTTCTTCTCTTCACCTCTTTAATACACGCATGCAACGTCAAATCATTTTGACTCCCTAAGCGCTCAGTCCTACACCTAGGCCTGTTCTACCACCGCTTTGACCATGCATCGACTGTACTTTCTACACTTCATCCTACCTTTCACACAGTTTGCTTCATCTACCCCAATAAATTCACGTCTCATCGTGTCTTTAAATAGCCCGTTTCTCCTCCTCCATCTTCTAATCACTCTCCAGCCTCTTTGCCTTCTCATCTCCCTTCAAGCCCCGAACACCATGTCTTCCTACTCTCTCCCCTCAAGCCCCGAGTCTGTCTCCGATGAGGACAACCACCCCAAGGCTCGGCCTTGGTACGAGCCCGACTGGACGCCGGAGGATACGGGCCTCGTGCTCGTCGAATCTCCCAAACGGGAGCGACCGCCGTCGACCGACGTCCCCGACAGCGACGAGCGCGCCGCCGACGCCGAGAACCTCTCCCCCAAGACGAAGAACCGCCTCCTCAAGAAAGAGGAGCGGCTGGAGAAGAAAGAGCTCGAGAAGGAGGAGAAGAAGGAGGTGGAGAGGGAGGAGAAGGCTCTCCGGGCCCGCATCAAGAGGGCCCGTGAGAACGACGTGGAGAGGTGGCAGGAGGCGAACCGCCACGCCCGGATCGACGATGAGATCAACATCAGGGCGGCAGAGTGGAAGAAGTAGGCCAACCGCCGGCGGTTGGCCGGATGGCCGGAAGGGCGCCCGCATGGATGCAGCGGGCGGTTAGGGTTTAGGGCTAGGCCCCCTTTTTTTTTAGTAGATGTAATGTCCGACGGGCCCCACTGAATATATGTTAAGTGGGGCCAATGATTATCCATATATATAATATCCACTGTTTAATTATGTTTGCCAATTAATTTATTTTTAAATTCTATTTGCCCAAATGAAGTCAATGTTTAAATTATATTTGTCCCCCCGTTTAAATTATATTTGTCCGAATGTTTAAATTATATTTGTCCAAATGTTTAAATTATATTTGTCCAATGTTTAAATTATTTTTGTCCACTGTTTGTCCGTGCTAGTATACGTTGGGTCTCATTTAACATTGGGCCTGTCTTGGTTTTAGATGGGCCTACCATTTTATCCTGAACTGAACCTGAACTGGACTGAACACTGAACCTGTACATACGAACACTGAAACTGAACTGAACACTGAAAACTGAAAACGAACTGAAACAAACCAAATCAGGGCTGGATTCCTGACGCATTTATTCCATGTCTTAGCCATACTCAAATTGACCATGTCAAGCTAACTACAACACTAACTACATTATTTTTGACTAATGATCTTCAAATACACAATTCCAAGAACAATTGCACATAAATAAAAAAATGCAGCCATCATATTGCTCTGCTTCTTTAGACCGACAAGCGTCTCCATCTGTTTTGCCATCTTCTTGAACTCGTCAATCTGCACCCCATTGTGCACCGTAGCAGATCCCAATTGCTCCACCGCCGGAAGCAAATTGGGCACCTTTTTTTTGTCCTCCTTTTGAATCCTCTTTATGTAGTCCTCAAGCCACTCGAAATGGTCACATGGAAGAAGATCCTGCAAATGCGAAAACCCAAATCGGATGAAAACCCAAATCGGCTGAAAATTGAGGAAAAAAAACGAAATTGACAGGGGGGAACACAGATCTCACCTCCCCAAGCTGTTCTTTGCTCTCGCATTTCACATATTCACGCCCGCGGTTGCCGTTCTTGTCGCTCGCGGTGACCCGCCGCTGCAGGGACGCTGTCCGTGGGCAGGCAGGGCATCTTCCCAGCGGAACTGTCCCGAAGCGCAGCCATCTAGAGGGCGATTCAGAAGCAGAGGTCGACGACATGCCGCCGGAGAAGAAGGGGACGCGCTACCTGAGAAACTCGGCTGATTTCCTGCTCACCGCCGCGAGCTCCGCCGCTTTTAAACCGCCGGCCGCAAGCCGCAAGCAACGGTCAACAGCTGGGGCCCACAAACCGCGCCAACGGTCAACAGTTGGGCCCACAAGCTGCGGCAACGCTCAACTGCTGGGGCCCACAGGCCGCGCCAACGGTTCTATGTTGGGTCCCACAGGTCAGGATTCTAACGGGGGGCTGAAAGTAACGGTGGAAGCAGCCAAAGCAGTCCTTGCGCACTGACTAGGGGCAAAACTGAGGTCGATTCGGCGCTAGGGGTAAAACTGAGGTCGTGGTGCCAACTGAGGGCACCCTGTTAGTTATCCCCATATATATAGAGAGGCCACATAGCCGGTACATATCCTAGCTGCTTCCACATGTTATTCGGATGGCTAGCTTAGGATAACAACAGAATTAGGTAAGAGGTTAGGATCTAACTTGATGTACAAGGAAACTGTACTAGCCAGATATCTACGGTTTCCAACACTCCTCCTCAATCACAACCCTTTAGGTTGAGATTGCGACATAATCGTCGTAATTGAGCAGCTCCAATTGGCTTGGTCAGTCCATCTGCAACTTGATCATCAGTAGATACAAATCTGATCTCCAACGCCTTCCGAGCCACTCTTTCTCTCACAAAGTGGAAATCTACCTCGATGTGTTTTGTTCTAGCGTGAAACACTGGATTGGCAGACATGTAGGTTGCTCCCAAGTTGTCGCACCATAACACGGGAGGTCTGTTCTGAGAGATGCCGAGCTCACCCAGCAATGACTGAAACCATATGATTTCTGCAGTAGCGTTCGCCAGCGCCTTGTATTCCGCCTCTGTGGAGGATCTGGACACCGTGGCCTGCTTCCTTGCACTCCATGATACTGGGTTTGGACCAAAGAAAACCACGAACCCACTTGTTGAGCGCCTGTCATCTAGTGACCCTGTCCAGTCTGCGTCAGATAACGCGCTAAGCAGCATAGAGCAGGACTTGCTGAGCATCATCCCTCCTTGTGGTGTCCCTTTTATATATCTAAGGATTCGCTTAGCTGCGATCCAATGCCGATCTGTCGGACTCTGCATATATTGGTAGACCTTGTTGACTGCGAAGGCAATGTCTGGTCTCGTCAGCGTTAGATACTGCAAGGCCCCCACTACGCTTCGATATCTCGTTGACTGTACAAGAGATAGTTGTTTTCCTTCTAGCTTGGACAGCCGCTCTGAAGTGCACATTGGAGAGGGCGCTGATTTACAGTCCTTCATGCCCTCTCGAAGCAGCAAATCACTTGCATACTTGGCCTGACGGAGAACTATTCCATCTGAATTTCTGACCACCTCTATGCCCAAAAAATAGTGCAGGTCTCCGAGGTCCTTGATCGCGAACGAGTCACGGAGACGACTGGTCAAAACTTGTGTTGCTTGAGAGGAGGAGCTAGCAACGATGATGTCATCGACATAAATCAGCATGTATGTTGTTACTCCCCCTTGCTGATAGATAAATAGAGATGAATCAGCTTGAGATGCTCGGAAACCGATCTCATGCAGGACCAAGCTGAGGCGAGCATGCCACGCCCTTGGAGATTGCTTGAGCCCGTAAATGGACTTGTCCAGCTTGCACACATGGTGAGGGAGAGTAGGATGTTCGTACCCCGGTGGTTGTTGCATGAACACATCTTCTTCAAGAATTCCATGGAGAAAAGCGTTCTGCACGTCCAACTGTCGCAGGCACCAGCCTCGCGACACGGCAAGAGACAGGATGAGACGTATAGTGGCGTGTTTCACCACTGGACTGAACGTTTCAGCATAATCCACACCATAGCGCTGCTTAAAACCCTTCGCCACGAGTCTCGCTTTGTAGCGCTCAACGGATCCATCAGCCCGATGCTTCAGTTTGAAAACCCACTTGCAATCTATAAGGTTGCACTTGGGAGGAGGAATTACAAGATGCCAGGTCTCATTCTTGATCAGCGCCTGGTACTCCTCATCCATGGCGTGGCGCCAATTTGCATCGGATGAAGCTTCAAGATGATTGGTTGGCTCGGTAACGGCGAGGGACGCACGCCGGCGTCGCTTTGTACCGTAAGGTACAGTACCATCCGTGGCGATCCTTGGTCGCCAGGTGTTGTCGCGGAGACGCCTGATCATGCGTGGGGGAGCAGCGGGAGCTGCTGAGGCCGAGGCACTTGAAGAAGGCGTGGTAGAGTTTTCTGCCGAATCTGTTCCGCGGCCGTCCGCCACGGTAGGACTCTCAGCAGGAGTTGCGGCAGATCTTGTAGTGTATCCTTCGGAGGGCATGGGCGAACCGGAGAAGGCCTCTTCGTCAGAGTGACCCATATGCTCGTGGTCATTATCATCAACCATGGGAGAGGTGCCTGTATTATTATCCTGCACAGGAGAAGGAAACGGATCAACGTGCACATGTACTAGAGTACTAGGAGTACCACTTCCTGTATCAGTATTTCCTACATTCATATCACCACACGTGGGGAAGGATTGGAATGGATACGTGGTAGGTGGTAAGAGGAGTTGATCATACAAAGAATCAGGTGTAGTAGGCGATGACATGTCAGAATAGGGAAATTGTTGTTCATCAAACACTACATCTCTGGAGATGTAAACTCGACCCGAAGAGATGTGTAGGCACTTGTAACCTTTATGATGGCTACTATATCCGAGAAACACACAGCGTTTGGAGCGAAATTGAAGCTTTTTGTTATTGTATGGACGGAGGCAGGGCCAGCATGCACTACCGAAGGTTTTGAGGAATGAATAATCTGGCTTGGTGTTGAGCAAACGCTCAAGAGGTGTACTCATGGCAATTGTTTTACTAGGCATCCGATTAATAAGAAAACATGCGGCTTGGAATGCTTCATCCCAGAAACGAACCGGCATGGAGGCTTGCGAGAGGAGCGTCAATCCTGTCTCAACTAGGTGCCTATGTTTGCGTTCGGCAGAGCCGTTCTGTTGGTGCGTGTGGGGGCACGAGATGTGATAATCTATGCCTATCTTATGGAAAAAGGGGCGCAGCTTGAGGTATTCTCCCCCTCCATCAGATTGTACACATAAGATCTTCTTGTTTAACACGCGTTCAACATGAGCTTGGAACTGAAGGAAAACATGTTCAACATCAGATTTATTCTTAATGCAAAACAGCCAAGTAAACTTGCTGTAATCGTCTACAAAGCTAACATAATAACGAAAACCACCGGATGAAAGACTCGCAGGTCCCCAGACATCGGTGAAGACAAGCTCGAGAGGAAAACATGAAATTCTGGTCGATCTAGGGAAGGGGAGTTGGTGGCTCTTTCCCTGTTGACATGCGTCGCACACCGACGCTTTATTGGACTCTTTGCTGCAAGGAAGATTGAAACGACTGATGATGTGGTCGATGATCGCAGAGGAGGGATGCCCCAATCTGCAGTGCCACCGATCACGACTAGGCTTGAAAACGGAAGATAAGGCTGCCCTATGTTGACTCAGGCAGCCGAAGGTGATCGGATATAGCCCTCCTTCACTGGGGCCGAGAGCTAGAACCTTCTTCGTAGTGCGATCCTTAACAGCAAAGAAATCATGATGGAGTTCAATAAACACATTGTTATCTTTAGTAAATTTGTGAATTGACAGCAGATTTTTGTGTGCCTGAGGGACATGAAGAACATTTTGTAGAACAAAGGATTTGTGCGGTGTATAAATAAAGAATTTACCAATATGGGAAATGGACATACCAGCACCGTTGGCAGTGTGCACTTGGTCCTTCCCATTGTACTGCTCCCTCATGTGCAGCCTGTCGAGCTCGGAGGTGATGTGATCAGTAGCTCCAGAGTCGGCATACCACGCAGGGTCGACCGTCTGGTGCCCTGTGTTGACGTTGTAGGCATGGTGATTGGGTTCCTCTGGCTGCAGGTTGTGGTTGAAGCGCTCGTAGCACTTGATCGCGATGTGCCCAGTCTTGCCACAGATCTGGCACACGGGCCGCGGCTTCTTGTTGCCACCGCCTTGGCCCTGGTAGCGGTTGCCGCCGCCACCACCTTGATTGCCTCCCTGGCCGCCACCATAGCCTCACTAGTACATATACCCTCATCAGTGGCGCACCAAAAAGTGATTCTGTGGCGCACCCCGGGGCCACAGGGGTGCGCCACAGAACACACGCCATAAAAATAGTTTCTGTGGCGCACCCAACCCATGCGCCATAGAAATAATAGATTTTGTGGCGCACCCAGCCCGTGCGCCACAGAAATACTCGATTCTGTGGCGCATCCCCTCCAGGTGCGCCACAGAAATAGGTGCGCCACAGAATTATTCCATGGTGCGCCACAGAAATAGGTGCAGTATTTCAAAATTTAAATTGTTTCTGGTATAAATACCAGGTATATTACAGTATTTATACAGTTTGAATACAGGCAGTGATATTTGACAAATATATAAACATAGAAGTGATATTTGACAAAGATATAAGCCACACATTACTCGATAATAACATAATATACAATAGTGATCCATAGTGCAAAAGTATCAAATTTTGTTCATCGAACATCATCGAACATAGTGATACATAGTCAAACATCATCGAAATGCCACCACATAGTTCATCGAACATGACACCACATAGTTACTCGATAAGGCCTAAGCTAAGATGAAATAGACTACAAGCACGGCGACGATGGTGAGCAAGAACGGTAGCTTGATGGAGGTCTTCATCTTGTTCTTCTGTTTCGACTGGTGGTCCCTCCACTTCGCAACCGCCTCGTGTCTAGTCTCGTATCCTTTATTGCAGTTGTCGCTGAACTTGTCGACCTGTGCTTTACAGTCCTTCCACTCGTCATAGACTCCTGGAACCCGACCCTCGAACACCACGTAGTACGTCATCTATATAGATAGACACAAAGCATATTAGTAAGTATAATGCAAAAAACAACTAAGGCATATATTTTCACCAAAAACAACTAAGGAATATGAATGCTACTTCCAGTTTCAGTTTCAGTTAAAAGTTTCAGTTTCGTTTCAAGTTTCAGTTTGAAAATTCATTGTTTCAAACTTCAAATTTCAGTATGAAATATTGGATGCTACAGAATGAAATATTGCTACTGCTCAAGTTATATCGGCACAATCTATGATTTTTTGGGTCTTCTAATGGCAGAGAATGTCAAAGGCACATTATATCAAGCGATATAGTGTCATGATGGCATCACGCTTCATCAGTTCATCGATGAAGTGCTTTTATGAGTACTCCAAATAATCAAGCAAAAAAGAAAAGGTACTTATGAACTTATACAAACTCTTTTTTTGTATTTGCCTTGATTCTGTTCGCATCAATGTGTGCAATTAAACAACTAATGTACTCCTGAATGTAATAATCCACCTAAATAATAATGTAGTACACCTATTGGACCATGCCATGCCATAAAAAAATAACTCAATGTAGTGCCTATATTTAGGGTTCAGACAACACTTATTGTAATTTCAGTTATTGATTACTGCTTGATGATTACAAGTTATTCTAGACTGAAACAGTGGCTACTTGATAACACAAACTTGCTTGTAATAGTAGCTAGCTAGGCATATATATATATATAAGTTAAGCAAATTTTGTTAAACAAACTAATAGTAGCTAGCTACTCACACCTCGATCAACGATACCTCTTCTGGAGAGGCGCCGGAAACGGCTTATATAGCTCCTTCGTCATCCACGACCTACGATCAGCCTGCCGCTCTAGGAGTTCCTGGATATCCCTCTGGCATAACCCTATGGGCTGGTTCAAGGACCCTCCCTTTTTGTTGACATCTTCAATGATTATCTCCGACAACTTGACTTTGATACGATGAAAATCTTGCATAAGATCTTCCTGTGAGATTTCCCCCGCCATTTTGTTGGACCAGTCTCGGAGTTTAGAAGGATGATTCATATTATTTGCATCGCGGACAATCCCTTTGAGGTGATGGAGGGCATAGAAGGCCTCCTTTGTGCTCCAAGCCGGCTGCTTGATGCAGGGGAACTCGGTCACGTGCCTGAACCCGTATTTGCCAGTAGCCGGCCTGATACATTCTTGTTTCTTTTGGAATGTGCCTCCATTTTGGGCGTAGCCGTTGAGAGCCTCATCGAGAACACTCCTTATTCTGGTGTAGTCTTTCTTCTTCGTCTTATTCGACGAGTCGAAGTACTCGGCTAGTGACCACTTTGGGCAAAGCACGATGAGTGTGCAGTATGTGTCCCTGCTCAACACATGCAATCGAATCCAGGATAAGCAATGGATGAAATCTAGAAAAAAAAACATTAGCTACGATGGTCGCGAGACTTACTCGGGAAAGACAGGCAAAAGAATGTCCCTCTTGTTCTCACTGTTTCTCAACATGAAGCTCTCGAGGTACTTCACTACCTTGGTCCGTGAACTTGATCCTTCCTCCAGCTGGCTATCACGCATGTAGTAGGGATCCGCTACCATAACGTACGGGGGTAACTCTCGCTGGATCTGCAGCTGAGCATTGAGCGCGTATAGGCGGACCAAGTTATAGTCCAGCCATCTCGAGTGAAACAGATTGAAGATATCCTCGTACGCTATGAAGAACAGTCCCGCGGGGTCTTCATGGACGAAGTCCGGGCCCTCTGGCACCTTGACCACGAACGCCGGGTAATTTGGAGACTCTTCTTTCAGAAGGAGGCCCTATAGCATCACGATAATGTTCTGCAATGTGAGCATTGGTCCAGTTGCCCCTTGTATCTCGTCCGGACCCAGTATCGGTTTCCCAGCTTCATGCAAGCGGGTCAAGCCATCCTTACGGGGTCGTACCACGGCGTCGGCCAAGATCTTAGTATGCTGGGCCTTTTTAGCAGGTCTCTTCCTAATCTTCTTGCTGGGGGTGGCCTGATCTGCTGCGGGAGCTGGGGTGCGGGAGCTGGGGGTGTGGGAGCTGGGGGTGCGGGTGCTCGGGACGACCCTACGATTGTCTTATGCAGTGTGCCAGGGCTGAATACTGTACCCTCCAGGTAGGTCAGGCGCTGCGTGACTTCAGTACGCCTAGGTTGATCGTCGTGACTGCGGAAGGCTTCATCGTTACGATCCATATCATCTTGGCTGTAGCCCGTGTTGAGGTAGGCATTGATGTCGACATTGTCATCGTAATGATAGTCATCGCCACCGGCTCCAGCAAACGGGTTGTCCACGTCCTTTGGTGGTGACGGCGGCTGTGATGCCGGCGGTTGAGGCACACCTGCATTTGATGATCTTTTGGCCGGTCGTTGCGGCATATTTCCCAACAACACTTTGTGCCTTGTGGTGGTGGCAACAACCGCCGGTTCCTTCTGGGTGGTGCTGGCGACGACTACCATTTCCTTCTGAGGGGCGGCGGCCTTGGGTGCTGTCTGGAGGGCTCTTTGCTTCGTGGGCCGGACGATCTTATTGAGCGGGACCATAGGGGATGTGGCGCCGATGTTGCGCTTGATCACAAGACCCCCCCAAGACGAATCTGGCTCTTTGTCCATTTCATCACCCAAGTCGTGCAGTCTCCAAGTACCAAGGTGTCCTCCTCTTCGCAGCCTGGAGGTTGAAAGGGGGGGAGGACGTCGCGATACTCCGGCACTACATTGGCCAACTTCACCTTCATCACGTTCTCGTCCATTTGAGAGTGGTGCATAGTGCGTTCCCTCGGTTGTATAATAGTGCTGGTAGAAACATCCACCAACTCTCCGCCGGGCACCACGCGATGCAGGAGTACGCAAGGTTCGTCCTGTTGGGCAACATACCAAGCATCATGAGATGACAGTCATCTTGAGAAGGCGTAGTTAGATCACGACTAACTAATTAGTTACCTTGGTGATGGCATCGAGCTCGGCGGGTGTCGAGACAAGGGCGACGGTGCCGGCGGCCGGCCCATCATTCTTCGGCATTGCTGCGGAAGGGGGCGGCGATGTGACTAGAAGGAGCGGCGCCAGCGTCTGGGGGGTCAGCTGTTGCGGCGGCACTTGCTGGTTCATGCTTGAGTTGCTGCCGACGAAGGTGGGTAGATGGATCGGTCCAATTTGACCCCCCGCATTCCAAGAAGCTATCCCCTCCATCAACCCAGCGGGGATGACTTCCTTGAGCCTCTGATCCACTAATTTATTGAGCGTGTTGGGGTCCACCTCTCTGCTCTCAAGTTTCTTCTCTAGAGCCGCCATCTTCTTCTTCAGCTCCGCGACCTCCTCATCATCCTTAGTCGATGTCGTCTTCCTCTTCTTTCTCGACGACTTGGCATCTGATGCGTAGTACTCGGCTACCTTCATGTTTAGCCCAAAGCCGGAGATACGGCCAGCTGACGTCGGCGGGGCATCCAACGGCCTTTTCTTGTATGCGTTCGTCGCCTTGTTGAAAGGCGTGTCCCACCGACCCGTCGACCCTTCGGACGAGTGGTCAGATTTCTGCAACTCCCTCTCCTTCGGACAAAAGGAAATTAAGGTGAGCCCATTATCTAATTATTAGATCAATGCAATATACATGTACTTGAGATATATGTGTCCTTACCAAATGTTTCTCGAATTCCTTCACGTCCTGGTCTTTCGTCACGAATTCCCCCGTCTTCCAGTCTAAGAAGTACCGGGACCGGACAAAGTTCCTAACTTGTATATCCGTGATTTTGTGCCAGGGGTTATCTTTTCCGAGACGTTCCATCTCGCGGTCCTCCTTCTCCCAAACAGCCTGTTTTCCTCGGTAACCACCGCTTCCACAATGTTGGTGCCCTATGTTTTGTTCCCGCATATCCTCCCCCCATTTTGTCCATTTTTTACACTCCTCGGTGTTCATGTACGCCTTCAGTATGTCGAAATCTTCTTCCTCGAGCGTCGGGTCTGTGCGACGGATCTCCTCCCAGCTTTTACCTTTCTTGATATTCTTCTTCACCCGGGATTTCCAGCTGCTCAACGCGGTGCTCATCTTCGTGATGGCTAAAGAGTCCACCCTTTTGTTGAACGGCTCCGGGAACGTGTATCGCTGGTGAAGCTTCTTCAGGAGGATTTCGACCAAAGCCTTGTTTTCGCTGCTTCTAAGGTCCGTCGTGTTGATCGACATGCTTTCCCGCATGATGCACCCTAGCTGCATGCCGTACCCTGAGGAAACCGCTTCAGGCGCCAATGGTAGGCCACTCGGCGAGACCTCGGTGATTGTATCAGTGACGTTCGCGAGCACTTGCGGCCTACGATCCTTCCTAGGGGCCCGAGGCTTCTTATCCTTCTTATCGGTCGTCGGGGCGGCGACGCCGCTACCACCAGCCGCCGTGCGGTCAGTGCCGCCACCATCGGTGCTGTCATCCTGGTCCTCTTCCTCCAAGCACCCCCAATCAATATCACCGCCGTCCTCCCGGTCCTCTTCCTCAATTCTGGTTGCAGCGTGGGCATCCCAGCCCTCTTCCTCGGCACCGGCTTCGGGCACGGATCCGTGCTTGGAAGAGCCAGACATGTTTCTGTAATAACATTCAAATTTGAGTTTTTGAGTTGGATTTCAAATTATTCAATATAAACTACTTCGTTATCATTCACGTATGAGTGTTTGAGTTAGATTTCAAATTTGAGTTTTTGAGTTGGATTTCAAATTATAACTGAATTAACTCTATGTTTGGTGTCTATACTTCACTGATTTTGGTGTCTATACTTCACTGATTTTGGTGTCTATACTTCACTGATTTAGGCATAACTAGTAGAGCGTAGCAATAGACATGTATTTGCTCAATAAAATACCTGACAGAGAAACAAATTGTAAGACAAAGAAAGCTTTAATGTTCAAATCTGTATGTTTTGAAGACAAACTGCATTCCACATGGCATATGACATTTTATAGTGCAGGCCCTGGTCGGTCAAGTGTGATGCTGCACCTTTAGGGGTCAGAGAATGAAATGTCAAAAGATCATGTTACACTCCATGGATCCTCTATTCGACCTTATGTCCAATCAATCAAATCCATTGTAAGTAATCCTGATTTATTCAGTTCAGACCGCACAATGACATGCTTTTTTGCTCACACTCACACAGCAATGCTTACTACTACTAGTAGTGCACAAAGAAACTAAGCAAGTGATAGCTGTTTTCACACTTAGCTGATTCATAATTAAGCTACACTACACTACATCATAATTAAGCTGTTTGCACATTTAATTAGTAAATTCATACCAGTAGTAAGTGGTAAATACTACCTTGTATTTACCACGAGGTAAGCAATTGATTAATTCAGATCATGCATGATCAGTTAAGGTCATTTGAAGCTAAGCTACCACTACACTACACCTTGACGTTTGTTTGTCTTACTTCTATGGCCAGTGGAGACAAATCTGGATGGATTCCCTGAACCATTTTGCTTTTCCTTTTTTCCCTCTTTTTTATTGCGGTGAGAAATATTCAAGTGAGCATGACAGTGAGGGGAACATTGTACATGAATTTTATATATAGCTTCTGTACTTTGTCTGTCTAGCAGAACATACTAAATCTCAAGTTGAGGTTAACCTTCAGTGCAATTTGTCAGGATCGATGTGCAAGTTAAGAAGGTGACTGCACCTCAGTAGAAGTTTCTATGATGTGAACGTTCTGCCAAAATGCAGGCACTTGCCTAGGAATTAGTAGAAAATAACAGGTTACTACTAGTGTGAAATGAAATACTATATATGGACTGTAATTCTCAAGCTTTCATCCTGTAATCATTAACCAGCTGGCTTATTTAGTTTGCAATCTGAGTTTGTCAGTCACACGGTCAACAGATTCAGTTAAGCCTATGCACACGTCAGTGATATTAATACTAGGGTGAACTGTTGATAATAATGAGGAATATAAACGGCGTCGGATATAGGCAGCAACTCACTCTATAGCCAAAAAAGATTGAGTTGGCTTCTTAGCAACCAGAATATAAATAATATGTTATGTGCAATGAGTTGATCTAATGGCCGAATGGCTAAAGAGGAGAAATTGGTAGGAAAAAATGACATGTTTCCAAAGCATTCATGGCCATTTAGCAGTAAAATAAAAACAATCACCAGTGGAAGGAGGAATATGGCTACAGAACGAGTGGCAGTATCATGTTGCTTTTTTTGTAAAGACCTGTGACCTGGAACTAGAATCTTATGAGAACTCAACATCTACTGGACCAACAGTTCGACGAAAAAATTCGGCATGACCTTTGCTAAAAAAGGTCATGCCGGAGTGCCAGAAATTCGCCGGAACGGAAACGAATCGACGTTCCGGCGAAACATTGGCAACTCTCAATGTGTACCCTGCACAAAACCCATCCCCAATGTAGAGGCCCCAGACCGGAGGGTCCAGAACCCCTCATATGCATTCATTCACGATCCCAGAAGAACCAGTCGTGAACAACATACAAAGTTGGCATACAGAATACATCATCCATTACACGAATATAGAGTCTTACATAAATGGTCTCATGACCAAGTCTTAGCAACTGTCACGCAGGACAGACATTCAAAGCAAACACAGCGGAAGACGATAAGCATAGCGTAGTAGAACCCGAGTCACGCCTCATCCTACAGGCTGCTGACTGGGAGACGATCCTAATTCGCAGGTTCATCAGTGTAGCACTCCTCCTCATAGAACCCTTCCTGAGGTGCCTCCTCATAGTCTGGCAAGTAAATACCAGGGGCGAAACCAAATGAGTACGTTTGAATGTACTCAACAAGACATCCTTTATCAGCTTACAATTATGCATACATGCTTATTTGGTGGAGTGGGTAGGCCATACTTATGGTTCAGCTACCCATGACAGATAAAAGATTTATCATGGTTGAAGTTTCATGTTTACTTCTTTGTGAAAGATCATTTAAAATAATATATTTTAACTCTCGTAGATATCACATATCTCGGAGGTTTTATAAGCTTTGTTTTAGAAAAGAAAGTTTTTCTTTTCAGAAACTTTTAGTAATAGTTTCTTCCTCATCCGTATCTCGCAGATACCAAGTCATTCCTCCTTAGTACCTCTCAGGTACAAAAGCCTTCTTTCAAAACCTCTTTTGAAAAGTTGACACAATACTAGCTACATGGCCATTCAACCGTCCATATCCGAGGACGCGGCTATCTCGAAATAGTTTTACTCTGCAGAGGTGTACACATTTCCACTAGATCCAGAGTCCGCCATGAAACAACCATGGACTGTTCCCAACCTATGAGAACATCAGATAACTGGTCTTGACTATCCACTCTGTACAAGCTAGTACATGACTATCTCTTCAATTGGGGCTACCCTCCCTGGCAAGCCATGTCCCACATCGCCCAAACAGGAGACCCAACTGCTGCATCCGGAGGGAAAATTAATCCCACACTTTAGGTGTCCCGTATACTCACTCCTAGCGACACTTCGGTTCGGAGGATCCAATCCCCTATAGCCTTTGAGATAGCACATATACTAACCATAACAAGTTTTTAATCAAGCCCCTACCCATATTGGGGTAAAGTGGCAGTACGATAATGGTTGTCCAGCGAAGACTAGGTTATGTGTCTTTTGTAAACATTTCTCATAAAATTTCCCATCATAACAACTCTTCCGGTAGACAGGGTCTCACCCTTCCTCCGGGGTTTTTCCTTCCATAAGGCATTTGTTTACAAAAGCACATTTTATTTAGTTCATTTAAGAACTCAAGTTTTAAGTGGGTGTATGGTATTTATATACCATTTAGTGGCTAAGGGCTTGGTAATACCAAGTTGACTACTATTATGATTCCTTATACTAGTAATATTAATAGTAGTAGTATTCACACAAAAATAGTTTTGAAGGTATAGTTTTGTAAAACTTCAGAAGTGAAAAGCATGCATGATAGATAATGATAAGTGTTTATACAGCAAGCATTAGGATGGCTTGCCTTGGTACAAGTGATGGTCCTGATCCTGAAAGTAACAGGAGTTGCAATACCCTTCTTCAGCAAATCCTTCCTCCTCGTTTTCTAACGTCGTAAAAAGAAATAAATACACACTTTCAGAACCAAGCAAGGCAAACAATGCTACAAGTAATACATACAGCAAGCAATCAAGAAGTACCACCCAAAGTTCTCAATTTTTCCTTTAAGAAAAATTGGCATAAAAACTATAGTTGAAAAATCTGCTTTTTCCTAGTGTTTATGTGTGGCCAAAAATAATGATTCTTAGTTAAAAACACTATGGACCAGTGGGGTAAAGCACATGTTACTAGACAGTAGGGTGTCACATAAAACACATTTTGATGTCTAAAAATTCCCCCAACAATCTCTATGGCTAGCACATAAAATTTTATTAGAATACTCTAGTGGTGAAAAAGGCTCATGACAACAAGTCAAGCCTATTTTTCCCTCATGATGCAAAGGTACCAGTGGGGGTTCCACTAGCAAAAATGCTCACTATGAGGTTAATAAGCCTCTGGTCACTTTTCTAAAAGTGCTCAAAACAAACCAACAAGCACCCAAAAACTCCTACTTATACTAGTAGAAAATTAGGAAAAACACTAGACTATTTTAGGCTATACTTAGGTAATTTTATGCACAAGTGTGCAAGATAGCAGAGGCAAAATACTCCTCTAACCAGTACCATAAATGCTACTGGATCCCACAAAAATATCATAAAAACATAGCTAGGAAACAAGGAAAAACTATGCTTAAAATGCTACCCATGTGAGGAGATTAATTCCTAGTCATCCAAGTGTTACTCATGCTTTTATGCTACTTAAAAGGAAACCTATCAGAGGTGAAAAACCCTAAGATAATAATGCCACAAGGACATTCCATCCTCTTGTTTCAACACCAAAGATTCATATTTTTCCCTAAAGAAAAACAAGACAAAAAGCATACATGGATATCCTAGTATTAAATCTAGTCCTTAAGCATTTCCATTTAAACCTATTCCACACCCAAGCACCAGGTATTTAGAGGTGCTATATACAAACTATCAGTACCTAAGTGGTACTGGTTCCATGGAAATTAATCTAGCAACAACCCTAAGAGCATTTTAAAGATCTACTCAAAACCATATATACAAATCTAGCTATGAGCAAGATCTATGCATGGAAAAATAGTTCTAAAATTCTACCACTCAAACCAATTATTTTACATGCTCATATAACTTGTACACATCATAAGCACACTGGAAAACAACATCACAAGCAAGAACACATCATTTGCACCTTACAATATTAACATATAAAACAAGATCTAGAATTAAAAACTAGACAGAAAGTACCCAAAACTTGTTCTGTTTCTCTAATTTTTTCTGTGGCTCCAAAAAGTAAATCCTTCTAGGATGTGATAGTCCTTATCATTACAAAGCCTCTCCAACTTGCCTTACTCAAAAATAATGTCCCAAACTCCCCCTAAAAATCATGGAATAGCTCACTGATGTTTTACCAAAATGGATGGCATTTCCAAATGGCAACTCACCTTGGTGCAAACTAAAATTCTACTGGTAGGTATTAAAAAGGGCTTTCGAAAACAGTTGAGTTTTCTCAAACATGTTTTGTATTTTTGAAGTTCTATCCATTTCGATTTTTAGGGTACTGTCTGGCATATGATTTATAGAAAAATAACTAAAACTCAAAACATGATTCTGCCAGTGGGAGATGGTTGTAATTTTGCATGGCTAGGAGCACAAAAATTAGCAAGGCTAAATAAATTTAATTGCTACCTTTTCCAAGCCTAAAGCTAACACCTATTTAAACTGCCAGAAAAATTCTATTTATGAATCTAAACGAAAAAGGCTCAGATGGGCCAGATCTGGCGCGCCTGGCCCAACTAACGCGCGGCGCAGCCCGCCAGCGCACGCGCGCGCGCGAAACGGTGAGTTTCAAAGGAGACCGTCGATTCGCAGATCGACGGCTCCTCTCTCTTCTTCCTCCCCGCGCCTCTCTCTTCTCTCTCTCTCTCATGCCCGCGGACGAACACGTTGCGAGCACGGGGATTAGCTCACCTAGGGATTGCGAGACGGAGCGGGGTGGTGCAGGTGTGGGAGAGGGTGGCCTGGGCGACTCCGTGGCGCGGGCACGGACGGCGATGATGCGTGTGCACGGCGGCGGCTCGACGGCGTCCCGCGGCGGCTCCGAGGACGACGGCGACGAAACTGCAAACGAGAGAGGGCCAGAGGGTGTCAGGGAGGTAGGCGTGAGCTAGGGGGTTTCGATGGAGGTGAAAGGAGGGCGGGAGGGCCGTGATCTCGATGCCATGATCCACCTCGATCTTGCACGGGCGTTTGGGTGGGCGCGGCTCGCCTCGCTCGCACAGAGCGAACGAGCAAACGAGAGAGCAATGGGGTGGGTGAGTGTGGTGAGGAGAGTGTGCTGGCGAGAGGGAATGGGCTCGATTGCTTTGTAGCCACGAGGCCAAGGTGGGTGTGCTCGGGTGGCAATGGCATGGGCATTTCCCTGCCCTTTGGGGGTTCTCCAAGGGTGGCCATGCTTCCAATTGGTGCCTAGGGGTCAATCCAGTACACATGAGTGAGCAAAGCCACAGCAAGGGCCAAGTGATGGGTAAAAGCAAAATTGAACACTATTTCAACCACTATTTGTGACATCACTCTTTAGTCAAATGCCACCTCACAAATCTCCCTCTCTGGTCAGCCAAAGGAGGATCCAATGCCACCTTCTAGAAGCCTAGTATCCTGGTTTTCGAATTGGCAAAGTGGCTATGCTTGGATCAGCACACACAAGATCAATCATCAAGTTTAAAAGTGTATTCACTGTTCTGTCAGAAAAATTCAGTTAGGCAGTTTTCTGAATTTTTCTAAGTGCTGAAAAAGCAGACAGAGATAGCAAAAGTTGGGCTTGTTTTCACCAAGCAAACAAGCTCTAAAATGAGTGATTTAAAATGCTCAACAAAGAACAACTATCCAAGTCTCAGAACCAATCATTTTATTTGAAAAAGGATGGTTTATGGCTCTGAAAATAAATGGCAAAGTGAGTACATTCTCTGTTTTTAAAATGCCTAACTTTCTGTCTTAACAAGATGGCTCAAAAACCATCATGGCATTGTGTGTTAAAAATCTTTGTAGGTTTTCCCAAGAGTGTAGTTTTGTTGTACTCATAACAGAGAGTAGCTTTGGTCAAAGAAAATCCATAATGGGGTAATCCTTGTGATGGAAAACAAGGGTTGAAAACAGCTACTTGGCTGTTTTTCAGGACAAAAATTTATATTGGAAAATCTAATGGAATCTTTTCCAATTAATTTTATTTCAAGTTCATGTTGATTCCAAACCATCAATAACACATTTTTAAGTTCATACAAAGTGTTACCTCAAGTTTTGAAAAATATTCTCTTAAGAACCTTAGTGGAAAACATAAGAAAACAAATAGAAAACAATGTTTTTCTTAGGAGAAAAACTCCTCAAGTGAGTGAAAAGACACACCACTTAAATTGCATAGATAAACATTCCTACACAAACAAGTTGTCCACTTAATTGCATTACAAAAGTCTTAAGAGGCTTGCTAAATTACTATTATACAAGTGCTTAAAAACAGGGGTGTGACAAATCTCCCCCCCTTAAAAGAATCTCGTCCCGAGATTCGCGGGTCTAGGCTTTAAGAAAATCAGGAAACTCCTTCCTGATATCATCCTCACGCTCCCAGGTTGCTTCTTCCTCAGAGTGATTGGTCCACTGAATCTTAAGGAATTTTATAGCACGCCTCCTGGTAGCACGCACAATTTCCTCGAGAACCCGCAGGGGTCTATCACGATAAGTCAAATCATCATTTATGTCAATGGTCCTGAAATCCACGTCTTGATACGAGAGATCCTTCTCAGGTACTTGCAGACATTTCCGGAGCAATGACACATGGAAAACATTGTGAAACGCAGATAGCTCCTCAGGTAATTCTAACTGATAAGAAACTTCGCCACGACGTGCCAAGATCTTAAAAGGGCCAATATACCTGGGGGCCAGCTTTCCTTTGACATGGAAACGCTGCATCCCTTTGAGTGGCGTAACACGAAGGTACACGAAATCTCCAATGCTGAAAGAGACATCACGACGCTTCGTATCAGCATAGCTCTTCTGACGAGATTGAGCTGTCTTTAAACATTCCCGAATAAGTTGGACTTGCTCCTCTGCAGCCCTCAAAGTGTCCACACCAAAAACCTGACTGTCTCCAGTCTCAGTCCAATTTAAAGGTGTACGGCATTTACGTCCATACAGAGCTTCAAAAGGGGCCATTTGCAAGCTAGACTGATAACTGTTGTTGTAAGAAAACTCTGCGAAGGGCAGACAGTCTTCCCATTTAAATCCATAGGACAACACACAAGCACGGAGCATGTCTTCCAGAATTTGGTTCACACGCTCTGTTTGTCCATCAGTCTGCGGGTGATAGGCTGTGCTAAAAGCTAATTTGGTTCCCAAACTCTCGTGCAACTTCTTCCAAAATCTAGAGGTGAACTGTGTACCTCGATCAGATACAATCCTGCTTGGGACTCCGTGTAGGCTGACAATCCGAGAAATATAAAGATCAGCAAGCTGATCTCCACGATATGTGGTCCGGACAGGAATAAAGTGAGCAACTTTCGTGAGCCTGTCCACGACAACCCATATAGAATCATTTCCTCGGCTGGACCTAGGAAGTCCAGTGATGAAGTCCATTCCCACTTCATCCCATTTCCAAACAGGCACTTGCAATGGTTGGAGCAATCCAGCGGGGCGCTGGTGCCCAGCTTTAACTTGCTGGCAGACATGGCACTTGGCTACAAATGAAGCAATCTCTCGCTTCATGCCATGCCACCAGAATCTCTCCTTCAGGTCTTGATACATCTTTGTTCCTCCAGGATGGATAGAATACATGGTCTCATGAGCTTCGACCATGATGGTCTGCTTGAGATCAGATTCAGAGGGAACACAAATACGGCCTTCATACCATAATCCCCCATCAGCATCGATGGTAAACCTAGCAACCTTTTCCTTCTCCATGCGGGCCTTAATCCCATCAATACTTTTCTGGCCTTTCTGCGCTTCTTTGATTTGGTCAACCAGGGTTGGTTTAAGTTCTATAGCGTCTAACATGCCATAGCTGACCACTTCAATGCCAAGCTGGTCCAGCTCTTTCCACAACTCGGGTTGCCTTACTAGGATCATAGCATTTAGAGAGGCCGGCTCTCGACTAAGAGCATCTGCAACCACATTTTCCTTTCCAGGGTGATAATGAATACTCAGATCATAATCTTTAATGAGCTCAATCCAGCGGCGCTGCCTCATGTTGAGCTCACGTTGAGTAAAGATATACTTTAAACTCTTATGATCCGTGTAAATTTCCACCCTTCTTCCCATCAGAAAGTGCCGCCATGTCTTGAGAGCATGAACAACGGCAGCAAGCTCTAAGTCATGAGTGGGATAATTCAGTTCGTGGGGTCTCAACTGGCGGGATATGAAAGATATCACCTTCCCTTCTTGCATAAGCACGCTTCCAAGACCCACCTTAGAAGCGTCACAATATACGTCGAAATTCTTGGTGACATCTGGCATTATAAGGATTGGGGCAGACACCAGTCGACGCTTCAATTCATTGAAACTCTCATCACACTTGTCCGTCCATAGGAACTTGCTATCCTTCTTGAGCAACTGGGTGAGGGGTCTGGCTATACTTGAGAATCCCTGAACAAACTTGCGGTAATATCCTGCCAAACCCAGAAAGGATCTGACTTCAGTCTGGTTGGTCGGAGCAGCACGCTTCTCCACAGACTGAACTAGAGCAGGGTCAACAGATATTCCTCCCGCAGATACTACATGTCCAAGAAAACCGACTTCCGTCAACCAGAATTGACATTTACTAAACTTAGCATACAATTGATGCTCACGAAGTGTTCCGAGCACAAGTCTCAGATGTTCTTCGTGTTCTTCCTCACTCCTCGAATATATGAGAATGTCGTCAATAAAGACCAGGACAAACTTGTCCAGAAAATCCATGAATACCTTATTCATGAGATTCATGAAATAGGCAGGGGCATTGGTTAGACCAAAGGACATTACGGTGTATTCATACAACCCGTAACGAGTGGTGAAAGCAGTCTTTGGAATATCAGTATCACGGACTTTCAATTGGTGATAACCAGTCCGAAGGTCAATCTTAGAGAAGATTACAGCCCCATTTAGCTGGTCAAACATGTCTTCAATTTTGGGCAACGGGTATTTGTTCTTGATGGTAACATCATTTAACTTGCGGTAGTCCACACATAAACGAGTGGTACCGTCCCGTTTTCCCACAAAAATGATCGGAGATCCCCATGGCGATGCACTAGGGCGAATCAATCCTTTCCTTAACATGTCCTCCAGCTGAGTCTTCAACTCATCTAATTCCTTCGGGTTCATCCGATACGGCTTCTGTGCTATGGGTCCAGTTCCGGGCACTAACTCGATCACAAACTCGATATCCCGATCAGGGGGCATACCGGGTAATTCTTCAGGAAAAACATCCGGGTATTCGCAAACTACCGGGACTTCCTCAAGGACAGGGTGGACTATTCCGGTGTGGCAGTGAACTTGTGACGAGGGTCGAGTTGCAGTGTACGCAACCTTTTCCCCATCCTCTGAGATCATTTCAATAGATTTCTTAGTGCAATCGATAACTCCCTTATACTTGGCCATCCAGTTCATACCGAGTACCACTTCTATCCCTTTGGATCCCAGCACTATAAGATCAGCATGAAAAGTTTTCCCTTGAATTTCTACTGGTACCTCATTGCAAATTAGGTTGGCTTTAGTACTATCCCCGGGTATTTGTACTAACATAGGGTTGTGCATACGGGAATGCTTCATACCACTTTTCTCAGCAAACGGTTTAGTGACAAAGGAATGTGATGCACCAGAATCAAACAGTACTGCGGCTGGCACCGAGTTGACAGGAAACATACCCATCACCATGTCTGGTGCCTCCTGAGCTTCTGTAGCATTGATATGGTTCAGGTGTCCCTTCATCCTATTCTGCCGTCCAGTGGAAGGACCATGGTTCATCTTGGTTGCAGCAGGCTGGACTGGAGCAGCAGCTTTGTTGGGGCACTCACGAGCGAAGTGACCTTCCTTTCCACAGGCAAAGCAACCTCCAGAAGGCTTTGAGCTTGGGTTTGGCTTGGGAGCATTGTTGGTGTGGCTCCCATTTCCTCCATTGTTACCTCCATAGCGGTTTCCATGATTATTCCCAGAGTGATTACCATGGTTACCACCATAGTTGTTTCCTCCGTACCTTGGTGCATACGGTGCAGGGTGATTGTAGTTGTTGGGCCTTGGTGCATAGTTGTGGCTGGGGCGGGGTGCATAAGCAGGCGCCTTGTGGGTTGGTGGCCTCGCATACGGAGTGTTGCGAGTCCTCTGAGCACTAGGTCCCCCATGAGCAGTCATTTTCCTCTTGCGGTTATCATCAGCAGATTTCCGCTTGTGCTCCAGCACCATAGCGGCATTAGCAAGGGTCTCCATATCCTGGAATGGAACCACCACTAGAGAGCACTGGAGCTCATCATCCAGCCCATTTAAGAACCTCTCCTTCTTTTTAGCATCAGTGTTGATATCGTCCTGTGCATACCGGGACAGAGTAGTGAAATTCTCCCAGTACTCAGACACCGGCATACTTCCCTGCTTCAGATTCAGAAATTTCTCCCGCATAAGTGCCATCATTCCTTGGGGAATGTGATACTTGCGGAACCTTGCAGAGAATACCTCCCAGGTGAACACGTGACCAGCAGCAACAGTCTCACGTGTAGTTTCCCACCAGGTCCTGGCAGGACCAGCGAGAAAATGGGAGGCCAACAGGACCTTATCATTCTCCTCCACTGAAGCGACCTCAAGTTTGTTTGCAATGGTGCGGAGCCAGTCGTCAGCATCGAGAGGCTCCACAATCCTTGTGAAAACTGGGGGGTTGGTGTGCTGAAAGTCTCTCAGTCTCGAGCGAGCACCATTGCCATTGCCATTGCCATTATTGTTGGCGGCAGCAGCTAGTTGTTGCAGAGCGGTAATGGTAGCTGCACTCTCATCTCGGCTGGCCTGGCGATCTTCCATCAGCAGGGCCAACAGCGCCTCCACTGTGGGTGGTGGTGGCGGTGGGGGTTCGCGACGGGGTGCCATGCTGAAGTGAAACATGTGTAAGTCTAAGAAATAAATTCTTGTTTTTGAAAACCCAGTACCTTACTATTTAAACAAAAGGAATACTAGTGATATGTTTCAAAAACAAGAGCGGGGCAGTCGCAAACTTGAATGAAATGAACGCAAAGTAGTGACAATCAACAGAAAATCAAGCCAAACATTTCATTCATCACCATAATTAAACAGAGTTTCCAACTTTACACAAACATCACAAGCCATATCATACAAGGAAGGCTTCATCGAGCTACAGGGGGTGCGATTGGTGGGGTCATCGCAAGGCTACTACTAGCAAACTAACTAGCAAAACGATCTAGCATACCTAACTAGTATCTAGACCAGCACCATGTGCTAAGGGTGAGAAGGCAGCGACTACACAGAGTCGTCGCTGTCCCCAACGTCGAAGATACGCTCCTCAGGGTCCTCCTCCTCCTCGTCAAGCAGGTCATCATCATCCTGCTCGCTAGCCTCGCTCATATCCATCCCCTCTAAGTCGGAGGGAACGTCCTCAATAGGCAGAAGATCCTCAATCTCCCTGTGGAGCTCTATGGCCTCCTCCTCAAGCTCCTCCACGGCAGCGTCTCTCGTGGCTATGTCGTCACGAGCTATCTGAAGCCTGCCGCGTAGAACGGCGTTAGCCCCCTCCAGGGCCGTCATCCTAGTGGTGAGGCGCGCACGGCCAAGGCGGGTGGCCCTCAGCTGCCTCCGTAAGGCACGGTGCCTCGCGGTAGTAGCCTCCAACTGCTCCCTCAACTGGGACAACTGCTGAGCCAGAGCTCCACTCTCCTCCTGGCTGTCGTGAAGCTCAGCCCTCAGCTCGTCAGTCTCGGCTATCAGTCTGTGGTGCACCAATATGCCGTGGTGGTTGTCAAGACGCTGGTCGTCCAACCTGAGCTGAGTACGGTGTAGCAGAATCTCCATCTCGTCCAGGTGGGGACCAACAGTGGTGAAGTCTGGCTCGACAGGAAGTGGTATGCCATCCTCATCACGCCTCCCAATCAGCTCGAACCGGGAACCGATGAACATGTACTCCCCGATGTGTGCCAGACGTGCTACTGACTCCTGAATCACGCGCACCGCAGCCTCGTTCCAAGAACGATCAACAACACGGTACACGTAGGCCTCCACTGTCGGGCTAGCCAGAGGTGCGCGGATAGTGACCTCCGCGTACCAGTCTCCCTCCAGAGGTGCCCCGACAACTAGTCCTCCTCGCAGCTCCGGAAGTGGGCGTCCCAACACAGTAGCCATAGATACTAGCCTCTCCTCGAAAAGGAAAGACTCGCCACGTGGACGTCCCAACTGAAAAGCCACGGTGATGTCCACGTCCATCTATACAAAATTTTAAGTATAGTTTAAGTTAGATCCAAGTGTGCAAGATTTTAGGTTCATGCAAGAAATAACCTTAATGCAAGTAGAGTCTAACCCAGAGAGGTGGTGGGATATAGGGAATTGTTTTATACTTAGTCATATATCCAATTTTTTTTTGTATTGGTTACTTAGATTATCGGAGTATACACTAACGTCCATGCTAACTAAGGTCTCCTAGAGTCAGGATGGCTCTGATACCAACTTTGTAGAGGCCCCAGACCGGAGGGTCCAGAACCCCTCATATGCATTCATTCACGATCCCAGAAGAACCAGTCGTGAACAACATACAAAGTTGGCATACAGAATACATCATCCATTACACGAATATAGAGTCTTACATAAATGGTCTCATGACCAAGTCTTAGCAACTGTCACGCAGGACAGACATTCAAAGCAAACACAGCGGAAGACGATAAGCATAGCGTAGTAGAACCCGAGTCACGCCTCATCCTACAGGCTGCTGACTGGGAGACGATCCTAATTCGCAGGTTCATCAGTGTAGCACTCCTCCTCATAGAACCCTTCCTGAGGTGCCTCCTCATAGTCTGGCAAGTAAATACCAGGGGCGAAACCAAATGAGTACGTTTGAATGTACTCAACAAGACATCCTTTATCAGCTTACAATTATGCATACATGCTTATTTGGTGGAGTGGGTAGGCCATACTTATGGTTCAGCTACCCATGACAGATAAAAGATTTATCATGGTTGAAGTTTCATGTTTACTTCTTTGTGAAAGATCATTTAAAATAATATATTTTAACTCTCGTAGATATCACATATCTCGGAGGTTTTATAAGCTTTGTTTCAGAAAAGAAAGTTTTTCTTTTCAGAAACTTTTGGTAATAGTTTCTTCCTCATCCGTATCTCGCAGATACCAAGTCATTCCTCCTTAGTACCTCTCAGGTACAAAAGCCTTCTTTCAAAACCTCTTTTGAAAAGTTGACACAATACTAGCTACATGGCCATTCAACCGTCCATATCCGAGGACGCGGCTATCTCGAAATAGTTTTACTCTGCAGAGGTGTACACATTTCCACTAGATCCAGAGTCCGCCATGAAACAACCATGGACTGTTCCCAACCTATGAGAACATCAGATAACTGGTCTTGACTATCCACTCTGTACAAGCTAGTACATGACTATCTCTTCAATTGGGGTTACCCTCCCTGGCAAGCCATGTCCCACATCGCCCAAACAGGAGACCCAACTGCTGCATCCGGAGGGAAAATTAATCCCACACTTTAGGTGTCCCGTATACTCACTCCTAGCGACACTTCGGTTCGGAGGATCCAATCCCCTATAGCCTTTGAGATAGCACATATACTAACCATAACAAGTTTTTAATCAAGCCCCTACCCATATTGGGGTAAAGTGGCAGTACGATAATGGTTGTCCAGCGAAGACTAGGTTATGTGTCTTTTGTAAACATTTCTCATAAAATTTCCCATCATAACAACTCTTCCGGTAGACAGGGTCTCACCCTTCCTCCGGGGTTTTTCCTTCCATAAGGCATTTGTTTACAAAAGCACATTTTATTTAGTTCATTTAAGAACTCAAGTTTTAAGTGGGTGTATGGTATTTATATACCATTTAGTGGCTAAGGGCTTGGTAATACCAAGTTGACTACTATTATGATTCCTTATACTAGTAATATTAATAGTAGTAGTATTCACACAAAAATAGTTTTGAAGGTATAGTTTTGTAAAACTTTAGAAGTGAAAAGCATGCATGATAGATAATGATAAGTGTTTATACAGCAAACATTAGGATGGCTTGCCTTGGTACAAGTGATGGTCCTGATCCTGAAAGTAACAGGAGTTGCAATACCCTTCTTCAGCAAATCCTTCCTCCTCGTTTTCTAACGTCGTAAAAAGAAATAAATACACACTTTCAGAACCAAACAAGGCAAACAATGCTACAAGTAATACATACAGCAAGCAATCAAGAAGTACCACCCAAAGTTCTCAATTTTTCCTTTAAGAAAAATTGGCATAAAAACTATAGTTGAAAAATCTGCTTTTTCCTAGTGTTTATGTGTGGCCAAAAATAATGATTCTTAGTTAAAAACACTATGGACCAGTGGGGTAAAGCACATGTTACTAGACAGTAGGGTGTCACATAAAACACATTTTGATGTCTAAAAATTCCCCCAACAATCTCTATGGCTAGCACATAAAATTTTATTAGAATACTCTAGTGGTGAAAAAGGCTCATGACAACAAGTCAAGCCTATTTTTCCCTCATGATGCAAAGGTACCAGTGGGGGTTCCACTAGCAAAAATGCTCACTATGAGGTTAATAAGCCTCTGGTCACTTTTCTAAAAGTGCTCAAAACAAACCAACAAGCACCCAAAAACTCCTACTTATACTAGTAGAAAATTAGGAAAAACACTAGACTATTTTAGGCTATACTTAGGTAATTTTATGCACAAGTGTGCAAGCTAGCAGAGGCAAAATTCTCCTCTAACCAGTACCATAAATGCTACTGTATCCCACAAAAATATCATAAAAACATAGCTAGGAAACAAGGAAAAACTATGCTTAAAATGCTACCCATGTGAGGAGATTAATTCCTAGTCATCCAAGTGTTACTCATGCTTTTATGCTACTTAAAAGGAAACCTATCAGAGGTGAAAAACCCTAAGATAATAATGCCACAAGGACATTCCATCCTCTGGTTTCAACACCAAAGATTCATATTTTTCCCTAAAGAAAAACAAGACAAAAAGCATACATGGATATCCTAGTATTAAATCTAGTCCTTAAGCATTTCCATTTAAACCTATTACACACCCAAGCACCAGGTATTTAGAGGTTCTATATACAAACTATCAGTACCTAAGTGGTACTGGTTCCATGGAAATTAATCTAGCAACAACCCTAAGAGCATTTTAAAGATCTACTCAAAACCATATATACAAATCTAGCTATGAGCAAGATCTATGCATGGAAAAATAGTTCTAAAATTCTACCACTCAAACCAATTATTTTACATGCTCATATAACTTGTACACATCATAAGCACACTGGAAAACAACATCACAAGCAAGAACACATCATTTGCACCTTACAATATTAACATATAAAACAAGATCTAGAATTAAAAACTAGACAGAAAGTACCCAAAACTTGTTCTGTTTCTCTAATTTTTTCTGTGGCTCCAAAAAGTAAATACTTCTAGGATGTGATAGTCCTTATCATTACAAAGCCTCTCCAACTTGCCTTACTCAAAAATAATGTCCCAAACTCCCCCTAAAAATCATGGAATAGCTCACTGATGTTTTACCAAAATGGATGGCATTTCCAAATGGCAACTCACCTTGGTGCAAACTAAAATTCTACTGGTAGGTATTAAAAAGGGATTTCCAAAACAGTTGAGTTTGCTCAAAAATGTTTTGTATTTTTGAAGTTCTATCCATTTCAATTTTTAGGGTACTGTCTGGCATATGATTTATAGAAAAATAACTAAAACTCAAAACATGATTCTGCCAGTGGGAGATGGTTGTAATTTTGCATGGCTAGGAGCACAAAAATTAGCAAGGCTAAATAAATTTAATTGCTACCTTTTCCAAGCCTAAAGCTAACACCTATTTAAACTGCCAGAAAAATTCTATTTATGAATCTAAACGAAAAAGGCTCAGATGGGCCAGATCTGGCGCGCCTGGCCCAACTAACGCGCGGCGCAGCCCGCCAGCGCACGCGCGCGCGCGAAACGGTAAGTTTCAAAGGAGACCGTCGATTCGCAGATCGACGGCTCCTCTCTCTTCTTCCTCCCCGCGCCTCTCTCTTCTCTCTCTCTCTCATGCCCGCGGACGAACACGTTGCGAGCACGGGGATTAGCTCACCTAGGGATTGCGAGACGGAGCGGGGTGGTGCAGGTGTGGGAGAGGGTGGCCTGGGCGACTCCGTGGCGCGGGCACGGACGGCGATGATGCGTGTGCACGGCGGCGGCTCGACGGCGTCCCGCGGCGGCTCCGAGGACGACGGCGACGAAACTGCAAACGAGAGAGGGCCAGAGGGTGTCAGGGAGGTAGGCGTGAGCTAGGGGGTTGCGATGGAGGTGAAAGGAGGGCGGGAGGGCCGTGATCTCGACGCCATGATCCACCTCGATCTTGCACGGGCGTTCGGGTGGGCGCGGCTCGCCTCGCTCGCACAGAGCGAACGAGCAAACGAGAGAGCAATGGGGTGGGTGAGTGTGGTGAGGAGAGTGTGCTGGCGAGAGGGAATGGGCTCGATTGCTTTGTAGCCACGAGGCCAAGGTGGGTGTGCTCGGGTGGCAATGGCATGGGCATTTCCCTGCCCTTTGGGGGTTCTCCAAGGGTGGCCATGCTTCCAATTGGTGCCTAGGGGTCAATCCAGTACACATGAGTGAGCAAAGCCACAGCAAGGGCCAAGTGATGGGTAAAAGCAAAATTGAACACTATTTCAACCAATATTTGTGACATCACTCTTTAGTCAAATGCCACCTCACAAATCTCCCTCTCTGGTCAGCCAAAGGAGGATCCAATGCCACCTTCTAGAAGCCTAGTATCCTGGTTTTCGAATTGGCAAAGTGGCTATGCTTGGATCAGCACACACAAGATCAATCATCAAGTTTAAAAGTGTATTCACTGTTCTGTCAGAAAAATTCAGTTAGGCAGTTTTCTGAATTTTTCTAAGTGCTGAAAAAGCAGACAGAGATAGCAAAAGTTGGGCTTGTTTTCACCAAGCAAACAAGCTCTAAAATGAGTGATTTAAAATGCTCAACAAAGAACAACTATCCAAGTCTCAGAACCAATCATTTTATTTGAAAAAGGATGGTTTATGGCTCTGAAAATAAATGGCAAAGTGAGTACATTCTCTGTTTTTAAAATGCCTAACTTTCTGTCTTAACAAGATGGCTCAAAAACCATCATGGCATTGTGTGTTAAAAATCTTTGTAGGTTTTCCCAAGAGTGTAGTTTTGTTGTACTCATAACAGAGAGTAGCTTTGGTCAAAGAAAATCCATAATGGGGTAATCCTTGTGATGGAAAACAAGGGTTGAAAACAGCTACTTGGCTGTTTTTCAGGACAAAAATTTATATTGGAAAATCTAATGGAATCTTTTCCAATTAATTTTATTTCAAGTTCATGTTGATTCCAAACCATCAATAACACATTTTTAAGTTCATACAAAGTGTTACCTCAAGTTTTGAAAAATATTCTCTTAAGAACCTTAGTGGAAAACATAAGAAAACAAATAGAAAACAATGTTTTTCTTAGGAGAAAAACTCCTCAAGTGAGTGAAAAGACACACCACTTAAATTGCATAGATAAACATTCCTACACAAACAAGTTGTCCACTTAATTGCATTACAAAAGTCTTAAGAGGCTTGCTAAATTACTATTATACAAGTGCTTAAAAACAGGGGTGTGACACCCAATCCTCTCAATCTACTGCCATATTCAGAAATTTCATTCCCATGTTCAATACTAAAGGTGTTGCTTCAGCTCAAACCACCAGCCCTGCACATTAAGTTCAGCTCAAACCACCAGCCATGTAATTCAGTTCATATGTAACCACCAGCTACTGTTTCTCTGCCTGCTTGGAGACTACAAGCTAGGATGCTAAGCAACATGTTCTTTTCAGAAGCTGGTTCCCGTGCTGGCAATGCATACAATGGAAGGTATAATAACTGTAGCACATAGTATGTCCAAATCAATCAGAGTTTCAGTTAAAATACAGTAGTGCAGACACATCGATTAAGACACATACTAGCGCCTAGCAACAATGAAATGCGGATGGGTGCCTATCTAGAGGAGTTCTTGTACAGGAAAAGACTTGAAATTGGAGCAGGGAGACATGAAATTGGAGTTCTTGTACAGCAAGCATATGTTTGCTTCCTGGAAGAACAGAAGCATGTTCATGTTCATGTTCATGTGCATGCTAATCAGGGCAGCGGGGCGAGCAGCTAGGTACTCGATCAGAGAAGCAAAACAGGGCAACGGGGCGGGGCGATCAGCGAACCGACCTAGGCGCGGGCGCGAACGGCGATGGCGACGGCTCCCTGCTCCTTCTCTCGCTGACGGTGGCGACGGCAAGGGTACTGCTCCCTGCTCCTTCTCTCGCTGGCGCGCGATGGCGAGGTACTGCTCCCTGCTCCTGTGCTCCCTGGGGCGAGGTACTGCTCCCTGCTCCTTCGATCTATGACGACGGCGACGGCAGATTGCGAGACGACAGGGGAGGGGGCGAGAGATTCGATCTATGGCAACTGTGGAAGACAACGCGCGTGGGGCCACATGTCATAGACAGGAAACAAATTCTGTGGCGCATCGACGGAGAGATGCGCCATAGAATTGTGCGAATTCTGTGGCGCACCGTGCACCTTGGTGCGCCATAGAAATATGTGGGCGTGTTGTGTGGGCAGATCTGCGGGGCCACATGTCATGGACATGAAGGACATTCTATGGCGCATCACTGTGGAGATGCGCCACAGAATTGATAGAATTCTGTGGCGCACCGCGCACAACCATGCGCCATAGAATTGTTTGTAAAAATAAAATAAAAAGAAAACACTATGTATGTTGACGAATGTGTGTTAATAGCCTATTGGTTTGGCTGTTAGGTAAATAGCCCTAAACTCATGGGTTCGAATCCTAGTGTTGCACCACGTTTTTTAATATTTTATTTAATTAGTTATAATTAAAGAAAGAAAGAAAACAGGAAGTTACAATTATAAAAATAAATCACACATTTAATATTAGAATATTTTTTATATAACTTCTAACACACACATATGGTTGTCTCACATACACATGTGCGCATATATACATAATAAAGTCTTTTTCGTCTCGGTTCCGATCTAGCTTAATTAGCGTCTCTTGCCCTTTTTGTTGGCGACTGAATACTTTATGCCGGCCACCTTGAGATTTCTTCGCGTGAACGGACAACCGTGGGTAGGTAGGGATGTCTTCCTTCTTACTTTACCAGTAGTAGGCATGTCGAAGTGCTTGTCGAACTCCTCCTCGATCTTCGGATCACCGTTCTTGTCCAAGTCTTCCTCGTTGGCGTCTCCTTCCATTCCGATGATGCTCCTCTTGCTCCTCCTCACGACAACACGGCTAGGCTTTGACGGGTCGGTGATGAAGAAGCATTGGTCAACTTGGCTAGCGAGTACCCATGGCTCATTTTTCGCGGATGCGTTCTTCGATTTGGCATCGGGTATAACCATTGTGGTGAAATACCGTCCTTCTTTCTTGACATTCTTGGCCCATCTCACACGGAACATTGGCACCACCGTCTCTCCGCAGTAGTTGAGCTCCCATATCTCCTCGATCTTTCCGAAGTATCTTTCTTCCACATTAGTCTCGGCATCGCCATATGATAGCATAGTTACTCCTGAGTTTTGATTTTCGCTACTCATGTCCTTGTCCTCGGTGGAGAATCTGTAACCGGAGATGTCGTACCCCTGATAGGTCCTTACGTTCTGCCCGGGGCCCTGTGATCAGATGTATATGAGTTTTTCATCTTCCGTAGAAGGCATTTTTCTCCGTGCTTCAATCAGTTGACTTTGCTTGAACCAACGCGTGAAGCCGGAGTTGTGCTCTTTGGTTACGTCTCCCATCTTCCTCGGCCCGCCCATTTCAATATAATTCTGATTGATTAAGCTTTTGTGCTCTTCCACGAAAGGCTCGATCAACTTTAAGTGTTGTAGGGCGACCCGGTGAGCCCTATCAAAGTCGTCGCGTCGTTTTTGAATGCCGACATGGACGTCGCGGCAGCCCTCGCGGTGACCGACTCCGTTGAGTCTGCCAAGGTGCGTCCTGGTGGACAAACTGACATCCTGATCGTCTTCGGTGCTTAGGTAATTGTCGCAGAAAGAGATGCACTCGTTGGTTAGAAATCCTTTGGCCATGCTTGCGTCTGGACGGGCCCTATTGCGAACGTGTCCTTTCAGGACACCATTCTGCCTTTCCATCGGCATCATGTAGTGCAGAAACGTCGGGCCGAGATGCCTGATGTCATCAACGACATGGAGAAGGAGATGTACACATATATCACAGAATGCCGGCGGGAAGTAAATCTCGAGCTTGCATAGTATCACCACGATCTCATCCTGTAGCATCTTGAGCTGCCTCACGCCGATCGATTTCCGGGTGATAACGTCGAAAAAGTTGCAAAGGCCAAACAACGTATCACGGACATGCTCGTCCATTATCCCTCAGATCGCAACAGGAAGTATTTGCGTCATGAGCACATGACAATCGTGAGACTTCATCCCGGTGAACCTCTTCTTCTCTAAGTCCAGATATCTGCTTATACTCCCTGAGTATCCGTGAGGAACTTTGACTTCTACGAGGCACCTGAAAAACTGCTCAAGCTCCGGCGGACTCAATGTGAAGCAGGCAGCGGGAAGCACCACGGTGTTCTTCTTAGCCTTTTTGCGGGGAGGACGTTGAGTCCCTTCCGTCTTATCCTCATCATCATCATCATCATCACTATCGGCGGGGACCTCTAGATTTTTCCTAATGCCAAAATGTTTTAGATCGTATCTTGCTTTCGGCCCATCCTTGGACTTCTCCGAATTGCAAATAGTGCCAAGCAGACTCTCCGTAACGTTCTTCGTAATGTGCATCACATCAAGGCTATGAGGCGCGTGGAGGACCGGCCAGTACTCCAAGTCGTGGAAAACAGACCTCGCTTTCCATACACCCAGCAGCGGCTCTGGCTTGGGTCGTTTCTTTCCCGGCGAAGGGCACTCGTCCCAATTTTTCAGAAGCTCGTCGATTTCTTCGCTGCTCCTAGTGCGCGGGGCTCCATCGGGCTCGTCTTTACCATTGAACAACTCACCGCGTTTTCTCCACGGGTGATCCAGGCGAAGCCACCTTCGAGCCCCTGGGTACACGGTTTTCGAAGACCCAGGATCCCTTGGTAGCTGGAGATGCGGGGTCCCGTCCATGCACTTCACGCAGCCGCAGAATCCGTGGCCGACCTGGGCAGATACATACGCGTAACCAGGATAGTCTGTGACCGTCGTCAGCAACGCGGCTCTCATATGGAAATAATCTCTAGTGTACGCGTCCCACGTACGGGGTGGTGTCTTCCACAACGTGTCTAACTCGTCTTTCAGCAGCCCGAGATACAAATGCATGTCGACACCTGGTTGTTTTGGCCCCTGGATGAGAATACTCAAGTGTATGTACTTTTGCTTGGTGCACAGCCACGGGGGTAGGTTGTAAGGCCATACAAACACGGGCCAGCTGCTATGTGTGCTACTCTGGTTGTCGAACGGATTGAGTCCATCGGTGCTCATACCCAGCCTGACGTTCCTCGCGTTGCCCCCAAAACTCGGGAAAGCTATGTCCAATGCTTCCCACTGGGCAGCGTCTGCAGGATGTGTCATGATATAGCCCTTCTCCGGATCTTCTTCCGGCTTCTCCCTTTTCGCGTGCCATTGCATGAGCTTTGCTTCCTTAGGGTCCACGTAGTACCGTTGAAGACGGGGAGTGATAGGAAAGTACCATACCACTTTTCAAGGAATTTTCTTGTTGTTGGTTCCACACTTGTATCGTCCGTGGCCGCACTTCGGACATGTGGTTGTGTCCTTGTACTCCCCCCGATAAATTACACAATCATTGATGCAGGCGTGAAATTTTTCGTGAGGTAGGTCAAGAGGGCACACGACTTTCTTAGCCTCATTGATACTGCTTGGCAATGTGTTCCCCTCGGGAAGACGATCGTGCGAGAATTTCAAGTTCTTGTTGAAGCTCGAGTCGGTCCATTTGTTTTGCGTCTTCATCTTCAGAGCAGCAAGCGTTACATGCAACCGCGTATCCTCGGGGCGGCACCCAGGAAACAACGGAGTCACCCCGTCTATCTCCATTTGCGCCAGCTTGGCTTTCTCCCTAGATGCAGTTATGTCGTTGCTCGTCTCCTTAAGCAGCAGATCCTGAACATGAGAGTCCCGCAAGGCCGAAATTAGTGGGGTCTCCGTGTTCTCGCCTTCATCGTCATGTCGATCTTCTCCGCCGACATATCCTTCTTCATGATGATCTTGTTCGCCGTCATATCCTCGCTCGCCCTCCTCTTCGTGCACAACTTTTGCTGCCGGCGGTGCCACGTGGTTGCGGTCGTCAAAGAAACCGCGTCTGAGAAGGTGCTCCTCCAATTGTCCGGAATCAGGGTCAATCCAGCGCACGAGTTTGCATGATCGACACGGGCATCTTATCTGCCGCCTGTTGCACCGAATCATGTCCGCCTTCGCGTCTTTTTTGTATCTAGCGATTCGAGCAGAGCTCATTTCTAGTACCATGGTTGCCTGCACAGACACATAGAGAGCAGAAAATTAGAACCACAACATGCATGCATAGTCGCCGGAAAAATTCGGCATGACCTCTCCTATAAGTAGGACATATGGGGTGCAAAAGTTTGCCGAAATGGAAGTGAATCAACATTTCGGCAAACATCCATGCACCATGACCGCCCGCACGCGCGACAATCGATCGGTCCAGCTGCACATGCATGACAAACACCCATACACATCGATCGATGGCCACACGAGACATATGCACCTCCAACTATACTCACCTAGTAGATTCGAGGAGAGGGAGGGACCGGAGTATAGACGCAAGTAATTAGGCCCCCCCCCCCCCAACAACAAGAAACTTCACCAACAATTATACATCGAATAAATAGGTTCACCTACCAAAAAAGGAGAATTAAATGTGTAAAAATGGAGTGGAGAGAAGGGGGGGGGGGGCGAGTGAGCAACATCCACTTGGAATGAAGTGAGTGGGGGGAGAGAGAGGGGGCTGCCATCTTTATGTGCACAGTGCGCATAATTCTGTGGCGCACCTGTATCCTATTCTATGGCGCACTATCCTGCTGCGCCACAGAAACACCATATTCTGTGGCGCATTGAGACAGATGCGCCACAGAATATGGTGTTTCTGTGGCGCAGCAGGACAGTGCGCCATAGAATAGGCCCTTTCTGTGGCGCACGGGTTACCATGCGCCATAAAACTATGGCCTCTGACACCCAGCCCAATGATTGGGGTGGGCCCCGCACACTTTCTGTGGCGCACATCTGACCAATGCGCCACAAAAATGGGGATTTCTGTGGCGCACCCTTGGCCATGCGCCACAAAATAATCTTTCTGTGGCGCACCAAGTCATGATGCGCCACAGAATCCATTCCATAGAATGGCATTTCTCTACTAGTGCCTTGTCCACCATGGCCACTCCCATAGCCTTGTCCACCATGGCCACTGCCATAGCCTTGTCCACCATGGCCGCCGTAGCCTTGGCCTCCACCAGCGGGCTGATGGGAAAAACCACCGCCGCGTCCTCCATTGCCGCGACCACGCCCACGACCGCCGCCATCTCCGCGTCCGCGTCCCGCCAGGTTGGCGGTGATCTGGTAGTTGGTGTCGAGGGTGTCGCGCATCATCTCGTAGTCGAGCATATAGGCGTAGAACTCATCTAGAGTGATATCATCGCCTTTCATGTTGATGGAGGTAGTGAAGCCGTCGTAGGTGTGGTCGAGGCCGGCGAGGATGTACACCATCAACTCCTCGTCCTCGAGGGGATGGCCTGCGGCTGCCAGCTGATCGCCGAGGCCCTTGACCTTGGCGAAGTAGTCGCTCATGCTCATGTCCTTTTTCTTGATGACGGCGAGCTGCTTCCTGATCTCGGTGATCCGGGTGCGCGAGGTGGATGCATACATCCGTTCCAGTGCCGTCCAGGCTGCGGCGCAGGACTCGACACCGAGGAGCCGCGTCTGCACCTCTGGTGCTAGGGTTGCGATGAGAGCGGCGAGGAGCAGCTGATCCTGGGTGTACCAGGGCATGTACGCCGGGTTGAGGACGAAGTCCGCGTCCTTGTCCAGACCCGGCTGCCTCATGGGCGGGGCGGCCTGCGTCCCATTGACGAGGCCTAGGAGCTGGTTTCCCCTCAAGATGGGAACAACTTGGCCCTTCCAGATGAGGTAGTTGTCACGGGAGAGTTTCACCGTGACCATCGTTGCCAGGTTGGGAACTGGCGAGGGAGCGCCGCCAGACATCATGTGTCCGGCGAAGGTGGAGGCACTGACTGGTGAGGTTCCAAGGGTTAAACTACCTAGCGACCCAAGAGTGGAGCCGGAGGTGCCCGAGGAAGTCATTATCGTGTAGATCTAATCTAGCTCTGATACCATATGAGATATAAAGACTGGTTTGTAAACCGTGCATCAATGATGCCGGGAGAGCTCATATATATAGAGAGGCCACACAGCCGGTACATATCCTAGCTGCTTCCACATGTTATTCGCATGGCTAGCTTAGGATAACAACAGAATTAGGTAAGAGGTTAGGATCTAACTTGATGTACAAGGAAACTGTACTAGCCAGATATCTACGGTTTCCAACAACGTGCTCGCCCTAACTAGCGCCATGGATCAGTGCTCTGCTGACGACTGACGAGCAGCCGAGCAGGACCAAGAAGCTACGACTACCAAAGCTACGACTAAATCGTGAATAAAGCAGGAAGTTTTCTCTCCGTTGGCTCTCCTGCGGGCTGGTTTAGGGCTTTGCACATAGCACCATAGCAGTGTTTTTTTTTTCCCTCTCCTGGGCAGTTCGTAGATCTGAACCTACTATGCTATGTTCTAGATCTGTATCCAGAACTAAGTTTGGTGCTTATTTGCGACAGGAAAAGACAAGTTCTCTATATATTCATTGATCACTAAATTTCAGAAAGTAGCAAGTGTGTACTGAAGCTACGGTATAAATTCGACAGATCCGTGCGAACCTGGTTTAGGATGCGACGATGGGATCCGGAAGCGGCATCAAGATCACCAACAGCGGCCTGAGCCCTGAGGGCAAGAGGGACGTCGTGCGTGCTCTGCTTCCAAAAGAGTGACAACCGGCTTCAGTAACTGGAGTTCAGTTTGATAGTTTGCCGTAGCTCTTTCCGGCGGCGAGAAAAGAAGACTTGGAGGGCGCTGGAATCAAGCCCAGCGTTAATTAATTTCCTCACTCATCTCGATACATTGTTAACACATTTCATCTCTGACATTGAGTCGATCGAGTAACTAATTTGGCAATTTTCAGTTGTTGCCAATAGGTGGTATAAGAAATTGGTGTGTTATGTATAGCCAGCCATATAGCCAACAGGTATAATAGTTATCAATTTGTGCTTTTGATAGCCAGCATTATGTCCAACCAGGCTCGATATAGACGGGTTACGGGTGTTTGATTGTGTGCAAAAGATGTTGGGCCAGGCTAGCACGCCCGTCAAAGCAGGCTCGGGCCAAATCCGCTGGAAACGCCCGAATCGGCAGTTTCCGTGGGCGTGCGAGGTTGAGGAACACGGCGTCGACCCAGCGCGTGCGAGCCGTTACAACACCGGAGATGGCGCGAGCTCCAAAATTGCGGCGGGAGAAATTTGGTCTTCGCTCACCTAAAATCGTCCGAGTATTTAGAGCCACCGGCTCACCCCCCAAATCCAAAACCGCCATTTCCCTCATTCGAGCTCCTGCGCTCGGAGCCATGATTGCGTCTTTTTCGTTGACTCCAGTGGAGAAGAAGGCGATGGTGACGGCGGAGTTCGTCGACGGCAAGCCAGGTCCCTGCTCCATCCCAAGCTGCCTCCTGCACCCGCTCTCCGTAAGACCATCTGAGCGGATTATTTGAATAATCCTGCCATCGAATCTTTTCTAAGGATTTTTGGAGATCCAAGTGTGTGAGCCACTTCACAAGGCCGGATATTTGCCCCGGATTATTTGTGAGGGGCTGGATATTCCGGTTCTACTCGCTGCAACGCCTATTTTCGTGGGAGGGGCTATAAATACACATCCCCTTCTTTGACTTAAACCTAGCTCGTCCCCCCCCCCCCCTCTCTCTCCCACCATTGTTGACCTTGGAAAGCTTGCCCCTTCTCAATCTCTCCTATGATTCTTGCATATCTTTGAGGGAAAAGTGAGAGGTGATCTAGATCTACATTTCCACCAATCCATCTCTCCTCTTTGTGAGGGAAACTTAGTGAATCTAGATCTTGGAGTTATTGGTGTTTCTCCTTCTTTGTTCTTCATCTCTTATTCCCCCAAAAGTATTTGTTGCTTTGTTGGAATTTGAGAGTGAAGGATTTGTGCACTTGTGCTCTTGCCATTGCATTTGGTGCATCGGTTTGGTCCCTCCACGAGGATTCGTGGAAGTGAAAGTTTATGAACTTGTTACTCTTTGGTCATTGAACCCTTGAAGACTTTGTGGTGTTATTGGGAGCCTCCAATTGAGTCGTGGATGTGTGCCCCAAGTTCGTGGTGACCTCGGGAGACTCCAATTAAGTTGTGGATGCGTGCCTCGAGATTGAAGGTTACTAATAGTGGAAGGTGAACCAATCCTCTGTGGAGTGGTTCATCGGAGAATAGGGTAGGTCCTTTTATGGTGTTGAGTAGGCCTTTGTGGTGAGATCTCACCCCTCTAAGGAGACGTACTCCCCTCAAAAGGAGGAACTTAGGAATACATCATCGTCTTCATGTGCCTCGGCTATTTGTCTACCCGAGCTATTTAATTATGCACTTTACATTTTGATAGACTTTGTGCTTGAAGTTATATATCTTGCTATCACCTTGTTACTTTCCTTACTTAGCATAAGTTTTTGGTGCATATAGTTGAGCCTAGTTTATTTAGGTTGTGTGCTTGTTAAATTAAACACTTAGTTTATTTCCGCATTTAGCAAGCTTTAGCCAGAATTTTTGTAATCGCGTATTCACCACCCCCCCCCCCTCTAGGTGACATCGTTTGTTCTTTCATAAGTTGCAATGTTTGAGCTGAGCAAGGAGGGAGTAACAATGGCTGAGCTGAGCAACTTGGAAGCATCATTGTCTGACCCGAGGGAGAACCAGTGGCTAAGCTGGGCAACTTGGAAGTAGCATTGTCTGACCTGAGTAAGGAGGAAGATTTAGATGCTAAAGTGATCAAGTTGGAAGCATCATTGCCTGAGCTGAGCAAGGATGAAGTACTAGTGCCTGATCAAGTTGGAAGTATCTTTTATTTGTGTTACTTTTTATGTGCAACATGGTTGCTAAGTTTACATTAGTTCAAATAATATTTATCATGCCTTTGTTAAACTACTTTAATATCAACTTGCAATGCTTTTACATAACGTTGATCAATATTTGTGTTGGCTTCATGTCACCTCAAAAATTATTTTTTTATCACTTACCTACTCGAGGACGAGCATGATTTAAGATTAAAGATGCTCATACGTTGCAAACGTATCTATAATTTTTGATGCTCCATGCTGTTTTCTATCCAATACCCTTGTGTTATTACCATGTTTCCTTCATTTTTCGGATGTTTTCATTGACTAACATGCTAACAACATGCCCCAGGCCAGTTGTTGTTTTCTGTTGTTTTTCTATTTCAGAAAAGTTGTGAAGGAAATATTCTCGGAAAGGGCTAAAAATCCACGGATCATTTTTTATCCATAATGGGGACGGGTCCAAAGAAGAGTAGGAGGGCAGCCAGGGGCCCCTAGGGGGTGCCAGGAACGGCCCCACCCTAAGCCATGCTTGGTGGGCCCCTAGGCGCCCCGGACACCGCCTCTCATCGCCACTTCGCCTATAAGATGTCCTCAACCCTAATCTTATTGGGGACGGAGTATTTTCCACGAAACATACAGAGAGGCATCGTCACCTTGAAAGTCCAATCTAGGGCTTCTGGAGTCCTGCTCCGACACCCCGCGGGAGGGAGGGATCGTCATCTGAGGCCTCTACATCGCCATGATCGCCTCCGGACAAATGTGTGAGTAGTTCATCTCGGGACTATAAATCCATGGTAGTAGCTAGATGGGTGTTCTCTCTGTTATTCCTCCATGTTTTAGCGTCTCGTGAGCTACCTCGCATGATCGAGACCACCGTTATGTAATTGCGCATGTTGTGTTTGCTGGGATCCGATGAACCATGAGATTATTATTATTATTTTCATGTCAATCTGAGATTCTTCAATTATATTCGTAGAGAGTTTTAATCTTGTCTTGCAATGTTCTCCGGTGTTTATGATTACTTTGGCCACGTAGTTGTTTTCACCTCCAAGAGAGGTTTGATATGCTAGATGGTAGGTTCATGCCTACCTTACATCTGTGCTCGAGTGACAGAAACGTGACAGCTGGGGGATGTGTTGTGGCTACTAGGGAGAAAACAACGGTGCTCTTGTCTATAGACGAGAACCATTGCTTACATTAGGTACTTATTCTTAATGCATTTTTCTGTTGCACACAAAGCAATCACTTTGTTGCTGCAACTTAATACCAGAGAGATTTGCTAGATAGCTTTCTTGAGGTGGACTTTTAGATATGGATGCATGCTAGATAGCGGTTCATATTCCTTGACGTAATGTCTACAATGCTAGAACCCGTGAACTATATATCGTCATAATAGTATTGTTATACGTTCATGATTTTTTAATTGCCCAGCTTAATTTGTTCACCCAGTATGTTTGTTTTCTTTGGAGAGACACCACTAGTGAACCTATGGCCCCCGGTCCTATTTTCCTTATAATTGCAACCTTATTTTAAGCACTTCCATAATTGTTTCCTTGATGTTCTGCTTTTATTTTCATTACTTTTCAAGACTCTATACGTTTAATTCTCTAGTTTTCAGCAAGACCGGAAGATTGACAACCTTCCGGAAAGTTGGGGCAATAGAGAGTTTGTGTTTGTGTGCAGGTTACATGCTTGTGGACGCGCCAAACAACAATCAGCCTTCTGCAAGACTACGAAGTTCTACTGGTTCGATAAACCCTGGTTCCTTAATTGGGGGAAAATTTCCGCCGGACTACATCAAACCTTCCGCTTGGGGTATCCCAACAAGCGTGTGATCACGTCGGCATCACATGTATGACTTTTTACATACTTCTGTCAATCCTAGGACGCTCGAGTTTCCCCTGGCATATCTCGCTTGATCCGAAGAAGTGCTTCAGTAGCTTTGGGTCGCGCCATAGTTTGTCTCATATAACGGCATGGTGCAAGGGGCATGTGGATTGGATCCACACGGGCGGGGGGGGGGGAGGGTCATGGTTATGAAAAAAAAATAGATTGAGGCTCAAGATGTTTTCTTAATGTCTGTGTTTCAATCACCCCGCAAAGTTAATATAGCAATGCAATTAAACATACCTTGAATTGCGTAGGTGAATGGATAGTATGGGCACCTGGAGGGGGGGTGAATAGGTGCTACTTCCAAATTTTAATACTTTTTTATTTAGGCTTGACACAAAGGTAAATTATCTAGAGATGCAACTACGGTGAATTTACCTATATGGAAAGGGCCACACTAAGAAAGATACAAACACAAAGTAAAGGAAAAGGATAGAAGGAATCGATAAAGGAAGCACGCGAAGACAAGGATGTATTCTGGAGTTCCTCCTTTTGAAGGGAGTACGCCTCGTTGGAGGGGGGTGAGTTTCGCCACGAAGGCCTACTCAATGCCACAAAGGCCTCACCCTATTATCCAATGAAACTCGCAACGAAGGCCTAGTTCAGCTTCCACTATGGAATCCTTCGAGGCGGAATCCGGAGCCTTTAGAATGAGCTTGAGGTACACACCAACAACTAAACTGGGGGCTCTCAAGAAGACCAACAATCTGCTACAAACAACGAGTGAGTAACAATGAGGTCTAGGTTTTCCACAAGGAAACCCTAGACACAAGTCCCTCAAGTGAATGAGGGGGAAATGAAGAACATCTTGGTTAAGATGTAGTTCAATCCTCCGAAGATCAACGAGTTTGGGTGGAGGGATTGAGAGAAATCTAGCTTTGTGTGAGCTCAATTAATGGAAACTTGAATGCTGGACGAGCTACCCCTTGTAGAAGAAGGGGATGGGGTATTTATACCCCCCTCGCCAAATTTGACCGTTTGGGAACTTATTGCCTAACCCGGTAGTACCATACGTCGTTCGGTCGTACTGGCTGTAGACATCTTCGAGCGGGTCAATGCAGGAATCTTTTGGGAAAAAACACAGTTGGTACTACCGTGCCAGGGCGGTAGTACTGCGTCTTGGACTTCAAAGCTTCACAGACTCTAGTACGCTCCTCTGGATCAGCCGGTAGTACCGCACGGAAGTGGTAGTACCGAGATGTCGGTACTATCGAGCCAGCCCTGTAGTACCGCCACAAGGCACATCATCTTCAGCAGCATCCAGTGCTACTTTCTGGAAAATGCGATAGTACCGGACGGATACCATGTTAGTATAGGTGTGTTGTGTGCTTTGGATGTCCAAGATTGCTCTCCGGGGTGTGACCCGGCTTCACCGGCATCCACTTCTCTCTCGTAGGCGTTTACAGGGTGAAACTCCCGTATCGGACCAAACACCGTGAATCTTCCGAAGAGGTGGGTTCTACCTTTTTGTTTTGTGTTCCTATGGGCTATCCTAGCACAACCAAGCAAATAGTTCCACATTGCTACCCCCTTTCGACGTCGTTACCGCGTGTTTCCGTATAAGTCCGGTATTTCTCCAGCGGGGCTAGGGTTTCACCGGGAGGGGGCTACGGAGCGTCTGGATCCCAACACAAGCTAGGGGGTGCCATACCATGTTAGTATAGGTGTGTTGTGTGCTTTGGATGTCCAAGATTGCTCTCCGGGGTGTGACCCGGCTTCACCGGCATCCACTTCTCTCTCGTAGGCGTTTACAGGGTGAAACTCCCGTATCGGACCAAACATCGTGAATCTTCCGAAGAGGTGGGTTCTACCTTTTTGTTTTGTGTTCCTATTGGCTATCCTAGCACAACCAAGCAAATAGTTCCACATTGCTGTCCCCTTTCGACGTCGTTACCGCCTGTTTCCGTATAAGTCCGGTATTTCTCCAGCGGGGCTAGGGTTTCACCGGGAGGGGGGCTACGGAGCGTCTGGATCCCAACACAAGCTAGGGGGTGCCATAACATGTTAGTATAGGTGTGTTGTGTGCTTTGGATGTCCAAGATTGCTCTCCGGGGTGTGCCCGGCTTCATCGGCATCCACTTCTCTCTCGTAGGCGATTCCAGGGTGAAACTCCCGTATCGGACCAAACACCGTGAATCTTCTGAAGAGGTGAGTTCTACCTTTTTGTTTTGTGTTCCTATGGGCTATCCTAGAACAACCAAGCAAATAGTTCCACATTGCTACCCCCTTTCGACGTCGTTACCGCGTGTTTCCGTATAAGTCCGGTATTTCTCCAGCGGGGCTAGGGTTTCACCAGGAGGGGGGCTACGGAGCGTCTGGATCCCAACACAAGCTAGGGGGTGCCATACCATGTTAGTATAGGTGTGTTGTGTGCTTTGGATGTCCAAGATTGCTCTCCGGGGTGTGACCCGGCTTCACCGGCATCCACTTCTCTCTCGTAGGCGATTACAGGGTGAAACTCCTGTATCGGACCAAACACCGTGAATCTTCCGAAGAGGTGGGTTCTACCTTTTTGTTTTGTGTTCCTATGGGCTATCCTAGCACAACCAAGCAAATAGTTCCACATTTCTACCCCCTTTCGACGTCGTTACCGCGTGTTTCCGTATAAGTCCGGTATTTCTCCAGCGGGGCTAGGGTTTCACCGGGAGGGGGGCTACGGAGCGTCTGGATCCCAACACAAGCTAGGGGGTGCCATACCATGTTAGTATAGGTGTGATGTGTGCTTTGGATGTCCAAGATTGCTCTCCGGGGTGTGACCCAGCTTCACTGGCATCCACTTCTCTCTCGTAGGCGATTACAGGGTGAAACTCCCGAATCGAACCAAACACCATGAATCTTCCGAAGAGGTGGGTTCTACCTTTTTGTTTTGTGTTCCTATGGGCTATCCTAGCACAACCAAGCAAATAGTTCCACATTGCTACCCCCTTTCGACGCTGTTACCGCGTGTTTCCGTATAAGTCCGCTATTTCTCCAGCGGGGCTAGGGTTTCACCGGGAGGGGGGCTACGGAGCGTCTGGATCCCAACACAAGCTAGAGGGTCACCGCACTGTACCAACTATCTCTAAAAATGTCTATAAATGACATGGCCGAGTAGTGCAGACAGCACCCGTCTAGACTATTGTACATGCACTAAAAACAGAGGGAACTCGATCCTCTTACTTTGCCCACCTTATGTACTCTGACTTTCTCCCATGACATGTGGGTCCGGTGTGTGATGGGCTCCATTTGTCAGTGACCTAAAGTCAGAGGATCGCGTCTCAGCGTCTGCAGGCCGTTGCCGCCGTAGTTTGCATGCATGGACTCTATCTGCACCGTTCCTTACGATCAAACGGTCGAAAATGACGCAGGTGCATGGACGTGGTGTTTTGGCTCAATGTCGAGTCGCATTTGCAGCAGCCCTGCACGCCTCCTTTCAGAAACACAAGTCGCGTCGCATTTGCAGCGACGCAGCCCACCACGCCTAGTTTTTTAGTACAAGATACGCATCAATGCATATGCAGCGAGGCAGGATTTGGCGTGAGACTTTGGATTTCTTCTCTTCACCTCTTTAATACACACATGCAACGTCAAATCATTTTGACTCCCTAAGCGCTCAGTCCTACACCTAGGCATGTTCTACCACCGCTTTGACCATGCATCGACTGTACTTTCTACACTGCATCCTACCTTTCACACAGTTTGCTTCATCTACCCCAATAAATTCACGTCTCATCGTGTCTTTAAATAGCCCGTTTCTCCTCCTCCATCTTCTAATCACTCTCCAGCCTCTTTGCCTTCTCATCTCCCTTCAAGCCCCGAACACCATGTCTTCCTACTCTCTCCCCTCAAGCCCCGAGTCTGTCTCCGATGAGGACAACCACCCCAAGGCTCGGCCTTGGTACGAGCCCGACTGGACGCCGGAGGATACGGGCCTCGTGCCCGTCGAATCTCCCAAACGGGAGCGACCGCCGTCGACCGACGTCCCCGACAGCGACGAGCGCGCCGCCGACGCCGAGAACCTCTCCCCCAAGACGAAGAACCGCCTCCTCAAGAAAGAGGAGCGGCTGGAGAAGAAAGAGCTCGAGAAGGAGGAGAAGAAGGAGGTGGAGAGGGAGGAGAAGGCTCTCCGGGCCCGCATCAAGAGGGCCCGTGAGAACGACGTGGAGAGGTGGCAGGAGGCGAACCGCCACGCCCGGATCGACGATGAGATCAACATCAGGGCGGCAGAGTGGAAGAAGTAGGCCAACCGCCGGCGGTTGGCCGGATGGCCGGAAGGGCGCCCGCATGCATGCAGCGGGCGGTTAGGGTTTAGGGCTAGGCCCCCTTTTTTTTAGTAGATGTAATGTCCGACGGGCCCCACTGAATATATGTTAAGTGGGGCCAATGATTATCCATATATATAATATCCACTGTTTAATTATGTTTGCCAATTAATTTATTTTTAAATTCTATTTGCCCAAATGAAGTCAATGTTTAAATTATATTTGTCCCCCCGTTTAAATTATATTTGTCCGAATGTTTAAATTATATTTGTCCAAATGTTTAAATTATATTTGTCCAAAATTATAAATTTATTTTTGTCCAAATGTTTAAATTATATTTGTCCAATGTATAAATTATTTTTGTCCACTGTTTGTCCGTGCTAGTATACGTTGGGTCTCATTTAACATTGGGCCTGTCTTGGTTTTAGATGGGCCTACCATTTTATCCTGAACTGTACCTGAACTGGACTGAACACTGAACCTGTACATACGAACACTGAAACTGAACTGAACACTGAAAACTGAACTGAACTGAAAACGAACTGAAACAAACCAAATCAGGGCTGGATTCCTGACGCATTTATTCCATGTCTTAGCCATACTCAAATTGACCATGTCAAGCTAACTAAAACACTAACTACATTATTTTTGACTAATGATCTTCAAATACACAATTCCAAGAACAATTGCACATAAATAAAAAAATGCAGCCATCATATTGCTCTGCTTCTTTAGACCGACAAACGTCTCTATCTGTTTTGCCATCTTCTTGAACTCGTCAATCTGCACCCCATTGTGCACCGTAGCAGATCCCAATTGCTCCACCGCCGGAAGCAAATTGGGCACCTTTTTTTTGTCCTCCTTTTGAATCCTCTTTATGTAGTCCTCAAGCCACTCGAAATGGTCACATGGAAGAAGATCCTGCAAATGCGAAAACCCAAATCGGATGAAAACCCAAATCGGCTGAAAATTGAGGAAAAAAAAACGAAATTGACAGGGGGGAACACAGATCTCACCTCCCCAAGCTGTTCTTTGCTCTCGCATTTCACATATTCACGCCCGCGGTTGCCGTTCTTGTCGCTCGCGGTGACCCGCCGCTGCAGGGACGCTGTCCGTGGGCAGGCAGGACATCTTCCCAGCGGAACTGTCCCGAAGCGCAGCCATCTAGAGGGCGATTCAGAAGCAGAGGTCGACGACATGCCGCCGGAGAAGAAGGGGACGCACTACCTGAGAAGCTCGGCTGATTTCCTGCTCACCGCCGCGAGCTCCACCGCGAGCTCCGCCGCTTTTAAACCGCCGGCCGCAAGCCGCAAGCAACGGTCAACAGCTGGGGCCCACAAACCGCGCCAACGGTCAACAGTTGGGCCCACAAGCTGCGGCAACGCTCAACTGCTGGGGCCCACAGGCCGCGCCAACGGTTCTATGTTGGGTCCCACAGGTCAGGATTCTAACGGGGGGCTGAAAGTAACGGTGGAAGCAGCCAAAGCAGTCCTTGCGCACTGACTAGGGGCAAAACTGAGGTCGATTCGGCGCTAGGGGTAAAACTGAGGTCGTGGTGCCAACTGAGGGCACCCTGTTAGTTATCCCCATATATATAGAGAGGCCACATAGCCGGTACATATCCTAGCTGCTTCCACATGTTATTCGGATGGCTAGCTTAGGATAACAACAGAATTAGGTAAGAGGTTAGGATCTAACTTGATGTACAAGGAAACTGTACTAGCCAGATATCTACGGTTTCCAACACTCCCCCTCAATCACAACCCTTTAGGTTGAGATTGCGACATAATCGTCGTAATTGAGCAGCTCCAATTGGCTTGGTCAGTCCATCTGCAACTTGATCATCAGTAGATACAAATCTGATCTCCAACGCCTTCCGAGCCACTCTTTCTCTCACAAAGTGGAAATCTACCTCGATGTGTTTTGTTCTAGCGTGAAACACTGGATTGGCAGACATGTAGGTTGCTCCCAAGTTGTCGCACCATAACACGGGAGGTCTGTTCTGAGAGATGCCGAGCTCACCCAGCAATGACTGAAACCATATGATTTCTGCAGTAGCGTTCGCCAGCGCCTTGTATTCCGCCTCAGTGGAGGATCTGGACACCGTGGCCTGCTTCCTTGCACTCCATGATACTGGGTTTGGACCAAAGAAAACCACGAACCCACTTGTTGAGCGCCTGTCATCTAGTGACCCTGTCCAGTCTGCGTCAGAGAACGCGCTAAGCAGCATAGAGCAGGACTTGCTGAGCATCATCCCTCCTTGTGGTGTCCCTTTTATATATCTAAGGATTCGCTTAGCTGCGATCCAATGCCGATCTGTCGGACTCTGCATATATTGGCAGACCTTGTTGACTGCGAAGGCAATGTCTGGTCTCGTCAGCGTTAGATACTGCAAGGCCCCCACTACGCTTCGATCTCGTTGACTGTACAAGAGATAGTTGTTTTCCTTCTAGCTTGGACAGCCGCTCTGAAGTGCACATTGGAGAGGGCGCTGATTTACAGTCCTTCATGCCCTCTCGAAGCAGCAAATCACTTGCATACTTGGCCTGACGGAGAACTATTCCATCTGAATTTCTGACCACCTCTATGCCCAAAAAATAGTGCAGGTCTCCGAGGTCCTTGATCGCGAACGAGTCACGGAGACGACTGGTCAAAACTTGTGTTGCTTGAGAGGAGGAGCTAGCAACGATGATGTCATCGACATAAATCAGCATGTATGTTGTTACTCCCCCTTGCTGATAGATAAATAGAGATGAATCAGCTTGAGATGCTCGGAAACCGATCTCATGCAGGACCAAGCTGAGGCGAGCATGCCACGCCCTTGGAGATTGCTTGAGCCCGTAAATGGACTTGTCCAGCTTGCACACATGGTGAGGGAGAGTAGGATGTTCGTACCCCGGTGGTTGTCGCATGAACACATCTTCTTCAAGAATTCCATGGAGAAAAGCGTTCTGCACGTCCAACTGTCGCAGGCACCAGCCTCGCGACACGGCAAGAGACCGGATGAGACGTATAGTGGCGTGTTTCACCACTGGACTGAACGTTTCAGCATAATCCACACCATAGCGCTGCTTAAAACCCTTCGCCACGAGTCTCGCTTTGTAGCGCTCAACGGATCCATCAGCCCGATGCTTCAGTTTGAAAACCCACTTGCAATCTATAAGGTTGCACTTGGGAGGAGGAATTACAAGATGCCAGGTCTCATTCTTGATCAGCGCCTGGTACTCCTCATCCATGGCGCGGCGCAATTTGCATCGGATGAAGCTTCAAGATGATTGGTTGGCTCGGTAACGGCGAGGGACGCACGCCGGCGTCGCTTTGTACCGTAAGGTACAGTACCATCCGTGGCGATCCTTGGTCGCCAGGTGTTGTCCCGGAGACGCCTGATCATGCGTGGGGGAGCAGCGGGAGCTGCTGAGGCCGAGGCACTTGAAGAAGGCGTGGTAGAGTTTTCTGCCGAATCTGTTCCGCGGCCGTCCGCCACGGTAGGACTCTCAGCAGGAGTTGCAGCAGATCTTGTAGTGTATCCTTCGGAGGGCATGGGCGAACCGGAGAAGGCCTCTTCGTCAGAGTGACCCATATGCTCGTGGTCATTATCATCAACCATGGGAGAGGTGCCTGTATTATTATCCTGCACAGGAGAAGGAAACGGATCAACGTGCACATGTACTAGAGTACTAGGAGTACCACTTCCTGTATCAGTATTTCCTACATTCATATCACCACACGTGGGGAAGGATTGGAATGGATACGTGGTAGGTGGTAGGAGGAGTTGATCATACAAAGAATCAGGTGTAGTAGGCGATGAGATGTCAGAATAGGGAAATTGTTGTTCATCAAACACTACATCTCTGGAGATGTAAACTCGGCCCGAAGAGATGTGTAGGCACTTGTAACCTTTATGATGGCTACTATATCCGAGAAACACACAGCGTTTGGAGCGAAATTGAAGCTTTTTGTTATTATATGGACGGAGGCAGGGCCAGCATGCACTACCGAAGGTTTTGAGGAATGAATAATTTTGCTTGGTGTTGAGCAAACGCTCAAGAGGTGTACTCATGGCAATTGTTTTACTAGGCATCCGATTAATAAGAAAACATGCGGCTTGGAATGCTTCATCCCAGAAACGAACCGGCATGGAGGCTTGCGAGAGGAGCGTCAATCCTGTCTCAACTAGGTGCCTATGTTTGCGTTCGACAGAGCCGTTCTGTTGGTGCGTGTGGGGGCACGAGATGTGATAATCTATGCCTATCTTATGGAAAAAGGGGCGCAGCTTGAGGTATTCTCCCCCTCCATCAGATTGTACACATAAGATCTTCTTGTTTAACACGCGTTCAACATGAGCTTGGAACTGAAGCAAAACATGTTCAACATCAGATTTATTCTTAATGCAAAACAGCCAAGTAAACTTGCTGTAATCGTCTACAAAGCTAACATAATAACGAAAACCACCGGATGAAAGACTCGCAGGTCCCCAGACATCGGTGAAGACAAGCTCGAGAGGAAAACATGAAATTCTGGTCGATCTAGGGAAGGGGAGTTGGTGGCTCTTTCCCTGTTGACATGCGTCGCACACCGACGCTTTATTGGACTCTTTGCTGCAAGGAAGATTGAAACGACTGATGATGTGGTCGATGATCGCAGAGGAGGGATGCCCCAATCTGCAGTGCCACCGATCACGACTAGGCTTGAAAACGGAAGATAAGGCTGCCCTATGTTGACTCAGGCAGCCGAAGGTGATCGGATATAGCCCTCCTTCACTGGGGCCGAGAGCTAGAACCTTCTTCGTAGTGCGATCCTTAACAGCAAAGAAATCATGATGGAGTTCAATAAACACATTGTTATCTTTAGTAAATTTGTGAATTGACAGCAGATTTTTGTGTGCCTGAGGGACATGAAGAACATTTTGTAGAACAAAGGATTTGTGCGGTGTATAAATAAAGGATTTACCAATATGGGAAATGGACATACCAGCACCGTTGGCAGTGTGCACTTGGTCCTTCCCATTGTACTGCTCCCTCATGTGCAGCCTGTCGAGCTCGGAGGTGATGTGATCAGTAGCTCCAGAGTCGGCATACCACGCAGGGTCGACCGTCTGGTGCCCTGTGTTGACGTTGTAGGCATGGTGATTGGGTTCCTCTGGCTGCAGGTTGTGGTTGAAGCGCTCGTAGCACTTGATCGCGATGTGCCCAGTCTTGCCACAGATCTGGCACACGGGCCGCGGCTTCTTGTTGCCACCGCCTTGGCCCTGGTAGCGGTTGCCGCCGCCACCACCTTGATTGCCTCCCTGGCCGCCACCATAGCCTCACTAGTACATATACCCTCATCAGTGGCGCACCAAAAAGTGATTCTGTGGCGCACCCCGGGGCCACAGGGGTGCGCCACAGAACACACGCCATAAAAATAGTTTCTGTGGCGCACCCAACCCATGCGCCATAGAAATAATAGATTTTGTGGCGCACCCAGCCCGTGCGCCACAGAAATACTCGATTCTGTGGCGCATCCCCTCCAGGTGCGCCACAGAATTATTCCATGGTGCGCCACAGAAATAGGTGCAGTATTTCAAAATTTAAATTGTTTCTGGTATAAATACCAGGTATATTACAGTATTTATACAGTTTGAATACAGCCAGTGATATTTGACAAATATATAAACATAGAAGTGATATTTGACAAAGATATAAGCCACACATTACTCGATAATAACATAATATACAATAGTGATCCATAGTGCAAAAGTATCAAATTTTGTTCATCGAACATCATCGAACATAGTGATACATAGTCAAACATCATCGAAATGCCACCACATAGTTCATCGAACATGACACCACATAGTTACTCGATAAGGCCTAAGCTAAGATGAAATAGACTACAAGCACGGCGACGATGGTGAGCAAGAACGGTAGCTTGATGGAGGTCTTCATCTTGTTCTTCTGTTTCGACTGGTGGTCCCTCCACTTCGCAACCGCCTCGTGTCTAGTCTCGTATCCTTTATTGCAGTTGTCGCTGAACTTGTCGACCTGTGCTTTACAGTCCTTCCACTCGTCATAGACTCCTGGAACCCGACCCTCGAACACCACGTAGTACGTCATCTATATAGATAGACACAAAGCATATTAGTAAGTATAATGCAAAAAACAACTAAGGCATATATTTTCACCAAAAACAACTAAGGAATATGAATGCTACTTCCAGTTTCAGTTTCAGTTAAAAGTTTCAGTTTCGTTTCAAGTTTCAGTTTGAAAATTCATTGTTTCAAACTTCAAATTTCAGTATGAAATATTGGATGCTACAGAATGAAATATTGCTACTGCTCAAGTTATATCGGCACAATCTATGATTTTTTGGGTCTTCTAATGGCAGAGAATGTCAAAGGCACATTATATCAAGCGATATAGTGTCATGATGGCATCACGCTTCATCAGTTCATCGATGAAGTGCTTTTATGAGTACTCCAAATAATCAAGCAAAAAAGAAAAGGTACTTATGAACTTATACAAACTCTTTTTTTGTATTTGCCTTGATTCTGTTCGCATCAATGTGTGCAATTAAACAACTAATGTACTCCTGAATGTAATAATCCACCTAAATAATAATGTAGTACACCTATTGGACCATGCCATGCCATAAAAAAATAACTCAATGTAGTGCCTATATTTAGGGTTCAGACAACACTTATTGTAATTTCGGTTATTGATTACTGCTTGATGATTACAAGTTATTCTAGACTGAAACAGTGGCTACTTGATAACACAAACTTGCTTGTAATAGTAGCTAGCTAGGCATATATATATATAAGTTAAGCAAATTTTGTTAAACAAACTAATAGTAGCTAGCTACTCACACCTCGATCAACGATACCTCTTCTGGAGAGGCGCCGGAAACGGCTTATATAGCTCCTTCGTCATCCACGACCTACGATCAGCCTGCCACTCTAGGAGTTCCTGGATATCCCTCTGGCATAACCCTATGGGCTGGTTCAAGGACCCTCCCTTTTTGTTGACATCTTCAATGATTATCTCCGACAACTTGACTTTGATACGATGAAAATCTTGCATAAGATCTTCCTGTGAGATTTCCCCCGCCATTTTGTTGGACCAGTCTCGGAGTTTAGAAGGATGATTCATATTATTTGCATCGCGGACAATCCCTTTGAGGTGATGGAGGGCATAGAAGGCCTCCTTTGTGCTCCAAGCCGGCTGCTTGATGCAGGGGAACTCGGTCACGTGCCTGAACCCGTATTTGCCAGTAGCCGGCCTGATACATTCTTGTTTCTTTTGGAATGTGCCTCCATTTTGGGCGTAGCCGTTGAGAGCCTCATCGAGAACACTCCTTATTCTGGTGTAGTCTTTCTTCTTCGTCTTATTCGACGAGTCGAAGTACTCGGCTAGTGACCACTTTGGGCAAAGCACGATGAGTGTGCAGTATGTGTCCCTGCTCAACACATGCAATCGAATCCAGGATAAGCAATGGATGAAATCTAGAAAAAAAAACATTAGCTACGATGGTCGCGAGACTTACTCGGGAAAGACAGGCAAAAGAATGTCCCTCTTGTTCTCACTGTTTCTCAACATGAAGCTCTCGAGGTACTTCACTGCCTTGGTCCGTGAACTTGATCCTTCCTCCAGCTGGCTATCACGCATGTAGTAGGGATCCGCTACCATAACGTACGGGGGTAACTCTCACTGGATCTGCAGCTGAGCATTGAGCGCGTATAGGCGGACCAAGTTATAGTCCAGCCGTCTCGAGTGAAACAGATTGAAGATATCCTCGTACGCTATGAAGAACAGTCCCGCGGGCTCTTCATGGACGAAGTCCGGGCCCTCTGGCACCTTGACCACGAACGCCGGGTAATTTGGAGACTCTTCTTTCAGAAGGAGGCCCTATAGCATCACGATAATGTTCTGCAATGTGAGCATTGGTCCAGTTGCCCCTTGTATCTCGTCCGGACCCAGTATCGGTTTCCCAGCTTCATGCAAGCGGGTCAAGCCATCCTTACGGGGTCGTACCACGGCGTCGGCCAAGATCTTAGTATGCTGGGCCTTTTTAGCAGGTCTCTTCCTAATCTTCTTGCTCGGGGTGGCCTGATCTGCTGCGGGAGCTGGGGTGCGGGAGCTGGGGGTGTGGGAGCTGGGGGTGCGGGTGCTCGGGACGACCCTACGATTGTCTTATGCAGTGTGCCAGGGCTGAATATTGTACCCTCCGGGTAGGTCAGGCGCTGCGTGACTTCAGTACGCCTAGGTTGATCGTCGTGACTGCGGAACGCTTCATCGTCACGATCCATATCAGGCATGTACCTATCTTGGCTGTAGCCCGTGTTGAGGTAGGCATTGATGTCGACATTGTCATCGTAATGATAGTCATCGACACCGGCTCCAGCAAACGGGTTGTCCACGTCCTTTGGTGGTGACGGCGGCTGTGATGCCGGCGGTTGAGGCACAACTGCATTTGATGATCTTTTGGCCGGTCGTTGCGGCATATTTCCCAACAACACTTTGTGCCTTGTGGTGGTGGCAACAACCGCCGGTTCCTTCTGGGTGGTGGTGGCGACGACTACCATTTCCTTCTGAGGGGCGGCGGCCTTGGGTGCTGTCTGGAGGGCTCTTTGCTTCGTGGGCCGGACGATCTTATTGAGCGGGGCCATAGGGGATGTGGCGCCGATGTTGCGCTTGATCACAAGACCCCCCCCCCCCCCAGACGAATCTGGCTCTTTGTCCATTTCATCACCCAAGTCGTGCAGTCTCCAAGTACCAAGGTGTCCTCCTCTTCGCAGCCTGGAGGTTGAAAGGGGGGAGGACGTCGCGATACTCCGGCACTACATTGGCCAACTTCACCTTCATCACGTTCTCGTCCATTTGAGAGTGGTGCATAGTGCGTTCCCTCGGTTGTATAATAGTGCCGGTAGCAACATCCACCAACTCTCCGCCGGGCACCACGCGATGCAGGAGTACGCAAGGTTCGTCCTGTTGGGCAACATACCAGGCATCATGAGATGACAGTCATCTTGAGAAGGCGTAGTTAGATCACGACTAACTAATTAGTTACCTTGGTGATGGCATTGAGCTCGGCGGGTGTCGAGACAAGGGCGACGGTGTCGGCGGCCGGCCCATCATTCTTCGGCATTGCTGCGGAAGGGGGCAGCGATGTGACTAGAAGGAGCGGCGCCAGCGTCTGGGGGGTCAGCTGTTGCGGCGGCACTTGCTGGTTCATGCTTGAGTTGCTGCCGACGAAGGTGGGTAGATGGATCGGTCCAATTTGACCCCCCGCATTCCAAGAAGCTATCCCCTCCATCAACCCAGCGGGGATGACTTCCTTGAGCCTCTGATCCACTAATTTATTGAGCGTGTTGGGGTCCACCTCTCTGCTCTCAAGTTTCTTCTCTAGAGCCGCCATCTTCTTCTTCAGCTCCGCGACCTCCTCATCATCCTTAGTCGATGTCGTCTTCCTCTTCTTTCTCGACGACTTGGCATCTGATGCGTAGTACTCGGCTACCTTCATGTTTAGCCCAAAGCCGGAGATACGGCCAGCTGACGTCGGCGGGGCATCCAACGGCCTTTTCTTGTATGCGTTCGTCGCCTTGTTGAAAGGCGTGTCCCACCGACCCGTCGACCCTTCGGACGAGTGGTCAGATTTCTGCAACTCCCTCTCCTTCGGACAAAAGGAAATTAAGGTGAGCCCATTATCTAATTATTAGATCAATGCAATATACATGTACTTGAGATATATGTGTCCTTACCAAATGTTTCTCGAATTCCTTCACGTCCTGGTCTTTCGTCACGAATTCCCCCGTCTTCCAGTCTAAGAAGTACCGGGACCGGACAAAGTTCCTAACTTGTATATCCGTGATTTTGTGCCAGGGGTTATCTTTTCCGAGACGTTCCATCTCGCGGTCCTCCTTCTCCCAAACAGCCTGTTTTCCTCGGTAACCACCGCTTCCACAATGTTGGTGCCCTATGTTTTGTTCCCGCATATCCTCCCCCCATTTTGTCCATTTTTTTACACTCCTCGGTGTTCATGTACGCCTTCAGTATGTCGAAATCTTCTTTCTCGAGCGTCGGGTCTGTGCGACGGATCTCCTCCCAGCTTTTACCTTTCTTGATCTTCTTCTTCACCCGGGATTTCCAGCTGCTCAACGCGGTGCTCATCTTCGTGATGGCTAAAGAGTCCACCCTTTTGTTGAACGGCTCCGGGAACGTGTATCGCTAGTGAAGCTTCTTCAGGAGGATTTCGACCAAAGCCTTGTTTTCGCTGCTTCTAAGGTCCGTCGTGTTGATCGACATGCTTTCCCGCACGATGCACCCTAGCTGCATGCCGTACCCTGAGGAAACCGCTTCAGGCGCCAATGGTAGGCCACTCGGCGAGACCTCGGTGATTGTATCAGTGACGTTCGCGAGCACTTGCGGCCTACGATCCCTCCTAGGGGCCCGAGGCTTCTTATCCTTCTTATCGGTCGTCGGGGCGGCGACGCCGCTACCACCAGCCGCCGTGCGGTCAGTGCCGCCACCATCGGTGCTGTCATCCTGGTCCTCTTCCTCCAAGCACCCCCAATCAATATCACCGCCGTCCTCCCGGTCCTCTTCCTCAATTCTGGTTGCAGCGTGGGCATCCCAGCCCTCTTCCTCGGCACCGGCTTCAGGCACGGATCCGTGCTTGGAAGAGACAGACATGTTTCTGTAATAACATTCAAATTTGAGTTTTTGAGTTGGATTTCAAATTATTCAATATAAACTACTTCGTTATCATTCACGTATGAGTTTTTGAGTTAGATTTCAAATTTGAGTTTTTGAGTTGGATTTCAAATTATAACTGAATTAACTCTATGTTTGGTGTCTATACTTCACTGATTTTGGTGTCTATACTTCACTGATTTTGGCATAACTAGTAGAGCGTAGCAATAGACATGTATTTGCTCAATAAAATACCTCACAGAGAAACAAATTGTAAGACAAAGAAAGCTTTAATGTTCAAATCTGTATGTTTTGAAGACAAACTGCATTCCACATGGCATATGACATTTTATAGTGCAGGCCCTGGTCGGTCAAGTGTGATGCTGCACCTTTAGGGGTCAGAGAATGAAATGTCAAAAGATCATGTTACACTCCATGGATCCTCTATTCGACCTTATGTCCAATCAATCAAATCCACTGTAAGTAATCCTGATTTATTCAGTTCAGACCGCACAATGACATGCTTTTTTGCTCACACTCACACAGCAATGCTTACTACTACTAGTAGTGCACAAAGAAACTAAGCAAGTGATAGCTGTTTTCACACTTAGCTGATTCATAATTAAGCTACACTACACTACATCATAATTAAGTTGTTTGCACATTTAATTAGTAAATTCATACCAGTAGTAAGTGGTAAATACTACCTTGTATTTACCACGAGGTAAGCAATTGATTAATTCAGATCATGCATGATCAGTTAAGGTCATTTGAAGCTAAGCTACCACTACACTACACCTTGACGTTTGTTTGTCTTACTTCTATGGCCAGTGGAGACAAATCTGGATGGATTCCCTGAACCATTTTGCTTTTCCTTTTTTCCCTCTTTTTTATTGCGGTGAGAAATATTCAAGTTAGCATGACAGTGAGGGGAACATTGTACATGAATTTTATATATAGCTTCTGTACTTTGTCTGTCTAGCAGAACATACTAAATCTCAAGTTGAGGTTAACCTTCAGTGCAATTTGTCAGGATCGATGTGCAAGTTAAGAAGGTGACTGCACCTCAGTAGAAGTTTCTATGATGTGAACGTTCTGCCAAAATGCAGGCACTTGCCTAGGAATTAGTAGAAAATAACAGGTTACTACTAGTGTGAAATGAAATACTATATATGGACTGTAACTCTCAAGCTTTCATCCTGTAATCATTAACCAGCTGGCTTATTTAGTTTGCAATCTGAGTTTGTCAGTCACACGGTCAACAGATTCAGTTAAGCCTATGCACACGTCAGTGATATTAATACTAGGGTGAACTGTTGATAATAATGAGGAATATAAACGGCGTCGGATATAGGCAGCAACTCACTCTATAGCCAAAAAAGATTGAGTTGGCTTCTTAGCAACCAGAATATAAATAATATGTTATGTGCAATGAGTTGATCTAATGGCCGAATGGCTAAAGAGGAGAAATTGGTAGGAAAAAATGACATGTTTCCAAAGCATTCATGGCCATTTAGCAGTAAAATAAAAACAACCACCGGTGGAAGGAGGAATATGGCTACAGAACGAGTGGCAGTATCATGTTGCTTTTTTTGTAAAGACCTGTGACCTGGAACTAGAATCTTATGAGAACTCAACATCTACTGGACCAACAGTTCGACGAAAAAATTCGGCATGACCTTTGCTAAAAAAGGTCATGCCGGAGTGCCAGAAATTCGCCGGAACGGAAACGAATCGACGTTCCGGCGAAACATTGGCAACTCTCAATGTGTACCCTGCACAAAACCCATCCCCAATCCTCTCAATCTACTGCCATATTCAGAAATTTCATTCCCATGTTCAATACTAAAGGTGTTGCTTCAGCTCAAACCACCAACCCTGCACATTAAGTTCAGCTCAAACCACCAGCCATGTAATTCAGTTCATATGTAACCACCAGCTACTGTTTCTCTGCCTGCTTGGAGACTACAAGCTAGGATGCTAAGCAACATGTTCTTTTCAGAAGCTGGTTCCCGTGCTGGCAATGCATACAATGGAAGGTATAATAACTGTAGCACATAGTATGTCCAAATCAATCAGAGTTTCAGTTAAAATACAGTAGTGCAGACACATCGATTAAGACACATACTAGCGCCCAGCAACAATGAAATGCGGATGGGTGCCTATCTAGAGGAGTTCTTGTACAGGAAAAGACATGAAATTGGAGCAGGGAGACATGAAATTGGAGGTCTTGTACAGCAAGCATATGTTTGCTTCCTGGAAGAACAGAAGCATGTTCATGTTCATGTTCATGTGCATGCTAATCAGGGCAGCGGGGCGAGCAGCTAGGTACTCGATCAGAGAAGCAAAACAGGGCAACGGGGCGGGGCGATCAGCGAACCGAGCTAGGCGCGGGCGCGAACGGCGATGGCGACGGCTCCCTGCTCCTTCTCTCGCTGACGGTGGCGACGGCAAGGGTACTGCTCCCTGCTCCTTCTCTCGCTGGCGCGCGATGGCGAGGTACTGCTCCCTGCTCCTGTGCTCCCTGGGGCGAGGTACTGCTCCCTGCTCCTTCGATCTATGACGACGGCGACGGCAGATCGCGAGACGACAGGGGAGGGGGCGAGAGATTCGATCTATGGCAACTGTGGAAGACAACGCGCGTGGGGCCACATGTCATAGACAGGAAACAAATTCTGTGGCGCATCGACGGAGAGATGCGCCATAGAATTGTGCGAATTCTGTGGCGCACCGTGCACCTTGGTGCGCCATAGAAATATGTGGGCGTGTTGTGTGGGCAGATCTGCGGGGCCACATGTCATGGACATGAAGGACATTCTATGGCGCATCACTGTGGAGATGCGCCACAGAATTGATAGAATTCTGTGGCGCACCGCGCACAACCATGCGCCATAGAATTGTTTGTAAAAATAAAATAAAAAGAAAACACTATGTATGTTGACGAATGTGTGTTAATAGCCTATTGGTTTGGCTGTTAGGTAAATAGCCCTAAACTCATGGGTTCGAATCCTAGTGTTGCACCACGTTTTTTAATATTTTATTTAATTAGTTATAATTAAAGAAAGAAAGAAAACAGGAAGTTACAATTATAAAAATAAATCACACATTTAATATTAGAATATTTTTTATATAACTTCTAACACACACATATGGTTGTCTAACATACACATGTGCGCATATATACATAATAAAGTCTTTTTCGTCTCGGTTCCGATCTAGCTTAATTAGCGTCTCTTGCCCTTTTTGTTGGCGACTGAATACTTTATGCCGGCCACCTTGAGATTTCTTCGCGTGAACGGACAACCGTGGGTAGGTAGGGATGTCTTCCTTCTTACTTTACCAGTAGTAGGCATGTCGAAGTGCTTGTCGAACTCCTCCTCGATCTTCGGATCACCGTTCTTGTCCAAGTCTTCCTCGTTGGCGTCTCCTTCCATTCCGATGATGCTCCTCTTGCTCCTCCTCACGACAACACGGCTAGGCTTTGACGTGTCGGTGATGAAGAAGCATTGGTCAACTTGGCTAGCGAGTACCCATGGCATCGGGTATAACCATTGTGGTGAAATACCGTCCTTCTTTCTTGACATTCTTGGCCCATCTCACACGGAACATTGGCACCACCGTCTCTCCGCAGTAGTTGAGCTCCCATATCTCCTCGATCTTTCCGAACTATCTTTCTTCCACATTAGTCTCGGCATCGCCATATGATAGCATAGTTACTCCTGAGTTTTGATTTTCGCTACTCATGTCCTTGTCCTCGGTGGAGAATCTGTAACCGGAGATGTCGTACCCCTGATAGGTCCTTACGTTCTGCCCGGGGCCCTGTGATCAGATGTATATGAGTTTTTCATCTTCCGTAGAAGGCATTTTTCTCCGTGCTTCAATCAGTTGACTTTGCTTGAACCAACGCGTGAAGCCGGAGTTGTGCTCTTTGGTTACGTCTCCCATCTTCCTCGGACCGCCCATTTCAATATAATTCTGATTGATTAAGCTTTTGTGCTCTTCCACGAAAGGCTCGATCAACTTTAAGTGTTGTAGCGCGACCCGGTGAGCCCTATCAAAGTCGTCGCGTCGTTTTTGAATGCCGACATGGACGTCGCGGCAGCCCTCGCGGTGACCGACTCCGTTGAGTCTGCCAAGGTGCGTCCTGGTGGACAAACCGACATCCTGATCGTCTTCGGTGCTTAGGTAATTGTCGCAGAAAGAGATGCACTCGTTGGTTAGAAATCCTTTGGCCATGCTTGCGTCTGGACGGGCCCTATTGCGAACGTATCCTTTCAGGACACCATTCTGCCTTTCCATCGGCATCATGTAGTGCAGAAACGTCGGGCCGAGATGCCTGATGTCATCAACGACATGGAGAAGGAGATGTACACATATATCACAGAATGCCGGCGGGAAGTAAATCTCGAGCTTGCATAGTATCACCACGATCTCATCCTGTAGCATCTTGAGCTGCCTCACGCCGATCTATTTCCGGGTGATAACGTCGAAAAAGTTGCAAAGGCCAAACAACGTATCACGGACATGCTCGTCCATTATCCCTCGGATCGCAACAGGAAGTATTTGCGTCATGAGCACATGACAATCGTGAGACTTCATCCCGGTGAACCTCTTCTTCGCTAAGTCCAGATATCTGCTTATACTCCCTGAGTATCCGTGAGGAACTTTGACTTCTACGAGGCACCTGAAAAACTGCTCAAGCTCCGGCGGACTCAATGTGAAGCAGGCAGCGGGAAGCACCACGGTGTTCTTCTTAGCCTTTTTGCGGGGAGGACGTTGAGTCCCTTCCGTCTTATCCTCATCGTCATCATCATCATCACTATCGGCGGGGACCTCTAGATTTTTCCTAATGCCAAAATGTTTTAGATCGTATCTTGCTTTCGGCCCATCCTTGGACTTCTCCGAATTGCAAATAGTGCCAAGCAGACTCTCCGTAACGTTCTTCGTAATGTGCATCACATCAAGGCTATGAGGCGCTTGGAGGACCGGCCAGTACTCCAAGTCGTGGAAAACAGACCTCGCTTTCCATACACCCAGCAGCGGCTCTGGCTTGGGTCGTTTCTTTCCCGGCGAAGGGCACTCGTCCCAATTTTTCAGAAGCTCGTCGATTTCTTCGCTGCTCCTAGTGCGCGGGGCTCCATCGGGCTCGTCTTTACCATTTAACAACTCACCGCGTTTTCTCCACGGGTGATCCAGGCGAAGCCACCTTCGAGCCCCTGGGTACACGGTTTTCGAAGACCCAGGATCCCTTGGTAGCTGGAGATGCGGGGTCCCGTCCATGCACTTCACGCAGCCGCAGAATCCGTGGCCGACCTGGGCAGATACATACGCGTAACCAGGATAGTCTGTGACCGTCGTCAGCAACGCGGCTCTCATATGGAAATAATCTCTAGTGTACGCGTCCCACGTACGGGGTGGTGTCTTCCACAACGTGTCTAACTCATCTTTCAGCAGCCCGAGATACAAATGCATGTCGACACCTAGTTGTTTTGGCCCCTGGATGAGAATACTCAAGTGTATGTACTTTTGCTTGGTGCACAGCCACGGGGGTAGGTTGTAAGGCCATAAAAACACGGGCCAGCTGCTATGTGTGCTACTCTGGTTGTCGAACGGATTGAGTCCATCGGTGCTCATACCCAGCCTGACGTTCCTCGCGTTGCCCCCAAAACTCGGGAAAGCTATGTCCAATGCTTCCCACTGGGCAGCGTCTGCAGGATGTGTCATGATATAGCCCTTCTCCGGATCTTCTTCCGGCTTCTCCCTTTTCGTGTGCCATTGCATGAGCTTTGCTTCCTTAGGGTCCACGTAGTTCCGTTGAAGACGGGGAGTGATAGGAAAGTACCATACCACTTTTCGAGGAATTTTCTTGTTGTTGGTTCCACACTTGTATCGTCCGTGGCCGCACTTCGGACATGTGGTTGTGTCCTTGTACTCCCCCCGATAAATTACACAATCATTGATGCAGGCGTGAAATTTTTCGTGAGGTAGGTCAAGAGGGCACACGACTTTCTTAGCCTCGTTGATACTGCTTGGCAATGTGTTCCCCTCGGGAAGACGATCGTGCGAGAATTTCAAGTTCTTGTTGAAGCTCGAGTCGGTCCATTTGTTTTGCGTCTTCATCTTCAGAGCAGCAAGCGTTACATGCAACCGCGTATCCTCGGGGCGGCACCCAGGAAACAACGGAGTCACCCCGTCTATCTCCATTTGCGCCAGCTTGGCTTTCTCCCTAGCTGCAGCTATGTCGTTGCTCGTCTCCTTAAGCAGCAGATCCTGAACATGAGAGTCCCGCAAGGCCGAAATTAGCGGGGTCTCCGTGTTCTCGCCTTCATCGTCATGTCGATCTTCTCCGCCGACATATCCTTCTTCATGATGATCTTGTTCGCCGTCATATCCTCGCTCGCCCTCCTCTTCGTGCACAACTTTTGCTGCCGGCGGTGCCACGTGGTTGCGGTCGTCAAAGAAACCGCGTCTGAGAAGGTGTTCCTCCAATTGTCCGGAATCAGGGTCAATCCAGCGCACGAGTTTGCATGATCGACACGGGCATCTTATCTGCCGCCTGTTGCACCGAATCATGTCCGCCTTCGCGTCTTTTTTGTATCTAGCGATTCGAGCAGAGCTCATTTCTAGTACCATGGTTGCCTGCACAGACACATAGAGAGCAGAAAATTAGAACCACAACATGCATGCATAGTCGCCGGAAAAATTCGGCATGACCTCTCCTATAAGTAGGACATATGGGGTGTAAAAGTTTGCCGAAATGGAAGTGAATCAACATTTCGGCAAACATCCATGCACCATGACCGCCCGCACGCGCGACAATCGATCGGTCCAGCTGCACATGCATGACAAACACCCATACACATCGATCGATGGCCACACGAGACATATGCACCTCCAACTATACTCACCTAGTAGATTCGATACCGACACGCGAAAAGAGCGAGGAGAGGGAGGGACCGGAGTATAGACGCAAGTAATTAGGCCCCCCCAACAACAAGAAACTTCACCAACAATTATACATCGAATAAATAGGTTCACCTACCAAAAAAGGAGAATTAAATGTGTAAAAATGGAGTGGAGAGAAGGGGGGGGCGAGTGAGCAACATCCACTTGGAATGAAGTGAGTGGGGGGAGAGAGAGGGGGCTGCCATCTTTATGTGCACAGTGCGCATAATTCTGTGGCGCACCTGTATCCTATTCTGTGGCGCACTATCCTGCTGCGCCACAGAAACACCATATTTTGTGGCGCATTGAGACAGATGCGCCACATAATATGGTGTTTCTGTGGCGCAGCAGGACAGTGCGCCATAGAATAGGCCCTTTCTGTGGCGCACGGGTTACCATGCGCCATAAAACTATGGCCTCTGACACCCAGCCCAATGATTGGGGTGGGCCCCGCACACTTTCTGTGGCGCACATCTGACCAATGCGCCACAAAAATGGGGATTTCTGTGGCGCACCCTTGGCCATGCGCCACAAAATAATATTTCTGTGGCGCACCAAGTCATGATGCGCCACAGAATCCATTCCATAGAATGGCATTTCTCTACTAGTGCCTTGTCCACCATGGCCACTCCCATAGCCTTGTCCACCATGGCCACTGCCATAGCCTTGTCCACCATGGCCGCCGTAGCCTTGGCCTCCACCAGCGGGCTGATGGGAAAAACCGCCGCCGCGTCCTCCATTGCCGCGACCACGCCCACGGCCGCCGCCATCTCCGCGTCCGCGTCCCGCCAGGTTGGCGGTGATCTGGTAGCTGGTGTCGAGGGTGTCGCGCATCATCTCGTAGTCGAGCATATAGGCGTAGAACTCATCTAGAGTGATATCATCGCCTTTCATGTTGATGGAGGTAGTGAAGCCGTCGTAGGTGTGGTCGAGGCCGGCGAGGATGTACACCATCAACTCCTCGTCCTCGAGGGGATGGCCTGCGGCTGCCAGCTGATCGCCGAGGCCCTTGACCTTGGCGAAGTAGTCGCTCATGCTCATGTCCTTTTTCTTGATGACGGCGAGCTGCTTCCTGATCCCGGTGATCCGGGTGCGCGAGGTGGATGCATACATCCGTTCCAGTGTCGTCCAGGCTGCGGCGCAGGACTCGACGCCGAGGAGCCGCGTCTGCACCTCTGGTGCTAGGGTTGCGATGAGAGCGGCGAGGAGCAGCTGATCCTGGGTGTACCAGGGCATGTACGCCGGGTTGAGGACGAAGTCCGCGTCCTTGTCCAGACCCGGCTGCCTCATGGGCGGGGCGGCCTGCGTCCCATTGACGGGGCCTAGGAGCTGGTTTCCCCTCAAGATGGGAACAACTTGGCCCTTCCAGATGAGGTAGTTGTCACGGGAGAGTTTCACCGTGACCATCGTTGCCAGGTTGGGAACTGGCGAGGGAGCGCCGCCAGACATCATGTGTCCGGCGAAGGTGGAGGCGCTGACTGGTGAGGTTCCAAGGGTTAGACTACCTAGCGACCCAAGAGTGGAGCCGGAGGTGCCCGAGGAAGTCATTATCGTGTAGATCTAATCTAGCTCTGATACCATATGAGATATAAAGACTGGTTTGTGAGCCGTGCATCAATGATGCCGGGAGAGCTCATATATATAGAGAGGCCACACAGCCGGTACATATCCTAGCTGCTTCCACATGTTATTCGCATGGCTAGCTTAGGATAACAACAGAATTAGGTAAGAGGTTAGGATCTAACTTGATGTACAAGGAAACTGTACTAGCCAGATATCTACGGTTTCCAACAACGTGCTCGCCCTAACTAGCGCCATGGATCAGTGCTCTGCTGACGACTGACGAGCAGCCGAGCAGGACCAAGAAGCTACGACTACCAAAGCTACGACTAAATCGTGAATAAAGCAGGAAGTTTTCTCTCCGTTGGCTCTCCTGCGGGCTGGTTTAGGGCTTTGCACATAGCACCATAGCAGTGTTTTTTTTTTCCCTCTCCTGGGCAGTTCGTAGATCTGAACCTACTATGCTATGTTCTAGATCTGTATCCAGAACTAAGTTTGGTGCTTATTTGCGACAGGAAAAGACAAGTTCTCTATATATTCATTGATCACTAAATTTCAGAAAGTAGCAAGTGTGTACTGAAGCTACGGTATAAATTCGACAGATCCGTGCGAACCTGGTTTAGGATGCGACGATGGGATCCGGAAGCGGCATCAAGATCACCAACAGCGGCCTGAGCCCTGAGGGCAAGAGGGACGTCGTGCGTGCTCTGCTTCCAAAAGAGTGACAACCGGCTTCAGTAACTGGAGTTCAGTTTGATAGTTTGCCGTAGCTCTTTCCGGCGGCGAGAAAAGAAGACTTGGAGGGCGCTGGAATCAAGCCCAGCGTTAATTAATTTCCTCACTCATCTCGATACATTGTTAACACATTTCATCTCTGACATTGAGTCGATCGAGTAACTAATTTGGCAATTTTCAGTTGTTGCCAATAGGTGGTATAAGAAATTGGTGTGTTATGTATAGCCAGCCATATAGCCAACAGGTATAATAGTTATCAATTTGTGCTTTTGATAGCCAGCATTATGTCCAACCAGGCTCGATATAGACGGGTTACGGGTGTTTGATTGTGTGCAAAAGATGTTGGGCCAGGCTAGCACGCCCGTCAAAGCAGGCTCGGGCCAAATCCGCTGGAAACGCCCGAATCGGCAGTTTCCGTGGGCGTGCGAGGTTGAGGAACACGGCGTCGACCCAGCGCGTGCGAGCCGTTACAACACCGGAGATGGCGCGAGCTCCAAAATTGCGGCGGGAGAAATTTGGTCTTCGCTCACCTAAAATCGTCCGAGTATTTAGAGCCACCGGCTCACCCCCCAAATCCAAAACCGCCATTTCCCTCATTCGAGCTCCTGCGCTCGGAGCCATGATTGCGTCTTTTTCGTTGACTCCAGTGGAGAAGAAGGCGATGGTGACGGCGGAGTTCGTCGACGGCAAGCCAGGTCCCTGCTCCATCCCAAGCTGCCTCCTGCACCCGCTCTCCGTAAGACCATCTGAGCGGATTATTTGAATAATCCTGCCATCGAATCTTTTCTAAGGATTTTTGGAGATCCAAGTGTGTGAGCCACTTCACAAGGCCGGATATTTGCCCCGGATTATTTGTGAGGGGCTGGATATTCCGGTTCTACTCGCTGCAACGCCTATTTTCGTGGGAGGGGCTATAAATACACATCCCCTTCTTCGACTTAAACCTAGCTCGTCCCCCCCCCCCCCTCTCTCTCCCACCATTGTTGACCTTGGAAAGCTTGCCCCTTCTCAATCTCTCCTATGATTCTTGCATATCTTTGAGGGAAAAGTGAGAGGTGATCTAGATCTACATTTCCACCAATCCATCTCTCCTCTTTGTGAGGGAAACTTAGTGAATCTAGATCTTGGAGTTATTGGTGTTTCTCCTTCTTTGTTCTTCATCTCTTATTCCCCCATAAGTATTTGTTGCTTTGTTGGAATTTGAGAGTGGAGGATTTGTGCACTTGTGCTCTTGCCATTGCATTTGGTGCATCGGTTTGGTCCCTCCACGAGGATTCGTGGAAGTGAAAGTTTATGAACTTGTTACTCTTTGGTCATTGAACCCTTGAAGACTTTGTGGTGTTATTGGGAGCCTCCAATTGAGTCGTGGATGTGTGCCCCAAGTTTGTGGTGACCTCGGGAGACTCCAATTAAGTTGTGGATGCGTGCCTCGAGATTGAAGGTTACTAATAGTGGAAGGTGAACCAATCCTCTGTGGAGTGGTTCATCGGAGAATAGGGTAGGTCCTTTTATGGTGTTGAGTAGGCCTTTGTGGTGAGATCTCACCCCTCTAAGGAGACGTACTCCCCTCAAAAGGAGGAACTTAGGAATACATCATCGTCTTCATGTGCCTCGGCTATTTGTCTACCCGAGCTATTTAATTATGCACTTTACATTTTGATAGACTTTGTGCTTGAAGTTATATATCTTGCTATCACCTTGTTACTTTCCTTACTTAGCATAATTTTTTGGTGCACATAGTTGAGCCTAGTTTATTTAGGTTGTGTGCTTGTTAAATTAAACACTTAGTTTATTTCCGCATTTAGCAAGCTTTAGCCAGAATTTTTGTAATCGCGTATTCACCACCCCCCCCCCCCTCTAGGTGACATCGTTTGTTCTTTCATAAGTTGCAATGTTTGAGCTGAGCAAGGAGGGAGTAACAATGGCTGAGCTGAGCAACTTGGAAGCATCATTGTCTGACCCGAGGGAGAACCAGTGGCTAAGCTGGGCAACTTGGAAGTAGCATTGTCTGACCTGAGTAAGGAGGAAGATTTAGAGGCTAAAGTGATCAAGTTGGAAGCATCATTGCCTGAGCTGAGCAAGGATGAAGTACTAGTGCCTGATCAAGTTGGAAGTATCTTTTATTTGTGTTACTTTTTATGTGCAACATGGTTGCTAAGTTTACATTAGTTCAAATAATATTTATCATGCCTTTGTTAAACTACTTTAATATCAACTTGCAATGCTTTTACATAACGTTGATCAATATTTGTGTTGGCTTCATGTCACCTCAAAAATTATTTTTTTATCACTTACCTACTCGAGGACGAGCATGATTTAAGATTAAAGATGCTCATACGTTGCAAACGTATCTATAATTTTTGATGCTCCATGGCTGTTTTCTATCCAATACCCTTGTGTTATTACCATGTTTCCTTCATTTTTCGGATGTTTTCATTGACTAACATGCTAACAACATGCCCCAGGCCAGTTGTTGTTTTCTGTTGTTTTTCTATTTCAGAAAAGTTGTGAAGGAAATATTCTCGGAAAGGGCTAAAAATCCACGGATCATTTTTTATCCATAATGGGGACGGGTCCAAAGAAGAGTAGGAGGGCAGCCAGGGGCCCCTAGGGGGTGCCAGGAACGGCCCCACCCTAAGCCATGCTTGGTGGGCCCCTAGGCGCCCCGGACACCGCCTCTCATCGCCACTTCGCCTATAAGATGTCCTCAACCCTAATCTTATTGGGGACGGAGTATTTTCCACGAAACATACAGAGAGGCATCGTCACCTTGAAAGTCCAATCTAGGGCTTCTGGAGTCCTGCTCCGACACCCCGCGGGAGGGAGGGATCGTCATCTGAGGCCTCTACATCGCCATGATCGCCTCCGGACACATGTGTGAGTAGTTCATCTCGGGACTATAAATCCATGGTAGTAGCTAGATGGGTGTTCTCTCTGTTATTCCTCCATGTTTTAGCGTCTCGTGAGCTACCTCGCATGATCGAGACCACCGTTATGTAATTGCGCATGTTGTGTTTGCTGGGATCCGATGAACCATGAGATTATTATTATTATTTTCATGTCAATCTGAGATTCTTCAATTATATTCGTAGAGAGTTTTAATCTTGTCTTGCAATGTTCTCCGGTGTTTATGATTACTTTGGCCACGTAGTTGTTTTCACCTCCAAGAGAGGTTTGATATGCTAGATGGTAGGTTCATGCCTCCCTTACATCTGTGCTCGAGTGACAGAAACGTGACAGCTGGGGGATGTGTTGTGGCTACTAGGGAGAAAACAACGGTGCTCTTGTCTATAGACGAGAACCATTGCTTACATTAGGTACTTATTCTTAATGCATTTTTCTGTTGCACACAAAGCAATCACTTTGTTTTTTTTGAAACATTTTCTACTGCAGGGGAGTCCCCCACAGCCCTTTATTACCAACCAGAGAGTTACATTTACAGATATGTACAAAAAAAACATGGGAATAGACTAAGACAGTCTATCCCAGGCTAATGTAAGGAGTTAATCCATAAAACTAAATCAGCAGCCACAGAAGCACTCAACCTATGCTTAAGCATAAGGAGATCTAACATGAAGCCCACTTTCCATCCCAAAAAGGAATGTCTTTCCGATTTAAAAATGACTCCATTCCTCTGTTTCCAAATATTCCAACAAGCAAGAATCACTATCTCAGTGAAACAGGGCCCTTTGAAAGACTTTTTGGCGACAGTAAGATTTTGCACAAGTGTGTTATCACTCCAGCTGATTTGCAAATAATTCCAAATCCTGGAGCTAAAGACACATTGAAAGAACAAATGTATCCAGTCTTCATTGCAATGCGTGCAACAAAGAACACAAAAATCAGTACCATCAATCTTCCAGTTTCTTCGTTTGATCATATCCTTTGTATTAATCCTATCCTTGAGGATCAACCAAGCAAAGAATTTATGTTTTGACATGCATTTGGATTTCCATATCCACTTTGCAGGCCCATCTGGAGGTAAATGAGCAAATTGTAGCTGATAGAATTTGCTGGAGGTATATATGCCTTTATTGAAATTGCATCTCCAACTGTCCTCACTGTCAGACAACTGAACATTATTCACAATGACACTCAGATCATTAAACTCCTGGAAAGCTTCAATTGAAAACGGCAAGTGGAAAGCATCCGAGAGGTCTGTCACTTTGTTGCTGCAACTTAATACCAGAGAGATTTGCTAGATAGCTTTCTTGAGGTGGACTTTTAGATATGGATGCATGCTAGATAGCGGTTCATATTCCTTGACGTAATGTCTACAATGCTAGAACCCGTGAACTATATATCGTCATAATAGTATTGTTATACGTTCATGATTTTTTAATTGCCCAGCTTAATTTGTTCACCCAGTATGTTTGTTTTCTTTGGAGAGACGCCACTAGTGAACCTATGGCCCCCGGTCCTATTTTCCTTATAATTGCAACCTTATTTTAAGCACTTCCATAATTGTTTCCTTGATGTTCTGCTTTTATTTTCATTACTTTTCAAGACTCTATACGTTTAATTCTCTAGTTTTCAGCAAGACCGGAAGATTGACAACCTTCCGGAAAGTTGGGGCAATAGAGAGTTTGTGTTTCTGTGCAGGTTACATGCTTGTGGACGCGCCAAACAACAATCAGCCTTCTGCAAGACTACGAAGTTCTACTGGTTCGATAAACCCTGGTTCCTTAATTGGGGGAAAATTTCCGCCGGACTACATCAAACCTTCCGCTTGGGGTATCCCAACAAGCGTGTGATCACGTCGGCTTCACATGTACGACTTTTTACATACTTCTGTCAATCCTAGGACGCTCGAGTTTACCCTGGCATATCTCGCTTGATCCGAAGAAGTGCTTCAGTAGCTTTGGGTCGCGCCATAGTTTGTCTCATATAACGTCATGGTGCAAGGGGCATGTGGATTGGATCCACACGGGCGGGGGGGGGGGGGGGGGGGGGGGGGAGGGTCATGGTTATGAAAAAAATTAGATTGAGGCTCAAGATGTTTTCTTAATGTCTGTGTTTCAATCACCCCGCAAAGTTAATATAGCAATGCAATTAAACATACCTTGAATTGCGTAGGTGAATGGATAGTATGGGCACCTGGAGGGGGGGTGAATAGGTGCTACTTCCAAATTTTAATACTTTTTTATTTAGGCTTGACACAAAGGTAAATTATCTAGAGATGCAACTACGGTGAATTTACCTATATGGAAAGGGCCACACTAAGAAAGATACAAACACAAAGTAAAGGAAAAGGATAGAAGGAATCGATAAAGGAAGCACGCGAAGACAAGGATGTATTCTGGAGTTCCTCCTTTTGAAGGGAGTACGCCTCGTTGGAGGGGGGTGAGTTTCGCCACGAAGGCCTACTCAATGCCACAAAGGCCTCACCCTATTCTCCAATGAAACTCGCAACGAAGGCCTAGTTCACCTTCCACTATGGAATCCTTCGAGGCGGAATCCGGAGCCTTTAGAATGAGCTTGAGGTACACACCAACAACTAAACTGGGGGCTCTCAAGAAGACCAACTATCTGCTACAAACAACGAGTGAGTAACAATGAGGTCTAGGTTTTCCACAAGGAAACCCTAGACACAAGTCCCTCAAGTGAATGAGGGGGAAATGAAGAACATCTTGGTTAAGATGTAGTTCAATCCTCCGAAGATCAACGAGTTTGGGTGGAGGGATTGAGAGAAATCTAGCTTTGTGTGAGCTCAATTAATGGAAACTTGAATGCTGGACGAGCTACCCCTTGTAGAAGAAGGGGATGGGGTATTTATACCCCCCTCGCCAAATTTGACCGTTTGGGAACTTATTGCCTAACCCGGTAGTACCATACGTCGTTCGGTCGTACTGGCTGTAGACATCTTCGAGCGGGTCAATGCAGGAATCTTTTGGGAAAAAACACAGTTGGTACTACCGTGCCAGGGCGGTAGTACTGCGTCTTGGACTTCAAAGCTTCACAGACTCTAGTACGCTCCTCTGGATCAGCCGGTAGTACCGCACGGAAGTGGTAGTACCGAGATGTCGGTACTATCGAGCCAGCCCTGTAGTACCGCCACAAGGCACATCATCTTCAGCAGCATCCAGTGCTACTTTCTGGAAAATGCGATAGTACCGGACGGATACGGTAGTTCCGCTTCACGGTGCATCAAAATCGTATGTATCCAATACCACTTCCTGGAGCACCCGGTAGTACCGGGCAACGTTCGGTAGTACGGCCCAGGCAGAAACCCCCAAAACTGATTAATTCTTCGAGATGAAGCCAATGGAGTTTTCCAACGGATCATAAGATACATATATAATGATCATAAGCATAAAGTCCCTGCAACACTTAGCACACGTTAAAGCACTCGTCGTGTTTACAACAAACATCAAAACACGTAGGGATGGAAATGCTCTTTGAATCCCCGCCTTTTTGGTATTTGATGACAACACAATTGTTGAGCGGGGATTTGAAAGCACAAGTGCACTCAAACTCTAGAAATAAGTATCACACAACTAAATATAGCTAGAAAGGAAGACTTGCAACATAGATAACGAGATAACGAGCATAGGGATAATTGCATGTTTTACACCACGCTAACAGATAGTTCACCAACACAAATATTCAAAGAAAAACAACAACAAAAACCAACTAACATAGAAACACAAGCATAGAGATAACAAAGATAAAAAATATCGTGACTCCATCCATGCAAATCCCGGCTCAACATAATAGAACCCATTCTCCCCCTTTGTCATAAAATGCCAAAAAGGAGAAGAGTGATGCTACGTGTCCCATGAAGAGTCACTCGTCGTCTTCGCCATGGTGAGTGGATGAGGAAGGGATGTAGGTCTCTCTACAATAACCACTCTTATACTTCCACTCCTCCTTAGGGGTGATGGCACCTTCAGACCCGGAAGACACTGGAAAACCTATCTTCTCCATAATTTTCTTCTCAGGAGTTGCAACCTTCTTGTAATACACATGTGCATCATACATGCGTTCCTAGAGATCAAGATAGAAGTAGAAGGCCGTCTTGGCCTTAATATGAAATTTTTTGAACCAAGATGGCTCACTGATGTTGACGTGATCACACGCTCGCTGAAAGACCCCAAGCGGAAGGCATGATGTAGTCTAGAGTAAGTTTTCCCCTAGTACGGAACCAGGGTTATCGAACCAGTAGGACTTTGTAGTCTTGAAGAAGGTCGATTTATCAACGGCGCCAGAAAAATACTGGTGCTAGTTGGCGGGAGCGTAGAACCTGCACATAAACACAAACTCTCTCTTGCCCCAAGTTTCCAAAAGGTTGTCAATCTTCCGGTCTTGCTGAAAACGGGAGAATTAAATGTATAGAGTCTTGGAAAACAAGAAAAGTAAAAAATGGAACAACGATTAAAAGTGCTCAAAAGAAGGTTTGCAATATGAGGAAAATAGGATCGGGGGCCATTGGTTCACTAGTGGTGTCTCTCCAAAGAAAACAAACATGCTGGGTGAACAAATTACAGTTGGGCAATTGACAAATCATGAACGTATAACAATACTATTATGACGAGATAAAGTTCATAGGTTCTAACACTGTAGGCATTACGTCAAGGCATATGGACTGCTATCCAGCATGCATCCATATCTAAAAGTCCACCTCAAGAAAGTTATCCAACAAATCCCTTGGTATTAAGTTGCGGCAATGAAGGATTGTTATGTGTGCAACAAAAAAAATGCATTAAGATCATTACGTAATGTAAGCAGTGGTTCTCATCCGTAGACAAGAGCACCATTGTTCTCTCCCAATTGGCAACTTCACACCCCCCCCCCCCCCCGCACGTTTCTGTCACTTGAGCGCAAGCAACAAAGAGGCATGAACCCACTATCTAGCATATAAACCCTCTCTTGGAGGTGAAAACAACTACGTGGAGAAAGTAATCATAAACACCAGAGAGCATTGCAAGACAAGATTAAAACTCTCTACAAATATAAGTGAAGAATCTTAGATTAACATGAACAAAATAATCATATTATGATGGTTCATCAGATCCCAGCAAACACAACATGCACTATTACATAACGGTGGTCTCGATCATGTGAGGCATCTCGCGAGACTCTGAAAATGGAGGATTAACGGAGATAACAAACATCTAGCCACTTCTATGGACCCGTAGTCCCGAGACGAACTACTCACACATCTGTTTGGAGGCGATCATGGGGATGTAGAGGCCTACGGTGACGATCTCCCTCTCCGGTAGGTGCCGGAGCAGGACTCCAGAAGCCCTAGATGGGACTTTCGAGGTGACGACGCATCTCTGTATGTTTCGTGGAAAATAATTGTGTCCCTGTGTTTTTTAGGGTTGGAGGCAATTTATGGGCGAAGAGGGGACGTGAGGCGGTGGCCAGGGCCCCGAGTAGCCCACCAGGAGTGACCAAGGGAGGGGTCATGCTTGGTAGCCATTGGCATCCCACCGTCTCTCCTTTGGATTGTGTCTTCTTCCGGGTAAAAATTGATCTCCGTGGATTTTCAACCCTTTTTGAAAATATTTCCTTCAAAAAATTTCTGAAATAGAAAAATGGCAAAAAAAACAACAACTGGCCCGGGGCTTCTTGTTAATAGGTTAGTTGATGAAAACATCCTGAAAGCGAAGGGAAACATGTGAAAACATGATAATAGCATAATGGTATTGGATAGAAAACAAGCATGGAGCATCAAAAAATATAGATACGTTTGCAACGTATCAGAATCCCCAAGCTTAACTCATGCTCGTCCTCGAGTAGGTAACTGATAAAAAAAATTGAGGTGATATGAAGCCAACACAAATCTTGATCAACGCTATGTAAAAGCATTGCATGCTGAGATCAAAGTACTTTAACAAAGGCATGATAAATATTATTTCAACTAATGTAAACTTAGCAACCATGTTGCACATGAAAAGAAACACAAACAAAAAAAAATAATGAAACATTGAAATTGATACGGTTGTTTCAATCATAAAGAAAAACATAATAAAGTGGTATTCAACAAGTCCTTCATGTGGTAGAAAAACATAAATGTCAGGACACCTTCAAAGTTTAAATGGTGACTAGATAAAAATAATTTGAGAGCAAGCAATACCACAATCATGAATCAATCAATAATAAATTTTGGGACTATGTACATTATACTTATAATGAAAACTATGCTCTCTTAGTTGGTGCATAAAGTAAGAATATGAAGACTCGGCACAAAAGTAAAATAAAGGCCCTTCGCAGAGGGAAGCAGTGATTACTCATGTGCTAGAGCTTTTTATTTGACAAATAGATATATTGAAGAAAAAAATGAGAGAGGTGTATGTCTATGTCAAATGAATGGTAATGAAAAACTTATCATAATCCATGTAAACCAAAGTGTTTAGACTTTTGAGAGAGGTTTTGGTTGTTTTAATTCATTTGGAACTCCCCCCACCCCCCGCCTTTCTTTCACTAACCAGGGCTAGCCATGTTCACGGGTACCCACCAAGTTTAACCAAACCATGGGGAAGTGCATTTTTGTTTTTATTTGGCACAAACTCTCTGCAAACTTAGATGAGCACATATTCCATACTCATCGGATGAAATAATGAAGAAGAACTTTGATTGACACAAACCATAATAAACTTTAAACTACTTCCTCGTGAGCTAAAACATGAACACAAAAGAGGTTAATAATTTTTAAAGTTTAAAGGTAGCACACGAGAAATTTACTTGGATTGGCGGTTAAATACCACATATAGGTAGATATGGTGTACACATTTGGCAAACTTTGGGTTTTGCGAGTTGAGTGCTTGAGTAGAGCTCATACTCGGTGCAGGGTGAAGGCTGTCAAAAGACTGGGAGCGACCAACTAAGAGAGCAATAACGGCCATAATCATGCATAGCGACAAAACATCATTAATCAAAGCATGAAGTGATATTACAAGTCAAAAACTAAATGATCATCAAGGCTACAAGTGACTTTTTTTGTAGTCATAACATGGTGTGAGAAAGCGCCAAGTCAATCGAGATAAAGCATTCAAAGGAGAAATACCACAATACCATGCTTCAATATGAGAGAACAACACGTGATTAAATTCAATGGCACATTAAGCACTCTAATATATTTGAGACTAGTCATGATAAAAAATAAATAATTAAGCACACAATTAAAATAACATCTAACATGTGATGCCAAAGCCTAAGCCACATTCAAAACAAGCTTCCTATTGCACCACTATAATCATGAAACAATTTACTCTTCTCCAACACCAATTAACTTCTTCGAAACAACTCTCTGAGAAAATAATCATCAAAACAAGAGATCTAATAAATATAACTGAAGCAAACTACCAAGCTTTGAACAAAATTCGAGGGAAAAACAAGAGATAAACGCAGTACTAGTAAAAACTGAACACTCACATAACAATAAGAGTGAAAACTAGAGTGTTCTAGGCAATGAAAATAAGAGTGAAAACTAGAGTGTTCTAGGCAATGAAACAGAGTGTGTCTCTCTCCAAACTAAAAGTACTGGGATGAAACCAAAATCTAAAGCAAAGAAAACAAAACAAACTAAAATAAAAATAAAATGACGCTCCAAGAATAAGACATATCATGTGAAGCAATAAAAATATAGTATTTTGAGAGAAACCTGGTATTTTTGTTGATGAAGGAGAGGATGCCATGGGTATCCCCAAGCTGTGACGCTTGTACTTATTGGATATGTCTTGGGTGACATGGGAATCCCCAATCTAGAGCTTTTGTCCATCCTTAATCTCATCTCATCATACTTCTCTTCCTACACTTGAAAACTTCCTCCACCTAAAACTTCTCGCAATCTTCATTAGTAACGTTAGTGTAATAAAAATAATAAATCCACTTGGTTCAATTTAAACACAAGTATAACACTCCATTTAAAAAATTACCTACTGTAACACCTTCTTTTAAATCTTTTCCCCTCAAAAAAACACAAAATAAAGAGATTTAGACGTAAATGCAAATATTGGCAGAAATCTGTCAAAACAGAACAGTCGGTAAAGATGTTTTTTTTTCAAAAATCATGTGTTGCTCAAATTAAAAAGTGGGAAAATAATTAAATTTATATAACAACCTAGGCCATGTGCCTAAAAATGTTCAAAAATTCCTCAGATTCTGGTTGAGAGAACCGAGGTTTTTGGTGAAGCGCAAAAATCTGGATAGAAAACAGCAATTTCCCCAAATCATACTAACTCGCTATTAGAGGTTACTCTTGGCGCAAAAATGAAATAAAAAGGATAAGGAGAAGTTTTTACATAGGTAACAACTTCCAAGACACAAAAATAACAGAAGAAAACTGAAAATAACAAAGGAAAACAAAAGTGGGTTGCCTCTCATAAGCGCTTTTCTGTAACGCCTTTTAGCTAGGCATGAAGAACGAATCAAGTATTATCATTCAATTTGAGGAGATTGAACTCATCATAGAGGCATTGAATTTTCCATACACAAGGTTCAGAATCTCCTCTTTGTTTTCTTTTAGGTTTACTATTTTCATCAATGATATTCTCATGAACAACCCAACCAAAATTCTCTTCTATTGCCTTAGACATTGCTAAAAGTTTGAATGGTATAGGGATATTAATTTCTTTTTCACATTCAGTTATTCCCTGATATTTCATTCTATCATTATCTAAAGTTTTCAAAGTATTATTTATGGCAAGACCATAAGCAAGCATCTTATAATGAGAAAAAACTTTTCTAGCTTCTATAGCAACGTCATTAAATTCCAGGAGCAAAGCATTCAACACAAAATCTCTTTATTTTTGTGCATCCGTGCTATCAAGTTTAAGAAACATTTGTTGTATAATAGGATTAAGGTTAACAAACCTAGCTTTTATCATGGAAACCAAAGTGGCTACAGTAGTCTCATAGTTATGGACAAGTTTAACTATAGGTTTAGCATTGAAATCACGAAGCCCATTAACATGGTTAAAGAATTATTCAATGGTGTTTCTCCCAATGATGAATCCACTTCCTACTTTAGGATATTTCATAGAAAATTTAGGAGAAGACTTCTTAGCAAAACAAAAACAAAAACTATCAAGAAGACGAAAACTAAATAACAAGACGAGTAAAAGACTAGAAACTAGAGAACTATTTTTTGGTTTTTTTTTTATAAAGAGAAAACAAGACTAAACAAAAGTAAAATAAGCAAGAAAAAATAAAAAATAATAAAGAGAATGGAAGTGTGATACTCCCCTTGCAGCAAGCTAGAAGTCCCCGACAATGGTGCTAGAAAAAGTACTTGATGCCGACGTGATCACACGCTCGTTTGGAGACCCCAAGCGGAAGGTATGATGTAGTATATAGTAAGTTTTCCCCTAGTATGGAACCAGGGTTATCGAACCAGTAGGGCTTCATAGTCTTGAAGAAGGTTTCTTTATCAATAGCGCCAGAAAAGTATCGGTGTATAGTTGACGGGAGCATAGAACCTGCACACAAACACAAACTCTCTCTTGCCCGAACTTTCCGGAAGGTTGTTGATGCTTGCGATGGCTACAGAAATTCCTTGCTACACCTTGATGGTGTCAGGAATCCTTGTTGCTATGGATGGTGTGTTGGGAACCCCAAGAGGAGGGTGTGTTGAGCAAGCGGTAAGAATTTCCCTTAGTTAAGAACAAAGGTTATCAATCCAGTAGGAGGAAGAGGATCTTTGGAAGGTTGATGCCACTGACGGTGGTGATGGCGCCTCACCGGTGTCAGCAACAACGCGGAACCTGCACACAACACAACCGAAATACTTTGTCCCAACGGTACAGTGAAGTTGTCAATCTCACCGGTCTTGCTGAAAACAAAGATTAGACGTATAGTGTGGAAAATGGTGTATACTTGAAGTAAGTAAAGAAAGTAGGAAATTGTAGTGGTTTGTTTAACATTGTAAGAAAAATGGACCGGGGTTCATAGGTTCACTAGCGGTGTCTCTCTATAAAAGATGGCATGTTGGGTGAACAAATTACAGCTGGGCAATTGACAAATAAAGGTTGCACCGTAGTGCACATTCATGACATAATGACTACTATGATATTTAGTGCGGGCATTAAAACGATATACATAGACCGTAATCCAACTGCATCTCTGACTAATAATCCACCCTCAGGTTATCATCTAAACCCCCTTAGGTATTAAGTTGCAAGCAACAGATAATTGCATTAAACAATGTGTGTAAAGTAAGCAATGATTGCACACGCGGGCACTCACACCACTGGTTTCTCCCTAGTGGCAACAACACATCCTCCCCCATCATGTTTATGTCACTCGAGCACAAGCGAAAAGGAGGCATGAACCCACTATCGAGCATAAATACTCCCTTTTGGAGTCACTAACAACTACTTGGCCAGAGCAACCACTAGCAACGGAAAGCATGCAAGATCACAAATAACATATGCAATAAACACTATAATCAACTTGGCATAAGATCAATATTCATCCGATCCCAACAAACACAGCATATAGAATTACATAAGAACAATCTCGATCATGTTAGGCAGCTCACGAGATCTAAACATGGAGGCATATGAGGAGAAGACAACCATCTAGCTACTGCTATGGACCCGTAGTCCAAGGATGAACTACTCACGCATCACTCCGGAGGCAGGCATGGTGATGGAGAAGCCTCCGGTGATGATCTCCTCTCCCGCAGGGTGCCGGGAGACAGCTTCAGAACCCCCCTGATCTAGGGTTGACGACGACGGCGTCTGCGGAACTTTTCAGGGATATTTGAGCAGGTGCCTAGGGTTTTCCATCGGAGAGGAATATATAGGCGAAAGGGCAAAGGCGGTGGAGCCCTAGGGGCCCCCACACCACCAGCTGGCGCGGCCAAGGGGGGGCGCGCCACCCCATGGTGTGGCCCCCCTAGTGCCCGTCTTCGACTCCTCTTCAGTCTTCTGGATGCTTCCGGGGAAAATAGGCACTTCAGGCTTTGTGGGGTCCAATTCCGAGAACATTTCTATAACAACTTTTCTGAAATAAAAAACAGCAGAAAACAGGGAACTGGAATTTGGCATCTTGTTAATAGGTTAGTCCCGGCAAACGTGTAAAAATGCTATAAAGAAGGGAGACAACATGTAGCAATTGGCATAATATTATCATGCAGCATCATAAATTATAGATACGTTGGAGACGTATCAAGCATCCCCAAGCTTAGTTCCTACTCGTCCTCGAGTAGGTAAATGATAAAACACAATAATTTCTGAGGTGACACGCTAATAACTTAAACTTGATCATTATAATGTAAAAACATATGCACGCTGAGATCATAGAACTTCAAACACAAACATGATAAATAGAACTTTAATAATAAAGCATAGCAATAACTTTGCATCATGAAGAATATCTCAAAAAAAGGACCATGAATATTAATTCAAACAAATATAAATGTTTGTTTCAAGTATAGAGAAAGCATGGCAAAGTGGTATTTCGCTAGTCCTTAAGAGTGGGACAAAACATAAATGCCAGGACACCGTAAAGTTCATGAGGAAGACTAGAGCAAATAATTTAAGAACAAACAATATCACATCATGAATCAATTATTGATGTGTATGAGACAAATGCACATAGAACTCAAATGGAAAAAATGCTCTCTCAACTGTACATAAAGTTAGAAGATGGAGACTCAACATAAAAGTAAAAGAAAGGCCCTTCGCGGAGGGAAGCAGGGATCACTCATGTGCTAGAGCTTTTTATTTTATCAAACAGAGGTATGACAAGTTTGACACCCCTCCCATCCATCTTTCACAAACCATGGCTAACCGAATCCTCGGGTGCCTGCCAACAATCACATACCATGGAGGAGTGTCGTATGTTAATGTCAACGAACAGTAAACAAAAAATACAGTACGTCACAAGCCAACTGGATTCACAAGAGCGGCTCCCATATGAAGGACGCATCTGGGTAGAAGGTCATCCCTCTTTCTCTTTTGTTTACACAATTATGCTTTGACTGATAAATCAGGAGCAAAATAGTGAAGAGAATTTGTTTACATTCATTTGGGGCTGGGCACCCCGCTGCCAGCTCTTCTATCATTTGGATAAGCGGATGAAGCCACTAGTCCAGGGTGTGAAATCCAATCAACAAGTGAGATAAATATTCTCCATTGACGTCCTCATGACCAAAAACAAGAACACAAAATAGGAGTAATTTTGAAAGTTTTAAAGGTAGCACATGAGCAATTTACTTGGAGTGGCATGTAGGTAGGTATGGTGGACACAATGGGAAAACTTTGGTTTAAGGGATTTGGATGCACGAGTAGAGCTCATACTAAGTACATGTGGAGGCTAGCAAAATACTGGGAGCGACAAATCAAGAGAGCATAACGGCCATAATCATGCATAGCGACATAAACATCCTTAATTAAAGCATAAGAGGTACCACAAGTTCAAAAACTAAGTGGTCATGGAGGCTATTAATGAGTCATTCATAGTCATAAACATGGTGTGAGCATGTGCCAAGTCAACCAAATAAAACATTCGAAAGAGAATACCATAAATTTATGCTTTACTATGACAAGAACAACTCATGAATATTTAAATGGAATATTAAACACTCTCAGCTATTTGAGGCTATTCATGCTACTCAATAACCACAAGGCTTTAAAACTAAAATAACATTTAGCATGGCATGAAAAAGTTCTAGCCAGAGTCTATACAAGCTTCTACTTGCAATGTTATAAATTTTACTTCAAGCAGTTGTTTCTTTTCCCAACAAGCACCATACAAGATATGTTTAAAAAAATACTCTATATGATACAGCAAGAAAAAATGATAGTAGTCACATAACACTACTAAAACTAACAACTCTGATAAGAGATGCATGCAAAACAAGAGCTAAATAAATGCAGCAGCCAGACAAAGATTAAGAATACAAGGTATTCCCATGAAAAAAGCGGAGCGTGTCACTCTCCAATAAAAGAATGATGGGGTCCAACCAAGCTTATTGAAAAAATAAAAATTAAATTAAATAAAAAATAAAATATGCTCCAAGTAAACCACATAAGATGTGACCAAATAAAAATATAGTTTCACTAGAAGTGACCCAATAATTTATCGATGAAGAAGGGGATGCCTTGGGCATCCCCAAGCTTAGACGCTTGAGTCTTCTTGGAATTTTCTGTGATGTAC